>JAUDYJ010000005.1:76440204-77040204 GCA_030761175.1 Masticophis lateralis | reverse complement strand
TGAAATGTGGTCCGCCTTAGATAGAAGATACCTCTCCGCCCAGACTAGGAGCGATTCGGCCTCTCACATGAGCAGGCGGGACCTTGTGCCCCCCTCCCTGTTTATGTGGGCCTTCGCCGAGATGTTGTCTGTCAGGACGAGGATGTGGCGGCCTTGAACTGAAGATTGGAAGTGGATTAGGGCTAGTCTGATTGCCCAAAGCTCTAGCAGGTTGATGCTGCTTTGCTATTCTCTTGTGGACCACTGACCCTGTGCCATCTGGTCGAGGAGGTGCGCTCCCCATCCCCGTAGACTTGCATCTGTGGTGAGGACTATCCTGTCCTGTTCCAGGAAGTTTGCCCCTTTGAGGAGTGATGACGAAGTCCACCACCTGAGAGACCCTCTCACCTTGGGGGTGAGCTTGACTTTGCGCTGTGAGTTGGCTTGTCCCGATCTTTGGAAGGGCAGGAGGAACCACTGCAGGGGCCTGGAGTGTCTGCGTGCCCACGGAACGATGCCGAAGCATGAGACCATCTTTCCCAGTAGGCATGATAACTTCAAGAGAGACACCCTTCTCTTTGTCAGGATTTGCTGAACTAGTGTTTGGATACTCTGGGCCCTGTCTGGGGACAGGAAGACCTGACCCCTGGTGGAGTCTATTAATGCCCCCAGGTGGAGAATCCTGGTGGACGGTTGCAGGTGGCTCTTCTCTAGGTTTATTGTAAACCCGTGGCTTCGGAACATCTCCAAGACCAACCTCAAATCTCTGTCTGCTTGATCCTGTGATGAAGAGAGGATCAGAATGTCGTCCAAGTAGCATAGGACTCTTACTGGTATGGTCCTTAATCTGGCTGCCACAACCGCCACCAGTTTGGTGAACGTGCGGGGAGCTGAGGAGAGTCCGAATGGCATCGCCCTGTACTGAAAATGTTGGCCCCTGTATTCGATTCTCAGGAACTGTCTGTGATCTGGGTGAATGGGGACGTGCAGGTAGGCCTCCTTGAGATCGACCGACTGGAGGAGGTCCCCCGGTCTTACTCCCATCAGGATGGACTGAAGGGAGTGCATTTTGAATCTGTGGTATTGCACAGAGAGATTCAACTTCTTTAGGTTTAGGATGGCCCTCCATCCCCCTGAGTGCTTGGGGACCAGAAAGATGCTTGAATAGAACCCTGACCCCTGGAGGCTTGGCAGCACCGGTTCTATGGCCCTGATGTCTAAGAGGTGTGAGAGTTCCTGTGACATCAGGGCTTGAAGCTCTGTGGACTGTGGGATCTGACACCGAACGAAGCGATGAGGCGGCCTTCCTGCAAATTCGATGGATAGCCCCGATGAAATGGTGCGCCTCACCCATGAGTCCGAGGTCGAACGGGCCCATTGGCGGTAGAAGATGAGAAGCCTTCCCCCCACTGGGCTGTGGGTCGGTAAGTCACTTCCCTCTCCTGGCCATCTTGAATCTGCCTCCCCTGAAGGGGCGCTTTGGCTGCTGGTTTCTGTTTCGGTCCCGGAACTGCTGTCTGTCGTGGGTTCTGTCGCCTCCTTGGTAGTTGGACCTATGTGCGAAGGACCCCCTGGGTCCTGAGCTGGCTCGAAAGGGCTGCTGGAGGGGGTAAGGGGAGTACCTCCGCTCCTGACGGCGATGGGTAGTGGGAAGAATTTTTCTCTTGTCCTTGTCCTCGTCCTCCACTAAAACTGGCTCTAGAGCTGATCCAAAGAGTTCTGGAGCCTTGTATGAGGCTGCTGTGAGCTTCCATTTGGCCTTGAAGTCGGCCTTCCAGGGGCGCAGCCAGAAGAGTCTCCTAGCCGTGACTGTGGACGCTAGGGCTCTTGAAGCGAATTTGGCGGAATTGAGGGAGGCGTCTGAGGCGTATTCCGTGGCTGCAATGATTTTGTTAATGTCCTGCTGCAGCCTGGTGTCATCCGCGGGTAGACGTTCTTGCATCTGTCGTAGCCAGATGAGAGCCGAAGGAGGTGGCTGTGGAGGTTCTAATCACCCAGGATCCCGCCTGGTGTGCCTTGCGGAAGGCCCCCTCCATCCTTTTGTCCTCTGCCTTGAGACCATCTAGGGGGTCTGTGGCGATCACTGAGCCGGACGAAAGGGATGCGACCGGCTGGTCTACTGCCGGAAGGGCCAACAGGTCCTCCAGTTCTGGAGCTGCGCAATACAGCTTCCTGTCGAGGCTGCTGGGTGAAGTGAACGCAGCTAGTTGGCCCCAAGCACTCTGGATCACATCCATAAACAGCTGTGGGCAGGGGATGCAATCCTCTGGTTTAGAGGATTTAAAGAGGGCATCGTGTGGCCCAGATGTAGCAGTTGACGTTGGCTTTACTTCCCCTGGCACCCCAAGGTTAGTCATGAGTCTAGCCTTGTGAAGAAGAGACTTAAAGAGAGCTGGCCTGAAAAAACCTGTAAAGGCGGGTGTGTCAGGAGCCAGCCCTTCATCCTCTGAAAACTCTGGGTCATCGGGTGCTTCCTCACCCTGATCTGACTCCTCTGATGAAGATTCTTGTTGATGGGAGGTGTGCCCTTGGGACTGAGGATGACGATGCAACCCGTGGGCTGGGAGGGTGGGGGGGGGGGCTGGGCCGCCTGTTGCCAACTTGCTGCCAGGAATGATGATAGAGCCAAGGAGAACATGGCTTGAAAATCCAACTGTGAGGCTGGAAATGCCCCCCCCCCCAGGGTCCTATAGCTGGAGCTGTAGGAGGTGTGTTGGGAGCCACAGGAACTGGGGAGGAGGTCGTCTCCAATTGAGGACCAGGGCTGATCCTGCTTGGTGTGGTTGGAGTTCGAGCCAAGTCAGCCAGATTTGCAACAGCCGGGGTAGCTTCCCTTGTGGTGGGAGAGGCTGTGGGAGGTATCGTAGCCGCTGCTTTCTGGGCTTTAGCGCATTGCTTCTCGAGGGCATTGTGGCGCCTCAGAGCATCCCTGTCCTGGGCAGACGTGGGCTTGTCTGTCTTGGACTTACGACTGGATTTGCCAGACCGCTTGCGAGGGCTGCTTTTTGATGCTTTGGCCCCCTTGTGAGGTGGGCTCAGTTCTAGTTCCAAGTCTGATGACAGAGGTGAGTCAGATATAATGCGGCTGGAATTGAGGGGGGGGGGTAGAAGCCAGACGAAGACCCCTCTTTTCCTGATGCGGGTGCTCTGCCAGCCAGGCAGAAAAGCGGTTACTGGGAGCCCGAGGGTCTCACCAGTTGCTCCCCGCTCGTTGGGCCCCTTAGGCTTGGGCTCTGTTGCCTCTATTCAGAGCAGGCTGGGAGTAAGGCGGTTGCTGTGCCGGTTGAGCCTGGTCCCAAAATGGCGGCCCACAGGTCCCTCAAGATGGCGGGCACCACATGGTGCTCAGGGAGAGAGGGGGAGCCCAGCGGACTTGCACTGGCGGCCCGAGGATACTACCAGCTGCCGCTGTAAAAGAAACTGCAGCCGAGGCTTTTCTGTAGTGCAGGGGCTCCCCGCAGGGCTAGCCGGGCGAACCGCGGCTGCCGCTGCTTCCTCCCAGCTCGTTTAGGAGATCGGAGGCTAAATAGCGCTCCTGCGTCTCCTCCGGTGTTGCGCTGGCTGCTCGGGAGCAAGGCAGCCCCACGAGCAGCTTTGAAATTGGCGCCGAGCCTAAATGAAGCAGCGTGGGCGGTCTGAGGCTCAGACTCCAAAGTCCAGCTGATTAGTGCTGAAAAGCGCTGCTGCCGCTCTACGCAGTGAAGAAAAACAAGAATACAGCGAGACCGAGTGAAAAAAATAATCAAAAATAAAGAAAAGCCTAGGAGTCCCAGGAGAGGGAAAAGGAAGGAGAAAAGAGAGTAAAAAAATCCCACAGGAGTGGGCAAGGATTACCTGAGTTGAAGAGCTCCCAAAAAACACGTCAGAGTTTGCCAAACAACTGAGCGAAGACTGGAGTATCATGGGATTGGGGGAGTGGCTATACAGCCGGGAGAGGGGAAGTTTAAATTTCTTAAAGTGACACTCACTTGTTTGCCGAAGACTGAAGCATTAAGCCATGCATGGATAGTGGGAGCAGCGCACAGGAAAATCTCATCTCTACATTTACTATTTTTCAGACCTGAGCTTGATTTTTGAGTTTGGCTGCTGAAACTGATATTGCTCATTGGTGATTCTGAAAGCATTCTTTCAAAGCCACTAGACTATAAAATAAGAGCAAGCCCTACCCCTTACTAGTACTGATGATGTTACCTAGTTTGGGTAATGAGATGTCTGCAAGAAAACAACCAAGCTCAGAGAGCACCAAGACCCCACGTTCATTTACTTCTTATTAATAATTTAATATCATTTATAATATACAAGAAGGAATAGGTTTTTTTTCTGTGAAGTATCACTTATCGTTTCTAGCTGTTGAACTTTTTTTTCATAATATGCAATGCAGAGATCACTAAATATGGTAATTGTTAATACTTAGTGCTCTTTGAACTTGGTGGTTTGCTTGCAGACATTTCATTACCTGACTAGATAACATCATCAGTGTTAGTGATGTGTTTGCTCTGTTTATATAAAGTAGCTTGCCTTGCCATTTTGATGAGGGTGTAGTTTTCTCCTTGGTCGTTCTTCGATTGGTGTATTGTTTTCTGTTTCATTGTTTTTCTGCTATTCATAACATGTTAACATGTTTGGGAGTCGATGAAGGGGTGATGAGTTAAAGGGTTTGGGGATTCCTAGACAATCGCAATTCAGAATATATATAAAGACAATCTTAAGAGGACAAGCCTTTTACATTTAACCGAGCATCTGTAAAAAGCCATTTGGATTCTGCCTGAATTTTGTCATCTGGAGACATCACGAAATCTTTTAGCGAATTGTAACATTTGAAAAGAAAGCACTTGTACAATAATTGGATTCATGGCAGAATTTATCAATTTATAAGATTTATCAGTATATAATTATAAGAGCCTTGGTGGCGCAGCAGTTTAAGTGGTGCTTAAGTGGTGCTAAAGTGACACCAGCTGCCTGCAATTACTGCAAGTTTGAATCTCATCGGGCTCAGGGTTGACTCAGCCTTCCATCTTTTCAAGGTAGGTAAAATGAGGATCCAGATTGTGGGGGCAATAAGCTGACTTTGTATAAAAAAAAAACACTGCTTGGAGGGGGGGGGGCACGAAAGCCCTACTAAGCAGTTGTATACAAAGGTATGAAGGTTATTGCTTAATGCATTGTAAGCCACCCTGAGTCTCCGGAGAAGGGCAGCATATAAATTAAATTAAAAAAGAATATCTAGTTTGGAAACTTTAGTAGAGTAGGACCTGAACTTTATGTAAGCTGTAGCCTAACTCTGGCATGCAAATTTGGTTTCAGCTCTGAAGCTGAGAAGCACAAATGCTTATTGAAGAGCACACCTTTTTTGTAGTTAGTAATGGCTAGTCGCCTGTAACTGCCACTCACCTGTATTTAAACATTGAAATGAAACAAAAATCTTTGTTTGATTTTGACTGCCTCTTTATTTTATAAACAATAACCCTGCCTGCTCATACCTGTCAAATCAGCATTAATCAAATTAGTTTCAATCACTAAGAGTTACAAGGCAGTCTCTTACTAATGGTGCTATTTGGAATACTGCTAATTTGGAGGCATCTGTAAAATATTTAATGCCTTTCCTTTCTTGAATGCTGAGCGATGTGTTTCAGGCATTTAAAACACGCATTTGCTTCTCTGTATGTTTAACTGTTTATGTTTATACTTGTTTTGCTATGTCACTTCATTTTAATATATGTAACTCATAATAATGTATCTCACCCTATATATTACTTCATTGTATTCCGATTGCTGAAAAGTTAAGTGTTTATTAGACATTGTAGATAAAGTTTCCTGTTGTTTTTTTAAAAAAAATTCAAGACGTTTGCAAGAAAATTCCAAGTATTTTAATGAATATAAAACGGATTTCAAAAATATTTGCAAGAGTCCCATTTTCTCGGCGCTTTACTATTATTATTATTTCAGAAAACAGATTCCACAAGGTGGTTAAGTAGTTGAGAAGGATATTCCAAATGATTCAAGTCTGCACGCAAAAGCATCTTTGGAGGAGGGTGTTATCTTTCTAAGTATTACCCTAATTCATATTTTTACTTAGCAATATATCCTTTAAACAAGGAAACCAAAGTATTGCATCAATGAATTGCTAATGAGGTTTTTGGTCAGTATTATCTGGCAAATGCACTCCCATGCTGTGCAGAATGTTAGAAGCAGGTCCTGCTAATCCAACTTGAGCATGATAGGATTCCAACAAGTTAGTTACAAGGTTCACATCAATGTCCACGGGTGTTGTATCAGGATGTTCTTTATTCTGATTGCCTTCCAAATCTGTGTTAGGGTCTTCATGTGAAAATACTTTACCAGATCTCTCCTATGTTAAATAAAACAATATAAGAAAATGTGAGGCATTTTTGTTATTGGACTCGGATGTCATTTAGAATGAAAAACAAAAACTTGTGCGATTTCATATTATAGCTGACTTACAGGAAAAATAAATAAATAACCCCAACAGCCATTCCTTCCTCTTAAATCACCAGAAAGATGATCTAAGTTTAAACGTACCCCTTTCTTCTTATTGGTAAAGCTTTTGCCAATAGTGGTGGATGATAATTCGTGATCCATTTCATTCATGTATGTTTGGAGATTTTCGGTGGTTTCATTCCAAGATGCTGCATTTCCTTGAGAATCGGCTTTTAAATCACTCTCTTCATCGCTGTCTAAGAATTCAAATTCTTCTTCTTCTTCTAAGTCATCAGAGTCCAGCTCCTCTGAATTTGGCCCTAGAAGCAACACAGAAATGGTGTCAGAATAAGACCAAAAGCAAGTGATACTCGGGGAAAGGGAAAGGGAGGTATCCAAAACTGGTGCTCTTTGTGACTCCAGGACAGAGATGAGAGGGAAACTTTAATCACAAACCATTTGATTCTGCTAATACCTTTGCTTGATCCAGGAAACTCACCCAGAATGGTATCCAAAGCCTCTGTGAATGAGTCAACATCAAAACTGACAGGGCCCTCAGCGGAAGACCTGAAAGTTAAGCATTCATAATTATATTTTAAGTTGGTGGTGGTTTTCGAAGTAATGATATAATACAGAAATGATTCCTTAGAATCAGCAGCAATTTCTGTGGTCAGAATGACTTCTTCACCCCTTTGCATCTACTTTCTGGAGCAGACGGTAGTCAAAATGCACTGGGATTTGGTGAAAATTCCCACTCTTTTACTTTGAATGTCTAGATAGGTCCCTAACAAAATAATCAGCATGGAACTGCAGCATGTTTTCCTATGCAGATGATAAAAAGGTTTTTATAAATAAATATTGATCACATAAATATTTTTAAATATTAAACATTATTTTTCATTGTGGCTTATATTTAAACATAAGGGTTAATCATCACTATCGATTGTGGCAGTAGGATTGAGCAAACTTGTATTTAGAACAGATACATTATTTAATTACTATTTAATTAAACTAAACATGCAGTAATTCTTTGCTGTTATACAATTTGCCTGAATCAGGCACATGTATAGACATTCTACATCGGGGTCCCCAGGTCCTGTCCCACTACCAGGCTGCAGCCCAATCGAAACTGGGCTGCACAAGCGATGGGCAGGTGTGAAGCTCAGTGAGTCCTTGTGCTCGTGCGCAAAGCTCCACTCCCATGAGTGAAGGGCACTCGTGTGCGAGCACTCTTTGGCCATGCGAATGGAGCTTCGCACAAAAGCACAAGTGTCCTCTTGCTCAAATGCCCTCCACTCGCATGAGGGGAATAGAAGAATAGACAAGCAACAGACATCACTGTTTACAATATATTAAAAAATAGTGCTGACATTAATAGTGGATAATAACATTCCTGTTAAGAAAATACATATTTTCAAACAGGATCATTCCCTAGTTTACGTGAGTGGAGAGCTGATACATACCCCGTTTCCCTGAAAATACATCATCCCCTGATAATAAGCCCAATTGGGCTTTTGACCGCATGCGCTAAAATAAGCCTCCCCCCCCGAAAATAAGCCCTCCCCGAAAATATTTAAACACAGAGCTGGTAATCAGGTAAGACGGCAAGAGGAGCCCCATCTTGCTCCATGCACCCCAAAATAATAAGACCTCCCTGAAAATAAGGCCAAGTGCTTATTTCGGGGTTCAAAAAAATATAAGACAGGGTCTTATTTTTGGGGAAACACAGTATGTGAGTAAATATAATTTTCCAAAAATCATTAGAGATATCCAAAAAAATTGGCACAAGGTAACAGCTATAATTCTGTAACCAATTTGTTTCTTGTGGACATTTAAAACACAGAATTTTGACACTGCACGTGTGATAGCTGGGTTTGAGTCCTGGAGGAGAAAGCCTACATAAAAGTTGTTTGCCCTCCCTGGCAATCTCTCTAATAAGGGAGAATATACACTGACCTATCAACTCTCTATAACTCACAGTACAATTAAACATGAGATATCTCCTTTACCACATATGCATACCCGTTCTGCAATTGGTGTTCTCTTATACCTGCCCTGGAGGAGTGCTGCCATGAGCAAGTACCCTCGGCTCGCAAAGCTCCATTCGCTTGAGTGCAGGGTGTGCCCGCTGCTTGCACCAATGGAGCTGTGTGGGTGCGCCTGCCACTCACACACCGCCCCGTACTAGGCTTGGCTGCCAAGGTGGAAAGATCGGGGACCACTGTTCTGTATCAAATTATTTTATTCTGACTATTTTCTACATGTTCTATAGAATGAGTTTTGCCACCTATTTTCTGGCAGAAATCTTCAAGTTCAAATGAAGTTCAGTTCCAGGAAACTAAGCAAAAGTTGCATTTGCAATTGAAGCCAATAATTTTGTAAACGTTTACAAGTTATTTTACCAAGTAACACTTGTTTTTGACATACAAATTTCATATTTTCACAAATTTGGCTTACATTATTTGAAAATGATTCACTAATACAGAAATTATTACATTATATGGAAGCATGTTATATATCTAACCTACCGGGGCATTTCTGCTCCTTCGTATGTTGAGACTTTGGATATAAAAGCCTTCATGCTTTCAGCAACCTCAGTCAAATCATAGTTCTGCTTTTCCTCTGAGGCAGAAGCAGATTGATTTGTGCCAGATGTTTCCTTAAGAATCTGATCCAGAGCATCTGGAGAAATCTCCAGCCAACTGTCATCTAAAAGAGTAGCATGTAGTGTGAGGATAGTTTTTATTTATTTATTTATTAAACAAATGTATACAGCTGCACACACTGACTCTGAGTGGCTTACAGATAATAAACACATAATTAATAATAATATGCTAACTGTAAAAATGAAAACATATATGAAAGTTGCAAACAGCTGCACATATATTAGGAAAATATGAAATGTCCAAAAAAGCTTTTAGTTTTTTGCAGAAAATGTGACAGAACTGATTAAGTCTGAATGAAGCCATGTTGCTATATGCCAAATATTATTCAGAATCATCAGAATACTTTCCAGAGTTTGCATATCTGTCTTACATTCAACACAGCTGCCCTACTATTACGTCCTCATATGCTACTGAGTTGGGATATTAACAATATAAGATAAGAGAAAAATGGTGTTATATGTGCCCAATCCGATGCGATATTATTCCAGGTTAAAGGGTCTGTCAGACTGCCTGCTAATCCTTACAGAGTGATTTCATTCAGTTCCTAGTTTAACTATGATATAGTGGTTCAAATAAATCTTTAAGAGAATTCCTAACAGTATAATCAAATTTGGATCTGGCAAGGATAAGCACAGCTTATTCTGGTTTATTTTATCTAGTGTTAATAAAAACCATAAAATAATAGTGTTTTCTCAGTCTATCCTCTGAACTTCCAACATTATTATGTTGGAAGTTCAGAGGATAGTGTGAAAACAATGATAGACGATAATAGATATTATTAGATAATAATATCCTAATGTTGTGAGTTTGGATGGTAAAACCAAACCTAGAACCATAGGGTTGAAAAATACCTTGGAGGTCTTCCCATCCAATCCCCTGCTCAAGGCAGGAGATCTTAAACCATCCTGGACAAATGGATGTTAAATCTTTTCTTAAAAGCCTCCAGCAATGGAGTACCCACAACTCTGGGAGACAAAAGCTGTTCCATTGATTAATTGTCCTCCCTGTCAGAAAATTTGTCCTTAGTTCTAAATCTTAGATCTCTCTCTAACAAGCTTCACCCCATGTTTAATGCCCTGCCCTCTGGTACTTTGGAGAATAAGTCAACCCCCTCTTCTCTGTGACTGCACCTCAAGTATTGGAAGACAGCTACCATGTTATCTCTAATCTTTCCCTTTGTTAAGCTAGATTCCTTTCATTGAATGGTTTAGCCTCCAGACCCCTTATCATTTTTGTTGCTGTTATCTGCACTCTATTCAGCAATTATTATTTTTTTGTATTTTGGTAACCAAAACTGGACACAATATTCCAAGCGTGGCTTCACTAGTGCAGTATAAAGCAGTACTATCACTTTTCATGATCTTCATGCTATCCCTCTGTTGAGGCAGTCTAAGACTCTTTTGGCTTTTTTTGGCAGCTGCAGCCCACTGCACTTAGGCAGGAAAAATCAGATGCACAGGTATAGAATAGCCAGTACCTGGATCAACAGTAGTAACTGTGAAAGGGATCTAGGTGTCCCAGGAGATCAACCACTTAATTGTGAGCCAGCAGTGTGCTGCAGCTACCAGAAAAGCCAAGCAGCTCTGGGCTGCATTAACAGAAAGAGAGCATGGAGATCATGAAAAGCGATAGTACCACTTTTATCTTTCCTGACTCCATCCTTGCAGATTTGGCTACTTGTTGGTATTCTGGTTTAGTTATGTCCCCCTCTTTCCATTTTTTTTATACTTGTTCTTTTTGCCCCTCAGTTTGTCAAGAGAACTCTTTGTACAACTATGCTGGTTTCATCTTGGGTGGCTTGTCTTTCTTTCTCTGTGGTATTGTGCTTGATTGGGCTTTTATAAGACAATATTCCTTGTCCCAAGACAAGGAAGTGGCTTGCAATGTGTAACAGCTGACTAAGTCTGCTGTAAATGGGAGCCAACAAAAAATGGGGTTGGAGGGAATCAGGTGATTTAAAATATGCCCATATTGCAGAAACTCCATTTCACTTTCTGTCTCTGTAACCGAAGAAGAGCAGAGCACTTTTCCATTTCCATTTCCATTCCCTCTCATAAATTAGACAGAGTACATTATATTAGGTTGTACAATAATCTGCAATCTCACAAATGCTTATCTTGGAATAATCTTACAGGGAATCCTCACTTAATGTCCAGTCATTCAGGAACCGTTCAAAGTTACAACGGTGCTGGATAGGGGGGCTTTATAACAGGTCTGCATAATTTTGGTTGTCGCAACTAACTTTCAATACTGAAGGGTCCTGGGATTGTAGTTAGATACTTTAAAAAATCACTATCCCATACATTTGATTAATCTCAGTTGTAGCACTTCATATTCTATTCTATGGCATCCTAAGAAGAAAGGTATTTAATACCCTTAAGCAGGGGTGGGTTGCTCCCGGTTAGTCCTATAGAACTCTATAGTTCTATAGAACCGGTAGTAAAACCGTCAGGAGGCTCTGCCCACCCTCCACGACGTCATCATAGGTGATCTGCACATACGCAGAAGCACTCATGCGCGAGCAAAGCAAGCATGCACACACACTCCAATTGCGAACCAGTAGTAAAGGTAAGTAGAACCCACCCCTGCCCTTAAGGCAGTGGTTGTCAACTTTTTTGGCTCTGTGGACTGGCAGCAGCAGGCTTGTGGAGAGGGGATGGTTTCGCTTGCATGAATGGAGCTTCTTGCATGGCCTGATTCCTAATGGGCTGCAGATTGGGGGTTGGGGCCCCTGCCTTAAAGTATTTAATGAAATGTCGTTTTCATTCTTTTAGGATGGCCAAAAGAGCAAGAAAAAGAAAAATCAATGAATAAAATAAAAAAATCTACATGTTTCTGTAACTCTGTAAGATTTTGATTTAACATTAGCTAACTTTGTATAAATATACAAAAGTATGAAGGCCATTGCTTAACGCATTGTAAGCCACCGAGTCTCCAGAGAAGGGTGGCATATAAATCAAATTAAAAAACAAAACAAAACAAAAAAATCTCTGATCATTATTTTTAAAACTCTCCCACTACTTACCATCCTCTGGAGGTAGAACGTCTGAGCTCTTTTTCAAATCCTCCAAATTAAAGGATTTTTTTTTTAATATCGTCAGAATTTCTTCTCCTGGGCTAACAGCAACTGAGCTATTAAAAGAAATACAACACCGAAATACAGAATTAAAGATATTGAACTGGCAGTGTTTCAAATTACTTTTCCACAACTGATCCAGTCATAAACTCACTAGTAGAAAGAATTGCTCTTCGTACCCTACAGGTAGTCCTCACTTAATGATCGTTCAAAATTATGATGGACTTCAAAAAAGGTACTTATGAGCTGACCTTGAAGTTATATTGCTGCCATTCCCCGTCACATTGCATTTCAGGCACCTGGCTCACATTTATAAGCATTTATATTTATAAGCATTTATACTTTCCAATAGAAAATGGCTAATGGATATGTTGGATTTGCATGCACATGATTTGTTTAATAACTGTTTGATTTGCTTAACAACTGCAATGTCTTGCTTTATGGTTATCATAAAAAAGGATGTAAAATTGAATCCAGTCATGTGGTACCTCAACATAATGATTGCAGTGACATATGACCAAAATTCTGGGCTCCATTGTGGTTATAAGGCAAGGACTACCTAAAAACAAGCTTTTCATAAAGCAAATGGTTAAATGTTTGGTTGTGATTCTATATTATTTGGAAAATGTGATTTCCCTTCCTCTCACTTAACATGATTTTCAAGCCCAGGATCATAATTTGCTATAAATTTTGTTATAGTTTATAATGCTGTAATTTGGGTTATAACATTATAATTAGTTATTGAAAACAACAATAAGAATAGTAACATTTTTTTTCTTTTGGTGACCTTGCAATCTCTTGCTTCAGGGCGGGGTCAGGGCGCCGGGAGCTGAGTATTTACTGGCCCAATGCCCTTCCTGACACCTATGCGTAATTCACAAGCAATTACTCATTGCCTCCAGAGAGGGAAATATTTGTCTCTGATTGTGAGGCGAGAGCTCCACCCCTAGGCCACCACATCGCTCAAGAATAGTTTAGGAATAATTGATAGAACTCACTAGACCAAAGACTGACTGGCTGATCGACTGAAATAGTTGAGAGTGGATGTTCAGAACAGGAGTTAGAAAAGATAGGTGGTAGGGCCCTTTTGTGTAAACCTGATTAATAAAGTTAGACAGCAGGTTTAGGATTTTTATAGCTATAAACATACTATTATTCCTATGATTGTAATTGTATCATGATGTAGAATTATTTTTACGGCCTCTGTATAAATGTAAATATGTCACAGAGAGGAGAGGAGGGGGACAACCTATTTTCCAAGGCACCGGAAAGCCAGACAAGGAATAATGGATGGAAACTGAACAAGGAGAGATTCAACCTAGAAATAAGGAGAAATTTTCTGACTGTGAGAACAGCCAATCAGTGGAACAGAAGTTGCCTTCAGAAGTTGTGGGAGCTTCATCACTGGAGGCTTTCAAGAAAAGACCGGACAGCCATCTGTCAGAAATGGTATAAGGCCATGATGGTGAACCTATGGCACACGTACCACAGGTGGCATGCAGAGCTCTATCTACAGGCACGCAAGCTGTCACCCCAACTCAGTTCCACTGCACATGCACCTCCCACTGGCCTGCTGGTTTTTGGATCTCTGCTGCGAATGCATGGGGTATGTATGGGAGATACATGCACATGCGCAGGGAGGCGGGTCGCACGGGGTCGTGTACGCATGCGCTGGGATTGCACATGTATGTGTGGGGCGCATGTGGGGAGGTCACGCATGCCTGGGGGGAGCTTGGGGTCCATGTACATGCATGGGGCGGTCGCATGCGCATGCGTGGGGTGCATTGCATTCTGGGTGCATGCACGCTTTCGGCACGTGACAAAAAGGTTAGCCCTCACTGGTATAGGGTCTCCTATTTGAGCAGGGGGCTTGAATAGGTGACCTACAAGGTCCCTTCCAACTTTGTTATTCTGTATTCTGAGTTTATTTTTGACTAGGATTGGACATTGTCCCAATTGTGTGTTATCTATGAAAATATTCTTTCCGAACCACTTTTCTAATATTTTCAGAACTTATAAATCGTGACGGATAACAAATTATAACTTGGCTTTAATACATTAGCACTTTAATTATTTTCATTCTATAATTCTGTATTCAAATATAATTCTGTATTCATTTCAATATTTGAAATGAATAAACTCAATTGAGTTTCATATGGCTTTCTCTCAGACGGTTCCAAAAATACCTATGTTCTGCAGTGGTTTCTTACTGTGTTTACATTGATGTCTAGAAGACCACACCTCTTCCTTTGGGGAAGAAACATTGGTCAGATTACATAAGTAAGACATACAATCTAGAAATACCCATAAGTAGTGTATTAAGTCAGCATGAGTAATACATTCTCATATTTCCACATTTAATCATGCACAGAGATTAGCAATACCAAACCAAGAAAATTAAACACAACCAATTTTATCTCACCTTCCTGAGCTGGCTACAGTCTGTAGAAAATAGTTTTCTGCCATTTGCAACTGATGAAGATACTGAGCAGAACCTTCTATTTCACCCTTTGGGGGAAAAAAACAATAGTCAGTGTAGGTTTTAGTCAGAGACCCACAAAGGAATATACAAAAATCTGTTAATCTACAATTACAATATATGGTGTTTCACCAAGATGGTGAAAACACTTTTTGCAAAAGCACAAAAGTTGTTTTGCAGGTAAAAGGTCTGAGGAAGCTAAATATTTTTCTGCTTGCAATTAAATCAGACATATAAAAGAGAACATTTGTAGCTCAGGGTTGAACTGTGGGATCCTTGATGCTCTCGGAGTGCAATGGTTTGTAGACATCTCATTACCAAACTAGGTAAATTTATCAGTGCTAATGATATTGCATAGTTGGATAATGAAAAGTCTGCAACAAGAAAACCAATGAGCTTTGTCACATCAAATCAGTCAGTGGTTTTGCATAACCCTAATCATTACTACTTTGTTGTGTCATGTTTAGAACCCAACTATTGTTTTTTTTAAGGTAATAGTATATATCACAATGATATAAACCTATCAAAGACATGATTGAATGTAGCTAATAAAAATTTGCGATATAAACAAGGGCTGAACTGTGTTATTAGGAAGTAAACAAAAAATATTCCAAAATACCTTTCAATCAAAAATTTCAATAGTTGGAACTTCTCCAACCTTGTTTGTGAATGTACGCACATATAAGGAATTGCACGTATGTTTACAGTCAACAGAAAGCAAACAGACATTTAGCAGTCCAAAAATGGCTTAATTCCACGAAGCTGTATGGTCTTGTTAAAACCCCTACAATCACCTTTAAACCACAGAAACAACCTAGAAGAATGAATCTTAACAACTGAGACAATTTCAAACTATCCTGTTTTAGATTGCATTTTGAACATCAAAGATGAAATATTTTATTATGAATATGCAATGAATAAATATTTCTTTATTTGATTTATATTCCACCATTATGTTAACAGTCCAGGGTAGTGTGGACATTGCTCCTTTTAAAATATAAATTTAGGCTATGGCTTAAAGTATGGCAACATTATATCAACAACAGACCACTTCACTGAAGAGCTAACTGAAGAGTTTGCTTTCTTCCAATTTATATACATATCTCACCTTAAAATAATTGTTCTTCTGAAGAGCCCTGAGAAAGCTATCCCATAATGGAACATTCAGTATTTGTTTCTTGGAATCAGGAGAAGCTGAACTATACCTTGAGCATAAAATTTCAAAGCCATGAGCCTGTGAACAATATAGGGGGAGGGAAAAAAAACCCAACTGTATAATATTCACATCTTAATGTTAGAATTGTTGCAATACATTTTCAAAGTAAGGACATTTGCTTTGTATTGAACTTTAAAATCTGGTCACTCTGTGGAAACACTTCTTTGCTTAGCAATTATACAGAGTATAAAGAAGTAGTTTACTGCGGCCATTTTCTGTGGTGGATTTCTTTTTCTTCCTAATCCAATTTACAGCCCTAAAACGAGCTGGTGGTCTCTCATCCAACTATTAATAGGTCCAAACTGGCTTATTTGTCAAGATTAACTAAACACAGCTAGGTGCTGCCACCTGCCAGAGAACAATCTTTAAATGATATACCTTAAAGGATGATTTGGAATAAAAATACACAGGGAAAAACTAGAGTCGAAATCCAAATGACTGTAAAGGGAGGTGCCCTGCTATATCTAGGGGAATGTTTATAGTTCTTATTGCATTCTTTTAATGAAGAATTAATATAAAATATTAGAGAATGGGGCGTACGCTTCTGTCAAGTTAAAGAGGCTGAATAATGGGATACATTGAGCATTATCTTAATAAGATTCTGATTTAACATTAGCTAACAAAACACCTTATTTTGAAACAACCAAATGTTTATATCCAACATCAAGAGATTTTCCTACAAATTACTTAAAAGAACTTACCCACTTTAAATACTTCTCTGAATCCTATATTAAAGCCCTCCCTTAAGCAGATCCTCAGGCCACTGCAACCGTGCAAAGCTCTTCCCTCTTGCAAAGCAGGGGAAGTGAAATTAATAAAATGGTTTTATGTTTTAAGTTTTATCTTGATACTCAGGTATGACAATTACAGTCTTGAGGCCACAAGCGCCAGGCTACCTGAATAAATCCTATTATATATATTTATTAATTTTTTTACTGATAGCCAAAGACAACATATGCAATTTCAGAATACTGCTGTGAGCATCTTGGTCTTATCTAGTTCTACTATATGTATTTTTTTTAAATGACTTTAGTTTGTGTAAGGTTCTGGTCTTTGGGTGCCTGTGTGTTTGCTTGTGTGCCTCTCCAGGATTTGTGTGTCTATATCTTTAAATTAATATTTTGTTGTAAAAATATTCAAGGGTCAAGGTGGATACTTACCAATTTCATGCCTAATTCATAGGCTTTGTATTGAGGATGTGAACGAGGAGGTAATGAGTAGCCACTCCGTTTGTCTGGTACAAATGTCTGTTGAACCAGTTGTGCATATAGACACTTTGTCAAAGTAACCTGAAAATATCAGAATATTTCATTAAAGATTCACTTTTCTGAAAACTTATTTGAATCTGTTTCAGCCTATTACAGTTAGTCCTTGTTTGGCAACCACAGTCAGGGCCGACATTAAGTGAAGCCGTGGCTAAGTGAAGCATCGTGATTTTATTTCGGCTCTCCTTTGTTTTACAGACCTGCAAGGGTTGTGAATGAGGGCATTGGTCACAAAGGTCTGGACTGTGTGAATGGCCGCTGTCCAAGGTAGTTGCCAAGTGAGGACTACTTGAAATATTACTTGAAGAAATTTGTAGAGATTCTCAGTCATCCATGTCATGGTTGTCCCAAAGGTGCTTTTTCTGGATTTCGTTTTTTCTTTGAAGATGTTTCGCTTCTAATAAAGACCAGCTGTCTGCAAGAGATATAAATCCTTCCATTCCCCATTATCCAGTCAGAGCTGAAGAAGCTTCCTGGATGAGAAGCAAAACATCTTCAAAGAAAAAACAATAAAGTTGCCTCCAAAAAAAGTACCTTTGGGACAATCATGACCTGGATGATTGAGAATCTCTACAGACGTTTATCTATACAATTTGGGTTGAGTACCCTTTGAAAGGTGTGGGAGTAGGAATGGATTTCCAGAGAAGAAAATTGCAGACTACAGGAACCAGGAGCACTACTCAGGTGATCCTGAGGACACAGATAAACCCCCAAGTGCTTCAATGACCCTCTAAAAGGATGCAAATGTCCAGCCGTCTGCAAGGGATATAAATCCTTCCATTCCCCACTATCCTGTCAGAGTTGAAGCAGCTTCTTGGATGAGAAGTGAAACACCTTCAAAGAAAAAATAAAGTCCAGTTGCCTCCAGAAAAGGCACCTTTGCGACATTCCTTGAAGAATTATGCAAGAGCAAGCAAGAGATTATAGAATTATAGTATAATTCCATTATAGTAATTATACTATACTATATACCCGTGATGGCGGACCTATGGCACGGGTGCCACACGGAGCCATATCTGTGGGCACGCGAATGTTGCCCTACCTCAGTCCAGCATGCATGTACATGCTGGCCAGCTGATTTTCGGGCCTTCTCAGCCCACTGAAAGTCGGGAAACGGGCTGTTTCCAGGCCCCTAGAGGACCTCGGGGGTGGGGGGAGGCTGTTTTCGCCTTCCCCAGGATCCTAGAAAGGCTCTGGAGCCTGGGGAGGACAAAAAAATGGGCCTATCGGGCTCACTGTGCCATCTTGTGCCAAAAGCGGGGGGAGAGCGGGCGAGTCATGCATGCATGCGTGGGGGGAATTATGGATGTGGGCACACGCGCATGCAATCCCACCCCACTACCCCCGCTTTTGGCACGCGACAGCAAAAAGGTTAACCATCACTGCTATATACTATATAGTAATTATGATATAATTATAACTCTACAGTACAAGACTAACCTAACTTGCCTAATCTCCAATCTCTTGTAGAATTATACTAGAGATGGGAGATTAGACAAGTTAGGTTAGACTTGTACCTAAAAAAGGACAGAATTAAAACCCCAAATAAATCATTCGTAAGCCACATACGATAAGGTGAATTAATTGTGAAGACTAACTCAGAAGCTTAATCCGCACTTACTGATGCCATCACACATGTTTCAGGGGGGAAGGTTTTGAAAACGCGGCATGCTTTTAAGTCAATGGGATCTCGAAGGTAAAAAGCTTGGACTGCTGCTGACACCAACGCAGGACGTTGCCTCAGAACTACTGCAATGCCTGCTGGAAGATAACAGTGAGCTCGATGAAGACAGGCCTGGATCTTCTCAGGATACCTATGGCACAAAATTGCAATGAGGTGCAAAAAAAATAATAGTAAGAGACAATCATGATAGAGGCAATTCTTCTTATAGGTTAGAATATAGAGGGGAGAACTGGATAATCTGCAACATTTTATTTATTTTTATTTCAGTAAAATGTTGCATGATGTTACTTCCCAATATATGAATAAAAATAACTTCTATAAATAAATGTATAATAACCAGCATATCAGGTATTGTATATACAGTTGTAACAGTATATATTTTGTTACTGTGTTTCCCCCAAAATAAGACCCTGTCTTATATTTTTTTTTTTGAACCCTGAAATAAGTGCTTGGCCTTATTGCCATGCGCTCAAAAGCCTGATTGGGCTTATTATCAGGGGATGTCTTATTGTGGGGGAAACAGGGTATTTATATCTGAATATGTATATTCAGATTCAGTCACTTACCCATTGATTCGTTTATATACAGCTGCTTTAATAGATTTTGAAGCCACAAAATCCTCAGAATGACCAGAAAACAATTTCAGGACCTGGGGAATTGTAGGGTTTATACCAGGTAGTAATTTCTTCCCTTCAGGAGTCTTTGGTAATGGAATTATGCATAATTCTCCCCTATGAAAGAATACCTGACAAATATATATATACATACAGTTATTAAATCTGAATGTTTTTTGACAGAGTCTCAAAAATTATCAAGTCTATGACTGAAAGGGTAAAGCCTTCCAAGATCTCACAGAAAACAATAATGAAGAAATTCAAAGTAAGATTACAATATATTTGCCTATAAATTTAGCTTTTTAGGTATTTGACATTCTTAACTCTCTTACCCGATGGGTGCTGTTTTCAGGACTCAACCATTTTGGAAGGTAGTCGGCTGCTTCTATCAGAAGGAATTCACCATCGTTATCATCCACTCTATTCAAATAAAAAGTATTCACTCATAATATGGAATTAGTGTGTCCTAATTTAATTCAATGCATATGGCTATCATGCTGTAATGCAGTCTTTATTCACAGAAAAATCCCCCCACTCCAAATTTTATTTGTAAAGCGTCTACAAAAAATGCTTTACAAAGAGCAACTAAAATCGTCTATGTAATCAGCAAATAAAAATACCTAGCTAATAATTCTGGAAATTCCTTTGTAATTTCCTTTATGAGGTAAACAATAAACCATTCATCTTCAATGTTATCTCCAAACTTTGTGTGACCAGCAATATGAGCAGGTAGATTTCCTAGAAAGAACAGACGTTATTAGATTATTTCCAAAAACCATTTGGCAGTCAATCCTAGTATCAGTATCTTATTTATCAATTTATAGCAACTCAGGACAGATCATAAAAGATTAAAAGCAGTGAAACGTAATACCAAAACTTAAACAGCATATGCCTGGGCTTAAAACATTCAATCCATCCGTACAAAAACAAACAAACCAAAGTGACAGGCAGAAGAATTTGATTTAAATCAGTTGACCAATAAAAGTACAATCAATAAAACAATACAAAACAATCCCCCTAACAATAATTATTAGCCACCATTTGTGAGACAAACCTATACATAATGTAGCAAAATTTTGCTATTTTTAGAGATTTAACTTTCTCTTCGTTATTTAACAAACACTAAATAGATTCCCAGAGCAGTCTGACAGCTTTTAAGTACAGGTAGGCCTTGGCTTACAACCATTTGTTTAGTGACCATTCAAAATTCCAATTCCAGTGAAAAGAGTTACTTATGTCCATTGCAGCCTCCCCATGATATGGGATCAAAATTGTTCATACTTATCCCCATGGTCACATGACCAAAATTTAGATGCTTGGAAACTACTTCATATTTATGACAGTCGTAGTGTCCCAGGCTCATGTGATCACCTTTTGCTACTTTCTGACAAGCAAAGTCAATGGGGAAGCCAGATTCACTTAACCATTGTATTACTATGTAGTTACTATGTGTTAACAACTACAGTGATTCACTTGACAACTATGGCAAGAAAGGTCGTAAAATGAGGAAAACTCACTTAACAACTATCTCTCTTAGCAACAGAAATTTTGGGCCCAATTGTGGCTTGGAATGGATTATCTTATTGTAATCATGTCAAAATATTACTGGAATAACTGCAAATTTTTCACATATACACAGCGGCTTCATTTCCCCCCCCCCTTCATACTACTCTTTGCATTTAAATCTTGTGAAGTAACAATTTGTTAGAACTTATTTTACATAATTTACACTATTTTTTTTTTTTAAAAATCTGTATTCAGTACTAGAGATTGACAAGAAGATAATCAAGATAAAGCAAAGAAACAGCAAAGGAAACAAAAAGGAACAGTACAATTTTCTCACAATTATGATAAACAACTGAACGAGTATGGGCTATCTTTTTGGCCTGACTGTCCTTCAAAGGGTTTAGGAGCATATCTCATAGAAGTCACTGAAGTCATTTTTCCTGTTTTTCCCAATTTTTTATGCTGCCAAATATGACAGCTTTGCTGTGGAAAACTGCATTACTGAAAGTTGGCAATTTTGTCACCAAATTTCGGCATGTGATTTGGGGATGTTGTGGGTACAGAAAAATGGGGGTTGGTAAACTGTTTGCCGTCCATGGTTTAATCAACTTTGGCTTAAGAGTGTTGGTAATTTTACCTTTTTAAACAACAGATAAATATATAATATAAAAACTTAACATAAGGCTGTTTTTTATATTAAAAAAAAGTTTTGTATTACTATTAAATCTTAACCAGTTTCAAGCTATCTCAATTTGAAACATAAACAATACCCATGTTGTTTCCTGAGAAAATAAGCTGTAAAGAACACTGCCACTAGCACAGTGAGAATACCACTTTCCCCCCTCATTTTTCAAAACATCCACTACAAAGTGCTTAAGGAGGAAGATAATGTTACAGTAGAATTGCTAGTGTGCATAAAGACAGAATTAGATATACCGGTAATTGTTTTACCTTTTGCAGGTTTGTACTTTAGATTAAATGACTCATTTTGCCAGATGTAGGAAACCAGGATAGGGGCAAAATGTGCTAGTATTCTTTCAATATATTGCTGTAGGATGTCTTGATGATGTTCTGTGTCTTCTGATTCATGTATCAGGAATAACTGGTAATGGACTGCATCTTCAATAGTCACAAAACCTAGCTCCTTCTCCATTCTGCATCACACAGGCCCCTTTAAAAAGAGAAACATTTTAAAGCCGTTTCTACAAACTGTGCCCCGATATTAAAATGCCAGTATGGAAACTAATGAACTATTTGCTATTGTTACCCAACTGATTTGTCAATCTTAGAATGAATCATCCTTTAAAAAGAATCCCTTTTATCGTTCTTTATAAATACTTAGTAACACCACGCCTGGTATACCACATCCAGTTTTGGTCACTGCATTACAAAAAAAATATTGAGACTTTGGAAAAAGCGCAGGGAAGAGCAATGAAGATGAGGAAAGGCCTGGAGACTCATGTATAAAGAACGGTAAAGAATTTGGGTTTGACTAGTCTAGAGCAGGGATCAGCAACCTGCGGCTCTGCTGCGGCTCCCTCTCACTCAAAATATGTGTCACAAACACCAATGTGCAACATCCACCGGCAAGTGATTTATTGAGCTTTTCAACCCCCGGTATGCCAACCATGGATAAATCCAAGAAAAGAAGTTTCAGAAGACAACAGAACGTTTAATTCAACTACATATGCTAGTTTTATGGCCGCTCAAGAAATAGTCAAGCACGGGAAGGGTTTTGTGGCTCCCGGTGTTTTCTTTTCTATGGGAAACGGGTCCAAATGGCTCTTTTGAGTGTTTAAGGTTGCAGACCTGTGGTCTAGAGAAAAGAAGGATTAGTATTCCAGTATTTGAGGGGCTGCCACACAGAAGAGGGTGGGTGGGTGGGTCAACTTATTTTCCAAACCACCAGAAGACAAGAAACAATGGATGGCAACTAATCAAGGAGGGAAGCAACCTAGAACTAAGGAGAAATTTCCTGACAGTGAGAGCAATCAATCAGTGGAGAAGCTTGCCTTCATTAGTTTTGGGTGCTCCATCACTGGAGATTTTGAAGAAGAGACTGGACAGCAAATTGCCTGAAATGGTATAGGGTCTCCTGCTTGAGCAGGGGGCTGGACTAGATGACCTCAAACGTCCCTTCCAGCTCTATTCTGACTTTCTGATTTCCTCTCAGGCAGTATATTTTCAGTTCAACGAAGACAGAGGTCTTCAAACTTGGCCGCTTTAAGACTCGTGGACTTCAACTCCCAGAATTCTCCAGCCAGCTAGGCTGGCAGGAGAATTCTGGGAGTTGAAGTCCACGAGTCTTAAAGCAGCCATGTTTGAAGACCTCTGAACCAAGAGCTACATAAATAAGTTACTTCATTGGCTTTGAAGTTGCTTTAGACTTCGCAAAGAAAGAACGGCAAACTTTTATTAAACATCCACGCCTCTTCCTCTTTTCTAGATAAATATGGATATATCTATACTGTTGCCGATAAACCAGAGGGGGAAAAAAATGGACGCCCCGCCAAGAAGCAGCAGCTCTGCTCTCAACCTAAAACGACCCACCGGCACTCACCGCAGGGCCACCGACTTCACCGCCTGGGCGCTCTCAGCTGCTCTGACGTCATCGCCGCGCGCCGCGGCCTCCCTCTCCCTCCTCTCGCCACCATAGAGAAGAGACTTCCGCTCGGCCGGAGAGGCAGGAGAAGGAGGGGGCGTCGCCATGGCGGCCGGGGCCGAGCCGGCCAGCCGGCTGCGCCGACGAGGACCGAGATGAGCCGCTGAGGCGGGAAGATGATCTCGCGATACACCCGGAAGCCGGTGCCCCCCGACGTCCAGGGGATGTGAGTGACGTTCTCTTGGGCCAAACCCGAGGCGCGGGTCCCTCGGAGTCTTTCCCAGGCGCTGCCAGCCCTTCCGGAGAAGCGGTCTGCCTTCCAGGGAGCCCTGCGGCGGCCTGACGAGGCTCTCTTCGCCGCCTTCTCTCTCGAAATTCCTCTGGGTTATTCCCACGTTCTTTGGCTCGAGGGCGGCCGGAGGAGGGCTCCCCCTAGCGGTCTGAGGCAGCATCACACTCGCCTCCGCTGTAAATTTCTTAAAAAAAAAACAAGCGGGGCGCATCCTTCGGCGGGTGGGAGGTCTGTCAAATCCCGGAACCCGGGTCTGTGAGAGGAGTGAGTCTTGTCAATCCAATCTTGTTTATCGGTAACAGTATGGGAATATCCATATTTATCTCGAAAAGAGGCCAATGAAGTAACTTATGTAGCTCTTAGTTCAGAGGTCTTCAAACTTGGCCGCTTTAAGACTCGTGGACTGCAACTCCCAGAATTCTCCAGCCAGCTGTGCTGGCTGGAGAATTCTGGGAGTTGAAGTCCACGAGTCTTAAAGCGGCCAAGTTTGAAGACCTCTGTCTTCGTTGAACTGCAAATAGTGCCTGAGAGGAAATCGGAAAGTCAGAATAGAGCTGGAAGGGACCTTGGAGGTCATCCAGTCCAGCCCCCTACTCAAGCAGGAGACCCTATACCATTTCAGACAAGTGACTGTCCAGTCTCTTCTTCAAAACCTCCCGTGATGAAGCACCCACAACTTTTAACCGCAAGCTGTTCCTCTGGTTAATTGTTCAGGCTGTTAGGAAGTTTCTCCTCAAGAACTTGCTCCTCTCCTTGATTACTTTCCATCCATGGTTTCTTATCCTGCCATCTGGTGCTTCGTAGAATAATTTGACCGTCCCTCTTTAATTTGATTTATAGGCCGCCCTTCTCCGGAGACTCAGGGAGGCTTACAATGCGTTAAGCAATAGCCTTCATACTTTTGTATATTTATACAAAGTCAGCTTATTGCCCCCACAAACTGGGTCCTCAATTTACCTACCTTAGAAAGGATGGAAGGCTGAGTCAACCTTGAGCCTGGTGAGATTCGAACTTATAGTAATTTCAGACAGCTGGAGTTAATTACAATGCATTAGTCTGCTGAGCAATCCAGGCTCTCTCTTTGTGGCAGCCTCTCAAATACTGGAATACTGCTATCATGTCCACCCTAGTCCTTCTTTTCTAGCCAAATCCTCCATCTGTTCTTCATATTTTTAGCCTCCAGATCTTTAATCGTCTTAATTGTTCTTCTTTGCACTTTTTCCGAAGTCTCAACACCGTTTTATGTAATGATTTGACGAAAACTGGATGCCAGTCTTTTCTTTAAAACCTCCATTATTGGAGCCTCCACAACTTCTGAAGGGAAGCCATTCCGCTGATTAATTGTCCTCACTGTTAGGAAAAGTTTCTCCTTAATTCCAGGTTGCTTCTCTCCTTGATTAGTTTCCATCCATTGTTTCTTGTCCTGCCCTCTGGTGCTTTGTAGAATAATTTGACACCCTCTTCTTTGTGGCAGCCCCTAAATATCATGTCACTCCTAGTCCTTCTTTTCCCTAGACTGGCCATACCCAAATTCTACAAATTCTTCATATGTTTTAGTCTCCAGTTCTTTAATCATCTTAATTGCTCTTCTTTGCACTTTTTCCAAAGTCCCAACATCTTTTTTTGCAACATGGTGATCAAAACTGGATGTAGTATTACAGGTGTGGCCTTACTAAGGCTTTATATAGTTGTACTAATACTTCACATGATTTTGATTCTAGGCCTCTGTTTATACAAGCAAGGATTGTATTGGTATTTTTGGCTGCTGGCTCATGTTTAAATGATCGTTCACTAAGTCACCAAGATCTCTTTAACAGTTACTGTTTTTCAGCCAGGATTTGCCTAATTTGTACTTGTGCCTTTGGTTTTTCCTGCCTATGTGTAAAACCTTGCTTTTCTCCACATTAAATTTCATGTTTTTGGATAAAGCCCATTGCTCAAATTTGTCAAGATCTTTTTGGATCCTGAGCTTGACTTCTGAGGTCTTTCAATTTGTGTGTCCCTGGATAGAGTATTACCTTTCCCATTACATTGAACAGACAGGAAAGCTTTATGATTTTCATGAAGGAGAAATGCAGAGGCATAGCAAATTTCCCTTACAGTGGCATGAAAAGTTCAGATTTCTCTTTATCATTTCAGGAAGAATTAAAACTAGGGCATAAAACCATGATTTGTTGAGGCATGATGCACTTTTTACACCTCTGGGTTGCATTTGCACAATATACAAAGAAAAGCAGAGACTTCACAAGTTTAGTCATTTCTGGGTTTGTACAGCCATGACTAGTAACTGGGTTCTCATAACATGCTAAATAAAAAAATGAGTGCAGTACAAGTAGTCCTTGACTTACAACCACTACAAAGCCCAAAATATCTCTTGCTAAGTAAGACAGTTGTTAATAGAGTTTTGCTCCATTTTACGACCATTTTATACAGATGTTAAGTGAATCACTGCAATTGTTAAATGAATCTGGCTTTCCCATTGACTGCTTGTTGGAAGCCAGCTGGAAAGTTTACAGATAGTGATCACTTGACTCCATTATGCTGTAACTGTCGTAAATACATGCCAGTTTCCAAGCAATTTTGCTTGCCAGTTTCCAAGCAATTTTGATCATGTGACTGTAGTGATGCTTCAACAATCATAAGTGTGAAAACGAAGCACAAGTCCCCTTTTTTCAGACTGTTGTAACTTTAAATGGATTACTACACAATTGGTTGTAAGTAAGGATTACCTGAAATTCCCACCTTGTTTAAGCCAGAACTTTGTTTTTTTTAATTTATTTCAGGGAGGTGAGGCATGAAATAACGCTGCATTATATACATTTATATAACAGTGCTAGGACATCCATGGACTTCTTATTCAAATATTCTTAGGATAAATCAAATGTGGAGAAATACCAAAAGTTAATAGGAAAATTGGGACCTTGTAAAGCTACAGTAAATTTCCCTTGTCAGGATTGTATAGGCTGATTGATTTTTCTACAGAGCTGGAGTGAACCTCAGCTTTTTCAGGTTCATGAACTATGGTTGGGTGGGTTGATTAGGGTGCTTTTAAGAGAGAGAATTGGCAAAAGGTTTGTAGCTCATAAACTAGGAATTTTCTGTTGACATTAAAGAGAATACTATACACTTTCTAATGATTTTAATGCTTTCTGTTTACTGATTTGAAGAAATTCAGTGTCACCAACCAAATGACATTTTTATTTATTTTTAGTCGAGGACTTACAAATAATACCTTAGAACATCATCCCCTGCCGGACTCACTGGATGACAGTTACCCATCCACTGAAAGTCAAGAAGATATTTCAAGGTATTGGGATATATAATTAATTGTGGTGGAGGGTTAGGAAAGAAAGAGTTATAAAAGAAGCATTTTTTATTTTCCTTTTTTTTTTTTTATCCTAGCATCATGTCCAAACACAGCTATTTAAAATAGCTTTTTAAACATCTTCCAAAAGCTATTTTAAATAGCTGTGTTCGGACATGATGCTAGGATCAAAAGGAACAAGCCACTATGTACAATCAATGACTGTATTTGGTGATGATGATAGAGCTTAACCATTGTGGAAAACAACAATGTTTGTACAAAGCAAAATAAGTTTTAAATAGACACATTATATAGCAGAAGCATTAGGAACACATCTTTTTCATTCAATTTATATGGCTGCCCAACTCACTGTCAGTGACTTTGGGCACTTTGGATTCTTGATTCTTGATGAATGTATCTTTTCTTTTATGTACACTGAGAGCACATGCACCAAGACAAATTCCTTGTGTGTCCAATTACACTTGGCCAATAAAAAATTCTACTCCATTCTATTACAAAGATAAAACGTGTGTGTATATAATGAAGGAGAAGAGCAGGCATAGCTGAGGGGAGGAGCGGAATTACATTCCCACAAGCACTCCCAAGTCTAACCCTCCCAAATTCCATTGATCCTTTTCTGACGCCAATTTAACTGCTGAACTTTAGTTGGCCATATTCTTGTGTATAGGCTTGGGGGAAAAAAATTCCATGTTGCAATTTTACCAGTGATCCTGACACTTTGCATCTGATATTTTACACACACACACACTCATTTGAAAAATTAAGTCACCAGTATGCATGTTACCTTCTCTGAAGATTGATTTATCCTTTTTCTCTTTCCCTCCAAAATACGCATTTTAGTGAGTCTGAAAGTACAAAAGAGTCAAACTTTCAAGCAGGCAATGCAAACTCATGGTCTGCTTGTCAGAGCTTCACAGGCACCTCCACTGAAGACAGTTCTGTTTTTTCTTGGGGCTATGATGTGAGTATTGTCCTTTACCTTTAAATTACAGCAGTGGTTCTTAACCTTTTCTTTACCACAGACCCCGTTAAATGCCTTTTGTGGCCACAGAGCTTGGCCATTGACTCCCAAAGCTCAAGTTTTAAATCGTAATGAATGAAGGCGAATATACGTGTCCCAAGATAATGTTGCAGGATCCAACCTGGGTCGGTCACTGGGACCTGACGTTTTGTCTTCAGAGCTTTCGGGCTCGTGCTTGAGCCCATCTTCAGGGAACTTCCCTCTAGCAGAGTGTGTTCTGTTCTGTATGTGGTATTTACAGTGCCTGTTGTATGTGGATTTTTAGTTGTTGATTAGGATGTGTTGATGGCTGGCTTTTAAATCAATAGCTGTGGTATGCTTGTGCTGCCCAGCCTTCGCCTTCTGAATACTTGATAGGTAGGTGGTAAATCAGCACTCCTATTGACTGAGGGGCTTGTTTCCCAGGCTTCCATCACTTTCCTGGCTGTTTTTGTGCCTGCTCATCCAACAATCTTAGTAGCTGAAAAATTGGATGTGTGTCCTTGTTCATTAAATCATAACATTTCTTCAAGCCTTTGCAGACCTCCTGTAATGTTATCATGCCCCCCCATGCCCCCCCTGGGGTCTGTGGACCACAGGTTAAGAACCACTGAATTATTACATTTGATTGAATAAGTTTCAACTCTCATAAGAATCTATGTATGCTTTTGCATTTTGATCTCGAAGAATGAGCTCACGAATGTGTTTGTAAAGAGAGCCTCTTTTTTAAAAAAAATATTTCTGTTTTAAAAAATCGAAACCAAAATTGAATGACGTTGATCATTATTATGATTTCCAAAAGCAATTGTTCTATTTTTCATCCTGTTTTCTTCTGAATATTTTTTTTTTCTAATTTGGTAAACCTGAAGATTCTATTAAGCTTAGGATGCCTTGGTTTATTTTCTCCTCTATTTTAGTTGACTTTATTTTAGATATCCCCGGAAAGACCTTCTTTGGAATTTTCTAAGCAAGTAGTGTCATTTCTTGGATCAGTCTTTTTGCATAGTATTATAAAACAGGGATCTCCAACCTTGGCAACTTAAAGACTTGTGGAATTCAACTCCCAGAATTCCTCAGCCAGCAAAGCAAAGCTGGCTGAGGAATTCTGGGAGTTGAAATCCACAAGTCTTAAAGTTGCCAAGGTGGGAGACCCCTGCAATGTTATCTTTCTGTTGTTAAAAAAAAAAGCATTTTGAGAACAATGACGTATCTTCCCAACTAATTTTTTTGCCTTTTCCTCCCCTAGGAATTTGATAAGGCTGCTACCCGGCAAGTTCAGCAAATATTCAGACACATTGATGAGCTCCTTTATGAACAAAAACCATGTTTGTATGTTAGCCTAGAGGAAGAATGCGAACAATGGATGTCAAGGTTTCCTCACCTCAGGTATCTCAAATATATATTACTACTACGTACTTCAGAGTACTAGAGCGCCACTATGTTTACATGGGTAGTGTCCTTTATGGCCGGCAGTCTGCTTTTTTGCCTACTTCAACCCCTGCATATTTGCTGGGGTCTTTATGGCGTGCTTATTTTTATTCATTCATTTATTTTATTCGTCAAACAAAAATTACAAATTCAAACGAAGAAAATAAGAAAATCAAAATGCGACAGGGTTCTATAGGCATGCCAGTGCATTTACGCAGGCCCCCTTAGAGCCTTCTCAAGTATGGAATCAGGTTAACCACAGAGGTTAAGTTAGAATTAAAACTGTGAAAGTTAATGACTGAGACAACTGAAGCAGATAAAATATTCCAAACTTTGACAGCTCTATTAAAAAAATGGAATTTCTTTACGATCAACTTTAGAGCGGTTATTCGCACACGTGACATTACAATTAAAGCTTTAAAAAGTCATTTACAGGTAAAGGGTTACTATGTACAATTTTGTATTCCATACCTAAGTCTGACCATAATCGGCGCAGTTCTAAACTAGCCAAACCAAGAATTTCCAGCCTTGTAGCATAGGGTGCTCTATTATGGACAGAAGAAATCAAGACTTTTCTTGTAAAGTACTTCTGAACTTGCTCAATTGTATTAATGTACAATATGAGGTAAGAAATTCCAGACAGTTGAACAGTATTCTAGGATTGGTCTAATACAGGGGTCAACAACCCGTGGCTCTGGAGCCGCATGTGGCTCTTTCATCTCTCTGCTGCAGCTCCCTGTCACTCAAAATATGAATCACAACCACCAATGTTTGACACCCGCCGGCATGCAATTTATTGAGCTTTTCAACCCCCGGTAGGCCAACCATGGATAAATCCAAGAAAAGAAAAGTTTTAGAAAAAAAACAGAACATTTAATTCAACCATATATGCTTGTTTTGTGGCTGCTCAGGAAATAGTCAGGCACGGGAGGAGTTTTGTGGCTCCCGGTGTTTTCTTTTCTGTGGGAAACAGATCCAAATGGCTCTTTGAGTGTTTAAGGTTGCCGACTCCTGGTCTGATATATGTGTATAATTTTTTTTTAGAGCAGATCATGTTTAACAAGTTTATTCAAAGCAATTAATAGTTTATAATTTTCTCTTTAACATCAGGATTGTGGGGAAGCAAATAATGATACCCACTGATGAAGGCTATGGATGGTATATTAGTTCAGCGTGCAGCACTTTAACTTCATCAGGCATGAGTCCCACGCAAGAGAAAGATCCTAGTGAGTAAGTGCCTGCGATCACTAACTCTTCACAAGGATTACAGTTATTGTTTTTCACCAACTAAGCCCTTGTCATCTGCAGCAGAAAGTGAACTTTTTAAAATTACAACCTTATTTTCGTTTTAAGAGGTGAATATTCAACCGTTCAGTCAATTTCTATCTTGAGAAGTTTTCTGTACAAACCAGTTTTTTTTTTGTTTTTTTTTTGGTTAAGTACAAACATCAATACAAGTATCAATAATGCATCTCTTCTGTGTACAAGTTCTATTCCTAAGAAGTGTTGACATTATTGGCCTGGCTCTACAAAACCAGCAAAGGTCTTTGTGCCTACTTTCTATGTTAGAAGTTTTGAAATTGGAGATAATTTCAGTAGAAGCTACATGGAAGCAAGCCACATATTGCTGCCATCTCATTTAGATAATGTTTGCTGTATCCTGTGCCTGACCCATTTCCCCCTCTCTATTTTTGCTCCGTCTCACAGGACAGAACTATCTGTACCAGAGCTGCTTTTCTCTGCAATGCAGCGAAAGTAAGAGAGCTGAACTTTTTTTCCATAAAAAATGTTCAGCTCTCTTACTTTAATACTACTTGGTTAGAGCTCTCCCTTGGACTCTGCTGCCTGAAACTGACCAGATCTTAATTAGTTTCAGACTTAAGTCTTTTATTGTCATGAATGCATGCTATTGGTTGGAAAACGAAATCTTTATTATCGTTTATTACTGTCATTTACGAATAGTTGCTATCCAAGGCAGTTGCTAAAGGAGGACAACCTGTATCTTGATTTTTTTTAAAAAAACTGTGGAACGACAATCTTTTGTTTAATTTTAAAAGTAATCATGTGGTGTGCGCATTGAAGTAGATACACTGTGTGGAATTTTCTGCTTTTCTTCGGTTTTTTCCCATTGTGTCAAACCTAAAATCGTAACACTGTATGCAAAGACAATATTATCTGTAAGCCACTTGAATGCCTTGTTCTACAAAGCAGGGTATAAAAGTTTTAAGTGCAAACAAACAAACAAACAACAGATTCTCTGTACGTTTGATCTTAAAGAGAAAAAAACCAACTTTATTACTGACATTAAAAAGCGTTGTTTGTTGTTCAGGTTTACTATCTGGGGCAAAAAGGTTCCCCTTACTGTTTCTCTTGGGAAAGAAGACAACTTTTCAAAAACCTCTGAGCTGAAGATGTTTGAGAATGAAGAACTGGAAGATACTGTGATTATCTCTGAAGGAATAATGGAGGAATACTTAGCATTTGATCACAGAGATGTGTAGGTATTGAATACATTTCACAACAACCTATTTAGCGACTTTATAATGACCTAGAATTCTATGTTTCTTCGTAACAATAAAAAGATACACTGCATCAAACAGTATAAACCTGTAAGATTTCTTTTTTTGTTTGTTTGTTTGTTTGATGGTAACGGGCAGTAGATATTATCTAGCAGCAAAGCCCATTGTGAATACCTTTGGTGATTGCTCGACTTAGTCTTCTCCCATCAGAGATGCCTTAACAGTGGGAGAGGCTGATAAAGGCAGGGATTCAATCAGATGGTTCAGTTCCTCCTTTAAAGTGGAGAAGAGCTGTAATAGTTGTTTTCCAATTTCTGTTTCCAAATCCCAGTTCGGTAGATAAGATGGAAACTCTGTGAGAAGCCGTTGGTCAACATTTTTAAGTACTGAACAGCTGTAATGGGGTTTACATGCTTTTTTCAAAGGGAAGAAGAATTGAACGAATGGAAAATGGGACTTTCACCAGCCAGACGGAAATTAGGGTTTCCTCCAATCTCACCGTCGTGCTGCATGAGAGATGCAGTTCTTTCCTTCGTATTTGATGATGTGTGGAGCGAAGTCTTGGGCTACATGGAGCAGCTGATCTGCAGACATTGGGAAGGTCCATCCTCAGGTTTGTCTTTAGGCTGCAATTCTGTCTGCAACTTGAAGAAGCATGGCTAGCTGAGGAATTCTGGGAGTTAAAGTCCACAAATCTTCAAGTTGTCAAGCTTGGACACCCCTGGTAAAATGGATGCCTCTTCCAAAAACTCTTTTCCCAAAAATAATTTTAATACAGATATAGCATTAGTAATTATGTGCTTTTGTAACATAACATAGACCTGAATATAGTTTGGAGATAGTAAATCATGTATTTGTATGTATTTGCCAGTGTTCAAACAGATGTTAAAATAGTATTGGGCTTTTTGATGCTATATTTGGAGTTTTCCTATCTCTAATAATGCTTAGTATTGCTGTAACATTTTAGGCTATGCTTGACAAATTAATTGTATTTATATTCTGTTCTTCTAAACTTTTATTATTCGACTAGAACTGTCCGTGTATTTTCCTTTGAAGATGTTTCTGCTCACAAGGCATTTGTTCGGGAGTTGAAAGAAAACACAGATTCCATTTAGTGCACACCCCTAGCTGCCTTGACAAACGACAGGATTAGATGCTTAAAATATGAAAAGCAACCTGTGTTGCAACTCTTGAGGTCTTATTATTTTGTTTCTCGAGCAGTTGTGTGCGTGCAGCTTCTCATAATAGTGGGCTTTGAAAAAAAAATGATAAAAAGTTACTGAATGAATCAAATTTAGCAAGAATACTGTGCTACATTTAATTTCTTTAATGTGCTAAATAAATGTTCAAGTGTTAATCAAGTATTGCTGTAACTCTTTAAGCAATGAAGAGGGAAATCAGGCTGTAGGTTTTTTAATATCTGAAAAACCTGCCTATAAGGGTCTCGGACAAATAATGCCTCTTGTCATTTGTTTGGGCTATTGGTAGATGATGGGAAGAATGTCATTTCTGTAGAAGCAAACCGGACAGATTCTGGGAGTCCTTTTATGCAGTTTGAACCTTTGCCATTGGTATTACCTCGGATGCCACAAACCAAGATGCCCTCTATCTCTTCAAATCTGGTATGTTTGTTTGTTTGTTTGTTTGTTTATTCATTCATTCATTCAATTTATATGCCGCCCTTCTCCGGAGACTCAGGGCGGCTTACAATGCGTTAAGCAATAGCCTTCATACTTTTTGTATATACCTGTTTAGTAGGGCTTTCGGTCCCCCCAAGCGGTGTTCTTTTTTATACAAAGTCAGTTTATTGCCCCCACAATCTGGATCCTCATTTTACCTACCTCAAAAGGATGGAAAGCTGAGTCAGCCTTGAGCCTGGTGAGATTGATCAATTGTCTTCCAAATTTTGTTGTTGTTGTTGGTATCAAAGTCTTTTCCCCATGTTGCAAATGCTCTTGTATTTTGAGATTGTAATTGGAACATAAGCATTCAGTTTCTTTGAAAATACTGTGTGAGGTTTTGATTAAGCGTAGAAGATGTTAATGTTGATTCTATTCAGCTCAATGGAGATCAGAAAGGAATGTGATTTCTTTACTTTAAAGTTAACTGAGTTAATCTCTTTGAGTTTTTAAAATATATTCTGATTCTCACTCTGCATACTCTGCAAGTGCATTCTGTAATAATACTGTATTAGTAGTTCAGTCTGTGTTTCATCTGTTTAATTCAGTTTCTTTCCTTTTTTCTCTCTTTCATTTTCTATATGATCCTCTTGTATAACTTATCATCTGTATGGTACTTAAAAGGCAGATCCAGCCAGCCCCAGTTGCTCGTCAGATGCCCGTTGCTTGGGAATGAGTTGACAGTACTTACAAAGAGTAGAATTTAACAGTGTTGTTATGAATATTTACTTACAAAGGTGGCATAAAAAACTGAGCTTAAAATTAGTCATTGATGTTATGTTTACTTAATTGTATCCAAAATTAAAGCATTTTCTCCCCACGTGGCTTATTGCGTAATCATTGGGAACATTCCCTTTACAATTATAGAAAATAATGTTCACTTTTCTTACCCTTTTTAGTAGAAATGGCCATTGCGAATGAACTATTACAAATTAACTTTTTGTTGTTTAATTATGACCTAATTTAATTTCTTCTAATCTACAGGTAAATGTTTCTCAAGGTGCAAATACTGGCCTGCAACGTAATTTGAATGGCTTGATGGTAATTCACGGGATTCCCTTACATTCGAGGAACTTGCCCTTGATGGACAAAATACTGTAAGAATTTACAAAATTTGTTCTGCATAAAGCTGGCTTTCTGATTATAGAGATGAGTCTGAAATATTTGGGGTTTTTGGTTCAGATAGATATCTTTTGAATATACTTTTTCTTCTTGTTTCCTATGGAAACAGAATACTTCTGCAAATAATTAGTCAGATAATTAGTTAAAAAATGCTTTTTTTTAATATTCGATTGTATTAAACCTGTAAGGATGTAAGTTGCTTTTAGTTTAAATACACAATCTATTACATTGTAGAATTAGGATCCTGAAATATATATTAGATACTGACAGGAGCTAAAATTTAGTTACAAAAATAAAAATCTGTAAAATAGCGTGAAGATAAAGATTCCCTTGCTTTGGGCTTGTTTGCTGGTGGCTATATGGATATATCCATACAATTTTCTTGGCACAGTACAGAAAGGAGTTAGCAGAGTTGTCTTCTAGGATGTCATTTCTTGATGATCTTTCCTCCAAACTCCAGCTGTAGGTCTGATGTTGCTTAGCTTTAGGACAGGGTTCAGCAACCCATGGCTCTGGAGCCGCATGTGGCTCTTTCATCCCTCTGCTGTGGCTCCCTGTCGCTGGTCGGTGCCAAAATTTTGAGAGGAGCTTCCGGTTTGGGGGAGGGGGTAAAGCATGGTGTGCCAGGAGGAGACTCTATGGCAAGGGGCGGGTTTTCCGTTCAGCTCCATGGTTGATGGGGCATTTGGTTAGGACAGGTCCACACCACACTAGGAGGAGATTCTATGGGGGTGGGGGGGAACCAGACTTCCGGTTGGCTCCAGAATTGAACGGAGTGGGGGGGGGGGGCCTCCTGGTTAGGATCTTTGTGGCTCTTTGAGGGTTTAAGGTTGCCGACCCCTGCTTTAGGGTCAGCCAAGATAGGTTTGAGGGGTCCTTGGTGCTGTCTGAGCTTGTTTGTTTTCTTGCAGATGTTTCATTACCCAAACTAGGTATAACATCGTCAGTGTTAGTAAGGAGTGCAGTTTGCTGTCAGTTTACGTTCTAGTCTAGTTGCTTGCCTGTCAGTGTTGGTGGGGGTGGTCTTAGAGATTCTTCGGTTGGTTGGTTTGCTGTTGGCTCTTTGGCAATTTCTTGATTGGGGTATTGTTTACCTGATTGTTGGTCTGATGTATTAATTTTGAAGTTAATCTATGCTGATCTGGTGCTGATTGCTGGTGGTGAGGTAGTTGGGGTTTTTTTATTCCTTTTTGGGGTGAGTGATAGTCTTTTGTAGTCTACAGTTGTTGTTAATATTGACACATAGACATTAACAACAAACAAGCAAGCTCAGAGAGCACCAAGGACCCCGAATGTCAATCCTAAACTACAAATATTCTTCTTTATCAGGCTTTGCTATTTGGTATGTCATAGTACAGAAACCCTAAACAATGTATATTACCGTTCAGTCTCACAAAGCCGAAAGTAGAAGATATCAAACATAATAAATAAACTTACCTCAACTTTATAAAAATGTGTATCCATTCAATTTTTGTAGCTATCCATTAAGGGTTGGTGGAAATAATACATTCCCTCTCTTGGCTAGGAGCAGAGTGCTTTTTCTTAAGCAAACCTGGGGAACAAACTTAATAGTTGTTTGCTGTATAAACAATTTATATGAATAGTTACCTATTTATCAATAAAATCCTATTAATTGTAAGCATCTTATTTAATAGGGTGGTTCGGTGAGATGGCTGTTAAACCAGAATAGGCTTTCATTAACATCATTTTGCTTTTAATATAGAAAGGACCAAAGTTGCCAGCAGTTTATACTTTTTATGTTTTATGGCAACAGTCCCCAACCTTTGTGGCTTGATGGCCCATTTGAGGGGTGTGTGAGTGAGGGTACCGGGCTGTGCAAATGGTGGGCTGATGTGCATGCATGCAGTTCAACATGTGTGAGTGGTGGGCTGGCACACACAAGTTGAGCTGCATGCGCATGCACTCCGCCCAGCCTCTCACACAGCCCAATTCTGAATAGGCTACAATCCGGTAGTGGGCCCAGGTCTGGGGGTTGGGGACCTCTGCTTTATGGAGCAGTAAGATGATTCATTTGTAATAATACATTGTTTTCTTCCTGTATCTAGACAATTTACCCAAATGCTTTAAAAGTTGATTGATAGTTCATTGCATTCTTGTGTCTTTTCTCCCTCTCTTGGTTTTAGAGACTACGATGAAAGAATGCTTATGAGACCAGGATCCAGTTCTATCTTGTCAACCAGAGCTCGGCCAAATCGTCCCCTTGAGCTCAGTGCATCTTCTCTGTCCTACTGTGCACAGTCGGCGAGGAGGCGTAACCCCCCACCACGTACCCTGCATCCTATCAATGCCAGCCTTTCTCGCTCAGGAACCCCACGACCCTTAGATGATGTCATCAGGGGAACTCGACTGTAAGTTGACCTATAAGATGAGCTGAATTCCTTCCTTCCGCCATTATTTGTTTACTGATTTAGAAAATTCATAGAGCCACCTATCTCACAGTCATGACTCGGAATGGCGTACAGAGTTATCAGACAAAAAATGACACAACCAAATAGCCAAAATGCCACCAACAATAATCATTAAAAGCTTTTCAAAATCATTGTAAAAAGATATGGAACTAAAATGTGTAGAAATTGGAAACGGTGTAGATGAACAATAAAATATCAGGGGGAAAAATGGGGGGAAAACAGAATAACATATCACACTGGATTGTTTAATTTGCAGGAAATTAGGAGGAGGAAGTGCTGTGCATATTAAATTCCGCTCCGAGCAAAGGGCAGGATGGAATGCAAATAAGTAAAAGCATCCTGTCATTACTTAGTTATAAGTAAATAAGTTAGTTATAAGTAAAAATAGAGGATTTTAAGTTTCCTGTAGATCAGTGTTTCTCAACTTTGATACCTTTATTTTATTTATTTGCTTGTATTTCATGTTTCTAAACTGCCTCTCTGAAACTCCGCACCCCTTAAAAGTTGCCACGGTTGAGAAATACTGTTGCAGATTGTTGTTACAAACAATTTTGTTCTTAAGTTAGGGGGGAAATTAATTATGACCACTTAGAATTACCGTTTAATGTAATACTAGAAAGAGACCTTAATAAAATCATGTTACCGAGAATGGTTGCATAAGAGATGGGTGGCAAGTAAACTTCATATAAACATACAAACCAGATCTGTTTCTTGTCTCCACTGAAATGCACCACATGTGGAGTTCACCACTTGCTTAGTCTCAGCTGTTCTGAGGGCATCAACACTTCAGGCAAACACCGCTTCAGCTTGCAAGGCCTACCGTTCTCGATTTTGTCATTTAAAGAAGTTCACATCAACCTTGCCATTTCTAATGGAATTGGACAGTTTGTAACAACTGCTGTTGTTGTTTTCTCCCAGCTCTGCTGCAAATGAGCAGCTGTCATCACCTTCTCCGATGCCATTAAGCAGAAATAATCTCCTGCCTCCTATTAGTACCATAGAAGGGACAGAACATGTAATATCCCAAAAGCAAACGGTAAGTCAACTGCTTTTTGTTTGTTTGTTTGTTTCCTGCCACCTTTTCAGATTATCCCTGATTTTTTTTTTTAAAAAAAGAATGTATAACATTCTTAAAATTATTTTTGAATTTTAAATTAGAGGTTTTCATTACTGGCTTTCAGGGTTAATTTTTTCTACAAACGCTCATTGAAATATGCTAACAAAAGCCTGATATGATAGGATGTCTAATCATTGAGATGCTATAGGTGGTAGATGATCTAGAAACTGAACAATATTGCTCTTTATTTGTGAATTAGGTGGCGTTTAACTCAGCAGTCCCATAAGGCTAATCGTTGACAACTGTCAACAATTGTTGATTCTTGACAGTTCTTGTATTACAGACACTTCCAACTTTTCTCTTTATGTGGAACTATAATATCTCTTAAAAGGGATGTGGTGGCTTAGTGGCTAAGACGTTGAGCTTGCCGATCGAAAAGTCGGCAGTTCACCGGTTCAAATCCCTGCCTTGTTTCCCCGAAAATAAGACATCCCCTGATAATAAGCCCAGTCAGGCTTTTGAGCCAATGGCAATAAGACCAAGCGCTTATTTCAGGGTTCAAAAAATGTAAGACAGAGTCTTATTTTCAGGGAAACATGGTAGTACCGCGTAACGGGATGAGCTCCTGTTACTTGTCCCAGCTTCTGCCAACCTAGCAGTTTGAAAGCATGTAAAAATGCAAGTAGAAAAAATAGGGACCACTTTTGGTGGGAAGGTCACAGCGTTTTGTGCGCCTTTAGCGTTTAGTCATGCCGGCACATGACCACGGAGATGTCTTCGGACAGTGCTGGCTCTTCGGCTTTGAAACAGAATTGAGCACCGCCCCCTAGAGTCAGGAATGACTAGGACTTATGTGCGAGGGGAACCTTTACCTTTAATATCTCCTAAATAAGGCTACTAAACTCTGTAGGCATCATTGAACCTGGGCAAAGATAATTACAACACCTACATCCCAAATTCTATATTTGGGGTTAAATCCAAACTTAGGAAATTGGGAGGAAAGTTGCACTAAATCTTCCTATGCACCCTCTCTTTAACCAAGAGAGTTAGAACTGTTGCATATATTTGGTGCTTATTTCTAATTTTTTAAATAGCTCTTTTGGATATAAAACTATTTCTTTCTCTTCATGTTGCAGAAATCCCGGGTAAATGTTAACCGGGCTCGAAGTGCAGTAGCAGATGACGTCAGCCATCAACCAGTTCATGAGAGATTTTTATTACCTGAGAGTTTTTCCAGGCCTAATACATCGCATGCATTTTGGGTAAGGTGTAACAAAATTCCACTTGTACTCGAATATTGTACAGAGTTCCTTCTTTTAGAGACCTCTCAGGAAATTGCCAAGGTGTATAGGTTGTTTTGAGGTCTGAAGGGGGAATATGGACAATATATAATCCAAGTATAGGCCATCCTCAACTTACGACCACAACTGAGCCCAAAATTCCTGTTGCTAAGTGAGATATTTCCTAAGTGAGTTTCGCTACATTCTACAACTTTCCTTGCCGCAGTTGTTAAGCGAATCACTGCAGGTGTTACGTTAGCCACTTAGTTGTTGAGTGAATCCGGCTTCCTCATTGACTTTACTTGTCAGAAGGTCTCAAGAGATGATCACAGGACTCTGGAATACCGCAACCATCATAAATGTGAGTCAGTTGCCAAGTGTCTGAATTTTGATCATGCGACCACTGGGATGCTACAACAGTCATAAATGTGAAAAAAATGGTCATAAGTTCCTTTTTTCAGTGCCGTTGTAATTTCGAACAGTCAGTAAATGAACTGTTGTATGTAGAGGACTACCTGTATATCTCTGCATGCAACTTTAACAGGAAAAGTTCCAGATCAAGCAGAGAGATTTGTTTGCATCCAAAGAAATAGCAGTATGTGTTCCCTTCAGAGAGTAACCTGGAGACCTACTTTGGTGTATACGAGGGGTTGTCACACTAAATTTCATTGAGGGCCACATCAGGGTTGTGTTTGACCTCAAAGGACTGGGGTGGGCGTGGCCAGCTCAATGTCACTTGTGTCGGGGGCGCCTGTGGCGGCCCGAGTGCTTTGCTAGCAAAAATAGACTCCCGAACTCTGTTTTCGTCTGCGACGGCCGCCTGCAACCCTCTGCCAGCGAAAATGGAGTTCAGGAGAGCCGCAAGCTGTCCTTTGGTGTTTCCAGGGCGGTCCTGCGGGGCTAGCTCTAAACACCCCGTGGGCTGGATGTTGCCCACAGGCCTTGAGTTTGACACCCTTGGTGTATACTACATGCATTTAGGATGGGTTGCAACCATGAACATTCTGCTGAATATTTTGGATTCATATGATTTGATCCAGGACCTGATGCAATAATTTGATTTGAACCTTTTAGGCAGAATCACAATATCGTCGTTCTTGCACTGTTATTGATTATGCTAATCAGCCACGAAACAATAAAGGATCTGCTGGTACAGGTGCGTTGATAACTGAACACTTTTGAAAAACGACTGCTTAATGTAGAACGAGTAACACAAAGCGACTTCAACACTGGAATCTTTATTATTCTGCAGATCCTGTCAACGTAGGCGTCCTGGGAACCAATTTAGGGATATCTAGCTCTTCCTATATTAATTCTTTCCACCACCAGCCTCTTGGTCATTTTCTTGATGAAGATGAGGAAGATAATGATCATCCCCCTCTGGGTAAGAAGTAAAGGAACCGATTTGAGAATGTACGTCACCTGTTTGGTTGCAAGCTATAAAAAAAAATTGGCATCTTTTTTTGAAATGTGTTTTGTCGTTTTTGCTTAAAGCTTAACTCTTAAACCGGAATAACATTTTAAATCTCGTTCAGGATACACTTCAGGGTTTGTTCGCATTCAGTTTATTCAGTCAGTTTAACAAAAGAGGGTAGCCGCCAGATTGTGCCACAGTGATTTCAAAAAGACAAATTGTAACCTATCCTGCTGGGTTATGTTATATGCCACATAAGAATAAAAACTACAGACAGATGACAAGTAGACTTAGCTCAGTTGCTGGAACCTTAATAACTGAAACGATTCTTATTTAATCACAACTAGTTCTGGTTTTAATTTTTAACGAAGTTTTGCGGAGAAACTTGGTTCACACAAGATGTGTGTGACCTGTTGTGGCCTGTCAGCCGCCAGCCCCTCCGACAGCTGAATCAGAGGAGGAGGGGGCATGGGAGTCAGGGTCAGCATCAAGGCTAACAAGTCCGGGAGGGGGGGAGAGGGAGTGGAGCTGGCAGAGAGAGAGACAGTAGAGCCTGAGCTATCCGTCAGCCCTCAGATGGAGACTCAACATCCTCCAGGTCTGGAGGTGGCTGATGAGAAAGAGGAGGAACAGCTGGGTCCAGTGCCTGATGGGCAGATGTGCAGAAGGTAGAGGAGAGGAGAGCAGTGGAAATCCATGGGCCGATCCTTGGGAAGGAAAAGCCACGCTGCTAGCGAAGCCCCATCCTAGCGCTAGAGATAAAAGGCAGGGGGAGGAGATGAATAGATGTGGCAGACAACTATTCATCTTCTGGCTGGCTGGACTTGTTAGCCTGCGTTGAGAGAGAAACTTTTTCCTGGGGCTGCTGGCGGTCCTAATAAAAGTAATCTTTGAGTTAACTTCAGAGGGTTTGTCGTGTTTGAAGAGCTGGATCAGAACAGTGCCCTTGTGCCGAAGGTTGATACAGATGCACGCTTGAAAAACGTACAACAGGTTTATTGTCTCGATGTGTCGCAGGCAATAATGATGTTTTTTTACAGGTAACAAAAGTAGACTGGAATTGTACAGTTGCTTTCAAGCCTTTATCTCATTCTTACTTAGTAGGTCTTCAGTTATATGGTTCTGTAGGAACTCACAGCCGAGCTGGATCACGAAGTAAACAGGGATTGTAAGCCATCCATCTCCAAGAGGAGGGAGAATCTACTGAAGCTTTTAGAAGCCGTATTCAACGACAGCAATATCAAATCCGTTTACAGAAGAATTTGAATTTTTTTCCTTTAGAAAAGTCTTATTTTTGTATAACGACTGCCAAAGACTACGTGGCTGTATGAGAATTTTGTGCCAGCAGAAACTGTCGCCTCTTTTTTGATGGAGCACTAAAAGTTTGCGTCCTGTGGAACTCCGCTATCATGCTGTTGGTATGTCTGGCTGAAGAATGCAGTGGGAATACTGGTTACGATTCAAAGACTTGCTAGTTACTGATACTTAATAGCAATATATTTAACAATATTATTTATAATGATAATTAAATTTGATTATTGCTTGGCCTGCACCTCCAATAGTTTCCCTAAATGTTTAAACAGTTGAAGGTTGTCATTGCTAGTTCATATATTTTGAAAAATGGTGGCATTTGAAAGGTGACCAGGATTAAACATAGTATATTTGAATTCATTTATGTATTTAAATGCAGGATACCATTATTTCCCAATTAAATCCATACATGTTTAATCACTTTTTAACGATGCTAACTTTGGCTAAGATTGTAAAGCACCACTTTAGTTGTGTATTCTTCGACTGTAGTAAATACGTAATATCCTTTTTAAGTAAATGAAAAATTTTAAGGAACTTTTTCACCATGTACTCAGATTTAACAGTTAATGGGTTTTCTCGTTGGGAAGACAGAATACTTTCTACATTTTGTAGGAGACAAGCCCGGTGAGGTATTAATTTAGAAATAGATAAAAACATAGCAACCTGAATATTGTGTTTAATGTCTAACATAATTTAAATGTAATTCAATAAAGGCTAACTAGTGAGATGAACTAGTAAATACCAGCCATTAACTGCTGAAGCTATGTATAAAATAAAGGTAACTTTACATTTTCCCCAATACCATGTGAGAGATGTAAAAGGAACAAGATAGGGAAAGAGTCTTATTACGTTGTAAAATGAAGACTATTTTGTATGCAAATAAAAGTATTTTCTAGACTGTACTTGAGTTGAAATTAAATATCAGGATTGGGGCCTACCTCCTGGATTTAAAAGGGGTAGAAATTGGAAATGGAAAAATGAATTTCCAGAATACTTTTAAAATTTTTCATAGAGCGACTCACATATGTGACTCTGAGCAGCTTATAGTTAAAAAGCACAAAACAATACAACCAGTGGTGGATTGCCCCTGGTTTGGACCTGTTCAGAAGAACTGGTAGTAAAACCAGCGGGAGGCCCCGCCCACCGCCCCAGAGGTCATAGACGATGTGCGCATGCGCAGAAGCTTTTGTACAGAAGGCACATGCATGAGCGAAGCGAGTCCGTGCACGATCCCATTGCATACCGGTAATAAAGGTAATAGAACCCACCCCGAATACAAAACAATAGCCAAAAATTGTAACAAAAATCATTAAAAGCTTTAAAAACTATTTAAAAAAACCATAATTTACAAGCAAGCACACTCATTTTCCCTAGCAATACAGCCACTTTGTAGATTCCAGACATGTCACCAGACTGGCAAAGTTGGGGCCAATCTGGCCTCTGGGTCAGTGATGTTCCAAAGACAGGTGCCATATCAGAAAAGGCTCTCCTCTTGGGACACATAGATGACATTCCTTTGTGGATGAGGTCCCAACATGTCCTTCCTGCTGGACTAGATTGGATGAGCAGATGTGTACGGGAAGAGGCAATTCCTCAAATATATTCCTGCCTCTCTGATGTAATGTTACATATGAAAGTAGCTAAAGAATACTTGCTGCTCTTGGAGTTGCTACGTGGAGTTGCTTTTAATAACAACATCAATATTGTCTTAATTTTCTGCTTCAGCCATCAGAGAATTTTCATTTGTTGGTAGTTGGTATTGTGCCTTCCATACAATCAAGCAGCAGGATTAGCCTGCTGACTCAGATCTTCTGAAGAAATCCAGTTTTACTCAACAATAACACCACAGTAAGTTTGATTAGCGTTCTACATCAAATAACCAGACTGTTTCCTCCTCTATTAGAAAATGCTATGGGCAAAAATGGGATGTTATTTTACGGCGTTTTGGAGGCTCCATCAACAGGAAAAATTGGTCATAATTAGCAGTAATGCCTTTTGGATTTTATCAACTTCTCATTAGCAATCTTTCTGATTTTGATCCCTAAACTGGCTTACTTCTGTGCATATTGGTTTCCTTCACTCCCCCACAAAGCAGGCATACAAAAATATGTGTTAGTATATATTAGTAAGTATATTAGTAAGTTAGCATATATTAGTAAGAATAAGATGCTTGAATGACATGGTAAAGCAGCGTTGCCTCTCCTATCAAGAAATGTATTTCTCCCCCAGGAAGACCACTTTTTCAATTGTAGCTTTATGAGAAAGATAAAATTAGGTTTCATACAATGAAGAAGCCATAAACCTTTTGCTACCTATGAATTTAGCTAAAAACCAAACGGATAGGGGAAATGATGCATCTGGTTGAGGAATACCATGAAGGCAGTTACTTACTCTCAAGAAATGGAAGAAATGCCTATAGATTTGGAATAAAAAGTCTGCTTTTGTGCCATGTCAATGGTTAGGAAATTTTGCCACTGAAAATCAGTAATGCGCTCAGATGGATTACAGCTCTGGGAATCCAAGTCATGTGGGTCTGTCCATATAACTCTTGTTTTCCTCTCCATAGCTAATGTTCTCAGGACTGGGGTTAGTGTGTTTGTTGTGTTCATTGTTACGATTATTTGTTTTAGTCTGAGCTGTTACTTTTGCTGCCATTATATATTCTGAGATTGTATTATACATTCTGAGATTGCAGGTCAGCAAGCCACAACCTTTTGGGCTTTGCTTGTTTGCACGGCCCGATTTCTGGCATGCCATAGACTGGTGCTGGTCCACTGACCTGGGGTAGGGGACCCCTGTTGTATGTCATCCAGAATCTATTACAGAGGGCCCCCCCCCCAACCCTTTGGGCATCAGGGACCCATTCTATGGAGAGGTTTTTCCACGGACCTGATTTCATGTGCTGCTTACATCCCACGAATGGGGCTTCACTTGTTTTCATGGTCCAGTTTCTAGCATGCTGCAGAGTGATGCCAGTTTATTAGATTAGGTAGCCATAAGAAATAATTCTGTTTAAAATCAGATTAATTTTTATGCTCGGAAAATACTGGAATTGCATTTTGAGTAGCTGACCTGTTAATTATGCAATCTTCCAGTGCATTCTTTTTGCTTTTACAACAGCTCTCATTCTTATATTGCTCTCAACCTGCTGACTCCCGGATCCTACAGTAAGTTTTGACTGGGCATATTTCTGTTTTATGCTTATAAGAGATACTGGAAGAGATGTGATTAGAAAGATAAATATTACTATCTCCATCCCCATCCCCGGGTTTGAGCCTGTCAAACTGGTTGGATATGGGTTTTGCCATAGCCAGCATCTTTTCCAGAATGGAATTTGAGGGGTAAGATATTCAAAGACTGATTCCCACCCCTCTTCACATCAGAAATATTGATACAATTTCATATTAATTGCTTTTAAGAAACTTTCTCTTCCAGATCTCATATCTTGCTGCATTAACACCAGTTAAGATTTCAGTCCATGCAGCACTGTTAAAATTACTTGTAGAGTTGATAGAAATGTTTAAAATATAAAGTCCTTATGGATGCATACGAACTATTATCATTTTGGACTCAAGGCACTGTCCCGATAATAGTTTACCTATTGTACCTATGAAAAATTGACTTAATGTCATTTCAAAGTGTTTCCAAATACCTGTTTCATTTATAGTGTTTCTGATACATTTCTGAAAACACATTTAAGTTTAACAATTTACTCATTTTTTTTTTAAATTTTAAAGGTTTTACATTCAACATAACAGGCGAACAATATTATTTTATAGAAATATAGTATAGTAAGGTTTTGATCAAGTTTTCCGGGCAGAAAAGCTGTTCCTCCAAAACATTCACAGCTATTTTGCTGGAAATTTGCTAATTGTATCAAAACCCTACTGTGTTTTTTCTTTCACATCAAGTAATTGCTGAAAGTGTGCTACAAATTAGGGGTAAATGAAGATCATTTATAAAACAGTCATTTTTTAGCGGTTGCTTTCTTTTTTCCTTTTTTGGATACGTTAACATACTTTGCTTCTATCTGAGCCACAAAATCTTCCATTTTCTTTTTTCTACCATCCATTTTGCTCTGTTAAATGGAATAAAAACAAGCTGGTTAAAAATGCAAAATATTAGCTTCTATTATAAAAAGCATTACAGCTTCTCATTTAGCAACTACCTCAGGTAGTGACCATTTGCAAATATGGTAATAAATGGTAGTAAATATTTTTTTTTAGTAATGCGCACACTTAAACTAAATTTTTGCACCTGAGAATATACTCTATGAGAGAGAGTAATGCCGGCATAATGCACTAGAGCAGGCATGTCAAACCTTACATCGCAGGCCATATTGTGATGTATCAGGTTGTTCTTTTGCCTCTGCACAGCCAGGGTGGGCGTGGCGTGTGCGGACCACCAGTTTGACAATCCTGCACTAGAGAACTTTATCTGAATGATATGGCAGCAACCAGCAATCTTTGCGGTATCTCTCTCTGTCGCTGATTAGCTTAGCTACCATTCTGCTTAATGACAAAATTAATTGAACAGATTGAGGTCATTACATGAGGGCGTACATTTTATCAAAATAATTCAGAAACTGTACAATAGCATCTATGTTAAAAGTATTTAAAATGTACAGATTTAAAATAAGATTGCTGAAAAATTTAAACTACGGTTTAAAAATGATAAAGGAAGAAACAATAACATCCACGAGCTGTTATCAAAATGCCTGTTAATTAAATATGCTACAAAGATCAGAAACAGATTCCCAGAAGATTATTGCTGTGTTCTGTATAGGAATATTACAGCTCAGCTCTATCATATATCAAAAAGTAAAATTCTTTGTCCAATGTGAGTCACTGTGGGCTAAATTTTATTTTGACATTTTATGAACTCTTTAATCAGTATCTTTTCATAATCTTACTTGAATTAATGCTTTCAGATCATCATCTCCTTCACCAAGTCCCATTTGTTCTCTGACTTCTTCTGCCTCTTTAGCTTCCTTTTCTGCCTAAAACAGCAACGATACTGAAATGAACTATCCATTTCTTTCCTAACCCAAATCACCAACTGCAATTTATTTAGCATTTAAGGAAATATTCCCACAGCAACCATCCTTTGAGTCAAACTGGCCAAAGCCATGCATGAATTTATGATAAAGTGAATTCCCAGGAATAAATCCAAAACCTTAATAACTGTTTTAGTAATCTTCAATTAAACACATATGTATATTCTGTACATGTTGTTGACTACTAACTTTAGATTTATTATGTTCATAGCTTTAGAAACACTTTTCTAAAAAATCACTAATGTAAGATAATACAAAAGGGGATTAGTCACTTTCAAAACAATTCCACCATGATTTAAAAACATGAAGATTATAATATAAAGATACACTGATATACTTAGAATAATATTTAGTGTTACAATCTTTATTAACAAATCTTATCACCGGTTAAACATACCCTCCTTTTTCTTGCATTTATCTTTCTCTTAGACTCATTTACAAAAGATTTATAAGATGGAAGTTCTCCAGAATCAATAGCCTGTTGGATAATCTGTTTTACTCTTGGTTCATCTGTATAATCAAGACATAGCACAGACTCCATGATTTTGTCCATATCGCCTTTAAAGTCTTCATATGCGGCTTTAATGTCCTCCAGCTCTTGTGCGGAATGTTTGTATTTCTTTTCAAAATCTTTAATCTCTTTTACAGTTATCTAATTGATTAAAAAAAAATTAAAACACTTTTTTAACAAGCTCAAGTTAGAAATACTTTCTACATTCTACATTCACTGTTATTTAAAAAGGTGGGTTTTTTTCCCAATCATTCAAGCTCATCTGAACCAAATTTTATGAAATAAGAAGGTATTCTGTATGTGGAGTCTAGAACCAGAGAAGACGGTTTCAATTTAAGTAGAATCAGCAACTTACCTAGTTCAGCAGTGTAATCACTGCTTGGCAGCAGCTCCTGGAAACTTTGAGTTGAATCTTTTCCTGTTCTATTTGGAGATTCTAGGGTTCTAAGTCTGGGAAATTCACATGCAAGGCCCATGTTCATCAGTAACTTCAGGATTTTTAGGGCTCAGAGTAAAAAAGTACAAGCTACTTGTATTTTGGCAAAAATGGATTTAAAAATTAATAATTTCTGCCATTTATATAAAATTCCAGAATTATCAGAATTGCTTTTCTTTAATTATAGCTTTCACTAAGCCTTCTTTATTCAATTTGTTTGCTGCTCATGTTGGGAACAATGAAGTAATTGTATCATTACGATTTATATTGACTGTTTCCTAATATGATTCGATTGCTTATTTGTACCCTATGACTATCATTAAGTGTTGTACCTTACGATTCTTGATGAACATATTTTTTTTTATGTACCCTGAGAGAATATGCACCAAGACAAATTCCTTGTGTGTCCAATCACACTTGGCCGATAAAAAATTCTATTCTATTCTATTCTATTCTATTCTATTCTATTCTATTCTATTCTATTCTATTCTATTCTATTCTATTCTATTCTATTCTATTCTATTCTATTCTATTCTATTCCATTCCATTCCATTCCATTCCATTCCATTCCATTCCATTCCATTCCATTCCATTCCATTCCATTCCATTCCATTCCATTCCATTCCATTCTAAAAAAAAGAACTCTGGCAATTGGCTTTAGCTATGATAAAAGTCCATGATAAAATGATGTATTATACGAAACATACTCAATTATAATATATACAAAATGTTATCCTGGAAATACTAATTCTGGCAATTCAATTATATAGTTAGTATACAGTAAAAAAACAAACAAAAAACAACCCACTTTTCTGAACTGCAATCTCCAGTATTCTTCCCAGTTACAATCTTGAGTCAACACAGTTGATTCCTCATTCACGATTCCTTGTTGATCATACAGCGCCCGCAGTTCCTCATCACTTAGTATTGCATAAACCTTACCCAGAATCTAGGAGAATACAGAGAAACCTCAATAATTCAATAAATGGCCTGCTCCCTTCCTCTTGCCTCTTCCAAAAGGCCTATTTTAGGATAAAGAATGTTACATTATCATAATTCTTTCTAATAATAAATCTACTACTGATGACATATTGGTTTGTAATTGGGCCACTCTAAGTAAGCAGAATGAGGGACGCGGTGGCTCAGTGGGTAAAAGCTGAGCTTGTCGATCGAAAGGTTGGCAGTTCAGCGGTTGAAATCCCTAGTGCCATGTAACGGGGTGAGCTCCCGTTACTTGTCCCAGCTTCAGCCAACCTAGCAGCTTGAAAGCACGTAAAAAATGCAAGTAGAAAAAATAGGGACCACCTTTGATAGGAAGGCCTTTGGCATTTAGTCATCCTGTCCACATGATCACGGAGATGTCTTCAGACAGTGCTGGCTCTTCGGCTTAGAAACGGAGATGAGCACCGCCTCCTAGAGTCGGCAACGACTAGCACATATGTGAGGGGAACCTTTACCTTTACCTAAGTAAACAGAATTTAAAGTAATAGCTTTTAAACTCTTTTTAAAAGAGTTTTTTTAAAAACAAAACAATTGAATCTTCAAAATATATGGATGGTTTGTTCTTTAGATGTATAAGTTTTTTTTATAAAAAACAACAATTTAATTTATTTACGCATTTATGTTGCTTCATTTCACTCTAAGCAGCCTACAATTCAAAGCCATGCCTCAAAACCACAGGATGGTAATACAGGTAGTCCTCGATTTACAACCACAACTGAGCCCAAAATTTCTGTCGTTAAGTGAAACATTTGTTAAGTGAGCTTTGCCCTGTTTTATGACCTTTCTTGCCACAGTTTTTAAGTGAATCACTGCAGTTGATAAGTGAGCAATGCGGTTGTTCAGTGAATCTGGCTTCCCCACTGACCAAAAGTCACAAAAGGGGATCACATGACCTTGGGACACATCAATGGTCATAAATGTGAACCAGTTGCTAAGCAGCTGAATTTTCATCACATGACTATCAGGATCTAACTGAAAAACCAATCATAAGTCACATTTTTCTGTATCATTGTAACTTTGGTCAGTAAACGAACTGCTATAAGTCGAGGACTATCTGTCCTGTAATTAGATAGGCCAGGCCACTATAAGAATCTTGTGAAAAGTTCCCGGTGAAGTCAATTTATATTTCCCCTTGCTTCTTATATGGGGTTTTGGGGGGGGGGGTGTCATGAGGCATAAATGGCTACATTTAGTTTATGATGGAGAGGCAGAGCCAGGGGTGAAATCCAGAGGTTCTGGAGAACTGGTAGCGGAAATTTTGAGTAGTTCGGAGAACCAGCAAATGGCACATCTGGCTGGCCCCAGAGTGGGGAGGGAATGGGGATTTTGCAGTATCCTTCCCCTGCCATGCCCACCAAGCCATGCCCACAGAACCAGTAGTAAAAAAAATTGGATTTCACCACTGGGCAGAGCCCTGCATATCATTATAGCACAGTAGTTTTTAACCAGAGGTACCGATACTAATAAGACTATACTAATAATACTAATGAGAGGTTCAAAACAGGATGCAAGCCAAGTTCCCAAAACTTTTGCCTTTAAAATTAACTCGTGGGAATTGGCAGGCCAGAAACTGCAGAGGTCATGCTTCCTTGTTCAAATAATTCAAATAAGAAGGCTTTTATGGGTCTGAGAATATTCCACCACAAATCTGAGCATTATCTGGGATGCTTCTGTCCACCTCTTTTATGCCACAAGCCTGGATTGACACAAAGAGGCTGGAGTCCCATCTCGACTTTTTTCCCTCCCCCCCATTCCCCCAATCCTGGGAGGTTAAAGGTAAAGGTTCCCCTTGCACATATGGACTAGTTATTCCCGACTCTAGGCGGTGGTGCTCATCTCCGTTTCAAAGCTGAAAAGCCAACACTGTCCGAAGACATCTCTGTGGTCATCTGGCCGGCATGACTAAGCGCCAAAGACTCACGGAATGCTCTTACCTTCCCACCAAAGGTGGTCCCTATTTTTCTACTTGCATTTTTCACATACTTTCAAACTGCTAGTTTGGCAGAAGCTGGGACAAGTAACAGGAACTCACCTCGTTACGCGGCACTAGGGATTCGAACCGCTGAAGTGCCAACCTTTCGATCGACAACCTCAGCATCTTAGCCACTGAGCCACCGCGTATTTGAACCTGGGAGGTTACATCAAGCCAAGATCTAGCCAGAGAATGTCAGTTTAAAATTTATAGTGACCCTCAGAATCTCAACCAGGCTGATTCCCACACTAGGTTACACCTCCAATATTTATATTCTCTCCATTGTATTTGTAATGGGCGTCCTTTTTCTGGCTACTCCCCGAAGATGCAATGACTGGAAATGTTTCCAGCTGCTAGTTTTCTCTGTACTCAGGCTAAGAGGTGCAGAAAGCCGCTCAGTATGGCCTTTGCGATCCTCGCCAATATGGGTTTTGTAGTACTGTCGCCCTGGCTAACTAACTAACAAGGGTTTTCTTGTGTTTTACACCTGCCTTCCCCCTCCCTCCCCTAAAATATCCTCAATCACAGAACCGGAAGAAGTGTTAAGTGTTTCCAATCCAGTCTCCTTTACTTAACCACCAGGTCCGTCCCAAGTTAGCTTACACTGAGGTTTAACCAAGGCTTGTCACCTCTTTTAAAAAGAGTTTCCCCCGGAGTTCAACTTCAAGCCAACCCTGCGGCTTTCTTCAAGGCAAATTTGCCCCTGCTTCTTCCAAGTGCGTGCGTGTGTTTTGTTTAACTTCCCGGTCTAGGGTTTCCTGGTGGTCTCCCATCCTCCTATTGGTCCAAAGTAACTTCTCCCCCCACCCTCCCCTCCGCGGTCCAGGGGCTCAATGGGGAAAATAAACCGCCCTCCCCCCGGGAGCTCGGCTCTACCTGGAAATGCCGGGTGGCGCGCTCCTTATCAGCCGGCTCAGCCCGGTCCGGATGCACCCGGAGGGAGACCCTGAGGTATCCCCGGCGGATCTCATTGGCCGACGCCTCAGTCCTCACGCCCAATACCTGGTACAGGTCGCCCGTACCGAAGGCCTCCTGGCACAGCTCCAGCAAACCCATCTTCTTGTTGCTGTTGTTAAGTGGTGGTTTTTTTTTTTTCCCGCGGAACAGCCCACCTTATGCGCACGCGCGAATGCCGCCCCGCTGCGCGCACGCGCCGGGCTTTCCCGCCGGTCGTGGCCTCCGCCCACCGCCCACCCCCCCACCACCTTTTATTTTACGGCGCGGCTCAGGAGATGTCGCAAACAGAGGGAGTCAAGGATACCGAAGGACCCGGTGAGCGTGAACGCGTAGAGATAGGCGCCAGCTACAAATAGTCCTAGACTTACGACCGACGTCGAGCCCACCTCATCTGTTATCGAGACATTTCTGAAGTGGGGTTTTTTTGCCCCGTTTTATGAACCTTTCTTGCCACGGTTGTCAACTGAATCACTGCAGTTGTTAAGTTAATATCACAGTTAAGAGCCTTGGTGGCGCACCAGCTTGCTTGCAATTACTGCAAGTTCGAATCTCACCAGGCTCAAGGTTGACTCAGCCTTCCATCCTTTCAAGGTAGGTAAAATGAGGACCCAGATTGTGGGGCCAATAAGCTGACTTTGTATAAAAAAGAACACCGCTTAGGGGGCCGGGGGGAGGCCGAAAGCCCTACTAAGCAGGTATATACAATAGTATGAAGGCTATTGCTTAACGCATTGTAAGCCGCCCTGAGTCTCCGGAGAAGGGTGGCATATAAATTAAATTTTTAAAAAAAAGTGAATCTGGCTTTCCCATTGACTTTGCTTGTCGGACGGTTGCAAAAGGGGATCACGTGGCCATGGGATACAGCAACTGTCATAACAATGAACCAATTGTCAAGCATCTGAATTTTTGATCAAGTGATCGGGGGTGGGGTGTGTGTGTGTGGCCGCAAAGGCTGTAACTCTGAATAACAGTCATAAGTCACTTTTTTTCAGTGCCATTAACTTTGAAAAGTCACTAAATGAACCATTGTAAATTGAGGACTACCTGTATTCAACAGATCCTGAGTGATGTGCTCTGCTTAATGTGAGGGGGATGGGTGTGTCACTCTTACTGTGGGATGCTGACCTGGTATAGAGTTGCCAGACTAGAGTTTGTTTGCAAAAAGATGGACGGTCACTGGAAGAGAGCTAAAAGGGAAAGTTTGCTCACCTGAGCTGCTAGGAAGCCTATTACAGCTTCGTTTTTTTCCAACCTGATGCTTTGTACATCACAGCTTACTTATTTCCTAAGTATTCAGTATAGATAGACCTTCATCCAGTTACAAGAGTTCATTTAGTGGCCGTTTGAAGTTACGACACTGAAAGCAGTTCATTTAGTGACCGAAGTTACAATGCGCTGAAAAAACGTGACTCATGTCTGTTTTTCACACTAACAATCATTGTAACTTCCCTATGGTCACATGAACAAAATTCAGAGTCACTTGGCAACTGACACATATTTATGATAATTGCAATGTCCCGGGATCATATGATCCCCTTTTGCGAATTTTTGATGAGCGAAGTCAATGAGGAAGGCAGATTCACTTAACAATCGTGTTACTAACTGAGCAGCAGTGTTTCACTTAAAAACTGTGGCAAGGAAGGTTGTAGAATGGGGCAAACCTCACTTAACAATTATCTCCCTTACGGGGAAAAAATTGGGCTCAATTGTGGTTGTAAGTAGATGACTATCTGTAATGATTTTTGTGGAAAGGTTCCTCAGGCCTTTACAGTGCAAAATAAGATTTAGAATCTGATAGGAAGGTTCAACAATCTTCATTCAGAGCAGCGTAGGCAAATCAGAGGCTCTGAATCTAAGCAAAGCAATTTAGAAGTGTTTCTCACACTTGGCAAACTCTGATCTTCAACTCCCAGAATTTCCCAGTTCCTATCTTAGAAGTTGCCAAACATCTTAAAATTGCCAAGTGTGTGAAACACTGGATTAGAGGATAACTGGTTTTTTTTTTGTACAATGTAGTTAATAAAGCCATTGAAATATAGTCTTAAATGCCACCATACCAGTGCCTCATACCATATTTGTCAGCTTTACCTTCTTAAAGCATGAAAAAAATGTATTCCTCCTTTGAAAAAAATTGGGATATAATGAAATATATATATTTATTGAAACAATGTCTGTCCTGTTTAATGAAACCCATTTGTGCCAAAAAAAAAAGTTCATTAGCCATCTTTGAGTATTTAATTAGATAATGGATTATATTAGATTGTCCTACTGATCAGTCTAGGTATTTTATTATTGCATGCCTAGTTTTTTTTATCTTAATACATTTATTTTTGCTAAATCATCATGCTTGAGTACTGTTTCTCATCTAAGAATCACAAACCAAAATACAAAAATAAAAACGAGAGAATGAAAAATTATTACAGTAGCAAATGCATCAGATAGTATCAATGGCCAGAGAAATGGCCTTGGTTTTCAAAACTGAATTATGGAAGATGCAAGTCTAGTTTTACAAGTGAGAAAGCGATCAATTAACTGCTATTAGCTACCAGAAGCATCATAAACTCACAACCCGCAAAATAGCAATGGTCCAGAATCATATGGGGGTTTCCTGGTTTTGTATCCTAGTTTTCCACAACCAAAATTGTAGTGATGCAACCTAATTCTACCTCTCTTGAATTCTACCTGGGCACCCTGGAGTATTTCTGCTGTCATTGACAATTGCTGGTTTGCTCATGTACAAATATTTACTGTCCATTAGTCTATATATATTGATAAAGTAAATATTAAAATATACTGGTTTCTTGACACACCAGACATTAAAAGCGTGAAACTTTTTACTGATTCTTTCCAAGACACCTATTTTACGAGCCCCCCACCCTCCCTCCATGTCGTTTTGGCCAGTGGATGTCCATCCCATCCTGTCACCCCCCTGGCCAGCCCACAGCACCCTACAACGCTGATCCAGCCCTTGAAGAAATCCAGTTTGACACCCGCGGTCTACAGCACTAAAATGTTGCAGTCCTTGTTTGAGCAGTTTGAAAGCTGGGGTGAAACCCTTCTACCTCCAATGAAGGGGGAAATAGTGAAAAAAAATCCCAGTAAAATAGGTATCTTGGAAAGAAAATCAGTAAGTTCCATGCTGTTTTGGTTGCCAGAGGCATTATGGGCCGGTCCTGCAGGCCAGATTTAGCCACCCCGCAGGCCAGATTTGGCCCGCAGGCCTTGAGTTTGACACCCCTGCTGTAGACTATTGTTTCCACCTAGTTGGGCAGAGGCCTATCAGCAACATTAAAATTGTATGTTCCTTCATTCTATTCATTGGAATTTCTCTCCCCTATCCAACAGGCCAAATCTCAAATCTGTTGCGATATCTCCAAAATTCTGAAGTGGAAGAAATATGTTAAGATTCATTCTGCTGACACAAGCTATGACACAAGAGTAGTGGTGGCACAGTGATTAGAATGCAGAACTGTATTTCTGCTGATCACTGGCTGCCAGCAGTTTGGCAGTTCAAATCTCACCAGGCTTAAGGTTGACTCAGCCTTCCATCCTTTTGAGGTTGGTAAAATGAGGACCCAGATTGTTGAGGGCAATATGCTGGCTCTGTAAACCACTTAGAGAGGGCTGTAAAGCACTGTGAGTGATATATACGTCTAAGTGTTAAATGCTATTGCAGTACTAATCACTCTACCAGATCTAAATAATACTAATATATTTGGCATAGTTCCTTATTTTTTGCAATTGTTTTATGTGTATATTCATATGTGCTGTTATTAGACACACTTCCAAAATACTATTGAAAATTTGTGGACCAATGATTCAATTACACGATTGAAATTTGTTAAATAAACACACACACACACACACACACTTTCTCCACTAACAAGACACAGGTTTGTACTTCAAGGTGTTTTTAATTAAAAAAAATCTATGTCCAATAGTTATTTAGACATTTAAAAAAAAAAAACAACCTTTCTCATGATTAGCGATCACTTAAATTTCCACAAACTTGATTATAAATGCTTGACTGTTTACAAAAAAAGTAAAATACTTGTATTTATGGGAATAACCCTCAATAAATGACAAATGATTTTCACTTCCAGTCAGGAATAACGAATGAGACATTTTTAAACTTATTCCTCAGATGGCTTTACTCTTGCACTGGTTTTCTTTGTTGCTGATGAAACAATATTGCTTTCTAAATATCTATTTTCAGCTTAAAGGTTCTGTTTCAGTTTTTTTCCGTTTTCGTGTCAATTTGAATTTATAATTTAGAACATCTCCACGCCCACTTGCTTTCATTTGCTGTTCCCATGATCTCATTTCATTTTCATAGCGAATCTTATCATCTTCTGCAAGCTGGCTGTAGACCTGTAAAGTAATATATGAGCTGCTCACATATAGTAAGTCATAATCTTTAACCGCATTTTGATTAATCCCAAATTGAAAGCAATTCATATGAATTGTGCAAAGGTATAAATCACAATTTACAAACCTGTATGGCTTGGCCTGCCTAACTCTCTAAGCCAAAATCAAACGAACCTCATTATGGTTTAGCTTTATATATGAAACAGTTACAAAGAAACGGGGTTCCAAAACTGGTGAATTTCTCTGCACAAACTGTCACACAACAAATGAAGCATTTCTCTGCAAAACCTCAGCCATCTGTAATATTTCGCAAGATTTAACATTATATAAGAGCTGTTTATACAAATCATGCAAATTCCTATGAGGGGGGAGGGAATCAGAACTTGGTTAGCTATGATCTTTTTTCTGTTTGAAACAGACAAGATAAGCCTTCATATCTGGCAAATGGCAGTACGCTTTAATCAATATCTTAAGGTGGAAAAAACAGACTTTAAGGCAAATTTGCTCATATTATTAACCTAAAATTTATATACTAGAACTGAGATATTGTCAAAACTACAAATATTGTTTCAGCTTTTCAATATTATTGAATTTTGCAATGTCTACCATTAAAATAGTGCTTGCATTTTAAAAAGTACTGTATGTATGCACTAAGCAGGCACTGGTGAAGGATTTGTTGATGAATTTAATGGTCACATAAGAGCTCCTTTTAAATAGCTGTATTTTTTGGAGTATAAGACGCACCTTCCCACCCCCCTTAAAGGGGGGGGGTGAAAATTTAGATGTGTCTTATACACCAAATGTAGCCCTGCCCACCTACTGACCCCCACCCTTTGGCCTCTGCCTCACAACAGTTACCTCCTTGCAAGCAAAAAGAAAAAAAACAGCTGCTTTCAGCTTCAGCACAGCCTAATTAGCACAGGTTGATTGGATCGGCCTCCCAACTCTCAGCTGATTTGCTCTCAGCTGTTTTGGGCAGGACTCTGCTACTTGCTTGCAAGAAAGAAAATTGCAGGAGCAGATTTTTTTCCCCTTGTGCTAATCAAGCTATGCCAAAAATGAAAGTAAAGCAGGCAGTTTGCTGTAAGCAGAGGCAGATTTCTTTTTCTTCTTTTCCTCACCAAAAAAGGTAGGTGCGTCTTATACTCCAAAAAATACGGTGTGTGTATTATTTAATAATCAGTAAAACGAGGCCTCATAATTGTATTTTTTAAATAATAGGAAAATCTGATTCCCTTCAGTCTCGGGTCTCAGCCTGAAATTATTGAACCCGCTTCTCCAGTTATTTGGAGAACTGCTAAAGTCTGGGGTACAAGTAGTACTTGATTACAAGGGCAAGCGAAACGAATTTCCATCGCTAAGTAAAGTGGTTGTAAACTGAACCTAATGATTGTTAGGTAAGACAACTTCTTGCTGGCTTTCCACAGCCAAAGTCAGTGGGGAAGTTGGCAGGAAGTGGCAAGTCCCATGTCAGCAGGCAGGTAACTGGTTGCTGTCGGGTGAGCGAGGGAGGGAGGAAGAGCGCAGGAGTGTGTGTGAGAGAGGCCACAATGCACCCAAAGCACAGAGGGGCTGAGAAAAAGGGCAGGGAGATTTATCTCAGCAACTTGTGACCTTCTATGCTAGTTTGCCCACTGATTTTCTAGGGAAGGTTGCAAACAGTAATCATGAAATTACTGCAACCAATCATAAGGCATAATCAAAATCATGTGACTGTGGGAGTGCTGGATGGCTGGAACTCTGATGATCAGTCCTAACTACTATTCGTTCAATGGCATTATAACTTAGAATGATTGTTGACAAAATGATTGTAGGTTGAGAACGACCTATGCTGAATTTCAGACCGGATATCCAATCATACCTTCGCACTAGTATACATATATAATTTGATTCAGAGGAGAGAAGAAATCAGAGTTCTCTATGAATTGTAGTATGACAGCCATGTTACTCGTAGGACAGCCATGAGTTTGGTATACCTTTTTCAAATAACAAATTTTATGGAATGGCATAACTTTTATGAGATATAGCTTATTTCATCTTTGCAAGGAGCTGCTTTACGAATGAGCAGATTTAAGCATTTTACTAATACATCTGATCTTTTTTCACTTGATAAACAAATCATAATTCAGACATAATAGATCAATAGCCCTACACATAGATACACATCTGTTTCCAATAATTAGAGCCATGACATAGATAATAACTCCTTTCACAATAGGGCATTCAATTATCAACATTCTAAAACGCTTGGCTGCAGAATTAAATATGATAGATTCCTATTTTAGATATCAGGTTAAACTTGGCATCAATACCAGTTTTATGATAGTACCTGCTTTTGAGGATCGGGCAGGTTTTTCCATTCTTCAGATAAAAGTTTAAACCTTTCCTACGTGAAAAGAAAAAAAAAGAATGATTTACTAAAATTATGTGGAAATCCCTTAGCCACTTTATTTGTTCTGTACTTATATTGGACAATATGTATTACTCTAAAATGAGACTACCAAATGATCCAAGGTAAATAAATTATAATTCATTTTATACTGCTCTTCAATCAATTTATGGTTACTTGTGAGAATCTACAGCTATAAATAATAAGTGATTCACAATTAATAAATTAATAAATTACAAAGTCAGCAAAATTAATTTTAATGAAGCATTAATGAAGCAATAAAATTAATGAAGCAAGAATGAAAAGTGAAATGGCAAAAGAAGAGTTGATAAATTGTGAAGAACTTTCCTTAATTCTTACTTGTTAGCTAATTTAATGACTAGACCCTAACATTGCTTTTGGAAATATGAGGTTTCTTCTCTGCAGATTTCCAAAGCCAGCGAATAACCTATTGTTGAAACTGGAAATAATCTCTAAAACTTTAAACTAGCTGCTAAAAAAAGAGGAAAATTAGCAAGAAATTTTTTCAGAGATAACATTGTCACTATGACACTGTCTGAAAACCAATTCAAGATGCAGTTAGAATATAAAAAGGTCTTATTAATTCCCTGAACATAATCTAGTTCTTAATGCATTATGTCATATATTGGGCCTAACTGTTGTAGGTTTATGTGGAAAGTACGACCCGATAGACCTCAGAAATAAGTCTTTGGTGAATATTATTTATATTAAAGTCTTATTTTTTGAGACTTTCCCACGATTAGGTTTGGTTATTAAGGGTCATTAGTGACATGACCATCCGGGAATTTTAAACATTATAGTTCATGCAAAGCACATAAAGAGGCTGTGCTCAATCTATTAGGCTTCAAGGAAAAGACAAAAGTCTCCAGAGGTATAGAGAACTTTTCTGTTCAGCAATTAACATTTCTGCCAACTTATTAGCCCTTAATAATAGGAATCAATCAAAATTTACACATCAATTGGAACGGTTAATATACAGGACAGAATTTATGATGAATTACATGAAAAAATTACTGTTTTGTATCTAGCAAAATAGAATCACTATAAGTACAAATGGGAAGCTGTAAACTAATGATTTATCTACTTGGCTTTGCATGAAGTCCAAAGTAAGAAATTTCTTTTACAACCAAAATTGGAAAATCTTCTGTATTTTAGAATTCATACTGAAATTTAATCTTGTGTCATCAGAAATGGGCAACAACCAATTTTGTTTTAGATCTCATATCTAGATATAATCAGTGTAAAAATGGGTCCGCAGAACATTTCACTTTGAAATGTGTCAAGTGCAAAAATAAGACTATGATTTCAGCTTAAAGTTGTCTATTTTGAACATTACAGAAATCCTTGAATTTGAAACACTTCCAAAATGCCTGAAATGACTCATTTAAAACTTAGACCAGCTGTTTTATGAAATTTCATGTTTAAAATGTTATAAAATAAAATCTTTTCTATCCCCCGTATAATGTCAAGGATTCTCAAACTACAGGACATGAAGGAATCTGAGAAAAAGTATCATCTTAAAAAAAAAATCTGAAGGTTTTAAAACTGGATCATGCAAAACTACAGTTCTACCAAAACTCTTTCTGGGGATTGGTCTCTTCTTTGACTGCACAAGCCCACACAGTACCCCTAGGGTAACAAAATTAAAACTCAGTCATTAAAATTAGGTGATACATGTAGTCCTCAATTTACAACAGTTCATTTAGTGACCGTTCGAAGTTACAATGGGACTGAAAAAAGGGACTTAAGACTATTTTTCACACAACCGTTGTATCATCCCCATAGTCACACAATCAAAATTTAGAGGCTTGGCAACTCGTTCATATTTATAACAGTTGCAGTAGTCTGGGGTCATGTAATCAGTTTTTGCGACCTTCTGACAAGCAAAGTCAATAGGGAAGTCAGATTCACTTAACAATCAAGTTACTAACTTAACAAATGCAATGATTCATTTAACAACTGTGGCAAGAAAAGTCACAAAAAAAAACAGGGCAAACTCACTTAACAAATGTTTCACTTAGCAACATAAATTTGTGAGCTCAATTGTGTTCGTAATTTGAGGACTACCTGTATATTATTTTTTGTCACCATTAATTTTATTCACTGGGGGAGTAGGGTGGGTTACAGCATACCAATTCATTTCAGGGATTTGGAATAATACAAAATTTAACACTCTTTATGTTAGTTGCCATCTCATTTTGTTTACCTTATTTGAAAGGGCTTGGGTTTCTTGGAAATGTTCAGAAACAAAAATATTGAAGGAACTCCGACTTCGTTTTGGTTTTCCAAATGCTGTTAATTCCTACAATAACAAATGGACAGGACCTTTGTAAAACAAATGTGTTTACTGATATGGAACACATTCAAGGAAAGTAAAAGACTGTACATTAAGGCAATTTAGAAGCATCCTGTATCTCAGAGCCTGCTTTGAATTCCAGTCCTTACTAAAGACAAGTTTTACTAGTACAGCATTCCATTATTTATAAAGTGCTTCTTATGAGGCACTTTAATCACATTATTTAAAATACATTTTATTGTAAAGACTCAGAAGATTGTAAAGGAGAACAGAAAGGAATAATCTGAATATAAGCAAACTGGCTTTATAGTTAATTGAGACAAAAACCAATTATTTTTTATTATTGGCTTTGACAAAAGTTACCATCAGTCAATTGTAAAAGGCAGTTTTACTTGGAACAGCTTACATCCTTCGATACCATAAAGCATCAACGTCTGCCTATTCCAGATCCTTGGGAACGACTGAACAGGTGAATAAAAATGCTAAATTCAGTCTGAGCATCAAGTTGACTACAACGAACCATCATCATCATCTTGGAAATTGGGAAGGTCCCAATTTAATCTTGAATTTTCATATGATTAAATAGGGCTTGTCTTTTGGTACCATTATTTTATTATTTGTTTGGTTTTTAATCCTATATTCACAGCCCAGAGTCATAATTGTGAATGAGCAACTAAATAATTTAAGTTAGAAATTAACTCCGATATTAGTATGTGAAATATATCCTTCGATGACATATATCTTGATCAAAAGGTGTGACCCATGTCATTTATTGTTAGTGTGAATAAACACAATTTAGAGGTTTCTTTATCAAATAATCGTAAGTATACAGAGTGGGTCACAGCTAACAATATTTTTAAAGGGAAAAAAATTTTGCAAACAAAAAATTCAAGATCAAATGTATTTGGTACTGAGGATTTGCTGGTACAACAACGTCCTCAAATATTTGGATAATGAAAATAGTAAGTACTAACCTTCTTTATTTTTGCTTGTTTTCTTATTTGCCTCTTTATCCTTTTTTCCTCTTTCAAAGCTTCCTCCTCTACAGGATTTAACTGAGATCTATATTTGGTCATTTGTTCTTTATATATATCCCATTCAGATTTTGCAATTGCTTCATAATGCTAAAAATAAAGAAAACTAAATTTTGCAATAAACATGTACACATATCAAGCAACACTGAATTGGTACTATATTTCTGTGAATACAAGAAGCATTTCTTGTCAGTTCTACAGTTCATGATTCCTAATCTGCATTGCACTCATTTTGGAAGCGATGCTTCTGGATTAAAAGGATTAGCCAGTGATGTTACCACTGCCCAGTTGTGGGTTCCTTTCACAGGAGCTGGAGCAAAGGATGGAAGATCGCCCTGCTCCAACACAGCACTCGGGTCTTGAATGTGGGCTTGCTAACCTCCAACCCAGCGTCCTAACCACATTAGCCACCTTGCTCCATGATTTCATGAAAATAATATTCTATTTCTAAGCAAAAAAATAATATAGACGACAAAATCATACATACTTGTTTTTCATTAGGTGGTAATTCCCTCCAGATACGCCCAACTTCTTTCATGAGCTGCTGATTGTTCAGTTCTAGATATTAATAATATGGCTATTATAGTAATAATAATAATCTATAAAGACTTACAATTTACATGACGCATATATATCAGAGCAGTGGCAGACTGTTAAACTTTAGTATCCATACCATTCACAATTACCCCAATTATCTGACAAATCTAAACGAGATTTAGTGAGCAAACTATATTTCTTTAACTATGAAAACATGACCATCACAGTTGTTTTACATAAGAAAAAAGGGATTATGACCTTTTAAGGATTGTCCTCTTGGGAAAAAAATCCTAACAGTAAATTCCAATGATGCAATTACTGGAAAAATAAAAGAAGGCAGCAGGCCATGTGACACATTGGCATCGGCTCCCTGCCCCATGCCTCTGCCTGGCTGCTGGGGCTGCTGCACCTATTGGCCTCACGGAGGCTCTTCGCCCTCCTGGCCAGACTATTCTTGGCCGCCCTCGTGGGCTGCTCCTGTCTGTCGTGGCACAACTCGGTCCAGATCTATGACCTCTGGAGTGCCTTGCCTGCTGTTGCCTTCAGACTGCACTACTCCCATCCTGTGCAAGCTCCATGGCGGCCCTGCAGGATGGAGGAGGAAGGGGGAGATTGCCCATTCCTCCTTTGAACCCTCAAAACTCCATCTTCCCTGGCCGAGCCCCAGCCTGCACCCCTCTTACTAGAGCAAGATGCACAACTCAATGTTACCTGCAGAGGCCTCCTGGTGCAGCTGCTCCTGCCTGTTGAAGCGTGGCAGCCCCTCAGCAGGACACATGGAGGAAGGAGGGGAGATTGCCCCTTCCTCCTTTGCACCCCAAAACCCCATTTTCCTTGGCTGCCAGCCCAGCCCAGGCGGGGGTTGGTCGGTGGAGGCCTCCAGCCTTGCAATCCTGCACAGGGAAGGTGGAGCTTTGCTCTGGAGCTGCAGCAGTGTTGCACCGGGTGGCCTTCACAGGTAACACTGAGTTGTGCATCTTGCTCCAGCGAGAGGGGTGCAGGCTCGGGGCTCAGCGGCCAGGGAAGATGGGGTTTTGGGGCACAAAGGAGAAAGGGGCAATCTCCCCCTCCTTCCCACTGCAGGGCTGCCACGGAGCTTGCACAACACAGGGATCTGGCCTGAGTTGCCCCGCACCAAGCAGAAGCAGCCCAGTAAGGTGGCCGAGAGCAACATGGCTAGGAGGTCGAAGAGCCCCTGCGAGGCCAGCAGCAGCAGGTGCTGCAGGCCCAGTAGCTGGAGAGAAGCATGGGGGGGGGGGGGGGGGGGAAGAGCTGATCCTGATGCTTTGCACGGACATCTCCCCAAAATATTTATTTATTTATTTATTTAAATTTTTATACCGCCTTTCTCCCAAGGGACTCAGGGAGCCCTAGTACTTATTTTCGAGACTGGGTCTTATTTTGGAGGAAACATGGTATATGCAGAACATATAACAGATTTCTGTGGAGTTTTAGTTTCTTTTAGTTTATTAACTTAAATATTTTTACCATATTTATAACCTGCCCTGGCAAACTGAATGGATTACTACTAAATTCAATAAAAGTACATTAAACAGATCAAAGGAACTAATTTCTTAACTTTAGACAAACTTACCTGGATATTTTTTCTTGTAAAAGTCACGCTGTTTATTTAGAAAAGTAAGGTATGATGGCAGAGGACGTTTTGGACAACTGTCAGAACTAAAATATTTTGAAAAACATTTCTCCAGTGAAGGAGTGACAGTGCACCTGTGGTAGACAGAAAATATATATATCAACTATTAATACATCTAAACTGTGTAACAGTAGTATATAAATAATGGGAAATTAGGCATTGTTTAAAAAAGACACATAAACTGAAGAGGGTAAGAGAAAGCAGTCACTAATAAAGGAGAATATTTGTAGTTAAGGATTGAAATGAACCCAACTTGGTTGGGGTTTTTTGCATTTTATTATCCCGGTTATATCATCAGTGCAAAAAAAATAAATAGATGAGTCAGTTACAACAATATCCTAATTACAATATTAGAAATAATGTCTTAATTTAAACATTTTTCCTAAGCCTAGAACAAAATCACCAAGGTTTTAAAAGTTGCACCTTAACTTCCTCTAAGGTAGATATGGAATATCAAAGTGAAAACAGGAGGAAACAAACAATAAGAAAGAAATATTACATAGAAAACATTTGTCTAAATTCTATATAAAATTAACATCACAATGTTAAGTTTTAAAAATTCACAGACTGCACTAAGCCAGCTTTTCCCAATCTGGAAGAGCCCTTTAAACAATTTTCAGATCTTCGGGGGGAGCCCTTGCATAAAAATTGCAAGAACACCCAAAAGCTTCGCATTTCAGTTCACACCTGGACAATCCACATTTTACAACCCTTAACAACTGCAAAGCAATAAAAAAAGCCGGAAGGAGAATCACGGCAGCTGGAAATTCCTACCACCGCGAGTGCTAATAGTGGGAAGCGCGCAAAATTCAAAAGAGGATCTTTCTCTTTTTCAACCTCTGGCAGAACCCTAAAGTCAACAATGTGCAGGGACTCATAATACCAGATGGCTTATATCTGTCTTTGCAGTAGGCGCCCATTATAGCAAAAACTTTAGAAGAGTATAAATCACAGTTGGAAAAACGTGGGTTTTTTGTTGGCTTTATGGATTGCAATGGCGCGGGGTGCTTTAGTTTCGTGCGCTTTACTTGATTTAGCTTTAAATCAAGTAAAGAAAAAACACTTAACCCATTCATAGTTTATAAACACAAGTTTAAAAAAAAATAAACAATAAGGTGGATACTAAATAGAGATACACCCTTCTCAAATCCCTTAAGTATATTAAAAAAACCCCAGCACACACCTTCTAATAAAAGCTTTCTTTACGTAAATGCCTATTTATAATTCAAAAAGAAGGGCAGGAAGAAAATCGATGGTGAAGACATTCCCAATGTAAAATAACCCGGGATGGAAAGCCAACGGCCATAACCGGGGCTCAAAAAAGAAGTCCCGTTAATTTAACACATTTTATCTTAAATAATAGTCATCTGTATTCAGCAGGGTCCTTTCTTCTCTGGAGGGCCAGATTGGGAAAAGGGAGAGGGAGGCGAAGTTTGGAATTAACAGGGAGTAGGTCAGCATTATTATTGCCAGAAAGCATAAAATCGCTATTCTTAAAAAGCTCGTGTTTTTTATAAACTGACTCACGCCCCATTAAGTGCAGAATTACTATATCCCTCCCTTCCCTCAAGTTTATGAAATAGATGCCTGTGGTTCGGCCCCTCATGCCTTAGCCACACAAAGACCCCCCCACCCCTCAAAAAAGGATAGGAAAATAACGGAGAAAGGTGAAACTGAGGCTGTGGGTAACGAGCTGCTTCTTTATGAACCTCCAAACGGCCGGGGACGTTGGAACCCCAATCGGCCAGGAGGACTCAGGCCTTTTTAAAGCGGCGTCGAGTTACGACCCTTGCGAAAACCAGCCCGATCCCCGCCGAACGAAGGTCAGCGGGACAGAGAAATGTTGGGAGAAGGAAAGCCGGCGTGAACGCCGGGGGGTTGCTTTACCTGAGGATGCCGCGTGGCCCAGACACGGATACCGAGGCTAACAGACGAGCGACCAGCGCTACCGCCATCGCGCTCTTCCCCTCAGGCGACCCTCGCCCTCCCCCCCCAACCCCGCGCGGCAACCGATGCGGTTCAAAGGCGACCCGGATGTTCCTTCACCGCCGACATAAAGGGAGGCGGGATTCCGCTCGGCGCATGCGCCCAGGCAGCCCGAGAGGTGGTGGGGAGGAGACACGCACTTTGGGGGTTATGCCAACTTCCGGTTTCTATGCCAGGCCCATAGTAAAAATCTACAATGTAGAAAGAAAAGAGGAGGCGGGGGGTTATTATTATTTATTTATTTATTTTGGCCACTGACAAAAGAAGCTTTTGTTGCCGTTATCCCGGATAATAATAATGTTGGGAGCCAGCCGTGACCCCTCCCCCGAATGCCCTTTGGTGATACACGTGCACTTGATCGTTTTGGCGGGAAATCAATTTTCTACGGCAAAACCTATCAGGGAACAGGGAGACTTTATTCCCGCCCACCCCGGGAAGAGAAGGAATGTTAGGTAAAAATGGAGGCGGGCTCAATGGGCCACGTGTCTGTCAAGTCCTCCCAGAGACGGAACGGGGTGGTAAACGAAAGGATAGCGCATGCGTACGACAGTAGGGGAAAATGAAGGCTTGGCAGGGAGGGAGGGATGGATAGATGGGTGGGTGGGTAGAAGGCTGTGGGTGCCAAGAAGCCGCCCTGAGCCTTTCGAGGACCAAAGGGTGTATGCATTTGACAAATGGAACTCTGCATAGTAGACGGTGGTGTGTTTCAAACAGCTTGTGCTCTTTCGTTTCTGGATAATTTTTTTCACTTGGGTTCCCTTTTAAAAATTACTGTTTTTTTGAAAAATTAATATTGTCTTTGAAAGCAGCATAAATGGGTTAATTTTGCTCAAGATCGTGAACACTGAAGTGAGCTTTTGCTTGTTTTGCTAATGGTGAATTAACAATGGAATATTAAGTTTGCTTCTGTACCTTTCTGTTTCTAGTTCTTTAACGCAAGGGCGTAAATATCTTTTATTTCTGTGAATCATGTTCAAGAAGTGGACACAGGATTCTTTCAGTATTTCTGCCGATTATAGGAGCCTTTATCTCCCCTTTTGGAAGAATACTTTGCTCAAAGCAGCTCTACTGAATCTGTGTAATACAATAATCAACCTCATAGTTTTATTCATAGCACCAAAGTGACATTTGAACAGGGTTACCACTGCTGGTTTTTTTTTTTTCATTCATAAAGGCGGAACTGCTGGGTTAAAAATACAACTTTACAAATTCCAAGTTCAAATCAAAATTTTATTTTCATTCAAGCCTCAGCTGACATCTTCCGGCAGAAAAATACCACATCAGAAGTCGCTAGAAAGCACGCCTTATTTAACATTAACTAGAATGACTAAAGATTACATTTTAAGAATTTCACTGATACAGAGATCCTTTGCTTTAGTCATACCAATAATGCCAAGTGAGGATTATACAGAAAATGGGATGGCTCAGTTAGTGCCCTCGCTAAGGCACTGTACAGTATAAACTGGCATTTGGTGGAGGGACTGAAGTTCAGACACATTTATGCCACCATAATGGATGCACCAGGACTGAGCAAATATTGAGATGGGGGTGGGTGGGTGATAAAACCAACCATTATGATTCACTTAAAAACAGAAAACGACCAATTTCCAGAAAATGGGGAAAAAAAATTACAGAGAATTCTTAACACCTTTTAGTTAACTGAATCTCTGGTCCAGATGTCTGCTTAAAGATCTGTTATTAAGGTTAGTCTGGAAGTTCAGTTAGCGAAACCAGTCTCTGAACTTCAGTTTTAAATTTCTGTCACTTAAACGATACTTCATAGGACCCCATGAAGAATAAGCAGCAACTTCATTTGCACCTTTTGCTCAGCCTGAAGATTTTGCATTATGGTTAGTAAATTCCTCCGATTAAGTATACTTCAAAGCATAACAACATCTAAATAATTTCAAACCATCTTCCATATAATTTCAGTAAAGCAGATTAAACACTCTTTCACTTAACAGCCATGCAAATCAAACTATCAAATTTCACAGAGCCTATTATAAGAAGAGATATGGGATATTCTGGGACGAACCTATTTTAAACATTTAATACAGATAAAATGTGGAAAGAGGATCTTTTACCACCATTTTTAAATGCCAATGACAGAATATTAATAGCTTCACAAGCAATGGCATCCCTTTTTTTTCAAGTATAATGAAGGATTCATTTACTGCATGGAAACATGTATTGGCTATTTGCAGAGATGGCCTGTTTCACAGTAAGCAATGACACTAATGCAATGAAGTTTCAGTGCTATCTTATAAAGCTTCCATCTTTAGATTGTACTGAGGTAAAACAAACAAACAAAAAACCCTCTCTGAAGCCTAGCTGATTATTAGGAATAAATTGCTCAGTAAAGACTTTTTCATAGGCAGTTAGCATGATGCAAAAATGTGGAGATTAAAATGCTAAAAAGGTTATGAGTAAAGCCAAGTAAACAGAAAAATAGCCTCTGGGATGTTTGCCACATTTTGATGCATTCCAATTATGGGTTTTGGTTTGAATACTTTTTGGGTCACAAAGCACTAAGATAATAAAGACTTAACTTTTATCTATGGCAGCAAAATCTTCTAAATTGTTTCTTAGAATTATTTCAGTTACAAATTAAAATGCATTTCAGATTCATTTAGTACCACAAAATCTACATTAAAAAAATAATGCATTTATCTGTAAGGAACCAAAGGCTGTTTTTCCCCAAACATGCAGTATATATATACTGGCTTTAGCGTTAGTTTGTGTGTAGAAATATCAGATCAAAATATTGTTATACAGCTGGGGAAAGAAGCACTTGTGATTTTCTAAAATCAAATGTTTTCATCATAAGCACACATTTTCCAAACTACTTTGCAAGCTTGAAGGTACATTATTTATACTGGATAAAAGATTGATCCACTTAGATCAATAGAATATAATGAATAAGTAATTTGTTTAAAAGCTACAATAATGTTCTCAGGAGCATTTTCAAGCACATAGGTCAGTTATTCCCAATGGTACTTTATATATTGAACAATATTTTGATCTTTTCAGAGCATGCACATGTAAAGAATGTGCTAGATTTAAAAAACAGCCAAGACAAGTAGTAAAAAACATGTTTTATTTATATGGAAAAGCTTCAAGTCAATTTTGTTAACATGTCAGAGATTATATTGCCCATATGGGATAAAAAGTCAGCTGTGAATAGAACAAAATTAGTTACATTTCTTTCTACAGAGCAGTGCAATTAGTTCACATTGCAATAAAAGTATGCAACAAAATCAAAACCATGTGTTTCCCCATAATCAGCATACTGAAGATTAGAGTGCAAAGTTTGTTTTTAGAAGTCTATCAGTTTATAGAATATTCCTTTGGGAAGGAATAGTTCACTCATTTAGTAGCAGTTGTATTTTTCAATACTGTGCAGAAAGTCTAAAATGAGTTGAAATATATGGTAAATAAAATATAGTCTATACAGTAAAAAAATACAAATTATACAATGAACTAACAAAGAATGACATTCAAACAGACTTACAAGACTGACATCTCAAAGACACAGAATATTTATTATGTACCACCTAGTTTTCAGCAAAAATAGTTTGGTTGCTCTACAACTGCACTATGAATCTTGTAGGCTGGAGATGCAGATGTCCAAGTATCTTTAAAAAACATAATAAATGTCTTTTGCAAAGCATACAGAAAGGATAAATACTCTTGTCACAGTCTTCAGGTTAATTTTTGTAGTTAATTTCCTTGTTCCAGAAACACACTTATATGGGTAAAAATCAAAAAGGGCTTCATGGTACACTGAAAACAGTAAACTGTGCTCCATTTACTTCTAATTTTGAAAAACCCTAAAATTTACAGTACTCTGGTATATAAGAAAATGTCTTCAAAGTTTACATTGCATATTTCTGTGTCCATTCTCTTGCATGTCTGTTATATCTGTCCAAGGAAAAAAATGCAAAAATATACAAGCATATGATTCACAGCTGTGTTATCACATTTCAAATACAATCAACTACAAGATACAAGTGCTTAGAAAAGCCTTCTTTAGTCCTATTGCAACATCCAGAATTCCCATGAGAAGAATCATGCTGAAAGATTCTGGGAGCTGCAATTCTAACACATGGAAGGCACCCAACTGGGAAAGCTGGCTTAAAATTTAGTCATGATCTTCTATTCTACTGGAAAAAAACATATCTGTTTGGTACTGTAGAAATTTAAAAAGCACAAGATTGGTTTGTACCAGCCTATCTGGTCATTATGGAATAAAAAATCAAGTGTTTTGGAGGAACCATTTTAACTGGATTGATTTGCAACAGCTGGAATACAAAATGTGTTGATGATTTCCAGGGATAAACAGAATCGGATGAAAAAAAACCCAGACTCATAATGATGATCTCAAGGGGGTGGAAACCCAGATATAAATCGCTGGCTCAGATATAAAACATGGATTAAAGAGATTAAATATTTGTATTGCAACTTTTTCTGATAAAGCTGGAGTTTTACAGGAACAAATCAGCAAATTGTGGTACCACACTGATACGTGGTCAACACTTCAAGAAATACATGAGGTTCACTCCTGTAATGACTAAAGGATGACAATTAATGCCATGAAGGACCGTTATTGTGTTGTGCTTTCATGTCTTTTCTCCTCATTTTAGGACAGTTAAGGAGATGTTTAAAAATAAACCAACTAGTTTACCATGTGAAACATTTTTCAAGCTTTGTAAATCGAAGTGTACATACAATTTGCTTACTTACCTTTTTTAGATTAAGAATACATATAAAATTGTCTCACCACTCCAAAGCACAATAGACAATAGTTTTAAGACAGAGTATCTAGTTTAAACTTAAATTTAAAGCCATAGTTCAGAGCAGTACGAGAAATGTATGAGATAAGGCTGTATCCTTTCCCCTTCAACTTACATGCTGAATATATATTAAGGGAAACTGGACTTGAAAAGGCCATGAGTACAGTTTTCAAATAAAACGTAACATGATTGGGAAAAAAATGTCTAGTAAAATAACTGAATCATTTCATCAAGATCTTTGGGGTGCAAGGAGAAAAAAAAAACAGAAAAGAACTAACTAGTGGCTTACAATTTTTGAAATAATATTTATACGTACTTTTCCTTGTCTGACTTGTAGATTTGTGCAATATCTGGTACTAAAGGGTCATCTGGATTAGGGTCACAAAGTAGAGAGCATATGGACAAAAGCACTAGAGGGAAAGTAAAAACAATCAATTAGAGTTTTCATGATGTAAGATACTAATTAGGCCTCAAAAGTAACTACTCATTTTTCATCTGTTTTATAATTCAATAGTTCCTGTTTTCCAATATTTGAGGTAACTAGTTCTCCTCAGCTTTATTAGCTCCTGCACATTAATATTTGGGTATTCTAACATAATTGCAATGCTGTCCAATTCCAGAGGTGCTTCCTACTTCTGAAATAAATTTGGCTTCCTTATTTTAATAATCTAAGGGAAAGCACAATATAATTTCAATACATCCCCAGTTGTTACTTTTTAAAGAACTATTACCAAAATAAGCATGCAATATTCTCCTTTTTATCCCAAGCTTAAAAACAAGGCAGCAGGTCCACGTTAACCCCATCAGAATTCAAGTCCCATATATAAATGTGCATAAGTAGATACCAAATATCTATATTAGGCCACAACATGCTTCAGGGAAACATTTTACTTCTTTTCAATTAAAAAAAATCAAGAGTTTACCACAAAACTAATTTTGGCAACCCTTTCATTTTTAAGAACAAAACACTAATACAGGAGTTAGTATCTTAAAAAATGCAACTAATTTAAAATAGGCTGTTTCTGTATGTCCTTTTTTTGGCTAGAGTGCCTCCCTTTCCCAAATATTTTAAAAACTGCTAAACCAAAGCAGTTTGAGAAATATAAATGACATTATACTTCTGGTGATACCAGTTCCCCTCTTCTGAGTTGATTTGTTTAAAAAAAGTCTGTATCTGATCATTAGGAAGTATTTTTTAATATTTTAAGTATTTAAGATGCTTTTACTTTAATACTTACAATACTTTAATTATTTATTTAAGAATAAGTGAGGCATCTAAAATCCATGGTACTGAAGTTGGGAAAAAGTTCTACACAGTATATGAGTGGTAATTTGAAGTTAGGTTTCCATAGGCAAAGAATATTTAAATTGAAGGCAGCCTTGTCTAAATTCCTTCCATGTGCTCACTATACAACACAGAGCTCTTATCTGAGAGGCACATCTTGGAAAGTTGTGCAGATTTTAAATAACTCTGGAATTGCTCCATTCAGTTAAGCTGTGTTTCTTCTGTATATAAAGAATATGGGTAACTTTTGATTCAAAACAATGTGACAGTTATAGAGGAATAGAACAAAATTGTGCAGAATTCTATTTTTTTTCATTCTTAATACCGGAGATCTCAGTCTACATTATTTAATAAATCCTTAAACTACTGCCACCAAAATAACTCCTGTACCTTCTAAAAACTCAGTAATTTGGTTCCTAAGCATGCAGCTGACATCATCACTAGAGAATAGTTCCAAAAATGAGTAAAATTAAGATTGAGTAAAGTGTTGCTTTTCAGATGGTTATTGTTTAACATGTAGGTTTTAGTTATAATATAAATTTATGTTTATAACATAGCAGGGTTTCCCCCAGCTGTGTAAACTGTCATAGCTATGGCTTTGTCTCACAGTTAGATCTTCCTAATGTTTATTCCAACTAATTCCTCAGAACCTAGAACAAATGACATGGAGCAGCATTCCTCTATCTCCAGTTTTTCCTATTGCTTCTGGCATCAAAAATGATTTGGAAATTTCAGAAAATATATGTTAAAGTCTCTTTTTATTTTATATTATTATTATTATTATTATTATTATTATTATTATTATTATTATTATTACTATTATTATTATTATTATTATCTTTTATTCATTAAACATGAAACTCAGTCAAACAAACGTTTAAAGATGTGTAATAAATATATCATTAATTGGTGCTAATGGTTGATACAGGTTGTTGCCAGCGTCCTAGGTATATCAACCAAGTATCTTCTTAAAATATATGATGTTCCGAGTAGTGCAGTTTTTTGCAGTTCCGCTGGTGTTATTGCAGGAAGCTGCAATTTCTTGATATGTTTTGTAAAATTCTTGAACATGGTACCAAGTGCCCTGATGACAATGGATATACGGGTTGTTATTATAATTATTATTATTGGTTAATCTTTAGTGAGATTCACAGCCTTTGAAGCTGCTTAATAACTCAGCAGCTCGAGTCCTAACCAAGGACCTAGGAACTGTTAAGGTATTGTCGGAGGATGTAAGCTGTTCTGAGTAAGGTGTTTTTTTGTAGAGTCAAAATGTTCAAGTCTGGTATATTTAGAATTTCTAAATAGCGGGGTGGCTCTTTGGGTATTGCTCCAAGGGCTCCAATTACAATTGGGACAACACACAATTTCTTTTTCCACAGTCGCTCAACTTCAATTTGCAAGTCCCGGTACTTTGTGATTTTTTCTTGCTGCTTATCTTCAATCGGTGCATCACCAGGTATTGCAATGTCAATGAACCATACTTTTTTCTCTTCAACTACCGTTATGTCAGGTGTGTTGTGGACCAAGTGCCTGTCAGTCTGAATCCTAAAGTCCCACAAGATCTTGAATTTCTCATTATCTAAAACTTTCTCAACCTGATGTTCCCAATGGTTTTTGCTGTATTCAAATCCAAACTTCTGGCACAATTTCCAGTGAATGATCTTAGCAACGCGGTCATGGCATTGTAGGTAGTCAGTTTGTGAAATTTTGCTGCACCCACTGATCAGCTGGTCGACTGTCTCATCTTTCTCATTACAGAGGCGGCATTTACTGTTGGTAGTAACATGTTGAATTTTTGCCTTCATGCAGTTTGTGGCTAGGGCTTGTTCTTGAGCTGCCAAAATAAAGCTTTCTGTTTCTTTTTTCAGTACTCCTGATCTTAGCCAGTTCCAAGTTAGTTTCTGGTCAGCTTTGTCTTCAATACTTTTCAACCATTGGCCATGCAGAGCTTTGCTTTTCCAATTTTCAGCTTGCTGCTCAATTACTTCTTTCTTATATTCTGCTTTTGTTTTAGTTGTCTTTAAAAGGCTTTATTTACTTCCTTAATCATTGGTTCTTCACTTTTCTGGATGTAATCATTCAAGCTGCGTTTTTCTTCTTCCACAGTCTGCTTTACTTGTAGGAGTCCTCAACCATCCTCTGCTCTTGGTAAATATAATCGGTCAACATCACTTTTAGAGTGCAAAGCATGATTCATTGTCATAAGCTTCTGTGTTTTTCTGTCCAAATTGTCTAACCCCATCTGGGTCCAGTCAATTATTCCTGCAGAGTATCGAATCAAAGGTATAGCCCAGGTATTTATGGCTTTTATGATGTTTCCTCCACTCAATTATTTTATTGTTATTGTTATTGTTTGCTTAATATATCTGATACTGAATTTTGCTGGAAAGAAAATATCAGGAATCTGGTCCAACCAACAAATATAAAAGACACAAGTATTTGTGAGCTGTGTGCAGATTAAAAAATGTCAAGCAAAAATGTGCTATCAAACTGATTTTTTAAATTACTATACATTCAATCTTTTTACAATGAGTTTTGCTGTCTAAGTGAAGTTTTGTAATTACTATATAATAGTATCCTGATTTCCAGATCTTTTTCTAGATGAGCTCTCTCAAACTACGCAAGCTTCCTTCCTCTGAAGGTTCTAATCTGATCCCTACAGTCACCAATTTAGACCATAGTTTAAAATCTCCACCCAAGTCAATAGCAATGGTCTTATGCCCAATACATAGTAACAAATTCAGATGTGGCTATTTAATTATCTCACTTAGGGGATTCTCACAGAATATAAACTTTATAAAATATGCACATAAAACAGTATGTTGTTGGTATGCTTCACAAATAAAATTACCTTTAGATACAGTCAGTGCTGGTGACCACTGTGACCTCAGGATATCAAGACAAATACTTCCATTGCTATTTATGTTTGGATGGTATATTTTTGTAGTGAATGCAATCTGCAACGTAAGAATGCAAAATAAAATTCAACTGCTTATACCACATATACTAGATAACTTCATCAGACATTTTTCAAAGAAAAATCCCTTTATGAATGAGCAGTAAAGAGCCAAATGAACAAATAAGACTATTTGTTGGATGGGGTTTTTAGAAAGTCAGTCAGTCATTATATATGCTAAGTAATATCTAATAGCTCAACCTCTCTTTGAAAGGACAGAGCTATCCTCATGCTCAAATCTGATCACCGTCATGTTTTCATAAAACACATACTCATTCATTTTTCTAGACCCTAAGATAACATAAGTGGTGAAATGTATTAATTTAAAACATATAACCACCCACTTTATTACTAACACAGGTAGCTCCCAATTATCTCTTAGGAGTCATTGGATCTGGCAAAATGACTGAATTGAAGTGTAATGAATTTATTCAAATACACATCTTTACAATGTCTTAAAATTATGTTCTCAGAAGAAATCTGTGTATTAATTTGATTTTGAAATATTAATATTTTAATTAATATTTTTGGATGTCCATATTCTTGTTGCAGACTTATTACACTGAAATTCATGGCTGGGCAATTTAGCATTAGAAATATAAATGTATAGCCCTTGTTACTCAATGGACTAAAGACTTGGTATTAATTGTAATTTATGAATGAGTTGCTTTCAGATGTAGAATATGTATAGCTGATTATAATGAAACAAGGTATTTTATTCATACATCCATAGTACAATCGATTCAATTAAAATCAAAAGTCATCTTTTGCCTAAAACAAACAATTGAAGCAAAGTGCCCCTTTGAGACTTCATGCAACCCTAATATAAAATGTTTATGTAAAAATGTCAAGAAATTCAGTTTCTGTGATGTAGGTATTTTATATTTTTTCCTCACCCTGCTAATTTGGTAGGGAATGAATCCAATACTTTTTCTACACTCTGTTGTTAATACAACAACAGTTATAACCAAATTATCTGGGTAAAATACATTACCACATAAAATGATTGGAGCTTTAAGCCGTCCCTTGGATCTTTATATAGCTTTCTACTAAAGGCATGTTATCAGAGTAATTTCCAAGTCTACAGAAACATTAAAATCACATTATGTTAGCAATAGTGGCACGAGATGTAGGTTCAGACCATTGCTCTCAAAACATTCAGTTCAATGTATCAATTCCTGCCTTCCTGCCTGATAGAATTTCTCTGGAAAAAAGGGGGGGGGGGAAGGATAGATATGATTGCAGAGAGATTTAAAAAATGCCATAAGGGAGAAAGAGCACCACAGCACAGACTCGAGAGGTAGGGTGGTAAGAGGGCATGTGAACTCCACAAAGGCATCTGAAGCCTTGGATATCCCAGTCTTGATAGCATAAAACTCCTTGTACATAAAACTCCTATTCTAGATCACATATGCAGTTCAAAAACCAAGATCTAACTTAACCTTAGGTAACAAATTGACCACTAGGTTTCCTCTGAAATGCATACTGGCAAACAAATGTGAGGGTGTCCCAAAGGTGCTTTTTTAGGAGGCAACTGGACTTTCTTGTTTTTCTTTTGAAGAGGTTTCGCTTCTCATCCAAGAAGCTTCTTCAGCTCTGACAGGATAGGGGAGAATGGAAGGATTTATATTCCTTGCAGACAGCTGGTAATCTGCATCCCTTTAAATGTGAGGGTGGAAAAGCGGATCTCAAGTTAGTAAGATCTGTTTCCTATTCTCTAGGACCTCAAATATCCATCAACTTGAGTCTCAGGAACGGCTGAAGTTACCGTATCAAATTTAAAATATTGCAAACTAATTTGTCTTTTGAATTCTTATGTGTTTGTCTCAAAGTGCTCTGTCCTCTGAACTATTTATTCTATTCTTATTTTAATAAAATATTTATGCCCAGCAAATTTCCCCATCAGAACATAAGACCAAGCCCTGATATTAAAAAGAACAAACGGTATTTTTAAAATTAAGTGTTTACCTTTGGTGGTTTGAATGGGTAGTCTGTTGGAAAATGGACTGTAAGAAAAAAGACTCCCCCTTGATAAGCACTGTCAGGCTGGAAAACACACAAAATAAAAAGATAACGTTTTCCATCATTTGCATGAAATTGTTACTTAATTCGGAGTGCAGAGTCTAGGCTACTGTCATTTTTTAAAGCAAATTTTCATTCAAGCCTGCAGAAAATCTTGATTAACTTTTTCTTCAAATAATATTTGATTATGACCACTATTTTAATCTTTATACCATTTTAGAGAGAAATCATCTAGACAGCACTCTTATGCTGACAGCTAAACTCTAATCTATCTCAGTAAAAAGGCTGGCAAATGGTGATTTTCTTACAGCTTTAAAGTATATATTAAGGAAAGTGATGGATATATTTCTTGCTGATGGGAAAACATCCATCAATTTTTCTCCCTAAAATGGGATTAGGTAGGGATAAAAGGAAATTCTGACAATTGGCTAGACTCATGAATGTAGCCATCTCAGTGCCTGCTCTGTGGGGGTTAGTTTCTGCCTCTTCTGCTTTATCAGAGATTCTGTGGTTGAGCCACATATTAATTTTTTTCTCTCCTTTTTTGTTGTGCTCCCTTACTCTTACTTGCTGTTTCTCTCATTTTAAAAAAGAGGCTGATAGGAGGTTGTTAACAGGACTAGCCAACAACTCCCTGCTTCTCCTGCCACTCCTTTCTGCCCTGGTACTGTAAGTCATCCACTCTGCTGTTCTTATTCCTACTACAGAAAAGCAATAAAAAATGCAGAACCAAAAGCAAAACAACACAGGAAGGATTGCATCATTCCATATTAATGTAATAGCAGTAACAGAATAGCAGCCATAATAGCTAAATGTAGTATAGGCAAAATAAATATATAACACAATATAAAGCATTAGCAGTAAAGCAATATAATATAGATTTCCTAATATCAATACAACCAAAATGTAAATTTATATTGAATATGGATAAAGCTCTTTTGACTTGACAAAGCTTTTGCTAAAAGCAGTATTGTAAGGTCTTTTAACCTTCAAATAGTGAGATGCCAGACATAATTCAAAAAGGAATCTCTTTCAGAAGGTAAAATCTAGAAAAATCCCTAAGATGTGACATAGTAATTTAATATGAGGAAAAACCAATCAACCTTGATTGCACGATGAAGCTGAGTGTATAACATAAATTATAGTAGTTATTCAGAAAGCAGGATGTAGGATATATGGCCTGTCAGTTAACATCATTCGTTTCACCTGATTACATTCCCAGACTCAGCCAATATAGAGATTGGCAAAAGAATAATTAAGTATTAAGACTGAATTGAGAATTCTATGGCTATACAAACTATATCATTATGGATCTGAACCAGAAGGTGGAGAGCAGAACCATTAAGGTTTGTCAACATAGTAAACAATGAATGAATTCTTCAAATATTTAAAGTGTATTTCTAATCAATAAGAACTGCTCACAATCATCAACAGTCATGCATGTAAAAATAAAAATTACAAATAAAAATATATGATTGCACTAATCTTGTTTTGTTTAGACTCAGTAACAAAGTAGCAAGATGCATTATAAACAAAATAGTGGTTGAAAACAATTATGCAATATCATAAGCCTCTACAATAATAAATTAATGTACACAGCATCCCCTTTTGAATTAGCCTGGCCTAAGAGAATATTTCTGGTCCTATGTTATGAAAGATCTTCTTTCTCCAAGGCTGGCTCCAAATTTGGCTCTCCCCACTTATTATTATACCTTGCTGTTCCTCGTTTCCTTCTTCCCTGGAACAAATTCTCTCTGCTCTATCACCTCTAACCATAAGTAAGGCAGATAAATATTTGTTTAATCAACCTGTGAGACAGGTTGACTGAAGAGACTTCAGCTCTTTTGTTTCCTTTTGCATCTATTCCCATTTCATTTTCACACCGAAGATCTAGAACATCACCTGTTTAGCTTTCCATATTTCCTCTTTCTACCTTGGGTTAAGGGTAATTACAATTAATTACTTATTTATGGTACCATATACAATACTAACAAATTTATTATTGTATAAGTGCTCATAGATCAGAGTCCACTTCATCAAATGTATGTAATAAGGCCTGATAAACACATTTTGTCATTTAATCACCAAATATTGATTTCATTTGAATTTCTCTTCTTTTATATACTTTCCATTTTGTTACTTGATCAAAATCAACTACTAACACTTCTATGTCTGAAAGCATTAATTTACAGCATTTTTATATAACTGCCTAACACTTTTGCACAATACTGTATATTAAATAGAGTCAACGTATATTTTGTAATCAGATGATTTTATTCTTGTTTAATCAGTGAGAAATGGTGTTCCTTCTATTTAATTGTTAAAGATATTTAAGAAGAATTTTATACAATGCAGCTTCTCAAACAGCATAATATATTACAAGCTGCATAGCAACTTCCTAGAATACAGTATTAGTTTGCATTTTCTTATTTGTTGAAATGGATCTCAGTAATACATACCAAGTTGCACCACTCATTCAGGATCACATCCTAGATGAGGTGAGTTTTATTAAAGGCCAACCTAATATTATGCATGTCCAGGACTACCTAAGGTAAATGGCAATAGGGGAGGGGGGGGGGCCTGGAGTGCAGAATAGATGCAACATCTCATTCTTACACTCTACTATTACTATTTAAAGCCAACCAAGATTTATTCACTGACTTCATTCACACATCACTCTGTGCTAAACCTAAAGAATATACATTAGAATTTAGGTTGAGATACATGTAGAAGTCAATTATATTAAAACTTAGTAATATTATTATTATTTATTATGTTATTACTAATGAAGTAAACGAAAGAAATGAACTCAGTTATAAAAATTACATACTTACAGGTCCCATAATAGTTGCTTGCCAATGAAACACTGAAAAACACAAAATATTATTTATCTTACTAAGTATTTAATATTTAACTTTATATTATAAGCATGTAAACTATTTTGCCATCAACTATAAAGATCTTACAGTCATCTCCAACAGGTCCAGCTGAACAATGTGCAGGTGGATCACGCTGCAGATCACTTAGCTCCTGTAAGAAACATAAAAACATTTGGAAGGTTATAAGCAAACTCAAGATTAATTATCCAAATCTGGATCCAATTTATTGATTTGATTAAGCATACACAAAATTTACAACTAAAAAGAATCAAAATAAATTTTAGTCAAAATAAAATTCAATGAATGCACAGTGGAACTAAGATAATTAGTATTGAGCACTATTGTGAGATAAGTGATCTCCACCCACTTAAGGCATATGTTATACATTTATCATTAATACAATCAGTGACTCCCATGTTATTTCAATTCTAAAGTTGTTAGCCTGTGTGGAAAGACATAAATGCAGACTTCCAACAGAGATTAAATAGAGTTAAGGCAAAAGTTGAGCATGATTTAATCTGAGTAGAACTCTGCAATGAATTAAGTCAAAACCCTGTCAAGGAAAGAACCAGTGATAATTCATATCACCATGTTTTGAAGTTATTGCTTTATTGACTATTGCACAATTTCACTAACAAGTATCAAAGAGATAAAGGTAAGATTCTCAGGCATACAAAATGTAAAGGAAGATCCAGTAAGTCTACAAACTTTAATTCTAACAGAGCATACAAATATTAATATATGTTGTACTTCATTTATTTTTTTAAAGTTTGTATTGCAACAGAAATAAACTTGCATATACTATACTAATAAAGTATATTAAAAAGTATTAACATAATAAAGCCCTAACATAATAAAGTCATAACTGCATCAGCTCTCCAACTGCCTGAAAAATCAGGCTTCCAGAGGTGCCAAATAATTGGGCCAAAGGGGTTTGTGAAAGAATTTTGTAAGCAATTTACTATTTAATTTTTCATGCCCATCTGCTTCATTTTTGAAAGCAAAGGAACTCAGTTTATATGGTAGCTACAGATATGGTTTGCATATATTTTAAATAAACACATTTATTCAGCTCAGAATTACGGAGATGTTGTCAGAAAAGCTACAGCTCCAAATGAGCTGATATTGGTGAAGGATGCAAAAATCAATGAATTAATCATCAGAGCTTCCCAAGTTATATTCATAACAAAAGGTAAAGAATTGCCTGCTAAATGAAAATGGCAAAATGCTAACAGGTAACACAGAAAAAGCAGAACCTATTTTTGTAGATGTTCCATTTGGCAAGCGTAAAGAGCAGGACGAAGGGGCAGGATGAAATGTAGTCATGGAATACCTGCTCAATTGCAGTGAGATGAAATCTCCAGAATCAGATAAACTAGATTTTACGATATGAAGGAATATGCTGATTATCAGGCATGACATAATGTCTTTGACAACTCTTGGAGAAACAATGAAATTCCAGAAAACTGGAGAACAAATATTGTCTTTATCTTCAAGAAGAGAGAAAAAGGTACTTGGGAAGATCCCAGACCATATTGTAAAAGGGATGATCTAAACAACCTTAAAAATAAAACTGTGATTAACAGTAGTTATCATGGATTGAGTAGAATTGGGGAATGCTATAGACAGAATAGACCTTAATTTAACTGAAGTATTTGATAAAGAACCCAAACTATCCTGTTTAGCAAGATTACCAGTTAAAGTAAGACAATGAATACTGCACATAGCTGGTCCAAGAAATGTATCTGAAGCCTGCTCAATAATTCTTCTACCTGAGTGTGATATCAAGTGGAGTGATGAAATGAAATCAGTCCTGAATCTGGTACTCTTCAGTATTATTTTTTCATGACTCTGATGTGAAGGAAATGCTTCTCAAATTTTCAGGCATAAAATTGGGTAGGTTAATACTGTAGAAAACAGAAATAAAATTCAATATTATCTTGGTAAGTAAGAAAAATAGATTTCTCTACGTAATCTAGCATCTCTCAAGTATTATGTGCAATTCTCAGCATTAAGTAGCAATAATGATTTAGAGAACAGGTGGGGGGGGGACATGGGGTGATCTAGAAACTAGGTCCCATGATTAAATATCTGGGAATATTTAGCCAGAAAAAAGAAATTTGAGAGAATATATGACTAAACTCTACATAAATATCTAAAATACCTACAAAGATGTCACAGAAGATGGCTGGGGCTTGATCTGATCTCAGGGAGCTCTAAGGTAACAGGAATCAAAATAGATTTAAATTACATAAAGGCAGACCTGAACTGAATCTTAGAAACAAATTTCTAAGAGTAACGATAGCTTGACTGTGAATCCAGTTACTGCGGGAAGGCAATTTATTGGATGTATTCAGTTAGACAACTATCTGTCAAGGATGTTCTAATCTGGATACCTGCATGAAACATTGGGTTAGATTTGATGGCCCAAATAGTTGGGATATGTGTTGAAATGTATACAGTGTCACAGAAGCAATTTCCTTGAACAGGAATTAATACCTAGCAAAATATATATCATTATTAAATCCAGCTCCAGGACAATCATGAGTTTGATTTATCTATTTCAGTTCTGGCCCTCAATTCCAGATATAGTATACAGTATGCATAATGTATCTCTTTTTATAAAATAAAATTTAAATCCAATATAAAACAAAAGAAACAATGTCTTGAGTGATATACTGTAATCTCTCTTTTTGGCACTAAAGGAAGTTTTTTTGTTTTTCAGTTCAAACTTTATCAATCAGCTTGGCTCTTTTAATACATTGTTTATATGTACTGTAAATTTAACTGGAAATGTTTTAATCTATTGTCTTTTTAGTTTAGTTTAGTTTATTTGGATTTATATACCGCCCTTCTCCTTGCGGACTCAGGGCGGTGTACAGCCAATTAAGAACAAACATACAAACATACACAAGTTAAAATTTCTTAAAATAATAATATAAATGGCCATAAAATTTAAAAATTAACATATTTAAAATACAACTCTAAAATACTAAAATGTTGTAGGAATCAGGCTAGGCCGGCGAGCTGAAAGAGATGGGTTTTTAAAGCCCGCCGAAAGGTTGGGAGGTCAGAGATTGTTCTTAACTCTGGAGGCAGATCATTCCAAAGGGTGGGTGCTGCCACAGAGAAGGCTCTCCCCCTGGGGGTCGCCAGCCGGCATTGTCTGGCTGACGGCACCCTGAGGAGGCCCTCTCTGTGGGAGCGAACCGGCCGGTGGGAGGCAATTGGCGGCAGAAGGCGGTCCCGTAAGTACCCTGGCCCTAAGCCATGGAGCGCTTTAAAGGTGATTACCAACACCTTGAAACGCACCCGAAAGTCCACCGGCAGCCAATGCAGCTCGCGCAGGAGAGGTGTCACGTGGGAGCGTCCCGTCGCTCCCATAATCCCCCGTGCGGCCGCATTCTGCACCAGTTGGAGCCTCCGGGTGCACCCCAAGGGGAGCCCCATGTAGAGAGCATTACAGTAGTCCAGACGGGAAGTGACAAGAGCATGAGTGACCGTGCGTAGGGAGTCCCGATCTAGAAAGGGTCGCAGCTGGCGAATCAGGCGGACCTGATAAAAAGCCCCCCTGGCCACGGCCGTCATATGATCCTCTAAAGACAGCCGTGAGTCCAGGAGGACGCCCAAGTTGCGAACCCTTTCCGTGGGGGCCAATGACTCGCCCCCAATAACCAGTGATGGAGTCAGCTGGCTATATCGGGACGCCGGCAGCCACAGCCACTCGGTCTTGGAGGGGTTGAGTCGAAGCCTGTTTCTCCCCATCCAGACCCGCACAGCTTCAAGGCACTGGGACATCACTTCCACGGCATCGTTGGGGTGGTCTGGGGTGGAAATGTACAGCTGAGTATCATCAGCGTACTGATGGAACTCCACCCCAAAACCACAGATGATCTCACCCAGCGGCTTTACATAAATGTTGAACAGGAGGGGCGAGAGGACCGACCCTTGTGGCACCCCACATACCAGGCGCCTCGGGGTCGACCGCTGCCCCCCTGTCAACACAGATTGCGACCGGTTGGAGAGATAGGAGGAGAACCACCGTAAGACGGTCTTATTCAACTTGATACAAACTAATTCTAACCACCAGAATTAGTGAAGATTCTTTAAAGCTGGAATATTAAAAAATACTAAATAAGTATAAACCTGTGTGAAGCAAGAAGGTAGAGAAGTCAGAAGTTAAAAAATTATACTCAAAACAGTAATACATTAAAATCAAATGTTAACACTTTCAAATGCTGTTGACACTGGAGAATCTCACAGGAACTAATGGATTTCATATTTTCATCACACCCATCTTTTCTGGAAGCTCACCCAAATTGGTTGGGTGGGGGTGACGTTGTACTGGGAAATGTGATTGATATTATTATTTCAAGAGAATAATCTAACTGAATTCCATAGTCAGAATGGTATTAATTTTAGACTAGATCATAAATTCTTTACTAAATTCCTAGCTTCATTATCAAGACTTAATCAATTAATCAGCGTAGAAGAAAAAATATTTTCAAGGTATTTCCTATGCATAGTTATCCACTTGTTATCCAAAATGAAACCATTTTGTGAAATGAAATCACCTTGAGTTAAAGATGATTATGATTATGATTTTAGAAGTTTAAATATATTTATTTTATTTAAAATAATACTCAAATATAACAATACTATAAATCATTTTGCAGTAGACTAATTATTTATAGCTCAGATGTAAAAAAAAGCTGAGATTAATTAATATGCAAAAATATTATTGAAGCGAAACTAGTATTATAATCATAATATTAAGGACTAATAGCAGTTCTTAAATGCAATAAGTACTAAATACAATATAGTCATGAATCTTACATAGCCGTCCTACTACATATTTTTGAAAAAGAAAGCATCAACTTCAGAAGAAAAAAAATCTTTGGAATTTTTTTCTTTGGTCTTAGAATTTTCCATGTGTTTCTTGGAGAAACTGAGGTGTCTAAAATGTTTTCTATTTCTTTTTCTTCGTAGGGCATCCCATCTCTACAGGGTGGCTATTTACAAACATGATAGTAGTTGGATTTCTCACAATGTATTAATGTAAAACCAGTGGTGGGTTGCTACCAGTTCATCCTGGATTGGGCCAACCGGTAGTGGTGGCAGCAGTACGGTCCGCCCACCTGCGTGAACATCTCTGCGCATGCGCAGAAGTGTCGTGTGCGCGCACCCATGAGCAAACCATTAGCGACGGGATTTGAAACCCACTACTGTGTAAAACAGTATGGAATAGTTAGGCACAATAACCTAGCTATTATGGTTTGTGAATCATGGTTTATGGCTTAATATTAGTATGATCACTAGGCATGATTATTCAACACGCCACAATTTAAATTAGCCACAAACACAGTAGTGCATCTGATTTTTAACCGACCTTCTATTTCCTCACATTAAAATTGTTATAACCAATCAGTATTCATCAACATTCATTTAAATATTAAGTATTTACATTAAAATGAATAGTCATTCTGATACGAAGCCAAATGTTTGTTGTTCCTCACATAATCCCCCTGACCTTCTAGAAAAACTATTAAAGATATTTGCAATTAATTTTATTCTGTATAACTAACTAGCTGCATGTTACTCCTGAAAGGTCATTTCAGTGTGTACTTCTCCCAAGAAACCAATGGCAAAATCTTTCCAAGTACAGGCCTTTTTAAATCCAAGAGCTCCGGTTTCAGGGAGAAGAGAAAATAACTTATTTATGCAAAGTGTTGATACTACCAGTCCAAAGGAGAATCCACAAGTGTCCAATTTCCAAGTGTCATGAAAGCTGAATACAGCCTAAGGCATATAACAAAGCTACTGAACTACATGCAGGCAGTGGGAAACTTGTTGATCTCTTTCCAATTTTCAGTTCCAGATGAAATAAAAAAAACCTTTAAAATGCTGACTAGCCTAAAATCTTCCTAGAAATTTACTTCACTGAAACACAGAGATACCCTTAAATAAACAGAAAATTGTATGTGTTAATGATCCCTGTCTACATAAGAAATTAAAATGCTGATGCTAAAATCACTGGGACTACTTGACTGCTTTTTGGTTTGCCTTGTTACTTTGCTTCTGAAATAAACATTACTTTTAATTTCATTATTGTCTTTAAGAATTGTTGGTTTTATTATGATTTTAGAATTTTTCTTTTCCTTTTGAAAATTTATTTTGGAATTTTGCCTGAAAAGGTTATTACAGAAATAAAATAAATAAGCAACTTGTTTGTTTTCCTCTCATGACCAAACAGAAATAGCAGTTAGTCCTTGATTAACAGTGGTAATCAAGATAATCAAGGTAATTGAGAGCAAGATTTCCATTGCTTATGGAATGTAGTTGAAAAGCATGCCATCACATCACTATGCAGTTTAGTAACAGAAATCCCAGCAGCTCCCATTGCCATCATTAACAGAATCCCACTGGTCATTAGGCAAGGACCAACCTCAATCCAAGCTTTCCCAGTTTAGTCCCTCCCAGCCCCAAACTTTGGTAAGGAAGGGGACTGTCTCTTTTTGAATTCCTACCACCTACCCCAACCCTCCCTGAGGCCCGTCTGTACTCTTAGCAATGGCGGGCACCCAGCAGCATCAGAATTGAAGTAGAAGCCCCCTGACCTCTATTTCATGCCCCGAGCGCCACTATCAGCATTAAGGAGTGCCAGCTGAAGATCATGGCAAACTACCCCAGCATCACAGCACAAAGCCTCACCAACCTGAGCTCTACTGGCTGTGCTGCACCCAGCTGCCATCTTCCTCCCACTGCTGAGAGGTGTGCCCGTCTTGGCCCTACATCAGGAAGCTGCTATCTGCATCATGCCTTTTTCCAAAAGCTGCGTGTGCCACTATCATGATGTTTTGGAAGAAACTTCTGAGGCCTCCAAAATCTCTTGAGAAGGTCCAGCTTTCTCCAAATTGTGTATAGCCTTCTCATGAAGTTTCAGATGCCTGGGGTTGGCCATGGTTGGTTGATACTCCTGAAAGCCCTACTTCAGCAGCAGCAGCACTGCCACTGTTGCCAAGAAATGCCACTGGGCAGGGTGGTAAAAAGGGCAGAGTTGGGCGGGGGGATAGCAAGTAGAAGTGGTTAATGTAAGTGCTGATCACAGCCATGACATCAGGGACTGGGTATAAGTACTATTCATTCAGCATCACTAACTTTGAATTGTTGCTGAGTGAATGGTCTTTAAAGCAAGGACAACCTGTACTTTTAACCAGTCTCTGTTGGAATTACTTGTGAATTTCTGACTTGGTGGGTCAGAAATCAGATCAGCATTAAATTGCAAAAATTCAAGCGCACCACAGTCGTCATTTTTAAAAGCAAGTGTATTACTAACACAATAGAACTAGTGAAAAGTTCTCAAATGTGATTGCCACATTGGACCCAGCCTTAGAGGCCTGATATACAATAAGACTTTTTTTCTTTCTAAGGTAGTAATCAAAAGCAATTTGATTGTTTAAAACTAAACTGATGTAATTATCAGCTGGGAACAAAGGGAAGGAATCTTGGAAAAAAAGGGACACTGCTTCTGGAATGACATGTTATTTTAGGCCACATATTATTTCAACATTTTAATAATTCCTTGTTGTGAAACCATAAAATTAATTTTTAATTATTTATTACATTGGAAAACACATTTGTGAGTTGTTTCAGGAGTTCCTACTGCTATTGGTAATTGTTTGATCAATAAAAATTTCTAAGACTGTTCCCTCTTGGCACAAAACCAGGGGAATCAATTATTTATTTAAATTCTAATTGTCACCCATCAAACTTAAATAACTCTGGACAGTTTACAAATTCACATATTGCATGAACCAGTCTATTAAACTGAGTTCTCGCCATATGCTAATCCATAGAAGGTAGCAGTAGGAGAGTCAACTAAGTACAAGATGAAATTGCACTGAACAACTTTGTTATCTGTGTATTTCTGGAATTATTACTTTCCAGGCTGAAGATTTGAAACAGAATATCAGAAGAGGGTTGTCCAGACAAAGCTATGGATGCTGAATGGTGTCAAAGTTGCTGGGCTGAATAGACCATAGGAAGCTCTGCCGTGGTAAAAATGGGCTGCAATCTCCATATGAGATTCAAGAATGTAGTCTGGTTTATTGGGACCTCCAAGTCCTGTTGCAGAGTTTCCTATATATAGCAGATTGTCTGGATCCTTTTGGCCAGCATTCATGCCTCAAGATGGAACAGAAGTTACCTTTTGGAGTATAAGACGCACCTTTCCCCCTCCCCCTAAAAGGAGGTGAAAATTTAGGTGCATCTTATACACCAAATGTAGCCTTGCCCACCCACTGGCCCTCACCCTTTGGCCTGTGCCTCGCAGCAGTTACCTCCTTGCAAGCAAACAGCAAGAAAAAACAGCTCCTTTCAACTTCAGCAGAGACTAATTAGCACAAGTTGATTAGATCAGCCTCCCGACTCTCAGCTGATTTGCTCTCAGCTGTTTTTTGCAGGGCTCTGCTGCTTGCTGCAAGGCTGGAACAGATTTTTTCCCCCTTGTGCTAATCAAGCTATGCTGAAAACGAAACTGAAAGTAAAGCAGGCTGTTTGCTGTTTGGTGCAACCAGGCAAAATTAAGCAGAGGCCGATTACTTTTTCTTCTTTTTCCTCACCAAAAAAGGTAGGTGCAAACAATGGGAAATTTAGGGCAAAAGAGGAGAGTTCAAGATTTTAAACACAAAAAAAAAAAAAAAAAGGAGAAAGAAAAAGGCAAAAAGAAAAATGGGAAGGGAGGAAGAAATGAAAGAGAAAAATGTTATACATATTTAGAATTGAAATATGAATAGTAAGAAATGGGGAATCATGATTGTAAAAATGAAATGAATAATAATTGGAATATCTGTCTTTATATTTTTGAAATCTAGACAATGATAAGTTTTTATTTTTTATTTTTTTTAGAAATATGAATAAATATAAACTGTAACAATTGAAATACCTTTAATGGTATATAGTGATGAAAGTAAAAAGGATTAAATTATAGCTTGGATAACAGCTAGAACATTTTTAAACTTAAATAGGGAAATTTAATGATTGAAATATTTTTAACTATATATATTGTGATGAAAGTAGAAATGATTAAATTGTGATTTGGAGGATTATATGGGCAAAACTATGTGGGTTATTGGGAGAGTTTAAGATGTGAAAATGAGTAACATAAGAGGGGGAAATTATTTTGTTTGTTATTATTGGTAAATATAATTAATTGATTTGTAAGAAATTGGATTGCATGGAAATAATTGAAATATTCATGTTCATATTGATATACAAAAAAATAGTTATATAACTAATTGATTTATATTAAAATGTTGAATTTGTATTAAACAATTGTTATATTACATAATTAACTAATGTGAGGATGGATATAAAAACAGATGACAATGGGAAGGGGTATAATATAGAATAGAAGGGAAAAATTGAATTTGATTAAGATTAGAGATGAGGATGAAGGGTAATGTTAGTTTTTTAAAAAAATAGATGAGAAATAAATATGGCAAAAAGGAAATATAGAAATTGTGAATTTAATTGAAATGACTAAACAGTTTAAATTGGTGAACCAGCCAAATACTCTGTTCAAAGAAAATACATTGTATGTTTGTATGTGTATTTGTCTAAAAAATTAAAAACAACCCTTTTTTTGAAAAACAAACACCAAAAAAGGTAGGTGTGTCTTATACTCCGGTGCGTCTTATACTCCGAAAAATATGGTACATCACTTACTCTGGTCAATACTATTGACGAGAGCATCTTTTTGGGCCACCTGTGTGGACTGGGAATAGGGGCAGGATTCCTAAGTGGGTCATTCAAGTTGGCAGCAGGGCTCACCTGAAGCTTGACTTCACCTTTGCTTTTTAACAGATATCTATATGAAGTTGCTGGGAGAGGAAACTTGCTGCCTGGGATTATATATTAACAATATGCTGATGATATCCTACTGTAAATCTTGTTTTCATATCTAGCTGGAGATGCAGCAGAGTCCAGATCCAGGCTACAGGACACTGTATGAGGAAAAACTGACTGAAGCAAGATGGACATGTTTATTCATCTAAAGAACCAGGTTGGAATCAGCTGTGTACTGACTCTGGAAGGGATTGAAGTCTTGAAATCTCCATTAAGAGAAGATCTGTAAGTCAAACTTCTTAGTCTGACAGCTGTTGTTGAATCTTCAGTTAAAGCCACTGCCAGAGATGTCTTCAGCCAGTTTCAGATGAGGCCCTAGAGGGGGCTCTACATGCCTTTAGTGACAGCAACTCATGTCCTTATCACCTTTAGAATGAGTTGCTGTAACACATTTTACATGAACTGTCCTTGTGGAGAATGCAACAGCCCATCTACTGAGAAATGGAAAATTTTAAACCCACACTGCTCCAATTGTGCAAGTACTGCAAATGTTTCCAGGCTGTTCAAAGTGCTGGTTTTGGGCTAGAAAGCTCTTTATGACTTGACTGTCAGGTATCTCCAGGACTGTCTTGTTAAAGTTCAACTTGCCCTTCTTGTCTGCTTAAACTGGAAGAGGATATTATGGGTACCTTCCCTCTGAGAGGTTGATGAGAGACAGGCTATTTGGTAATAGCCACTACGCTCTGGAATAACCTTATATTTCTTTCTTACTGGAAATGTTAAAGAAAGAGCCATTTTGTAAAGTGTTGGATAGCAAGTTAATCTATTGAAATTGGATGTTGTCACTAGAGGTGGTATAGTATTAGCTGTTATGAATTGGTTTTTAACTTTTTTTCCATTTTTACTGAGGATTGTGAGTCATCTCAGGATTAATGAAGTGGAGCAGTATGTTCAAAACTATACATAAATAAAAATGAGTTGAATTATATGTATATCTGAATAATTAAAAATTCAAATTTCAGTATCTTATTGGACAACAGTAAAAAAATGGATATGGAAGAGAGTAGTAATTAAGAAAAGTGCATAAATTGGCTAGAATTATGAACTAGTATAAAAACTGTATGAATTAAAAACTCTAAATATAAAAAATATGCAAAGAATTGTCACAATCATACACATATGCACAGCTGGTTTACAACTGAATAATCTTCCAACCACAATTATTCAGTAAATGTTGAGGACATAAATTATTCTAAAAAATTTACAGATACCTGCATTTGAAGCCTAGTAAATTGTGGTCTTAATTATATATATATTTAAAAAATAAACTATATGCCATAAGATTTAAGTAGCTGAGCTACTTAATAGCAGGATATGTATAGCCAACAACAAAGGTTTCACTGTTATAAACTGTTACTTTTTCATTTCCTGAATGTCTTATTTTGTGAGGAGAAAGTGATAAATTTCTCTGACTTATTATAACAAAGATCTTCAAATTTCTATAGATAAGGTAAATAGCCAGTCAAGTTATTAAAAGTGCATGAATATTCACAAAACTCAGAAATATTGTCTTTAATATGTCATTTGTTACATATATTAAATACGTTTACAAGTTTAATTCCTAACTGAAATCTGAACACTGTATAAATATATTTAACATATTTTAATTTTATAGAATATTGAAGTAGAAATATAATTCAATAAAATTATAAATATTGTTTGCAATATTTGAAACCTAATGCTGCAAATAATCCATCTCATTTGAATTCACAAAATACATATTTAAATGTATTGGTAAGTTGTATTTTTTCTTAAGCTTCCAACCTCAATATCCCCTCAATGTCAATTAAATATTGAACCTGCCATGACATTTTTTAAAACCTTGGCTCTGTTTCCACTTTAAAACACCACAGGAGGCAATTCAAATCCAGAACTCTTGCTCTCTGAACTACCTTGAGACTAACAGAAGCAGAAGTGTTTTGTGTTAAGCTTTTGAATGTTCTACAAATGTTTGAGAAAGGGGCACTTCTTAAATAGTATTGTTGTCAGCAAAATACTCCTTCTCAAAGCAGCTATAGGTATCCTCAACGTACAATCTTCATTCAATGACTGTTCAAAGTTATAATGGCATTAAATGACAGATACAACTAGTCTTTGGAGTTTATTTCAACACCTGATGGTCACATTATTGCAATTTGAATGCTTAGTAACCCTTCACACTTATGATCATTTGCTAAACACCCCATGATCACATAATTGCTATATGCAACCTTCCATGCCAGCATCCCTAAAAAGTAGAAAGGAAGCTGGCAGGGAAGCATGTAATTTGCTGGGTACATCTCCCCTACTCATGCTCTCTCCCCCAACCCCTCTGCATTGACACAGGTCACTTGTGCACACTTCTCAATCCATGCTGCATCCCCAAGCCTCCTCCTCAAAGTTGTACAGTGCCTCTCAGACACTGTACACATCTTCACATCGTCTGTCCGACCTGCATAACACTACCCACAGATGCCCACACACCCTCCCCAATCTACACAGCACCTCCTGCGCACTCCCTTACTCTCTCCAACCCATGCACTCTTCTCAACCTTCCCCAACCCATGCATCAATCATGTACACACACTGATCAATGCCACACCTCTCGCATATCCCCATGCACCCTTCCCAATCCATAGCATGCCTCTCAAGCATCCCTGTGCACTCTCCTTAACCTACCCTGATCAGTAATGCCTCTCCTATTGGCCTCTGCCTTAGCCTTTGAAATCCCAATTGTTTAAATGAAAAACTAAGATTTAAGACAGATTCAGAACATACATGCTGTATGTTCAAACCCAAAATTTAGATATGGAAAAACATGATCTTTGAACAGTCAATCAGAATAGAGCTGAAAGGGGCTTTGGAGATCTTCTTGTCCAACCGCCTGCTAAAGCAGGAAAATCTATACCATTTCAGATAGTGCCAGAAAAGAAACTGGAAGTCAATGTATATCTTTCAATATCTGAGGGGGAATCTCTTTGACAAACTGCAGGTAACAGGTCAGGTCCAAGGATTAAACAGCTATAGTGCTGGCAGACTCACAAATAAACTGTTTCCATGTCTGATACTAGATCTATTAGAAACAGTTTATGCTACAATCCAAAGTCATTTTTCTCATTTACATATATTTATATCTCTTATTGCCTATCGCCAATGTTCCCATTCACTTGCCATCTATCAATGTAGCTGCTGTCTCTGAAACTGGTATCATGAAGATGATTTCAAAAAGCTGAAATACATATAACTATTGGAGGTTGGGATTTTTTTTAAGATAGAAGAAAAAAAAAACTTTGAATGGTTAACCAAAAACATACTGTTTAGCTAGGAACTCCCACAGATCCACATCAATTTCAAATATGCTAGTCATGATAGTCATGGTATACAAAGATACCTGGCCAAACTGCAGTTACAGTTTTCTGATCATCAAGAAGACTGACATTTGACCAGTCCATGACTTCCCTCCAAAAAAAGAAAGAGAGAGAAAAGAACTTCAGATATGGGTTAAATACCAATTATCAGAAGGATAATGGGGAAACTGTCTCAGATTTTAACCTCTCTCAGAAATTTCACAAAGTTCTAACCAGCTACATGGAGATTCTTCCATATCAATGAGTGGAAGAATACACTCATTGTCAACAACAACAATACACAATTTAATTAACATAATATATAATGATATTTTTATTTACCAATCATTTAGTTGAAGTAAATTGCACGAATCAAGTGGGAGACAGATCAATTGATTCAATACAGCTGAAATTCCTTACAAATATTTTTAACTGCCTTAAAGACACAATTGTTATCCAATTCTTAAATGTTATCTGCTTAGTTAACAAAATAATACTGGTACTTGTCTATCTATGGTAAGGATAACAAAAATCATAGAACATTTCTAGTTAACCACTCTATATTTTTAAAACCATTTAATCATCAGATTTTAGAACATAATAAAAAATAGACATTTAAACCAATGATCTCATGATGCTGATTTAAAGTCTCCATTTCTATAAGTTTTTGGATCAATCAGATATTAAATCAAACCTTTCATCAATATCTATATATAAAATATATACATTTATAAACAAAGTTAATGCTGGAAGAAGAAAAGAGGATAGTTGTTTCAAACATCAAATTATTAAGTACATTTTGTGTGTGTAAATAAGTTGGTTACCCTGGCAAAGTATTTTCTTGCGATACAACTCTGAACACATCTGGGGTATGGAAAACGTTTCCAGAATGGGCCTTTGATTGTTATTTTCTAACCATTTGGTGGACTAGTTGAAAAATACAGGTAACTGAGGGAGGGGGGGAACTTTTGACACCTACATTTTCAATAAATATGCTACCAATTAGATGGTCACAACATATATTTAAATAATTTTTTATAATATTAAAATATCCCAGTATCCCCTGAGAGAAAATTAAAAACCTATTGAGGCTTCTTTTTTTTTTTAACAAAAAGCACTTTTAATTCCTAATATTCATTCAGAAGTTGCAGTGCTGCTTATCCTTAATTAGAATATGCAACAGATGTAAACATGTGTAATGCTTAATATACTTATAATAGGGCTTGTTTAAAGACAAGGGATTTCAGCCTTGATATAACTTATAACCTATCCTAAGCACTCTATTTTTAAAAAGTAATTTGATTTAAACCTTTCCTTTCTAATTAACTGACTACTCAAGGTGGCTATATAAATTATTCCCATAAAGTGAAGAATTGCAAGAATGGGGTATGGTTAGACCAGCATACTATTTCCTATAGTAGTCAACTTGTCTCAAAGCTCTCCCTGTGAATTCCAGAAAGAAAAAATGACTGCATGATTTTATGAACAGTGTTCAGAGATTCAAATCTTCGCCAAAAAATATCTCCCAACAATTAAATCAATGAAACTAACTGCCCATGGGTGGAACAAAGTACAGTAATTATGGTTTTCTGCAATGTTTCTGCAAATTTCCCTTCTTTTGCAAATAAACTTTCATTAAATTACACCCATTGCTAATGTCATTAGATAATTTTCTTTTTTTGCTAAGACGTTAGGTGTTCCTCCTCATCTTCCCTAATCTAACACCAGAAATAACAAATGACAACATCTGAATCAACCTCTCACATTTTAAAATTAACACTAATCAAGCTTAGTCTTAAAAGATGTCATTTCTTTAAAGACCCAATTAAAAACAGAAATTTCTCAAGAATTGATACAAGCAAGTCTGCTTGAGAAATAAGGCATTCAGAAGCAAATTATTCCAACTAATTCTGCAGTAAGACAGACTGTCGATCCTTCACCTTTAAGTGGAATACACATAATGACGTCCTTTTATTCCAAACCACAATTATACTTGCCCTGCTAGGCAGAGAAAACTGCCAAGTAGGGGGGAAAAAACACTCTACCAACTGCTTGCCCATATGCACTTCCAAGAACATCACAAAAGGCTTGAAAAATAATAGCAAAGCAGGAGGCATTCTTAGAACACACTTCAACCCAGCCAGGTCTGATATGTATGTTTACTAAGATGCAATAAAAGCCTGTACAGAAACAACTTTTTTTGTCTCTTACCCAGGAAAAGTGTTAGGAAAAATCTTCCACAATTAAAAAATATATCTGGTAACAATAAACTACACGTAGTCGTTGAGTTATGGCCATAATTGAGTCCAAATTTATGTTGTTAAATGAAACATTTGTTAAATGAATTTTGCCCCATTTTACGCCCTTTTTTGGCTCAGTTATTAAGTGAATTACTGCAGTTGATAAAGTTAGTAACCCGGCCGTTAAATGAATCTGGCTTCCCCACTGACTTTGCTCATTCAGCAGGTGGCAAAAGGGGATCCTGTGATCTTGGGACACAGCAACACGGTCCTAAGTATGAGTCAGTTGACAAGCATTTGACTTTTGATCACGGGGATGCTGGAAAGGTGGTTAACTGTGAAGAATGGATCACAAGTCCCTTTTATCCCAGTGTAGTTGTAACTTTGAACAGTCACTAAGCAAACTGTTGTACGTCGAGGACTACCTGTAATTTTATGTGGGGAGCAGTTGCAGTTTTTTCAAACCACCCAAGAAGGGCAAGACATTTCCTGCAGCAATGGAACATTATAAATAATCCTTGTTAACTAACAGTTCAATTTCTACCACAAAGCACCCTGAACAATATTGCTGGGGAAAACCTATGGTGGGTCTGGGTGCTTCCAATATTTTGGCCAGCAGAGACTCTATTATACAAACATTTATTTCTCTTTATTAGACCAATTCCTCCTGTGTCTAATCATCACACTTGGACAATAAAGAATCCTATTCGAAATTTCTTCTTCGTTTTCTATGGATAAGTTTTCTTTTTTTTCTTCTTCTCAGGGGTGATGGTGGAAAACTGCACACCGGTGCATCTTTTCCTCTCCTTACTTGACCCTTCTACTAACATCTGGAGGGTTTAATACAAGGGTCGCCTGTCGAAAAGGAGAACGAAGCATTTGAGGGTTTTTTTTTTTTTCGGGGGTGGGGGGAAGGTTTCTATCATTTGCCAAATTATCCAAATCCTCTGCGAGAACCTGCCTCCCAAAGAGGAGGATGAGGTCTGAAAGTGGGGAGGGGTTTTTTAGTAGCCATTATTTTAGATCCCCCCCCTCCCCGTCGCCCTCAAGTCCTTTCGGGTAGGCCCTGGTCCCGGTGTCCCCCCCCACCCCCAGAGAGACGCCTCTTTCCCGAAACGCAAAGCGGTTTTTTTCCCCCTCACACCTCTCAGGCTTAACTGCCTCCCCTCCCCCCTCCCCTCCCCCCTCCCAAGGCCCCGGGAAGCTCAAGTTCACCCGGTTGGTTCCCAACCGACGAGAAGTGGCGGGGGGGGGGGCTGTTGCCTGGCCCCGGCCCATTCGGGGCGCGCTCACCTTCTGTATCCGCTTCAGCGCCATGGGCAGCGGGGAATGCGGGCGGACCGTGGTGTGGGGGAAGCTGCGAGGAGGAGGAGGAGAGCGTCGGCTGCTCCAGGAAGGGGGAGGGCGGGCGCTCGCGGGGCGTGTTAAGGCCGGAGCTCGAGGTGCCGCTCCGCTCCCAATCGACGGATCTTTTGTTTCCGCTCCTACTCGTAGACGGCAAGCTCCACCCACTGCCGCCCCGAGATGCATTCTGGGACGCGTAGTTCCAGCTGGGCGGCCGATTCAGCATCCTCTGCCTGGAGTTCTCTTCGTGGGTACCGCCGGTTTGACATCACTTACGGTGATGGTTGTTAAGATCCGAAGCGCCGGTCGTTGCCAGGGTGGAGAGGATTCCGGTGTTATATGAGCTCGCTGCAGTATGGGAGCAATCTAGGGGAGGCTTTAACAGTTCTTCTCACTCTTCCCCCCCCCCCCCCCCCCACAAAAGTTTTTTAGAATAGAATAGAATTCTTGATTGGCCAAGTGTGATTGGACACACAAGGAATTTGTCTTTGGTGCATATGCTCTCGGAGTACATAAAAAGAAAAGATACGTTCATCAAGAATCATAAGGTACAACATTTAATGATAGTTATAGGGAACAAATAAATAAAACAAATATTAAATAAATAATAACAAATAAGCAAGCGAATCATATTAGGAAACAGTCAATATAAATCGTAAGGATACCAGCAACAAGGATACAGTCATACAGTCATACATATTTTTTATTTTTTTACTTTTAATACAAATAAAATGTTATTAATCATATACATTACATTTAGCAAGCTTATATGGTTCTAATAATACACATATTTATGTTGTTATAATCTTCCTTTATTTAGTTATTCAATGTTTCAATGTTATTTTTATGCCAATCACTATATTATTCAAGCAAACTTAATACCATCGTTCAAGTTCTGATTCCTCCTCATTGTTTACTTCCTTATTATATAAAAATGTGTATTCCATTAATTTCCCTCACTCTAGTTTCCATCCTATTCTAACTTTTAATTATGCCACTATTATATTTAAAAATATTCCCTTTATACCCCTTTCTTTTGCTTGCTTTAAAGCTTTAATTGTTCGTTTCTTAGCTTGCCTCCCATATTCCTCTCTTGGGGAATTAAGAGTGAGACAGTTCTCACTCTTAATGTTTATTTTTAAAAAGTTGGGTTTTTTTGCAAAGTAAAAACAATAGAAATATAAAGGGGAAAAAAGAGAACTGTGAAAAATAGGAAAGAAATGGAAGGAAAAAGAGAAAAAGAAAGAAGAAAAAAAGAAAGAAGACTCTTAACATTTCTCCATTTAGGGAATCAAGGGTTTGTATTTCTGCAAATTTCAGCATTCCTTCCTGTCAACTGACATTTCTCTCTTTTGGAAGTGGGAGATACTGTTTTGGTCATAGCTGGATGACTCTCCCAACTACACTTCAAACTTTTCAATTTATTTCTGCTACTGTGCAGGGGTCACCTGAGCTAAGGGAAAAAGGTGGGGGGGATGAGCTTCAACTAAATTGAGTCTGTCAATGCTGTGAGGTTTTTTTTTTAGTTTGCAAACTAAAGTGCCGTATTAAAATTGGATGGGACTAAAACTTCTGCATTCATTTATGACACGTAGGTGAGCAAGCAGCCTCTAGCCCCAGAGCCTTATGGGGACAGTCACATTTATGATTCTGGGAAACCTTTCTGGTCATGGTTAACAGGACAATAATCTACCATTTTAAAGTGAAAAACAGATAAAAGCTAAAGATCTTTGACTAATCCTAAAAGAGAACTCTATTTGGTCTTGGAAAAAGGGAAAAATGGGGCGTTATATGTACCTACAGGTAGTTATCTTCAATCTGAAATTTATTATCATATCAAATTGTTCTTTTATAGAATTACATGTTAATAAAATCTGCAATATTCTATAAAATTATGTCTCTCAGCAAAACTCAAATTACTGTGATGAAATAAAACTTTAAAGTTGTCCAGTCATTATGTATGGCTTTAATTAATACTTACTTCTTCTAGCCTGAAAGAAGAGAAACTATATTAATAGATCCCTTCCCTTAAATATAAATTAGTGTGCATTGCAAACTATTCTGTAGTTTAATTTTGTAAGCAATCTGTTAAAGCACAATGGTTCTAGATTAAATTATGAGTTCTCAATTTGCCTGCTGGAATAACTGAGGAAGGCAGAAACTCTGCATGTTTAGCAACTGCCTGATAAATGGAAAATCAAAAAGCACAGTATTCCTTCCATAGAATGAGATATTTTCAGAATATTAACCTGCTATGATTCCCAGTAGATCCCCGTACCAGAAAGAGGTGGCAAAGCTGGAAGATGCTATTACAATGAGAAATGAACTTGAGCAAGTTCAAATAGCCTTTTGATTATTAGAACTATAGCTGCTGCCATCCTCTATACCTGCACAACTGGTATTAAAAGACCAGTTCAAATGCCCTATGCATTTTATTTGTGAAAGTTGGAGATTGCCAACTTCAATTTCTTATCAGGTTGCTTTAGTAGCATCCTAAAGAATTATGAGAAATTCAGCTAGAATTCAGCAAACATAGGTAAATGATAGCTGAAATCAATCAAATGAACCCAACATAACAAATCTGTTCTAAATCCTAGTTATCTCAAAGGGGATACATACATGTACATAACCCTTCCTGTCCCCCTTTTACAACAAGCTGTGGGTTGATAGTACTGCTGGGGACGATTTTGACTCAATTCTGTCCAAACCCAAGTAAGTATAAGCACAACAAACCCAGATATTAGCCCAATATGTGAATCCTTGCTGCATATTCAAGAAGGTATGACTAAAACTATTGTTTAAACCCAGCCTAGGGACTCTTCTCATTTATGCGTAATCAAAGTTTATCCATACATAGCACAAAGCAATAATATGTCCTATAATTATCTTATGTGAGTGCAGCCATTAGGGGTACTCTATTGCAGGGGTCTCCCAACCTTGGTAACTTTAAGACTTGCGGACTTCAGCTCCCAGAATTCCTCAGCCAGCAAAGCTGGCTGAGGAATTCTGGGAGCTGAAGTCCGCAAGTCTTAAAGTTACCAAGGTTGGGAGACCCCCTGCTCTAGTGAGTCAAAGTTGACCGTTTAATTTGTTTTAAGGCGCTCTGCTAATTATGGTTTATTCAGGGACCAAGCAAACCATAGTTTAGCATCTTAGCCCGAACGTAGCCTACGAGAAGCGCCATGAAACGAATCCCGTCAGCATCCTTTCCTCTCAAAGTGTGTGTGTGTGTGTGTGTGTGTGTGTGTGTGTGTGTGTGTGTGTGTGTGAGGGGGGGGTTCCAATTGGTTAGGGCTCAGCTGGGCCTTTAAGAGCAGAGGACCCTCCTTCGTCGCCATGTTCGGGACCTCCACGCGCAGGCGCAGCTCGCCCTCTGGGCACAACCTCGCGTGTCCTTTGCTTGGAGAGCAGAGCGCCTGTGGAGCCGGGCGAAGACGATGGGGCACAACTCGAACTACTCCGTGAGAAGTAAGAGCGCGCAGGGAAAAGCGGTGTGTGTGCGAGGGGTGGGGGCAGTCTTTTGTGTCGTTTTACTAAGAGGGGGGTGAGGGAGGGACTTTTTTTTTCCCTCCCCGGCGGCAACTCTGGGGCCGCTTTCCCTTTCTTCCCCCAAAGGCTGCACCTCGCCCTCGACACGGGCTACACGTGTCTTTCTCGCGCTCATCCCCACGTGCGCGGAAGACAAAAGCCCGGCTGCAGTCGGACCGAGCGGGAGGAACGCCTGCCTGACTTTCCTCTGCGACCTTCACACGATCCTCTCTCTCCCTTCCCGGCTTGCGTGTCAAGGGCGCGTCTGAAGATGGTTGTGTTGGGGGTTTTTTCCCCCTCTCACGTGACCCCCCTCGCGCCCCCCACCCGCCCCACACACATACACACACCCGGCTCCTTTACCTTCTCAGGAGTTGAAAGTCCTCGCTTTATGGCGGCTCCACTTGTTTGCACCCGAGGACGAAGCCCCTCGCCCCCTTTTTCCCTTGTGGCGCCCTGGCTCCAGATCTTGTTTATCTCCCACCCGGCTATTCTCTCTTGTCGCAACTTTTTATTTATTTATTTTTTTAAATACTCGGAGAACAAAGAAACTAGAAACATGGCAGGCTTCCCTCCGAAATAATAGGAGGTTTCCTCAATTAGGATGGGTTTTGTTTTCAAAACAGCCTCCAATAGATCGCCATGCTTGAGGGGCTCTCTTCCAAACCACCTTTGCCCCCCCATTACTCCCTTTAGCCTCCTTTAAATTTTAACAGGGTTGAGTAATATTGCCCACCTGCTATGAACTATGTTGGCCCTAGAAATCGGGAGAAAAAAGCAGGTCATAAATCAATGTTTAACCAGTTGGGGGTAATTTTTGACTTAGGACCACAATTGAACCCAATGTTTATGTTGCTAAGCAAGGCAGTTAAGCGATTGGCACTTCATTTTATGACTCTTTTTTTTATTATTTTGCCAAGGTTGTTAAGCGAAGCATTGCAGTAGTTATGTCAATCATGTGGTTGTTCAAGAGAATCTGGCTCCCCCCCCCCCCCTTTAAACAAAAGCTGGCTGGAAAGATCTTGTGGATGGTGATCATATGACTTCGGGATGTTGCAACTGTCCTAAATTTAGGAGAAATGAGTTAACAGTGAGAACAATAAACCAGTGAATGGCTTGCCTTCAGAAGTGGGTGCTTCATTACTGGAGGCTTTTAAGAAGAAACTGGATAGTTGTTTGTTTGAAATGGTATAGGGTCCATTGAGCAAGGGGTTGGACTAGAAGACCTCCAGGGTCCCTTCCAACTCTTATGTTAAATACATGCTTCGTTTTGTGGCAAAAGTTGTTGAGAGTGCGGTGGCACAACAGCTCCCCCAGTATGTGGATGAAACTGTCTATCTGGACCCTTACCAGTCGGGCTTCAGACAGGGGTACAGCATGGAAACGGCATTGGTCGCATTGGTTGATGATCTCTGGAGGGCTCAGGGCAGAACTTGTTCCTCTGTTCTGGTCCTATTAAATCTCTCAGTGACTTTTGATACCATCGATCATGGTATCATGCTGCAGCGGTTGAGGAGGTTAGGAATAGGGGGCACTGTGCTGCGGTGGTTCTCCTTCCTTTCCGATCATTCGCAGTTTGTGTTGGCAGGGGGGCAGAGGTCGACCTCGAGGCACCTTGCTTGGGGGGTGCCGCAAGGGTCGGTCCTCTCGCCCCTTCTGTTCAACATTTATGTAAAGCCGCTGGGCGAGATCATCCGTGGTTTTGGGATGAGGGTACATCAGTACGCTGATGACACTCAGCTGTACATCTCGACCCCAGACCACTCCAGTAATGCCCTTGATGTGATGTCCCGCTGCCTGGAGGCCGTACGAGTCTGGATGGGGAGAAATAGGCTCAGACTCAACCCTTCCAAGACCGAGTGGCTGTGGCTTCCAGCAACCCGGTATAGTCAGCTGATGCCATCGCTGTCTATAGGGAGTGAATCTCTAGCCCCCACAGAGAGGGCTTGCAATCTGGGCATCCTCCTGGATTCACGGCTGTCTTTAGAAGAGCATATGACGGCTGTGGCCGGGGGGGACTTCTATCAGGTTCGCCTGATCCGCCAGTTGCGTCACTTTCTAGACCGGGATGCCTTGCGCATGGTCACTCATGCCCTTCTTACCTCACGGCTGGACTACTGTAATGCTCTCTACATGGGGCTCCCCTTGAAGAGCACTCAGAGGCTCCAACTGGTCCAGAATGCGGCTGCGCAGGAGATTATGGGTGCAACTCGTTGCGCCCATGTAACACCTCTCCTGCGCGAGCTGCACTGGCTCCCAGTGGCCTTCCGGGTGCAATTCAAGGTGTTGGTTACCTCTTTTAAAGTGCTCCATGGCTCAGGACCCAGGTACCTACGAGACCGCCCTCTGCCACCGATAGCCTCCCACCGATCAGTTCGCTCCCACAGAGAGGGACTCCTCAGGGTGCCGTCGGCCAAATTATGTTGACTGGAGACACCCGGGGAGAAGAGCCTTCTCTCTTGGAGCTCCTGCCCTTTGGAACAAACTGCCCTCAGAAATACGCACGATTTCTGACCTCCGAGTTTTTCGCTGTGCCCTCAAGACCCTGCTCTTCCGGCAGGCAGGGCTATCTTTGTGATTGAGTTTTAAATTTCGAGGTTTTTAAAATTTTTGGGTTTTTAACTAATTTCGGCCAAAAATGTAATAATTGTAATAATTTTTAAATTTAAATTATGATGTTTGTATTGTGCTTTTACTTGGCTGTGTGCTGCCCTGAGCCCTTCGGGAGAGGGGCGTTATAGAAATAAAATTATCCTTATCCTTATTGCCAAACACCTGAATTTTGGTTACTTGACTAGAGGGATGCTGCAATCCTATGTAGGGGAACTAGTCATAAGTCACTTTTTTGAGTGCCATTGTAACTTTGGTCACTAAATGAACGGTTGTAAGTCAAGGACAGCCTGTAGTATGCTATTTTAATGGCGTGTTTTGTCTTTGAGACAATCTCCAGAGCAGTTTTCTTAGAAATACTAATTGCTACAAGAGTATTATCTATCCCCAAATGTATGAGGACTGACAGTTGTGTAAAAGGGATGCTTTGCACGTGCCCTGAGATTGGCACGCTTGCATATTTAAGTGTTCAAGGGCTGCTTTCCAATTCTGGAAGCAGGTGCTGAATGGCTCTGCTCAGATGGAATACCTTTCCCTAAGGCTGAGCTAGATATCTGTCAGAGAACATGAACCAAGCGTGCTTTGAACTACAAAGGAATGTCTTGGGCAAAAACAAAAAACCCCACAGGTCTACCTGTGAAGGTTCAAATTAACTGATCTATTGCTAAAAGCCTATGCACATGAATCTTCTCAATTAATGGCCAATGGTTAGATTTAGACAAGGGTAAATGGCACTCAAGGGGTAGGGGTTATACTTAGTTTGCTTGTGGCTCTTTAACAACTAAACTGATCCCTCTTTTTATTTCTCTCTGGCTTTGCCAGTCCTTCTCTTACAAACAGTGAAGCAATAAAAAATGCTCACGTAAAGCAAAGCAGAAGAGAAGTTTTCATTGTGTGCTGTTAACAGTTATGAAAATTAGGGTGTCATGCTGTAAATAACTTTGGACCTGCCTAAACTCTTTTTAGATATAACTGTAATTGTCTTTGTGCAAAAAGCCAACAAGAAATAAAATGTCCTTGTGATAAGGATGTGCGTGAAACAGAAAAACGTACTCCTTTATTTTAAGCTCAGGACAAAACAGTCCTATTCAGAATGTTCCATTGATGTCTGTCTTCAGCAGGAAGAAACAATTCCGCTGTTTTGAGGGGACAAAAAAAAAATCAAAATATGTTCAGTATTCTGCTATAGCAAAATGAGATTTCTAAACAACTCTTATTTTGGGGTTTCTTTTTGTCTTTTAAGCCATACAAGTGTAAGGTAATGCTCTAGATTAAGTATTCTTTGTAACATATTCTATAGAAATATTGCTCAAAGAAATTATGTTGTTTTTTAAAAAAATATTTTAAGAATTATTAGAAATAATTAAAGCGCCTTTTGCTGCATAAGAGACATATTAACTCAGCAAAACCACCAGGAATAATCATTTTGAGTGATTTCAGTGCAGCCAAAATACTCTATGGCTATAGGGTTGAGAAAAGCTCAGATGTATATACACGCACTGATCTTTTTTTGTTTGCATAGATCTAACCTCTGGCATGGTATAACATTATTTACATACCCTGTTTCCCCCAAAATAAGACATCCCCTGATAATAAATCCAATCGGGCTTTTTGAGTGCATGGCAATAAGGCCAAGTGCTTATTTCAGGGTTCAAAAAATATAAAACAGGGTGTTATTTTTGGGGAAACACAGTAATAACTAGTACAATTGCAGTTTCATTGGCTGAGATTTCCTTTCCTATTTTGTATACCATCATTGGTTGCCCTTTTACCATCGATCCAACCTGTTACTATATGTTTGTTGATTGTCACTACATGGGAGCTTTATTTTTGTGAAGGCTGAAAAGGGGGGAAAAATATTCAGTATTTCTGATACTTTGAATATATTTTAAGAGCTTTCAAATTTAAGCTTTTCTTGCTTTTAGTTTGGACTTATGGTAATAAAATAGAATGGCTAAACCTAGATATAAATAGCAGTCACTTCACTATGTGAAGTATTTTTGAAATAGAAAAGAATAAATCATCTTTGTTTTATGCACACCGTTAAAATGTGTATTTATATTACATGAATAAAAATTAAAATCAATTTTATATTATGCTGTGTTTATGATATATAAGTACTTACCACTTGATAATAAGTAGAAGAAGGTTGGCTGAAATAGTTTTTATTTCTTAAAAAATACCTGGGCTTTGCACCAATTGACTAAAAATATGCAGAAACAAGAATTCCCAATGTTAGAGAATTTGTGCTACTGACAAATTTCTGCTCCAGAAGATGGAGGGAAGAACAGATAGTTGTCTGTCGTTGACTGTACACCCTTCAAAAGAGGACTTAATCAAGAAAGTGAAATTAGCAGGAATATTGGAGGAAAGTCATCAAAGCTAAGCTAAGACTAAACTTATTCAGACATATATCTTGAATTTCAAAGCGATTTTTATACAGTTAGATCAACAATAAGTTAGATTCTATGGCAGGAGAACCCAAACAGAAAAGTATTGCAAGATATGTGGGAGCTATTAAAAAATAATAAAATAGTAAATAATAGTAAAAGCAAAATAGTTCCAATGAATTAAAACAGTACAGGAGAAGAAGTTAATATGGCTGCCTACAAAATCATATGACAATCTGAAAAGAAAAATATAGAGATACAAAAATATATTTCTACATGTAATGGAAATGGACAGTATGCCAAAGAAAACTACATATAAGTAGTCCTTGTGGAAAAAAACCATGATAGTCTCTGGTGGCAAAAAATCAGGAGTCTGGTAGCACCTTTTTCAATTAATAAATGTTTTCAAAAGATATATGCTCTCATGAAGATAAAGATTCAGAGCAGTCAATTTGATAGGATATTCCATTACAGACTTCAGAGTCACTATTTTGGAAAAAAATTAACTTTAATTCCATAATTAAGCAAGAGGTAGCTGAATTCAAATACACCCAGAGGTTTCAAGTAATCTGAGAATGTTTCAACCAACACAATGAGTTTTTAACAAATTGCAATTGTTAATTGATGAGGTATTCGTAACCTATCTCTCATTTAACGTGTATCTACATTATCAACCCTGATCTTTCTGTTGCCTCAGCCCAGTTGAAATCCTATATCATTTTAACCAACCTAGACATCTGATGAAGTCCACTAACTTTTTTTTTAAAGAACAGGATCTCCCATTTCTGCACGGCCTTGAAACACCCTTTTTGAGATTGGGCAGGCCTCACCTTTTTAACCTTTCAGAAGGAGCTAAAAAACTGGGTCTTCCCCCAAGTGTCAGTAAAATAGGAGTAGAAGTGTCAGTAGTAAAATAGGAGTTTGAAGACTGGTGCTGGTTGCATCAAAGGCGTTTGGTTGTGGCATCAGTTTTTTCTTTTATAACTTGTTTTTATCACCATAATAATAGAATTCTTTATTGGCCAAGTGTGATTGGACACACAAGGAATTTGTTTCTGGTGCACAGGCTCTCAGTGTACATACATATATTACTTTTGAATATATTATTACAGTACTTGAATTATGTCTATGGAGATTCTCAGTCATCCAGATCATGGTTGTCTCAAAGGTGCTTTTTCACCTTTGGGACAACCATGTATGCAGACAAGGTGCAACTGGACTTTCTGGTTTTTCTTTGAAGACATTTCGCTTCTCATCCAAGAAGCTTCTTGGACTCTGAGCTGAAGAAGCTTCTTGGATGAGAAGTGAAACATCCTCAAAGAAAACCAGAAAGTTCAGTTGCCTCTTGACAAAGCACCTTTGGGAGTACTTGAATTACTTGAGCTGTAGTGGCACAGTGATTCGAATGCAGTACTATAGGCTACGTCTCCTGGCTGCCAGCAGTTTAAGTGTCACCTGCTCAAGGTTGACTCAGCCTTCCTTCCAAGGTCAGTAACATGAGGACTCAGATCGTTGGGGTCAATATACTGACTCTGTAAATTGCTTAGAGATGGCTGTAAAGTCTTAAGTGCTATTGCTATCGAATATATGTATTACTTGGTATTACTTGAATATATGTATTACAACAAAATATATTACTTTTATATATTTAGATTTCTACAGCTGTTATGATTGGCCCAGTTTTGTATAAATGGCCATATAAGTCTCTTAAATAAATAAGGATGTATTGCCAGCTAAATTGTATTCTTTTTCTGTTTTTCTTACTGTTTTTCTCTTTTCCTTCCCTTTTCTGTTGGACTGCCAAAGAAGCATTTATTTTCCTTATAAAACAGCAAGAGATTTTTCAGATACTAGGGGCTTCCATTCTTAAGCCTTTTTCTTTTTAAGCCGCTGCGTCATTGGATCAGACTGCCTGCCAAAGTGATTCTCTCCCCCACTTGGCTAATCAGAAGGCAATAAATGTTCCCCATGCTATCTTAAGGAGCAGTAGGGCAGCCGAGTGATTCCCAAACTGGACAGAATGAAGCATTACATCAAAGGACATTGTTTTTTCTGCCTCCCCAATCCATTGATCAGTGTCTCTCAGGGCCCGGGAAAGCAATTCCCACTTCCCCTTTGCAAACTGTTTGCATGAGAAAGCACCTGGTGTAGCTCTCATCTGGGAGAATCCAAAGAGAAGGAGATGTCATCCTACTCAGCTCTTTCAATGTTTATCAGTAGAGCTTGCCCTCATAAAGAGGCAATAAAAGTACCATCATTTCTTCTGGTGGCCTAGGCTTCCATCTCTAATCAGGTCTCAAGCAAAGGAAATGCATCACTTAGCTCACATGGGCAATTGAGAAGATAGAATGCCTCTTAGGATCCTGGGCGTGGGTTCTCCTGGCACCAACTCATTATATAGCTTTCTCTATCCCAGGCTTTTAGATGGGGAATTAAGGAGGGCCATCAAGAAGGTAAACGTGCAGTGGACTTTGAGGCTGTTTTTATAAAGCACTTAAATGTTTGATGTCAAGAGAGCCTAATCTCAGTTATTCACTGATCTATTTTAGATCCAGGAATGGCTGAAGTGTTCTCTTGAGCTCGGAGCCAGTAGTAAGAATCCTCAGATGCAGGCTCAGAGTGGGCCTTACTCATTGTAAAAAAAGCTTTCATTATTTCCAAGCTTTTTGGTTCACATTCCCAGGTCAATACAGTATTGAATTCTAAAATTTGATGCCTAGGAACCTCCTCAGTTCAATTTCAGAGGCAATCATTTTAAAAAGAGAGAGATGCATGCAGACATCCTATCGATGGGCATAATAACATTCTTTAAATAGGAGGCTACTGGTTCACCACTCAAGCAATGGAAGCCATATCCCTGCTTATCTAATCCAGAGTGCCATGGTCCAAATAATATTTGGTCAAACACAAATATGAACAATACAAATACTATCATGCACAGACAATTGTGGCTTAAAATTTGAAATGCAAAGCCAATCTAGTCTTAGTAGTCCAAGTACAGTATATGGTTAAAGCTGCATTGAATAAATGTAACAAATAATGTACAGAACCTAAAAGAAGAAAAGAGCACCTTGAGCCATCTACCAGAACAATAGACAGGTGATTTACTAGAGCCCAGACGTACTCACTTAATACTTTTCAGCCAGTCTGATAAGTACTAGGAGTCATTTGACATTGGCCAAAGTACCAGCAAAAGCAGGATTGGAAGGCAGTGCTGGATTTGCTGGTAGTTTTCAAAGTTCCTGGCTCATGTAAAGAGTGCTGTAAATAAAAATCACATACCAAGATCCACCAGTAGAAGGCAGTGTTGCTTTTGCATCATCAGAGTCACTTGGGTGTTTTGTATAGTTGGCCCTAGCTGCATCATAGAACTGGGAAGGCCTAACCTTAACCACTGATTCATATTGTCTTCCAGGTGGCCATGGCAAACATTGGTGATCCAGGCCATTGAATCATCTGTTTGTCTTGGTTTAATCAGAAAAGTTCTCAGTTCTTTTCAAGATGTGCAAAGAGAATAGGAACTGGGGAGAATTCTGGATCTCAGAAGGGTCAGCTGACATGTGATGTGACATGTTCTATATAGAAAATCTGAAACCCATAACTGGTTTTCCGCAGAGGGCACCTTGGTTGAAACATCAAATGGTTCAAAGGGGTTTTGTATGCCTCTCCTTCATTCTTCTTCTGACATGTTTTCTATGTAACATGTACTTGAAGAGAGCAGAAGTTATTTTGGCAATTAACAATGGTCTGAGTCTTTAGCAGATCTTTTCTATCAGACATGACCTTCTCTACTTGTTTTATTAACTATATTTGCAGGTCATATTCCCTTTCCACAAGGCAAAGGAAATATGCCTGCCATCTTTTTTTTTTTTTGCCAGCCAGCTCTTTTGAAATGTAAGGCGAGGAACTACATGTGTAAAAAGCTATCAGATGTCAATTGTAGAAGACCAAGGGTTGGAATTGGTTAGCTTATGTCTTTGTTTCTTTCCAGCAATCTTGGCTACAAGCTATTCTGCATAGGCGCCAGGTGGATTAAACCCTATATAGCCTATTGCTACAAGGGACAGCTTGTTTCTGCCCTGGCAGGTATGATGGTCCATTTTACTAGAATCACAGTTACATTGGTTACAGAAAAGTTATGACCAGAATTGCTATCGCTAAGCGATGCAGTTATTAGATGAGTTGTGCCCAATTTTATGACTCTTATACCACAGTCATTAAATGAATCCTGCTTCCCGCATTGCAAATTATGATCACGTGATCCCTGGGATGCTGCAAGCAGTGTAAATACATGCTGGTTGATAAGTGCCTGATTTTTGATCATGTGACTGCAGGGTCACTGCAAAAATCATAAGTTTAAGGATTAGTAATAACTTTTTTCAGCATTGTCATAATTTCAACTGGTAGTTAAATGGTCATAAGTGAAGAATTGCCTTTACTTTCTATACAATTGTCCAGTGGAGTAAAATATGCAGGATAGCAGCACAGTCCTTTGAGAAGCACTATGAGCGTAGTTGTTTTATGTAAAACTTTCTTTGGCAGATGAATCTTGCAACACGTTATTGCTAAACTCTCCAGCAAATAGATCCATCTCTTGGGAACTATTCCAGCTACTGATACAGATATTGTACAACTAGTAAAATTAAACACTGGACTTCACTATGAAGTTTTTCTATTATAGAAAGACAATGTACAGGCCCATACTCCTTAGTTGAAGACAGGTTTTTCACTGTAAACATTTGTATTTACATCTCTTTTTCTTCTTTCTTATTTATGGATCTTTTTCAGTTCTTTAACTAGGTTAGGAGGGATGTTATTCTTTACTGCCACGTAGGGACTACAGAAGACTGTTTGATCCTGTTTAAAGGGACATCACCCACCCACTTAATAAAGAAATTTCATGGTAAATTCAACAATCCACTCCACTTCATGCTGTATCAATTAGACTCTACCTTAAGTGGTGTTTCCATTTGAATATTTAAGAATTGCTGAGAAAGGCAACAATGATATTCAAAAAATAAGTACTGTGAAACAAGACTGGAAAAAATTGGGAATGTCTATTTTGGGGAAGAAAAGGATTCTTTAAATATCTGAAAAGTAACTATGCAGAAGGTAAAACTCTCTTCTAGAACACAAGGCAATCATAGATTTAAGCTTCAGAAAGGCAGATTCTGATTAAATGTTTGAAAAAGACTTTAACATTCAGAAGGAAACTATTCAGTCACTGAATAAGGTTGGATTCCAAGTAGGATTGATTGCCTAAATGACCTATTTCAATTCTCCAAATATATCACTGTATAAATCCTGCTAAGAATTTCAGTGTTTTTCAATATCCAGTTCCCTATTGTACTTTTTGTGAAATAGCACAATGTTAATTACATACATAAACATATTTTACAATTTGTATCCTAGAAAAAGTATTTTAATTTTTTGAATTGAAATTGGCGCGCGTGTACACACACACACATATAGTTTACTTTATTTCCAGTTTAAGAGATTTGAGGAAATTAAAAGTTTGCAAGAATTCAGAAAAATCTCAACTGTATTTTTCATGTTACTTGATTATTTGATCTCTTGAGTATTTTTTTTTCACTTGTTGCAAGAGAGAGAGAGAAATCTGAGAAGCAAAACAGATAAAAGCAACCCAAAAATGGTACAAATTGCAAACACATTATCTTTGATGGGCTGTTATCAGATGCCTCAAGATGCCTTCTAATCTGCAACAATGGAATTTGCTTTGGCAACATTTCCTATTGTTTATTTATTAGATGCATTTATGTCCAGCTCTGCAACGTGAAATCCTAGGGAACTTGGCAGAATAAACAATAAGAGCAAAGTAGTCTCTAATGGTTATTTATTAAATGTATGTGCCTTCTGTCTCATCAGAGGTTGTAGATCTGTTATAGCATTCTTTGTTCACGAGAGGTACATAATAGTCACTGTAAGGATCAGTGGATTTTTTGTTTTGTTTAGTACCTTTTTGACTCGTTTGTTTAAACTAGATTTATACAGTATTGATCGAAGTTAAATTAGATTTTTAAAAACATTTTTAATGTTTTGTGTAAAAAATGTATAGAAAAGTATAATAACCTAACTTTATTTTACCTGCTGATATAAAAATAAGAGATAAACTAACAGCCCTGGTAACAAAGCAAAGACAAAAAAATCAGAAATGTTGAGGTGATGAAGAAGAAATACAGGGGAGAGAAATAAATAGTGAATCAAAAAAATGCAAAACATGTTCTTGCAAGCAAGAAGGCTTGCAAAATGATTTTCTGGTTTGAAGTGTACCTTTTATTGATTAAAACCTAATTATGAAAGCCTGCTGTAAAACCCTTTGAGAAGTATATTAATTAAGCTCTTCAGATCATCAATCTCTCTCTTTTTTAAACAAAGGTAGCCAGTCGAAATGAAGATATTAGTATAATTAAAAACAGGTGATAGCTCTAGTATATCTTGATATCAATATACTCCAAACATCCATCACATTTGATTAAACTGGCAGTAATCCATATCCTGATGTTTCACAAGTATGTACCACCTTATTAGGTACTAATATAATTGCAGTTTATGAATAAAATTTGTTTGAAACAATTCAAAATAATATATATATTTACCTTCTAAAAATGAAAGTGACATGTGGGTTCTGAAGAGTACATTTAGTACAAAAACAATCCATATCATTTTTATTAGAAATAAGCATGTTATAGAATTTTTTACTAGTTAATAATTACTGCTTTAGATTATGATTTAGAGCAGTGATGGCTAACCTTTTTGGCGTCGCTCGTCAAAAGCGGGCGGAGCGCGGGTGGGAGGTGCTACGCATATGTGTGGCCACACCCATAATTAAATGCCCCCTGCCTCCCTGAGCATGCATGTGCCCCCCCTGCACTTCCCCCGCTTTTGGCACACGATGGCAAAAAGGGTACCGGTGGGCCCGGTAGGCCCTTTTTTTGCCCTCCCCAGGCTCCCGAGGCTTTCTTGGAGCCTGGGGAGAGTGAAAATGGCCTCACAGAACCTCCATGCAAGCTCTGTACTTTACCTGGCATCCAATTTGGGCCACATGGAGACTCCTGGAAGGGGCGGCGTGGGTGGGACCAGCCGAAAATCAGCTGGCCAGCGCGCGCATACACACTGGAATGGAGCTAAGACAGTGGCTCACATGCCCACAGATATGCTCCGCATGCCACCTGTACGTGCCATAGGGTCACCATCACAGATTTAGAGCATGGGTGTCAAGTTCGCCATGTTACCGTCACGTTGTTGTTTCATGACATTTTTTCCCTTTGCGGAGCTGGGGTGGGTGTGGCCGCCAGTTTGACACCCCTGATTTAGAGCAAATCTACCACTCCTTGTGTCTAACCAAAAACATGGGCAAAGGTGGATACTTCTGAAAAAAGTTATGCATTGGATAGTAGTTTAAGGAAGGGCAGTCTAGTTGATCTTGTTCGTCAGTAGAGTTTGGTGGGATCAGAAAACTGCAGTTAGAAATAAGAAATAAAATTAATCCCAAAGCAAACATGTTTTAACATTGCTAATTGGGACTTACTTTCATGTTTAATAACACAGAGTCGATTTTTGAAGTTACAGATTTATCACAGGTAGAATTATAATACTTCGTACTTTAGATTCTGTCATTTATTGACTTCTGAATGGTATATTTGCAGTGACCAACTTGATTTTGAGGTATACAGTAAAGATATATATACAATACATCTTAATGCAACACGGTTCTACATATAATCTACTATCTTGTTCTGGTGATGGGCGGAGTGTTTGGTTTGGTTTGGTTTTTTGGGTGCTTTCAAGCCATTGTTGACTCCTGGAAACTGCCTGGACCAGTCCATGTAGTTTTCTTGGCAAGAGTTCAGAAGCCATTGTCTTCTTCCTATGGCTGAAAGGATGTGGTTGATCCAAGGTCACGCAGCTGGCTTTGTGCCTAAGGCAATACTAAATCTCACAAGCTCCTGGTTTCTAGTCTAGCAGTCCTGTATCCTTTGTATGTGATGCTCTTTCTAATAATAATTCCCAAAATTAAATAGGTTCTTCCCCTGAAGTGGTTGTCTAATGTATGATTCTTGAAATCATCGATGCAGTATAATTAATATATGTAACTACCATTAGAACAAATATTAAGATACAGTCAGGGGTGAAATGTAAAATTTGTTACTACCGGTTCTGTGGGCGTGGCTTGGTGGGTAATTTGACTGGATGGGTGAGGCCAACTTCTTTTTTTTAAACTTTTCAAAGCATTTTTTCTAATGCTTTGAAAAGCCTCTGCCGATCTGGCAACTCAGCTGGGATTTGGCAACTCAGCTGGGATCGTCAGAGAGGCTTTTTAAAAAAATGCTTCTCTGCAGATCAGGCAACTCAGCTGGGATCATCAGAGACTTTTCAAAGCATTTTTTTTTTACCACGTCTTCAGCCAAGAGGTTGCAGAAAAAAATGCTTTGAAAAGTTAAAAAAAAAAGCCTCTGATGATTGTGCAGCTCAGCTGAGCATGGGGGGGGGGGCAGCGCAGGGATTTTTGCTACCGGTTCTCCAAACCACCTGCCACCATCACTACCAGATTGGGTGATCTGGTCCGAACTGGGAGCACTTCACCCTGGATGAGTCCTTTGCCACTTTCTGAGGAGTAAACCCCATTGGTTTGGCTGGAATTTAATTCTGAGTAGTCATGTACGGGACTGCATTTCATAGCTTCTGTTCTGAACAAACTTTAACAAGAGATAATGCATGTTCAGTGGTGGGGAGGGGGCATGCAGAGAATTGGAAAGGTTTTGGAGGGAAAAGGGAAAACCTATTAAAAAACAGATGACAACTAAGCATATCTAAGGAATCCAACAGAAAACACCTTTTCAAGGTCAGGTTGTATCAATGAAAATTTTGACTGGTTTTCTATTTTTCTCTTTCAGTTGAATGGATTGCTGCAGTCACTTTTGCTGCAGGAACAGCAGCTGCTGGGTATCTCGCTTACAAAAAGTTTTTTAGCAAGGGCAAAGCTTGTAACGGAATGGTGAACCTCCATATTCAGAAAGATAATCCCAAAGTAGTTCATGCATTTGATATGGAAGATTTGGGAGAGAAAGCGGTATACTGCCGATGTTGGAGATCTAAAACGGTGAGAGAAAAGCATGCTCAAATCTCTTGTAAATTTTTATTGTGAATGTATTTGTTGAAGTTCCAAAACAAAATAGTGACTGCTAGATTATAGTTGAGTTGTGTGGGGGGAGGGGGAATAAACAGGAAGCTGTTAGTAGAGAACGACGTTTTCATTGATCCTTGAAGTAATGATCAAAGAGTATTTGAAACAGAGAAATCAAGATGATGTGACAAGAGAGATGTGAAGGCTGACAAAAACTGGGAAAGGGAAAAGCAGTCCAAAAGATTTCTGCAAGATTTCTGTAAAGAATTGGCATATCCTTTATTTATAAATCAATGGCTAAGAGTTCCACAGAATATTAAGTAAGTTTGTTATGGTCTTAAGTTAAGAATAATTCAACAAGATACACTTTTTCATGTTTGTTGGGTGTGTCAGAGATTGTTTCAGAAAGACTGGCTTTCAACAGAAATAGGGTATATTTATTCATATGATATTGGCTTGTCCTTCTGTTGACTTGTTTTGGTTCAATAGCCATAACTTAGTTAAAATGAGATCAGTATGGTTTAAAACAGGAGTCCCCAACTCCCACTAGTTGGGCGGCCCGTGCCCACCCAACTAGTGGGCGGGCACGGGCGCCCACTACTCACACAAATGGAGTTGCACACATGTGTTTTCCTGCAGCTTGTATGGAGCCATCCCCCCTCCCCCTGGCCGGTCTGCAGACCCGTAAAGATTGAGGAACTCTTGATTTAAAGAACTGAATCTACTTTTGAGTTATATAACTAAAACTTAGGATCGATTAAGAATTATAAATTTCTTGGACAAAGAACAACAAAAGAATTACTCTTCAATGGAAAAAATGCAGTTTTAAGACTTAATCACATTCAAATTCTTTTATGTTTATGGCATGGTAATCAATTGACAAAATCAAAAGACTTAATTCACAAGTTCAGGATTCAATTGTTTGCTTAAAAACTGTCCTGAATACTCTTATACAGAAAGTTTTTTTTATATTAAAGCGAAGAAAATAAAGGATGAAAAAAATCATTTTTCTCACAAAACAAATTAAACATGAAATATTTTTAAAAATATTTTAGTTTTAAATGGTAGGGAAAGTGAAAGAAATTGATCTGTGATTTGATTGCTGATAGCAATAATGCTTCAAATTCAGAATATGAAATCTATTAGTATCTTATGGGACAAAATACATATCCAGTATTTCCCCCTATTTTTTATGAAAGTTAGTGAATTTTGTTAATTCAAACCAAAAAGGCATGATAGATGGAATGATTTATATGACATCTAATCATAATTGCTACTACTCTGCCTAAGCAGAAGTATCACAAAAGCTATTAATGCTCTTGATTAATGCATACAAATCCAAATTTTTATATTGATCTGGAAGAGATACACTTTTATTTACAATGAAAAGAATCGATAGGACTTTCATTCTGGTATAGCAACATTTATTTGTTACATTTATTTGCTGTCTATCTCGCTGTGAGGCTACTCTAGGTGGCTTACAACAATAAAAATGAATAAATGAAAAGTAGTAACAGTAGCAAAGTAGCAAAGTAACAGTAGCAAAGTAATGAAACAATGGAATAAACAGTGAAAAAGAAAATGAGAATACAATGATATGAGAATAAAAGATGGGTGGGTGGGGAAGCAGGGAGCAAGGTAGGGTTTGCTATCAAACTACAAAAGCTGCTAATCGCCACCTCCAATATAGTACTCCCCATTGGGTCCCCAGGCCAACTGGCAGAGCCAAGTCTTCAGGCTCTTACAATGCCAAAGTTAATATCAGTTGATGTCCCAGTGTTGCTTGAAACAATCAGAATGTTATTTCACAGATCTAGAGCTGTCAGGATTTAGCCCAGACTGCTTGGGAGACGATACATCCTTTCCCTCAGTATTGGAGGAAAAGACCAAGAAGGCAGACATTTCTCTGCAGAAAACTTTTGCCTACGGTTAGATAGACTACATTTTCTTTTACCCACAATTTACTTTGATGCTGATTCTTAATCTTGCTGGAGATGTACATTTGATACCTGTTTTCCTTTCAGTTCCCCTTATGTGATGGGTCTCATACAAAACATAACGATGAAACAGGTGACAACGTGGGACCTCTAATCATCAAGAGGAAAGACGTGTGAACAGCAAACAGTTGAGACACCATCAAAACGATATTGTCGCGATGTTCTCTGCTCACCAGTGATTGGTGTGAAAGAAGAACTTAAATTTCACCGAAGATGTTTAGATGTGGTATACAATGCACTGCAGCACATGTAGTTCATGTTGCTTGCTTAAAACACTACAATGTATATGTTAGAAACAATACCTGTGATTTGATTTTTTTTGTCTTGTTAAATGCACATTCTCATTAAGTGTAAAAAATAAAAAACCCTTTAGAAGGTACTTGAAACAATGGAGATGATACATTAAATTATTTTCAAATACATTCTGTTCTCCTAAATTCTCCTTGCCAAGAGCCATGAAATTAAACCCATATTTTTGTCACTCTCTAACTAATACATAACTTTCTGACTTTTTTTAAAAAAGAGATCTGCAGTATGCAAGGCATCAAAAAGACCACAATGAAGCTGTGATTACTAAAATGTATACATTTTAAGTATGCAGAAACATTGTAGATGAAAATCATATTGCACAACATTGGTAGGCACACATCATACTGCCTTAACATATCTCTTCTTTTCTTACATATATATGGCACGGTAAAGTGTCTGGCTGGAGGTAAGTGGTTGGATCTGTGCCACAGTCGTGAATTATTTTAGAGAAGGCAAATTACTGCATAAGCCCAAGAACATGTCAGAAAAGAGGAAAATGCTAGAATGCACCTGTTAATTGAAACACAACATCTTTTAGGAATGTAAAAGAAAAAGCAGGAAAGGGCTTCTATTCAGATGCTATAGATATGCTATTGGAGAGGACATCATCTTGTTAATGTGGAGTGAAATACAAAAACAACCTGAATTTTTTGAATTCTGTCAAAGTTCAGAATTCCAGCCTCTGAAGAAGACCAGGTGGCTTGTGTGAACATGGAAAGGTATGGAGGGTCAACTGGATAGAATATGCAGAACGTCAGATGCTGGACAGTAAAACTTTGTGAATTAAAACCTTTAGTAGGAAGACTGCAAGGAAAAGCCTTAAGGGACATTCCAGTGCCACTAACTGGGATAGTGGAAGAAGAAAGCATATTTTATATACGTGTGGATAAACTGAGAATTTTAGGTTCACCAAAATTCACCCCAATAATTGGGCTCAGTTTATGTGTGGATGGTCTTACTTGTGAGAATAGTGTGCTGTAATACTTTTTAAAAGTACCCATATTTCCAATATATATTCATAGAGAAGCTCATCCATGGGTAAGCAAACCCAAGTTTTTAACCAAAATACCATGAAGAACATGGATAGCACATTTTTCATGGTATTTTGAAAGCCAATTTATCCTTGAATGGCTTATATGCAAATATATATATTATGACAAGCAGAAATTGAGGGAAAGAGGAAATATTAAGTAGGTTACAACTTGATTTGTGGGTATTCTAGATATAGAAAAATATTTGGCTTTGTAAATAATGTTTTCACTTGAGTAAATTACTAGCTCATACTTCATTAGGGTTCAGTATCCAAAATAAAATCCCTCATTTGTTTACTGGCTCTGGGTGTATCTATATTAGCTCCTATCCTGATCCACCCTCTCACAATATTGACTCCTTGAGCAGTAAACCAGTATTCCAAGTCCTGCTATCTCAGCTGGCTAGTAGGAACCAGAATGCCTGGATTTTTGTCCTTAATGGTAGTAATAAACCAATTCTATATTGTTTCCTGACAAGTGTATTGTGCTATTTATGAAATAAGGCAGTTCTGTCCAGTTTTTGGGGGGAAGAATAATGGGAGGGAGGTGCTTTTGGGGCAAGAAATAGCTGGAGTCCTAGATGAAGACCTTGGACAAAGTGAGTTATTTAGTGGTTAGAATTGCATTAGAATTTTGGTTTTGTTTTGTTTTTTTAGTTAGAGTGGCTTTTTTTGGTATTTTATCTTTTTAAACTGTTCTGTGTATCCTTTTGGTGCCTTTAATAAAGTTGAATTTTGTTTAAATCCTGGGATTGACTAATCGCCCTCTATTACCCACCTCTGCCTGGCTGAGCTATTGACTCCCACTTTATTTTGTATGATTTCCTTTTCTGTATTTAGCCACCTGAGGTACCCAGGTGGTGTGGAAGAGGAAAGGGGTTGTGGTGAAGGGAGGGAGTAGCAGTACTTTTCTAGTCGCTGTTCACTCACAGGTACTGAAATATCTCAGGAGGGACAGATTCAATCTCAAGGTTGCCTTTTCTCGTTATTACAAGGGATTGAATTGCAATTAAGTTTTAAAATTGATATTCCATATGCAGTCTCTGATACCAGCTGTACCTACTGTTTTCCGAATTGCAAGTGGCGTTCCTCTGTGGCACTTAGCTAAATTACACTATACAAACTTGAGTACTGGAGGTAATAATGTAATTGCACTCTTTTGCACTAGAAAGAATGGAAAATCTTAAATTACTTGCATGGTTCTAAAATATTACAATCCCTTGCAGATGATGAGGATTTTTATTAGATCACTCTGTTCGGGTAATTTGTTGTTTGCATAATTCATCCTGGGTATGGTAGTATGCATCATCTAATGGCTTGGGATACACATTATTGAGCCACAAATGACTAATTTGGTTCTGGTTTAATATGCTGTTGAAAAACTATGGGGTGTGTGATTCATACACATACGTGCAGATTGTAGTGTTTCAGAGCTTTGAATGTATTGTTTTGATTTTGAAATACAAAGTGTTAATGATGATCTGTGCTTAATGGAAGGGTTCAGAGCTCAGAAAATTTCTGGTAAAATCAGAAAAGTGACAGAATGGTTTCTGTAGGATCAGAATGTTACTTTTCAAACTTAAATATTTTGAAATAACAAAATCCAAATACTTCAGATTTAATTTGGAAATTGAAGGTGAATCTGAATCTACTTCCAGCTTCATCATTATATCATTACACAAGAATGACCTCTCCAACATTTATTGGGGTTCTCTACATTCTGAAGCCCTGCATCTGTAAGAACGTTCTGCTCCTTGCATTTGCATTGCATGGCAAGACCTTATTTGACAATGTGGCCCTTTAATTATTTTGGCATAACTTCCTCTGAAGTAAAAGAAAAAAAACGTGTGGCTTATAAGGTTTTTACAGTCTTTAGGCAGTCCATGGATTTATATTAAAAATGTATGAAACAAACCAAAAGGATTGGGAAAAATGATGGGAAGCAATTGCGTGCCGTTGTCTATTACATCGCACATCAAGCTGAAAGTTTGATTATTAAGAACACATTGCATTGTATTGCCCTTTTTGCTTGCTGTTCTTACATGGTTTTCTGCATTCTCTGAACCTGAAATAACTGACTTGATGTCTTCACTCTGACAAGTCTCAATTTCTGCATACCCAATATCGTAATTACAATTTTGGTTAAAGCTCAGACTGTTGATGGGGGTTGATGTAATAGACTGTTATGTGCCATACTTACAAATATTTTTAAGTAGTTTAGCTTGTCACAGAAAAACTACAGCATTGTACATTAAGTGGCTATATTTCTCTGCACATGATGGAACAATCTAAAAATAAATATTTTAGTCAATCACACAGCCAATTTATTATTCAATATATTGTGTGCACCCAACCAACTGGGGCAACTGAGTCAATTGCGGTTACGGTTAATTATGAAGCTTTGGCAAAACACATGGTGCTTGTACCAAGAAAACTATATAGAGGTGTGTCCATTCAATCACTAGAAATCCAATTCCCTCTTTTATCTTTTCTTTAACCCCAGGAAAGAATGTAATGGGAAACTCCCTCCAAGTGAGTTTAATAACCCAACAGCAAATAAAGAATGGTTTAGACTCAGGGAGTTCTGTGAATACAGCGTGGTTTATGGCTAAAGGTGCTTTAAAAAAAAAACTTGAAAAGACAACTCTGATCTTTTAACGCACCACAGTGAATCGAAAGATGCATGAAATATTTAGCCCGGTTGCAGAGCGGAAGCCACTTTCGGAAATAGCAACGAGGAAACGGCGTATAAAACACCTCTCCTCTCTCCGCCAGTGACTAAAGGCACCGTCGCCGCCACCGCACGCTTCGGATGGCTTCAACAGGAAACACATTCAGGGCACTCCGAGCCCAAGGGGCGGCTTCAATCGCTACCAGCGCGCAGGCGCAAAAAGCGACGCGCACGCTCAGTTAGTGCCTCGGTAGGTATTCTTTGCCTCGCCAAGCGGAGGAGCGCTTAGCTCCCTGAGGGAGAGAAACGAAGGCGGACGCGCCATGGAGCCGCGGGCCTGGCCGGGTCTACAAACGGACGGCCGGGGCGACGGCGGGCCTTGAAGGTTGAAGCGGGAGGCGTAGCCGTCGCGGCTCTTTTAAAGGACATGGCCACCGAGACGCCTCGCCGTGTGGAGAACCGGGAGGCCGAGCGGTTAGAAGGACTTCCCGGCTCGGGACCGGCGGGGGCAGCGGCAGCGGCAGCGAACGGGGAAGAGATTGAAGCCACGGCGCGGCTCCTCGACGGCTGCGTGCCGCTTTCTCACCAAGTGGCGGGGCACATGTTTGGTAAAGATAAGGGCGGTGAGTGGTGGGCGAAGGCGGGAGGAGGAGGAGGAGGAGGAGAGGCGAAAGTTTGACCAGTGTGCCTGTCGGCGTGAGGGATAGCGGTCTCGGGGTCGCCCTCGCCGGCGGTGTACCTTCCTCTGGTCTGCTGCCGGGAAATCATTTTTGCAGTAGGGTCGGCAGGCAACAACGGGAATTCTCCATTTCCCGACCAGCTCATCTTTCTCCTTGGGTTTCTATCCTCTCTCTCCTCTTTCACTGTTTTTGCATATAGAATGGAATAGGAATAATAGGAATAGTAGGAATAGGAATATTTAGAGTAGGAATAATTAGAAAAGAATGGAATAGGAATAGAAATAATTAGAAAGAATGGAATAGGAATAGGAATAATTAGAGTAGGAATAATTAGAAAAGAATGGAATAGGAATAGAAATAATTAGAAAGAATGGAATAGGAATAATTAGAATAGGAATAATTAGAATAGGAATAATTAGAATGGAATAGGAATAGGAATAATTAGAATAGGAATAATTAGAAAAGAATAGAATAGGAATAGGCATAGGAATCATTAGAATAGGAATCATTAGAAAAGAATGGAATGGAATGGAATGGAATTCTTCATTGGCCAAGTGTAAATACATTCATCAAGAATAAAAAAGATACAACGCTTAGTGATAGTCAAGGTTACTAATAAGCTATCAAATCGTACTAGGAAACAAAAATGATATAAATGGAAAGATACAAGCAACATGGTTATAGTCATAAGTGGGAAGAGATAGATACTAGTAAGGAAGAGAAGGACAATACAGTTTTAGTAAATTATTTGACAGTGTTGTGGGAATTAGTTGTTAAGCAGAGTGATGGCATTCGGCGGAAAAAACTGACCTTGTGTCTAGTTGTTTTGGTGTGCAGTGCCCTATAGCGCCTTTTTTTCAGAGTAGAAGTTGAAACAATTTATGATGCGGGTTGCAATGTTTCATAGGGGTGGCGGGGGAAAAGAAAGGAAAAAGGACAGGGTGGATGGGGAAATAGCTGCCCTGGAGAGGGTGGCACCCAACCAACCAGTCTTTTATGGCATGTTTGCATCAATATTTTGTGATCCTAAAGCAGCTTCAGGGCAGCCTGTGTGTCCTGGACAGTCCTTTTGTGCCAGAGCTGTGGGGATGTATCAGGCAGAAAGAGCGAGGAAGTCAACAAGGGAGTGATTTTCGTGGGTTTTGTGGTTGAGTCATCCGGTGGAGAAGAAAGAAAGAGGCTTGTCCCAAAGGTTTTTTTTCTTCAAGATTCAACTGGACTTTCTGGTTTTTCTTTGAAGTTGTTTCACTTCTCATCCAAGAAGCTTCTTCAGCTCTTGACTGGATGGTGGGTTCCCCCAGAGCTGAAGAAGCTTCTTGGATGAGAAGCGAAACATCTTCAAAGAAAAGTCCAGTTGGCTCTTGAAAAAAAGCATCTTTGAGACAACCATGACCTGGATGACTGAGAATATCCATAGACAAGAAAAAGATTTGAAGCAAGACGGCAAGCCAAGCAAGATGGTTGAATAGGCACTTCCAGTTGAATTTCCTTGTTGAATTTTCAGTTGAAATTCCAGTTGAATTTCCTTGAGGAGCCCCATAGCAGCTTCTCTGACACATTTTATTTTAGTTCACTTCATCAGATGCATAGTGTGGCTAAATGGATGTAGGTTTTAAGATGGGATGAGGGTGAAAAGGAAAAGAAAGAAAAGACCAGGTTGGATATGTAGATGCCAGGGGTTTACAAATGCATTTAGTCCTCATTATATGACCACAATTGAGCCCGACATTTCTTTTGCTAAGTGAGACAGTTATGTGAGTTTTGGCCCATTTTACCATCTGATTTGCTACGGTTAAGTGGGTCACAAGTAAGAAACCTGGTTGTTTAAGTGAATATGGCTTCCCTGTTGACTTTGCTTGTCAGAAGGTCGCAGAAGGTGATCACATGGCCCTTGGAACACTGCAACTGTCATAAATATGAACCAGTTGTCGAGTGTCTGAATTTTGATCATGTAGCCATAGGGATGCTGCAATGGTTGCAAATGTGAAAAATAGTCATAAACCATTTTTTTCTTTTAACTTTGAACAGTCACTAAACAAACTGTTGTAGGTTGGGGATTACCTGTATTTATATTCTGTATTGGATGAAGGTTTTATTAAATTCCACTGTGGGTTCAACAATTTCCACCTCACCATCAACCTCGACAGGTATATATAGAACAGGTAGAAGTACTTGTACTTTGTATTTGATGAATGTCTCATCAAATTCTCTTGATTTCAACAACTTCCATTCCATTCCATCAACCTCAGACTTCACCTATAGGCAGACTACATCACTTCCTTGATGTCATCATAAATGCTTGTAATCTGACTCGTATGTAACCTGCATCTACATAACTAGCCTATCTTCTCCTTTCTTTCTCCAATCCCAATTTAAATCTTTCAGTTTAGCTACTCCGTGTATCTAAGGAAGTGAGCTAAAGCTCACAAAAGCTTTTTCCTTTTAATAACCATTATTAGTTAAAAAGGGTACACACTTTTTCTGATTTTTTTAGTAGGCTAAGGTGACTGGTTTTCTATTTTCAGGCTGACCTATTTTACTGAGTTTTTACATGAACCCAGTATCAAACCCATGAAATTTATCACAGTAATTGTTTTAGCAAAATTTACAAAGAAAAGTAATTGAAAAGTTAAAAGATCTGAAATTCATGTAAACTTGGCTTTCCTTCTAGTCTTTTATCAGTTTATCATGTTATTTATAAAATAGCAATAGTTTATGGCAGATATATTTTCATTTTTAATATTTATTAATAGATATAATAGACTGATATGTTTTGTTTCCCAAGAAACAGTTTAATCCCTCATATCATTTCCATACTGTGTTTGCTAGGAAACCACCTATGCTTGGTCTAAATGGCAGGGAATTGATTTATTTCTCTGTCTCCCACAATGATATTTTTAAAATGGCTTCAAAAGTAATGCTGCTAATTCTCCAGGAGAAATTATAAAATTGGTTTTATTTGGTTAGGAAATAGATCTCTTGTAGGTTTCTACAGGAAGCAGAAAAATATAGGATAAGTAAAGTGCTTTTTTTTTTTTTTAATAAGGAAGGATCTGTGTTAACTGTGTTAACTTCATGTGTTAACTGAACCATGTTGGTTTGTTTTTATCTGGGTGCTTTCTGTTTTACATAAATTTGACATGGGTGGGAGTGACCAAGAGGAAGAATGAAAACAGGGAGTGGGAAAAAGAAAATAATGAGCTGTTAAAGAGACAGTCTTAGTTGTTTTTCACAGTCAGTGAACTTCAAAAGGATTGGAAATGTTCTCATAAAACAATAAATGAAAGAATACTTGCATGCCCATTTAGAAGAATTTTTCAAGCTGTAATTTTTGCTTTGTCCATTTTTCCTAGCCTGCTTTTTAGAGACTTATAGTGTCTCAGATGGAACACTGTAAAGCAGCAATTTAGAAAGAACTTTAATTAGCCAATAAATTGCCACCATTTTAAATACAAACTTTTTATTAGCTGCAGTCTTCAGAAGAAATGTTCCTTGCTACTGTTTAGGTTAATCCTCATAGATTGGACTCTGTATTTTGTCCAACAGAATATGTGTTTAAATTATCTGCCTGTAGGAAAAGTGACACCATTTTTGTTTAAGAGTAAACATTCCTTCATGTTGACCTCAATTGCTAGGGATTTTATGATAGAAACCATATAAAAGGGTTCCACCATTGCTTTTTTAGGATATGTTTTTCTTTTAGTGTAACCTACAGCTCTGTTGTTTCCTGTTGATCTCTTCTTGCATGTTAACCTTCTTGGCTTTTTGAAATCAACCAGGATTGTGTGGCTGTAAGGTACTACTATAAATCATGAGTAGTAAGTTTACATTCGGGGTGCTATGAAAGCCAGTGTATATAGTTTCCATTGTAGAATTAAATTATATTACCAGCTTGGTTTTTAGAACTTTAAAAATTATGGCATTTGGGATTATGATGATAGGATTAAAAATGCACAGAGAATAGATTCTTAATTCTCAAATGCCAAAGTGATAGGTGGAAAACATTTCTTGGTTAGAGGTGGGGCCTGATGCTCTGTATGGTTTTCCCTGCCCTATCTCCTCAAGAACTGGCAAAAGCAGAATTATCCTAGTTCTATGATAATGTTAAACTATTGTATATAAATCTTTTAAAATAAAATTATGAGAAAGAATAAATGTTAATATTTATATGTACTGCAACAATTATAAATTGAAAAAATACCACAGGTCACTACTGCTTTGATAATATTGTTACAAAGTTCAGTTATATCTGCAAAATTTAATTTTTATTATACTTTCTTTAGTTGTAGAGTCCAAAGAGTATTTTTAATAATCATAATACATATATTAAAATAAGAGCCTTGGTTATTTTTTAACTATGGGTGTAAAAGTCAAAGAGCCAATTTCGGTTAATGATTAAGGTGTTTGGACTAGTGGTAGGAAAACCTGGATTTTAGTTCTGCCTTAGATGGAAACCAAATGGGAGGCTTTGAGACGCTCAGTCTCTCTTAGTCCTAGGAAGAAGACAATGTAAACTGCTTTTGTAAACACTGCCAAAAAATTGCATGGACTTTTCCATATAGTCACCAGGAAGCAAGACCGACTTGAAGGCACACACATGATGCAAGATCATTGTTATTTTTTTTAAAAGAATAATATGGTTTCAGTTAGGTTTATCTAGCTGCATATTATATGTAATTGTGTGGTAGGATCTGTGTAGTGAAACTGCTGACTAACCTTGAATCATTTGTGGGGAGGAAGTGGCTGAAGGGAGATTCTCCTTAAAACTTTTTTCAGTATTCATCAAGTAGCTATGAATGTAGTGTGTGCTTTAGTCTGGTGAGATTCCTGTGTATAGGTGAGCAATAATAAAAATACCACTCTGATCAGTTCATTGTGTTGTTTCTGGTTCCTTGTGCCTGGCAAATTGTTTGCAACAAGTAGGATTTCTAATGCCTAGTGTTCACAACATTTGGGGTAGCGGAGTTCTAATCTATGAAATTGTATATGCCACAATGGCTAAGGTTAATGTTAAGATTACTATCATGAAAATTTATTTTTGCTGTAACAAAACATAACATGCTGTCTCTTTGACAAAATGTGATAATAGAAGAGACAGGTAGACAAGAAAGGAAAGTGGCAGTGGACTTGAAAGTTACATTACAGATATAAGATTTATGGAAATGAAGGAATGTGCATCACACAGAAATATGTTTATTTCTTGAAGTATGCTGATTAAACGGCCCTCACCTTGGATACAGAGACCCACATCAATTCTACCAGCATTTCAAGATTCAAATGCTGAGGCTGCCACTTAGGAAATTTCTCAGTGTGAGGCAGGAGACCAAGAGTTCCAACAGAGAAACTAGGATAAAGTAGTACAGTCTACAGAGCACAGCCTACAGTAGTACTGTAGCTTGCTTTGAATCAAAGTGGCTCTGACTAACGGACCTGTTGGGCTAGGCATAGATCTAGCTCAGGGGTGTTAAATTCACGGCGTCATGGCGGTGTCATGTGACATATCGGGACTTTTTCCCCCTTTGCTAAACTCGGCATGGGCAGAGTGTGGCGCATCTGGCCCATGGGCTGGGAGTTTGACAGCCCTGATCTAGCTAATGTAATTCTTGTAATATAACTCTTAATGTATAGAATCTGTCCAGAACACAATAGGCTTTAAATATAATTTTTTAGATAAAACAAGCTGCAGTTCAACATCACAGAATATTACCGTTGACACAACTCTGTATACATCTCTATAAAAGGCAGTGCTATGATTTCTCATTGATTATCCAACAAATATTAACAAACATTAATATACGTTTGTATATTATACGTTAGTGTAAAGATACTAAGTACTCAGTATGAGAAAATGAAAAACTAATGTCATAGTTCCTGCTGTTTATAAAAAGTAAGGGGATATTCAAGCTAATCTTAACTAATTTCTGAGCTTCTCGGATCACAAAATCACAATAATAATGGAATGTGTAAGAGGTTTATAATTAGTAACTTAAGAATTTAACTTATTTGATTTTGAGAAGTCATGACCCAAGTTACTCTAATTTAAATCATGAGATGCACAAAGACAAAGAACAAACTCAATATACCAATTTAAACTTTGCCTCTATTACTGAGCTCTTGAAGGCAGTCCCATATACAGTGTATTACATTAGTCTGAATGGGAGGTGACCAAACCACTGTGAAATCATTACAAATAAGGCCTTCTGATCCAGAAAATGAGTACATTTGATACACCAGGAAAATGTGTCCAAAGACTCCTCTATCTATGACTGCCATCAGTTCTTTGAACAAGAGTTGTAAGTCCAGGAAAAAATTCCAAATCATTCACCAACTTGGGAAGTAGACACTCACTCAGAATGAAAGAAGACATAACTCTGAAATAGGGAGGAGGTGCTCAAAAAACCCACAGCTACTCAGTCTTGCCTGGCTTGAGCTGAAGTTTCCCTCACCCATACCCAGAGTTTCCAGACCTATTCCTTTTGGGGCGGGGGACGGGGGGGGGGGAAGAACCTTAGTGACATCACTTGGTCAGTCTAGGATAGAGTTGCATAGCTGGGTATCATCAGCATATTGATGATACTTTACACTCACTTTGATGAATAATCTCACTCTGCTGCATGTAGAACTAGAAAGGGGCCTTAGACTCAATATTTCTCTCTCCCTCCCTCAACACTAATGAATTGGCCTTGAAAAATGGGGAAAACCACTGCACTATTGTGCCTTCCATTCCCAATCTCCTAAACAAATCCAGGTTACCCCAATTGAAAGCCCTTAGAAGTTATGGAGGGCCGGGATGATTCTACTGTCTCCCCCTTTCTGCTTATCAAAGATCATCTACAAGTGCAATCAATGCTGTTTCATTGCTATACCACAAAGGTGTCAAACACGTGTTGTCACGGCGTCATCACATGATGTATCGGGACTTTTTTTCCCTTCACTAAATCAGGAGTGGGCATGGCCAGTGTGTGATTCATCTGGCCTGCGGGCCGCGAGTTTAACAGTCCTGCTATACCAGGTCTGGATTCAGGCTTGAGTGGATCCAGATAATTAATTTTTTCCAGGGCCTCTGGAACTGTAAGCTAACCCTCTTCTCAACAACTTTCCCAAGAAGGTTGAATATAATCAACAATTTAGGTTATAAAATTGCCATATTTTTGAGATACTTACCATGTGGATTACAGTTAATTCTGTAAGTTATATTAAGTTTCATCAGTAACTTGGATCTGCAGTTTGTAACTAGATCTGGTGTGTGTCTCTAATCAAGTTGAAAATAATGAGAAACAATGCATCATTTTGTTTTTATGTAGCAGAATTGCATTTTGACAATATTATTGTTCACGAACTCTCAGTGAAGTGAAAGTCCAGAACTAAGGCAGTTTATTAAAGATAAAAAGGGGATTAGTTTAAAAGCATTATTTTACTCAGTATGTGACAGGTTTATTTTGGCCATGGAATGACTATTAGACTCAGGATCTTTAATGCTTCTATCAAAATGTTGAGTTCTCTCTCTCCCCTTACCTTTCTTCTGAGCATTTTGGGTAGTCTCAGAAAACATTTATTCACTATGCTGGAAAAACTGATTCCTATTAAAATTCACAAGTCTGCGTTCCTTGTTTTAGTTATTTCAAATAAATAATTAGAAATTCTAAATTCAGATTTCTTGGGATTTTATGTTAGAAATGCTCTCCTTCTGTGTTTAAATTTCTGTTCATTATGAGATAAAACCTAAGCTATATCATAGCTCATGAGCATATTGGGCTTTTGTTTTGCTTGTCTCTCAGGCATATTGCAGCATCCAGATGGCACTGTCCTCAAACAATTGCAGCCACCTCCTCGAGGACCCAGAGAACTAGACTTCTACAATAAGGTAAAATAATTCATTTCCTAAAACAACTGGAAGCAATTACATTTTTTTGTAGAATCAAACAACCCATTTTGTGTATTATCGGTGTAAACATGTCTTGCATTTTATTTTTGTGCTGCTTTCCGTTTTTATAAATTGTATAATGGTTCTGAAAACTTTAACTTTTTGGCCTTTTAACTGTTCTGTGTCTCCATTCCAAATGTACTTAATCACATTTTTCAATGTTGATTAGAATACCATCTAATCAGATGGTTAGGGAATTTATATGCCATCTTGGGATACTAAAGACTTATGTGTATCATTAAAAGTATTGTTGTTTTGAAACAACTTCTTGAAATTTTCCTCTATTACTTTTGTTGTTTAGAGATTATGGCATTATTTTTTTACTACTCTTCCTTCTGAGAGAACTCAGAATATAGCTCACAATAATACAAAAATCAACCATAGAACTATTAATAAAGACAATAATTAAATCAAAATTAATTTAATATAGTAAATCAGTTATCATCAGTAAAATTGTGCTTAGTCTAGTGCCGTGATGGCGAACCTATGGCACGGGTGCTACAGGTGGCACATGGAGCCATATTGGTGGGCATATGAGTGTTGCCCTAGCTCAGCTCCAGCGTGCATGCGTGGACCGGCCAACTGATTTTCAGGCCTTCCGGTCCCACTGAAAGTCGGGAAACTGACTGTTTCCGGCCTCCGGAAGGCCTCTGGGAGGATGGGGAAGGCTGTTTTTGCCCTCCCCAGGCTCCTGCAAAGCCTCTGGAGTTTGGGGAGTGGGGAAAATGGGCCCACCGGGCCCACCGTGCTATCACGTGCCAAAAGCAGGGGGAAGTGTGTGGGGGGGGTCACATGTGCACGCATTGAATTATGGATGTGGGCATCCGCACTTACGACCCCCCCACGCTCCCCCTGCGTTTGGCATGCAATGGCAAAAAGGTTAGCCATCACTGGTCTAGTGCTTCTGTTTAGAAAGCATAGATAAGCCTTCTTTATTTAGACAAGTATATGTATAGACTTAACAAGATTTTATATTAATCACACATATAAATTATAGTTACAATTTCCATGTGTGTCAGAGTTGAACCAATATGTGACATTTAAAAATCATAAAATTTAGTTTTTGAAAACTATTTACAGAATCTGTTATGTATCTCTTATGTATTCCCTATACTAGAGAGTGTTTAGAATGAAAACTTATAATTTAGATTAAATAATCATGTTCATCTATTGCCCCAAAATCATAAAATCCGAGAGACTGTAAGCAACTGTCCTTGAAGTTGTTCGACCCCCTCTTCCACCCCCAAGTAATATTTAAAATATGAATAGTTTTTTTGGGGAAAAATAATGTAAAATCCTTGCCGAGTTGGAGAGAGTACATAATGTGTCTCCCACTGGAACTACCTAGAATAACAGTAGTATGAACTTAGAAAGACCTGTAAACAGTTAAATACTGTAGACGTTCTTGAACAGCTTGCTCTGAAACATTCAGTTCCCTTTTCAAACCAGTTCATGATTCAATTCCCTTTTCAAACAAAAATTAGTCTGCAGCTGACCCATTTAGGATGATTTTCATGCAATGAAGTTTATTTTCTAGGCATGCTGATTAGAATCTGCAATTTCTTTAGAAAAATAATTTGATTCTCAATTTACTTCTGCAGATTGAGAGTTTAGAGAGGAAATGATTTGAAATGAATAAAATAATTATGTTATACAAAGTGTAAAACTTTTAACTATTAGGGTTCTAAAATTAACTTGCTAACAAACTTCATCTCTATATCTTAATTTTATAAGAAACTATAAGCCAATCTATATTCTGTCAGCTTTTTATCATCTGATTAGTTACATTTTCTATCAAAAGAACTGAAAACAAGTTTTGTTCAATACTTTTCAGATAGCTTTCCAAGGGTATATGGTTATTGCAATAGAATCTAATTTTTTAGGATTTTATACAAATAAAAATGTTTAAAGATTCGACTAAACATTTTTCTCATTTTTGTCACATTTAAAATTTAGTGGGTCCCCATACTTTATTTGTTCTTACCTCCAGCCAGTTGTAAGGAGCCTATAAAGCTATTTAAACTATTTTGGTTAATTATATTTCGGAAATCCCTCAGGGAATGGTTCTCAACCTGTGGTCCGCTGACCCCTCGGGCCACAATGTTGTCACGAGGGGTCCACAAAGACTTGAAGAAATGTTATGATTTAAATCTTCAGTTAACTCTTGGTGTCAAAACATACTTAAAGGGGATCTGTGGTGAAGAAAAGGTTGAGAACCATTGTCCTAGGGAATTGGGCGTTCTAGACTGTGACAAAAAGTATGATTTTTTAAATATAATAAAATATAAAATCTGTATTTTTGATAGTAATAGATAGGTTAGCAACTCATTGATTGTCTATAGCTATATTGTCCATACTGGAAATTCCTCAATTTTACTCCTATAAATTTGTTATTTATATAAGATAAACTTTAAATTTCCAAAGTTGCTATCAAAAAGCAGAGAAGTAGATAAGTTATTACTGGATCCAATGTATTTCACTAACATTTCTTTTATTTCAGGTATTTGCTGATGGATGTGAAGACTCTGTGTTCCTTGAATTACAAAAATACTTGCCAAAATATTATGGAACCTGGTCATTGCCTACTGCACCTAATGGTACTATTGCTATATTCAGTGTATGCTAGGCATGAATTTGATGGAAATTTCGGTGGAGGGTTTTAATAATATAAAGAATATTATACATTGAATCCTGTCATATAGAACTTCATGAAAATAACATTTCAGAGCTACTGTACTTAAGTCCATTTCCAATCGCCACAATTAAAAAAAGATGCTGAAGCCCTAGAAAAAGTGCAGAGAAGAAGAACAAAGATGATAAGGGGGTCTGGAGACTAAATCTCTCCTGCGTGAGCTGCATTGGTTGCCGGTGGACTTTCGGGTGCGTTTCAAGGTGTTGGTAATCACCTTTAAAGCGCTCCATGGCTTAGGGCCAGGGTACTTACGGGACCGCCTTCTGCCACCAATTGCCTTCCACCGGCCGGTTCGCTCCCACAGAGAGGGCCTCCTCAGGGTGCCGTCAGCCAGACAATGCCGGCTGGCGACCCCCAGGGGGAGAGCCTTCTCTGTGGCAGCACCCACCCTCTGGAATGATCTGCCTCCAGAGTTAAGAACAATCTCCGACCTCCCGACCTTCCGGCGGGCTTTAAAAACTCATCTTTTTCAGCTTGCCGGCTTAGCCTGATTCCTGTAAATATTTTATCATTTTAAAGTTTTTTATTATCTTTTAAATGAATTTTAGTTTTAATTTATGGCCATTTATATTTGTTCTTTATGAAATTTTAACTTTTGTGTGCTTGTTTTTAATCGGCTGTGCACCGCCCTGAGTCCGTAAGGAGAAGGGCGGTATATAAATCTAAATAAATAAATAAATAAATAATAAATAAATAAATAAATCATATGATGAATGACTAAAGGAATTAGTTAAGTTAGGCTAATGAAGAGACAGCTCAGCGGAGACATGATAGTTGAAATACTTGAAAGACTCTAATAAGGAAGAGGATGATGATTTATTCTCCATAGCACCTGAAGGCAGGACAAGAAGAAAGGGGAGAAGCTTGTCGGAGGGAGTTACAACCTGGAAATAGAGTAATTTCCTGACAGTGAAAACAGTTTATCAATGGAACAACTTTCCTCCCTGAGTTGTGGATTCTCTTTTACTGGAGGGTTTCAAGAAAAGATTGGACAACTATTTCACTGGGACCGTATAAGGACTCTTGCCTTAGGCAGGGGGTTGGATTAGAAAACCACCAAGGACTCTATGATTCTGTAAGGGGAAGATTGTGTAAATGAAATCCCAGGCTCATGAATCAGTAAGGGTTTCTGGTTTCTCACCATGATTGTAAAACCAGAAGCCCTGCCCACATTGCTCAGAATTTCTGTTAGAAAATAATTTCTATTGTTTCTTAAATTATTTTAATCATTTTTAAATATATCTGCAGTGCTATTAGCTGTGGTTAATGTTAAGCAAGATTTGAAATCAGTTGCAAATTTTGGTTAAGAGGAACTATGGCTAGCGATAACTATGGGTAAAATCGATAGAGAAAAGGAGTATGATTGACAGTTAGCATTAACAGTTTTCATTCATGACCTGAAGAACTATTGGGCTTTTGGCCTTCCTTTCCAAGATATTGAATTATAGCCTGGTGTGATAGCTGTGGTGTATCGCATTTTTTTCAGATACTGACAAAGCTCTGAGGTATCCTTAATTGTTTACAGATTTGTACCTGAAACTGGAAGATGTGACACACAGGTTTAAGAAACCATGCATCATGGACGTAAAGATAGGCCAGAAAAGCTATGATCCATATGCTTCAGAAGAGAAGATAAAGCAACAAATCAGCAAATATCCACTAATGGAAGAGATTGGGTTTTTGGTGCTTGGCATGAGGGTAAGTTGTCTCTTGGATTTTAATTAGAGATGTGAAGAAATATGTGCAATGTAAGCTCGCTCCAGATGGTTTTCTTTTTTCTTGTGAAGAGAATTAAGGATTGGTTTGGAGTTCATATATCTTTCTTACATACATAACAGCTTGCACATAGCTGGAAGCATTTCCTGTTTTCATCATTACAGATAGTCCTCAAGTTATGACCAAACGTTTAACGACCGCAGTTATGATAGTCTCTTAAAGAGTGCTTTACAGCCTATAAAGCACACCTAGAAAATGTGACTTTCAACGTTGAAATAGTAAATTTGTGACTCCACTTAGCTGATTGAAAACGTAATGTTACTTTACATTTGTAGTTCTTCTTACACATTGGCTTATACAAGCAATCCTTGTTTAGCTACCACAATTGTGACCAGCAACTCAGTCATTAAGCAAAGTGATTGCTAAGTAAAAGCACAACTGTGCTTATGATTTTACTTTACTTCCATTTTCCTTTGCTTTACAGACCTGCAAAGGACTATCTGTATATGGACAGTTATAAAGTATAAGTATATTTTATTGAAACTGTTGAGTATAGTTTTATATGCAACTACAGATACACAAGACCTTAAATATATAATTTTGTGATTGTTTTGCTGTTTATTTAAATGTATTTTGCTGTTTAATTACGAAAATGCATTTTATAAAAGCACAAAGTTTAAGCAGGAAATTTCTAGATGTTTTCTAGATTTAAAAAAATGCTACTGCATATATTATATATGTTTATATTTTTTGTTTAGTTTCTGGAAATTTGAATGTAGCAAGTATTCATATTGTTCTCTGAATCAAATTTTGTTTTGTTGTGATTTTTAGTTAATTTAGATTCCCAATAAAACATAAAGCTATCAATGTTCATAGGGCAATTGATCTGAAGGAATATGCATGACAGTTCTTCAATATTGTACACAAAATATTTCATTTGTATTTATTTATTGTTTCTTGGATTCTTCTGTAAATGAAGTATTATGATACTTTTTCAAAAAATACCCTATTCATATGTTTTGCAAAGATCTAACTACCGTATTTTTTGGACTATAAGACATACCGTAGTATAAGACGCACCTTAGTTTTTGGGGAGGAAAATAAGAAAAAAGCTGATTGGGTTCCCAGAGGTGAACTTTAGCAACAGGTTCATTGGTTGTGAGCTGTGCGCCTTGCTTTTTTTCTAGCCTCTGAAACCTCCGTTTGAGAGGCTGGGTGGGGCTACATTCAGTGGGAAAAAGATGCATCTTATGCTCTGAAAAATACGGTAGGTCTGACTCGTCTAATTCTTTCAGACTTTTGTGGTCTGAAACAAAATGTTTTAATGTAAGTGTAACATTTAACTAGAATTAAAATGGAAAACAGATTTCAAGAAATGAATCAGACATTTCTCCTTTCTTTTTTTAAAGGTTTATCATGTACCTACTGGCAGCTATGAGACACAGAACCAGCACTATGGAAGAGGATTAACAAAGGAAACTATAAAAGATGGTAATCTTTGTATAAAAGCACTGTATTACACATACGGCTTTAAAAAAAGGAACAGCCAGGCTAGAGTTTATGTTATGGGCTCTGAACCATGTGTGCTTGATATTTAAGAAAGTAGTTACTAATAGAAAAAATGGAGTTGTAATAATGCCAAATGAGACAAAGAAGTAGCATGTTTTTTTAATTAAAGTTGGTGCTGTTGTAAAATATAGTTGGAGACATTTTCCAGTAGTATTTGTAGAAGGGTTTATGCACAAATCTCTTACTGTGAACAATGAGTTAAAAAGACTGAGCATTAATACTGTGCTTTATGTTGAGAAATGTGTGGTATAGCACTTATGGTGCTTGGATTGGATTGGACAGGCCTATGTTTTAGTCATCCATTAGGCATAGAAGTTACAGTTTAGCTGACTTTGGTCCCATCACTTATTCTTAGGACAAGAATTAACGCATTGTAAGCCGCCCTGAATCTCCAGAGAAGGGCGGCATATAAATCAAATTAAAAAAAAAAAAGAGTTGCAAAACATCTATATACCAAATCAGTATTGGATTAGCATGAGGCTCCAGAACCAATTGGGAGGATGCTGCTCCAGAAGGCAGGTGCTGTGGCAGAGAAGGAATGCTTCTGGGATCTCACTAGATGACCTTTCTTGATAGAAGGTGCCCAGAATGCTTCCATTCTGCCTAATCTTGCAAATCTTTTAGCTATGTTTTGTAAAAAAAAAAATATGGACTGCCAGTATATAATAAATCCTGCAGATCACCTGTCATTTGATGCCAGTGAGAGAAAGTTTTTGAAATCTTTAAAATTAATTGCTCTCTTGCAGTGCTTTAACCAGAAATAATTAGAGCTTGCCTTAGGCCCTATTAGTAGATACAGAGATTCTGCTTAAACAAAGATCACTCAGAAGAAATTACTATATCATGTTTATTGCACTCATATTGCACTGTTTTTGAATAAAAATGTGAGGTCCTCTAAGATTATGAACTTTTGAACAATAAATGTTGAATCAAATATTCCAATCTATAGATGATAATTAGAAGTGAATTTGAAGGCTTTCTTCCTCCAACCCTGAGTTATGGAAGCAAACCATAAGCTAATTGAAAGAGATCTCTGCCAAACTCAGAAAAGGGGTTGTTGATACTTAGCAGACTGGAAAGGGCAACAAATCACTGCCAAAAATTTGGCTACCCTCAATTTCTAGTCAGATCGATAGTATATAAATTGAAAAGTACAATACCATTTATACTGTGCCAGGAATGGTTGCCCAACAGAAATCATCCCAAGAACGAGGTCTACAATAATTTGCATTATAAGGAAGACACACAAAAGGAGTATTATGCATGAGAAGATCTGATGATGGAATCTTCTCCTCTCCAGAAAACATTGCTGTTCATTTCAGGTTTTCTGAAGCCCCCCTGAATGCCCCAGAAGCTGCACTATAGGCGGGTAAAATGAAGGGAAATTTATGTTTGGAGAAAAAACATTGAATTTCAATAAAGGTTTTCATCCTTTAGATCTCATGCTCTAGTAACCTGAAGATTTTTGTAATGCACTTTATGAGAGGCTGTTTTCAAGTGGCTTTAAGACCACTTGGAAGCTTCAGGTTGTCCAGAACACAGCAGTGCAAGCAATGAGGGGCATACCTTGGTATTCCTATGTGCCACCTCTACTCTGTGAGCTGCACTGGTTTCCTCTCTCCTTCTGGGAATGATTTAAGGTTCTTTTTATTTCCTATAAAGCCCTACGTCACAGGGCTAGCTTACCTGAGGGACTGCTTATCTCCAATGGTTTCTATTCATCTTCTACATGTCAAGAGGTGGGTCCTTTCAATAATCAGTGTCATCTCTTGGGGCTCTAGAAAAGTATCTTCTCTGTTGCAACACTTATCCTTTGGATTGAATTTTCCTTGAAATTTTCATGGCTTCCACCATACTGATGTTTTATCTCAACCTGCCAATAAATTAAAGTAGTTCCATAAGGAGGAATGAGGACCAAGTAGTATCTTTAAAACGTCGTGTGAGGTTGATGAGTTCATACAAGAAACATTTTGCAATCATTGCTGCTAAAGGAACTGCCATTGGTTGCTCAGTCTAAAGCTTCACACACTTTTTCAAGCAATGAGAGTGAACATTAGCTCAGTCTATTCAGTAAGAATATATAATAATATTTACCCCCATTTTTTTTAATCTACTAAAACTAAAACTCAGATCACCTTGCAGGACACAAAGCTATAAGGCTGCAGGTAATTCTAAAGAGTTCACAAATTCCTTTGACCATTGTATAAAATTGAGTTGTAGAACCAGAAGTATACATAATACCATATACTTGGCTATTGTATGAACTTCTGATTATTTCAAGCCTGTCATTTGTTATTTCACCATAAATTTCTGCAATTTTGAAAATTAAGCATGCACGTTTAGGGCAGTAATACATATTGCTGAACTTTGTAGTGCAAATTTAATCCTGAATTCTGTTAGATTAAGATATTTGTCTGCTAATTTGTTTGTTTGTTTGTTTTGTAGGTGTGGCTCAGTTTTTCTATAATGGATTCACCCTGAGAAAAGATGCCATAGCTGTTAGTATTCAAAAGATTAAAGAAATCTTGCACTGGTTTGAGAACCAGAAGCAGCTTAACTTTTATGCAAGTTCTTTACTATTTGTCTACGATGGTTGGTCTCCTTGCTTAAATGATGGCTGTCTGGTTGAGAAGAACAAAGTAGCTGAAGACCAAGTGACAAGTGATAGTACAGATAACACATTGGAATGCAACAACAATATTCATATCATCAATGCCTCAGAAACAGGGGAGGTAGAGACTTCAGATGGCAAAGATTTTTCTAAAACGTATACTTTTCACAACAGACACCAAAATCAGTTTTTGTTAAGAGACCATCTATGGAAGCGCAGTTCTTGCTTTTCACAAAAACATTTGAACGGAAATGTTATACCTCAGCTGGAAAAAGTTTTCAGCCAAATGCCCACATCTCTTCCAGGAAATGGAGAAGTTGAAGTCCGAATGATAGATTTTGCTCATGTATTCCCCAGCAATGTGCGAGATGAGGGCTACATCTATGGGCTGAAAAACTTAATTACTGTCCTTCAGAATATTTTAGATACCTAAATTTTTGCAGTGATTTTTACTGAGGGCCAAATATAATGAAAAGCAACAACATTTCTGCACTTGTGATCCTTGGTTTATATTGTTCTACATTTTCTTGTCTTTATACTTTTGGTAGAATTACCAGGTATTTTATAATGTTACTCAGGAAAATTACTCTGTAGTTAGTAAAAGAAAAAGCTAATGAGATTTAACTGGTAGTTATAGGAATTTACAGTTAACAAACAAAGCCTATCTGATATTGGATATATCTTGCATTGGTTGAAATGACTGAGTTGTTTTACATTCTTACATATTTTAATTGAAAACTTGTCATGCAGCCATAATGTTGAGCCATATCTCTCATGGAATACTAGAAAATCATTAGAGAATACTAAAATCAGAATTTAATAGACCATTTAGGATGAGGGGGTATTCATTAAATCTAAATTTATATTGCTTTTGTGAATTTACATTGTTTGCATAATTACATATTTGACAAATGACGTTATTAGCAGTAAAATAATTTAGCAGAAAAATCCTTCATTTGACCGAAAAAAACCCTGCATTGGAGTCTGAACAAAAAGTTAGACCATTATTTCAAAAGTCCATCTAACAGAAGTCCATTAAACTAAGAGTTTACTGTATTATTCTTGAGTATTTGATATATTTTTAAAACTGGAGCTAATAATATTTTTAAGGAGTACATATTTAAAATCTATTCTAGTTTAACAGATTTTTTAAATGAGAGATAATCATGTTCTGCATTATTAAACGTGGATAAAGGTGTTAAATCTTTCCATGGTCGAATATTCTTACCAGGTAATATGTAATATTTCCCCTCTAAATTTATGAAATAGAAATGAGCCATAGAGAGAAAAGCTTGCGTTTGGAGATTCTATTAGAAAATGAATCATGAAATAGTTAATCAAAAGTAGTTTTAGTTATTGGAAAGGGAGTGCAACGTGTACTCTAATGCCTGAAGCTACTTTTTAAATAATTTGGTATTCATTATACAGGTGTGGATTTGCAAATGGAATGATTGGATTTGCTTTGTAGAAGAAAGATTAATATTGTAAAAAGCTTTTTTGGAGGAAAGGATAACAGAATAGTGATTTTCATTTAATTCTTTCCCCTATTTCTTTCCTAAACAGTATGGAAAGTGATGCTGGGAATTGTAGAGAAAAGGAGGAATTTGTAAAAAAATGTCCTTACATTTACTTCCTTCAGTTCAATAGAACTTTGTGCTGATATGAATTCAATTTTAAACTGGTGGATAGTAGATAGTAAATAGCAGTAGTTTAAATTTTACATTTATATTTTATATTCCAAATGTGTTATATAAATCTCTATTAAGTAGTTTTGTTATAGGTTATAAAGAAAGCCTTAATAATATCAGATATTCAAAGTTAATATTAATTTAAGAGTGATCACAAGAATTTGGTCTTCTGTCAGTAATTTAAGCCATATTGTTGAAAAATAATTGCTATGCGGAGTTGTCCGAATCAGTTTCCTTGATCATTGGTAGGTTATTCTGTTGTAGTTTCTCATTAACAGTTATCAGTTAATTTGGCTACATATGTATACCTGGTGCAGACTGGGAATGTTTCCATTGCAGGCCAGTAAGAATATATAATTTTACAACTTTCAGGCAATAACTTCTGTGCTTCATAGTATTTGTAGTGTAATTATTCTTTCGCTCATAGTTTAAGGTTCTGGAATAGTAAGCACTTAACATCTAATTTTCAAGTTTTGTACTTGAGTCATTACAAATGTATTTAATGTAAATATGATTTTTTTTGAAAGTAAACTGCTTTAAATTGGAAGCTAGGGAGACTTGGTTACAGTTACCCAAGTAATCTCTCAATTTTTATCTAATGAAAAGTATATTCCAGTTTTTTTTATTGCCTACCAGTCGCAAAATAAACATTTTGCAATTTTCATATGTGACCAAATCAAAAACCTTATCTAGAATAGTTTGGTTTCCTAGACCTTACTGGCTAATTCCATCACTTCCATTTGCTGTTCTTAAGAAACCCTACAGCGTGATGTCTCTTGAATATATAAATGTAAAACTGACCTTTATATTCCATTTTCTGTCCTAATCCTACAATTTATTCCATATGTTACAACTCTGTGTATAGAGGATACAGATGGAATCTTTTGTAGTCACATTATGGAGGAGTTATCTCAGTCTTATCCATTTAACTGCTTGCTTCTAATTGAAGTGAATTTGAGAGCCTGCATGTTAAGAGTCCTTAAAATAACAATTATTTTGAGCTTCAGATTTAAGTCTGTAGATAGAGCAAGGAGTATTTTAGTATATGATCTAAACTGTGTTCAAATTAAGTTACATTTTTTGGAAGGAAGATTTCTAAACTCCTTAAGAATAGATACAAATAACTACTAATGACAGCTACTTTGCAGCTGTCCCAAACACCCCTGACTTTCACAAGCTTATCCTTACCACTAATGCAGAATCTTAAATATTGCTTCCAATGAGATTATGAAGATGCTCCCTTAAAATATATTATATGAAAAATTATGTACAAACTAATGTAAGAATTTTAATTCTACAATATTTTTTTTATACGGTTATACAGTTTCATCCTTGGTATTTTGGATATTTTGCTTCTTGTTGCATAGATCTATTTAAAACTACGATGTTATGAAATGTTAAAACTATTTTACCTAACTAATTTTGCAGAATTATGCAGTTGTGTATAATCATGTTTCACATGAAGAGCATATATTGAGATGGGAATTATTTTTGTTGTATAGAAAAACCAAGCTTTCTGCTTATGTTACCATCCCATAATAGATGATTACATTTTAGGAAGGGAATATTTTCTGTTAATGTGCACCTAATACAAAACTTGGTAGATTACAGTCTTGACTCCATGCATATCTGAAAATAAATCCCCTGAAATATGCAGTAGTCATTATAATATTTAAGCCCCTGTCTGAAATAGTAGAATTAAAGTTTATATAAAAATATGTGATCTTTATCAGAGTGGAAAGGACTGGCCAAGTTTTGAGAAAAAATAAGACATCAGATACTAGTTAGAAAGCGAAAAGGGCACAACCATACTCTTTCATGTAAACCATTTTCGAGTGGTTTATATTACCCTTTTAAAGGACTGCAGCTTGTACAAATAGTCATTCCTTTTTATCCACATTATTTTTAAATTAACATTATTTGCAATAACATCCCCTATTGAGTGCCTTCTGCTTCATGTTTGGTACCATTTAAATGACATTATACAGCATCCAGGGTGACAGAATGGAATGCTTTAATTAAAAGCTTGAATATAGTAATACCCCAGAATAGTTAGGGAACACTTACAATATTTTATATTTATCCTAAAACCATTTTTGCTGGTAAAAGTTCTATTTCTTTGATTATGAATTGTGTTTACAAACCCACAAATTAACCGCATATTCAGGAACTAAAACCCTTCATCCTGCCAGTTGTAGGGCTCAGGGGATGTTGTTTGGGTCTCTGTTTACAGTACCAACAGAGGCAATGATGTCTGTAGCCGTAGCAATTTGGGAGTGGCACATTTGACAGAAGGGAAACTGGGATGTGGAACTGACATATTTCCCCATCTTTTAGCTGGATCTCCCTCATACCTGACCAGGATACTTCAAAACCAGAAACTTAATACACAATCATATGGAACCCTATGGCTTATTGATGCTCAATTAGAATGAGTTGATTAGAATGTTTGGTAAGAGGGATTTCCATCTTTGTGAGTATGAATAGGCCTTTAGATTTATGAACATAGCTGAATATGAGCCTCCATATCATGCCTGGTGAACAGTTTGAATATAAACAAGTTTGACTTGTAGATTAAAGTAAACAAGATTGTTTTGTAATTCACACTGAATTGAATTGACAGTTTTTTTTCCTTAAAAGTGGAATTCTTGCAAATCGTCTCCCTTATGAAACTTTATATCAACACCCCCCCCCCCTCTTTCTGTACTAACAGTTTTTACTGGCAAATCATTGCATTCAGTTGTAGAATGATGGGCCATTCAACTGTGAAATGTTACTCCATTACATATCTGCAAGCTACATACTGCACACTTATAATGGTGAATTACGGTTCGCTGAAGAGTTTATGCACATTTAAAACTTCCATACTATGAATAGTCATATTAATCCTGCCTCTTTTTTTTTTTAACATAAATTAATTTATTTGTCCTTACTTTTGTAGGAATGGTTTCTTTGTATTTAAAATTGTTCATTATGTTAGATCTTGATATATAAGTTAGCAACAGGAAAGAGAAAGCAACAGTGATATTGGGAACAAATATATTTTTACACATTGTTAAAGTGGTATGCTTTCGAAACATAATACGTATTGGCACTGGATAGAAAATCCTGGCTGAACTGACATTGAATTAAAACATCCAAATATGATGATATTGCACATCTGCCATGAATAAGTGACATAAGCACTTTAATATTGTGGGAACTGTACTGGAAAATACATGGAAACATGAAATTGCACCTATAGCTACTGTATATGAATTTTCAGTTTGTGATGGGTGGGTGAAAGGGAGAACTTTACTACTTTATAAGTGTATTGTATCTGAATGAATGTACTTAGTCTGATCTCATTGATTTCTTATTCAAGAAGCTTGGATTGTGTTGTGCATTATTCTTTAATGGGTTGTTTGTATTATAAATGATAATTTAGTCGGGGGTACTTACAGAATTGCAGAGATATGTTGGTTACTTTATAGTTTAAAAAAACTTATTATGCTATATAAAGCAATCATTTTGTAATTTATGCGATATTTAGGTAATTCTAATAGCTGTATATTTGGCTGACTATTAAAATTTCTTTAATTTATCTTGACATCTTTGTTTTATATGATACTTTTAATATGAGAAAGCATCTTCTTATACTTTCAATATGCAAAAAAGAGAAATGCTATCAAGCTTTTTGTGGATTCCTTACTAAATATCAGTATCCTTGATGATAGAATAAATCAGGTCTGATGGAATTCCTGAGAAATTTAGATGAAAGTTGAGGGGTAAAGAGCATATAGCAAAAAGGTAGATAGGGAAAGCGGAAGGATGAGCAAAGATGGAACTAAATTGTGGAACTAAATTCCACTGTGTCAAGGACCCACAACTATTGGAAACTTAAATATCTCACAGATTTTGTTTCTATTCCGGGAAACGGGGACATTGGACATCCAATTGCCCAGAGAAAAAATACAATATTCATGCTCCATACACTCAGACCCTCAAAATCTAAGTCAACAAATTCCCAAATCATTAATATGTCAACTTGGCCTCTTGAATCTGAAATGCTAGAGGAAAACAAATATTTTTTGTTAGGAAAGTTGGGAGTCCAATTCTACTAGCAAGCAGGACACTTTTATATCTATTGATTAGTGTGGTATCTTTGTATGTGCATTAATATCCACCAGAAAGCTTTTTTTTTAAAAAAATAAATACTCTATTTTGTAAGCCTCTTCCTTTCCTGAGCTTCCAGCCTGGAGAAATCGGTACAAGGATGGCCAGTTTCCTGATCTCTTTTTAAATTTTTAGGATAACTGAACATGCTTTCTTACTATTCTCTGATTACTTACTGAATTTATGAAGAAAGGATGTTTTATGTGAATTGGATGCTAACATTTTGCAATTAAGGATGACATAGATCAGCCAAGAAGCCAACTAGAATATCTCTGATCTAGACCACTTTGTGGGCAACCATCTCTCGTGATGTAGTGATTCCAGTGAAAATAGATGTCACTTCCTCAGGAAAAAAAAAAGCAATCCTTAACATTTTGTGACATAAAGCTTCTCCTGAAGCAGAGAAGAGAGTAGCACCACTGATAGCCTATTTTGCATAAGGGATTTTAGTTCTTATACCATCACCTGTAAGCAGTGGTGGGATTCAAATAATGTAACAACTGGTTCTCTGCCCTAATGACTGGCTGGGTGGGTGTGGCCATGGCCAGGGGTGTGTGACAGGCAGCACTCAGCCTCCTGTGAGCAAAAATGGGCTGTGGAGGGGGGGTATCCCCTGTGCCCCATTTTGGGCCTAGTAGGCCTCCCTGCAGCCTGGGAGCAAAAATGGGCCGCAGGGGTGGGGGCTGTGCTCCACCCCCTAGTGCCCGATTTTGGGCCTAGTAGCCCTCCTTGAACTTATCTGGGAGCCAAAATGGGGCGCAGGGGAGGGGGCTTCTGGAAGGGGAGGGGCCAGCCAGCAATTTAACAACCAGTATGGCTAAACTGGTACGAACCGGTTGAATCCCACCACTGCCTGTAAGTACTCCTATCTTCATTCCAAAATCTGGAAGGATGGATGAACAGGGAAGATGTCCAAAATGTTTTGTTTAAGAGCCCTAAAGTCCCACCTGATTCCTCTTCATCCCATTTCCCCCCATTTTAATGCAAAAATTGTCTCACCCACCTATGCCACTTACTTTACTTTTATAGATTATTTTTCTCTGCCTTTTTCAATGAATCTTTACAACCAGGTGCCCTGGTTGTTGTTTTTAGCTCTCAGGGAAGCCATATACCTGAACATGTTGTTCATCCCAGGGATTTTGGATACTCTTCAATATTATGTGGAATGACATTTTGAGAAACTGTGCCTAACCTAACTTTTCCTGAAGGAGGGAAAAAAACACAACATCCTGCAATGGATTTTCTGAAGATCTATGGTCTATCTATTGGTTTTGCTTTTCCATCTGAAATCTCAGGGCATAAAGAGAAAAATCCAAGAGGTTTCTTATTTGTACAGCTGATTTTGGCCAAGGAATGTAAGTTGAAACCCATCCCACAGTCCTCTACATTGGGAATTTTCCTTGGGACCCTAATTAGTTTTAAAAAGCCCTTGTGGTGCAGTGGTTAAAGTGCAGTATTGCCGGCAGTTTGATACTGGAGTTAGATCCTGATGGAGCTCAAGGTTGACTAAGCCTTCCATCTTTCTGAAGTTGGTAAAATGAGAACCCAGATTGTTGGGGGCATTATACAAATAATATTTCTACCATGTAAATCACCTGGAGAATGCTGTAAAGCACTAAGGGGCAGTATATAAGCCTGAAATGCTAAATGCTGTGTCATTGCTATTCCCATTTTTCCTTTGACAAATCCTCTTAATGCTCTAACTTCTGTTTCAACTCTGTATCTTTTACAATAGAATGCTGTAGCTGAACTTGCTTTTATTTCTCTAAAATCATTGCTTTATACACCCCTGCTTGAGGAAGACTCTATTTTTTAAAAAATAGTCTACTCCATACCGCCACAAAGAGAATAGATTTGGTAATGAAGGAATGAGACAGCCATATGCACCCCTTCTAAAAACTCTTATCATATTAATTTATAGATTTGATCCTGGCAGGTCTTCTACGCTGTTGAGGGCTGTTGCTAAAATCCTTTATTTTCTAAAAAAACGACAAGGGTAGGTAGGTAGGTAGGTAGCTGAAGTTCACAGTGCATATAAACCGCAAGTAATAGGCCATAAATCAGTTGCAATCATTAATCATCAGTTACAAACAACAACATAACCCAATAGGAGAAGATAGTAGGAAAGATGAGAAGATGAGAAAAGTTAAGAGAGACAGTGCTGTGGGAATTAAGTATTTAGCAAAGTGATGGCACGAAGGAAAGAACTGTATCTAGTTGTTTTGGCATGCAATGCCCTGTAGGACCATCCTGAGGGGAGGAGTTGAAACAGTTTATGTCCAGGATGTGAGTGGTCTGTAGATATTTTCTCAGCCATCTTTCTGGGGCAGTATCTAGATCCTCAGTGGAAGACAGACTGGTGCAATTATTTCTCCCACCCCTGCAGTCCTAACTATCCACTGAAGTCTGTACCTGTCCTGTTCGGTTGCTGTGCCAAACCAGACAGTTATTGACAGTTATAGACCTTAAGTTTTATATTTGTGACATCATTTACATTTGTGACATGTAAAGTCCTGTTCCCAGGATGGACAGGAAAAATTGTGGCTCTGGATCGTATATACCTGTGATGGCAAACCTATGTCCCGCATGCCGAAAGTGGCACGCAGAGCCATCTCTCCTGGTACATGAGCCGTCGCCCTTTGCTCTTCCGGGTTCTGACATGCCAGTCAGCTGGTCTTCAAACACATGGGAACACCGAAACCGGAAGAGATGCTGCCCGATGTGAATGCATGCGCTGGAAAGATGATCTTCCAGTTTCTGGTGCGCACATGCACACTGGCCAGCTGGTATTTGTGCGTGCATGCACACCGGAACCAGAAGACCAGGTGGCCGGAGCGGATGCGAGTGCCGGAAACCGGAAGATCACATGCGCACCAGATGGCTGCTCTTCCGATTTCCACCATGCGTCCCTGTTTCAGCAAAAAGGTTTGCCAACACTGGTATACACAAAAGTTTCTATAGACTGGGGCCTTTCTTCAAATCAGGTTTTGAATTTAGTTTGGCCTATAGGACACAGAAAGGAAATTCTGCAGGAGTTCCTGTTCAGAAACTTAAGAAACTGGGACTTTTATGGTTTTTTTGTTTTGTTTTAATCCACAAGTTTGGACATTGCAAAAATTGAGAGGTTTTATTTTTAATATCAGCAAAGTCAGAGATTGTTTTTAACATAATCCTGGATTCCATCAAAACTTTGTAGATGAAATATCCTTCTTAGAAACAGTTAATCCCATAGAATAGAAGAACCTTAAAATTTATTAACTGCAGTTCAGGGGAGAGATTAGGCTTTATTTCAGAGGTGATATTTTTATGTTGATAAGAGTGGAAAGATTGGAGAAAACGCTAAACTTCTGAAAAATGCCATGATGTTTTTTCCATAAAGAGGCAAATATACCCCTCTCCCCCAAGATGGCTTCTGGAGTTTTTCATGGTTAACTTTATTTTTTCCCATAATTAAGCCCTTGAGGAAAAGCTGTCTTAAATTTGATTATAATCCCATTTTACTCACATCTCTTAATATTTTGGGGGGGGGGGAGTGGGAATTAATTATGGTAAATAGCTAATAAGGTTGCTTTGTCTTAAATATAAAACAAATAAACACGTTTCCGAAAGAGAGGGCTGAGTTTTATACAATCAAAAAATTGGTATATGAGGACCAAATAAGCTTCAGGAAGAAAGCAGAGAGGTTGTATTTTATTGCCACCTTGAAGCCTAACGTTTTCCGTAAAGCAGAGACTTTGCGTGAGAATAATGTGGCAAGCCCATAATTGCCCATGCCATTACATTCTGGATCACTTGTGGCTTCTAAGTTGTTAGAAGGATGGCCTTATTGCACATTGCAATAGTTGCACATTTAATATTGCACTTTGTGAGAGTCTAAATCAAAGGTGTCAAACTCGATTTCATTGAGGGCCACATCAGGGATGTGCTTGACCTCAGAGGGCTAGGAGGGTGGGGGTGGCCAGAGTTGGAGGTGGTCCTGGTGAGCGTGGCCCATTTTCAGCCTCCACAGCCTCCTGAAGCATTCTCCTGGTCGACAACGGACCACGTGGCAGCTTCGGGAGGTCCCCATACATCCTGGTTTCAGCCTCCAGGGCTTTCTGCAGCACTTTGTGGGCTGAAAATGAGCCATGGGGTGGGGCCATATGTGTTTTAGCCAGAAGAGGCACTGTGGGCCGGTCCTTTGATATTTCCAGGCTGGGTCCATGGGCCAGATCTAAGCATCCCATGGGCTGCATCTGGCCCGTGGGCCTTGAGTTTGACACCCCTGGCCCAAATAGTAGGCAACTAAGTCTGCCTGCCTTCCTTAAGGATTTCTTGGCCCAGATAAGATGCAACTGGAAGAAAACACAAATTGCACACCAGTTCAGAGGGTGGAAATGCAATCCCATTTATCCTTAGCTAAGTATAAGGCCCTACTGAACTTCGGGATTGTTATGTAACTGAGGTGGGCAGCGCAGTTAAGATGCTGGGCTTGTCAACTGGAAAGCTGGTGGTCCAGGTTTGAGACCCAAATGCATGTGATAGGGTGAGCGCCCATCCAAGCCCAAGCTCCTGCCAACCTAGCAGTTCAAAAGCATGCAAATACAAGTAGATAAATAGGAACCCCTTCTGTGGGATGGTTCTGTGACGTCATGCTAGCCACATGATGGTGGAAATGTTTTTGGACTGTGCTAATTCAATGGCCTTGAAACTCCCTATAGTCAGTAACGAGTAGTGGACTAAAATCCACAGGGACTGCTTTACCTTTACCTTTATCTATGTGACTAAGATACTTAGCTGGCTGAAAAAGTTGTGCAGAGAACCTCAAGAAGATGTCTGCTTGAAGCTCTAAATCAGGCCTGTCAAACTGGCAGCCTGCAGGCCGGATGCATCATGCACAGGCCACGTCCATCCTGGCTCCGCAAAGGCAAAAAATGTCATGTTATGTCATGATAGATCACGTGACACGATTGAGTTTGACATCTGTGCTCTAAATCAATGGCCTGCTGTTTGAGAACAGATGGTGCGTAGGCCTAGCTCACCAATTTTATATTTTCTTCTAAAATTAAAATGTGTATATATTACTTAATAGCAGAATAACAGAGTTGGAAGGGACCTTGGAGGACTTCTAATCCAACCAAGGTTCAAGTAGGAGACCTTTTACCATTTCAAACAAATAGTAGTCCAATCCCTTCTTAAATATCTCCAAGGATGGAGCACCTACAACTTCTGGAGGCAAGTCATTCTACTGATTAATTGTTCTCACTGTCAGGAAATTTCTCCTTATTTCTATGTTGGTTTCTTCTTAATTACTTTCCATCCATTGCTTCTTGTCCTGCCTTCAGGTACTTTGGAGAATAGGTTGACCCCCTCTTCTTTGTGGCAGTCCCTCAAATATTGGAATAGAGCTGTCATATCATGCCTAGCCCTTCCTTTCATTAGACTCATACCCAATTCCTGCAACTGTTCATGAGACCCTCGAATTAAGACCACAATTGGATTCAGAATTTCCATTGCTAGGCAAGATGGTTCTTAAGTGTGTCATAAGTGTATATAAGTCTAATTAATAAAAAATAAATAAATAAATAAATAAATAAATAAATAAATAAATAAATAAATAAATAAATAAATAAATAACTAAGTTTACAGGTTTTTGGGGGGTTTTTTTGCCACAGTTGTTAATTGAATCTCTCCCATTGTTAAGTGAATCATATGATCATTAAGCAAATTTGGCTTCCCCCATTAACTTTGTTTGTTGAAAGGCCAGATGGGAAAGTCATAAATAGAAATCATGTGACTCCAGGATGCTGCAATTGTTGTAAATACATTGATCAGCTGGTTACCAAGCTGATCACATAACGATGGGGAACTGCAACAGTTGTAAGTGTGAAGACTCGTCATAATTCACTTTTTAAATGTCTTTGTAATTTTAGACAAATATTTGCAAATTGCATAGGTTTGGGCTGTTTATAATTTGGAAACATGTAACGGTAGATTTTTCAATAGAAATAGCAATAGCACTTAGACTTATATACCGCTTTGTAGTGCTTTTACAGCCCTCTCTAAGCAGTTTACAGAGTCAGCATATTGCCCCCAGCAATCTGGATCCTCATTTTACTCACCTTGGAAGGATGGAAGACTGAATCAAAAATGAGCCGCTCAGGATTGAACTGCTGGCAGTCAGCAGAGTTAGCCCTGCATTTCCGCATTCTAACCACTGCGCCCACCACAGCTCTATTTCTATTTACTATTTCTTCAAGATGGAAAAAGTTAAAGTTGTCTTGGTTAGGAAGAACTGCAGCCATAAAAACAAATAATCTACCAAAGCTTGATTTTCTTTTTCCAAATAATTCCAATAAAAATTGGAAACGAGGGACTAAATGATTGATAGAGACAAGTATCACATATAATCCAAAGACTGAATTTAAGACACGGTAGAGTTGAAAGAACAAGGCAGTCTAACAGCTCTGAATTTCATAGTGAATTTGTAACTGTACAAGCAAGTTGGTTGTTTTAACTTGGATCACAGATTGTGTTGCCTCTGTTTATGGTTTGGTTACCTCTATTGAGAGAGCAGGATTTCCAGATGATTTATACAGATATGTTTGGACTAATACAAACAGAAGTAAACAACTCATAATGAAGCATATTAATAGCTTGGGGAAAATTATGTTCAGGTATTAATTTTCATGCTGAGAAAAGCACAAAGATATTTGTTCAGTGGAGAGTCAACAAATTGTATAGACTGAATATTTGATTATGAGTAACTCTCTCTTGAGAATTCCTCTTTGGTTAGCCCAAGTCACCAAACTTCAATTTATTTTGAAATTGTTAATGAAATTGGATTTGGAAACTGAATTACTTACAGACTCTATGATTAAATGGATGTAGAATTTAGATACAGTAATTGATGTGCAATAGTGGGAATTCTAGTGGAAGAGAAATATTGAACTTACAATGAGTATAATACTCAGACAAAACTAATATGTTTTACTGCTGATACATTATTTCAGTACTGATTGCTAAAATGGACAGTTAATTCTCTAAATATTGTTAGAAATGTGTTAACCAGGTTGAATTTTTTAAAAAATGTATTCGGTGGCATTGTTGTAAGGCTCAATAATTTGGAATTCTTCAATACAGTAGCTAAATAAAAACAATAATAAAAAAATAAAAAGCAAAAGGAGCAAAACAAAAAAAAACATTATTGTAAAAAGTAATGTAAATATAAAATAAAAATATAAATATAAAGCTTAAAAGAGATCATTGTTGATTTCAGAAAAGACAGGCACACCTCTGTATATTAATGATTCACCTGTTGAAGTGGTTAGCAGCATCACCTTTCGGAGCATTCAGTTAATGAGTAGCTAGCTTGGTCCCTCAATAAGATGAGATATAGGACACAGAAGTGCCTACATTTTCTGCATCACATGAGAACAGTACACCTTCCTTCCCTTGTCCTTACCACTTTCTATAGAGGGACAATCAAGAGCATCCTGTCATATTGCATTACTGTCTGGTTTGAAAGCATTACTGCTTCAGATAGGAAGGCGGTGCAGAGTGGTGAGGATAGTAGAAAAGATTATTGGTAGTTCACTCCCTTCTATCCAGGACATAGCACATAAGGAATGCTTGAGCAGGATCCTACATATCCTCTTCATAAGTTGTTTCCTTGTTACCTTCTGGGAAGGGGCTTCATGGTATCTGAAGCAGAACATCTAGATTAAGTCACAGTTTTGTCCAGATAGCATCAACCTTGTAAACTCTCAAGTTTCCTCTTTCTTCTGTCTGTCTGTCTGTCTGTCTGTCTGTCTGTCTGTCTGTCTGTCTGTCTGTCTGTCTGTCTGTCTGTCTATCTATCTATCTATCTATCTATCTATCTATCTATCTATCTATCTATCTATCTATTACTTTTAAATATTACTAAACTTTAGTACTGTGCATCATCCAAGAATATTCTATATTTCCTAATGGAACTGTCTATGGAGATTCTCAGTCATCTGAATAAGCTTCTTGGACAAGAAGTGAAGCATCTTCAAGGAAAAACAAAGAAAGTCTTTGAAAAAGCACCTTTGGGACTTCCTTTAAAAAAGCACCTTTGGGACTTCCTATTGGAAAGTATGTACTATTACCTCTGCGGAAGTATGGCTAATTAAGTTATAGGCGTGTGCCTTGATGTACAAAATAATGAAAAGGGACCACATATAAGTAGCCTAGAAGGTAACAGTGTTCTGTGCTTCGCCGTACATTCTGTGCTGCAGTATGATGTCATGCTGGCCACATGTTGGTAGAAATATCTCCAACACTGGCTCTTTGGCTAAGAAACAGAAATGAGCACTGTTCACGAAAGCCAGTCACAGCTAGCCAGATAAAATCTGCAGGGACACTTTTACTTTTATAGCCAAAGAAGAACTGGATGGCCACAGACTAAGCACACTTTGTTGTGACCTAGGTTTCCTGAGTCATTAAAATACACGAGTAGTCCCAAAGACGTCTTTTATTGCAACAGTTGTGAATTACGTTCATTCACAGCTGAGTCCCAATTAGTTGCAAAAAGTCCTTCGGGAGAAGTCCTTCGGGATAATCACCAACCTTTATCTCCCTTGACACTCTGCCAAAAACCTACTTGGCAAAGCCACACGGATTCCAGAATCAAACAGAGATGCCGACTGGGAACAGAGTTAACAATGTTGCTTTCCTGCAAAGTGCCCATGTGCCTTTGCTCCTCTTTTAAGCCTTATGGGAGGGGCCAATCATCTCCAGGCCTTACTCCCAAGTCGTCCCTTTTGTTTTAACTTTCATGCCTTCTGGCAGCTTTGTGTATGCGTGCACTAGGAACAGACTCCTCCTGTTCCTCTGCCTCTTTGCTGTCCAACTCTGGAGGCTCCGAGCCCGCACATCACTCCCAGATGGCCCTGGCCCCATCTCTGCCTCTGACACAGAGCCCTCATCTAGGCCTTCCCCAGCCTCCACGATTGGCCCATAGTCCTCCTCAGCCTCTTCACTGTCCCACTCTGCTGCCAGCTCCGCAGGCTGCTGGCAGACCACAACACACTTGCTACAACCTGTAAATCCCATTACTTACCCTTCTGTCAGGCTTTCTGATATCTGCCTGCAAACAAAAATAATTATTTCACAACCATGTTGCCCACAGGATGCCTCTAGCGAGATTTATTGAGAAGAAAGGATAGAGTTGCAAACTATTTCCTATTTAGAAATCAATATATTCCTATATACACCGGAACAGAGACATCTTTATCTTTTTCCTAACCCCTTTAAAGTAAATGAATGAAGTGGCAGGTCTGTCCACTGATAATAAAGGATTCTTCCTCTGGTTATTTGTGTAACATCATCTTTATAAGTCTGAGAACTAACCCTTAGAACTTCATTTGGCCTAAGTAATTTCTCTAGAAGGAAGCAAACATAAATCAGTTCAACGTTGATGTTACAAAGCCAACAGGTGCCCATTAAGTTAACAGGAACTGACTTTGATGTAGGAAGTAAAAAGTTTTGCTCTTTTTAAAAGTAATTTTCAGGTACCTCCCAACTTTGAATTACTACGGCTTCCCTGATGTAGGAGCTGCTGATAAATGAAGGGTTGTTTTTCTTAAAATTAACAAAAGGCCATGAATAATTTTTGGAATAAAACTTTTTATAATGATCCTGTTCAGGGTAGGTCAGAGATATTGCTTTACAATTAAATTGTTTCCATTTCTGATGGAAAGGGAAGAATATACGTTTTGCTGCAGGCAACCCAACTGATACAATCCTATATTGCTTTTTCAAAACTCATTTATTGCTGTCTGACAAAATAAGATTTTCTAGTGATGGGAACAGAAGTCTTAGCTGTTGCTGAGTGACAATCAACATAGTAGTAATGTTAAATTTTGATGGCGTATGGCGCCCACTATGAGATTGCTGTCATGGTCATACTTTTGAATGTACCTAGTGCTGCATTCAAAAAGTAATTCATTTACAATCTGTGTAGTTCTCATTAGATATACAGCCAGTGTACTCCTTTGGCATTTTAAGCAAACTCACTAAGACTCACTGGATTGTATTGTTTGCTCTTGAATATTCTTACACATGCTGTTCTTGTTTGGTGTAGATTATGTTTGCAGGAAATGGGTATGTCTAGTCTAATGAAGAGAAAAACTAGAGGTGACTTGATAGCAGTGTCCCAGTCAGGGGTGGTATTCACTGAACTTTGCTACTGGTTTGCAAATGTGAGCGTGCATGCATATGCATGCACTCGCTTTGCTCGCCCGCACCACCTCTGCACATTCGCAGGACATTCCGTGCATGAGCAGAGCATCAAAAATGAGATGTGATGATGTCTGGGCAGCTGGGCGAAGCCTCCCGTCGCCGCTACCAGTTCTCCCAAACCAGATAGAACCAGCTGATTATCACCAGTGGTCCCAATATTTGAGGGGCTGCCACAGCAAAGAGGGGGGGTCAACCTATTCTCCAAAGCACCTGAGGGCAGGACAAGAAGCAACATTGGAAGCTTATCAAACAGAGCTCTAACTTGGTATTTAAGTAGATAGTGAGCACAATTAATCCATGAAATGGCTTGTTTCCAGAAATTGTGGGTGCTCCATCACAGGTGGTTTTTAAAATTGGGTAGCCATTTGTCAGGAATGGTATAGGATCTCCTGCTTGAGAAGGGGGTTGGACTAGAAGACCCCCAAGGTTCCTTCCAACTCTGTTTCTGTTACTACATGAACGAGTATAGGGTGTCCAGCCAATGACAGTCAATGACAGCTCAGCAGTAAATAGGCAAATTGTGGAAAAGCCAAGCTGTAACTCATAATTGAACTTTAGTGTCAAAGAACATCTGATCAACTTACAATTATATTTAGGCATTGTAATCCCTGGTTCAGAATACTATGAAACTCTTAATTTTGTCAGTAGTTCAATAAGAGTTGTATTCTGCTTTTGCTCTTAACATTTATAAGCTTAAAAGAAAGGAGAAAATGATAAAGGAAGATTTCTTATTGCCTGTATATCTTCTGGGTATTTTTTTTCAGAGTTAGGTTTTTCTCCAGCACCACACTTTTTATCCTGGAAGATAGGATAAGCTAATAGTTATTTTGGCCATGTCATGTGGGGGAATTCATTGGACAAAGCAATTGAGTTTGGAAGAGGTAGCAGTAGCAGGAAAGTAGGCCACCAAAGAACACAATGGCTGGACACCATCAAAACTGACACAAGCCAGAAGATAGAAAAACTCAAAGAAGTAGTGCAAGATCGGAATATGTGGAGAGACCTGACCTATAGAATTGCCAAGAGTTGGACACAACTGAAAGGGTAACATCATCATCATCATCATCATCATCATCATCATCATCATCCAGTAAGATTTATGAGGTTTGGATATATGAACCAATCCTAATTCAAAATCCAGTGGCTAACTTGCAATGGCAGAATCAGTTTGCATATTTGAAGTGCCAAAGGGGAAAAAGAAGTCATATAAGTAAGTATGCATTATTATGTAAAAACACCCCAAGGAACATTTTTTTTTTAAATAAATAAAAAAGAAATAAGACTCCAATGATATTCTGGCTGAAATATGGACAAATGCTTCCCAAATACGGTATCCTTCTCAATCAGCATAACCATACTGCTACAGGGAACTTTATGTTGAACAAAACGATATTCTGATGTCCAAAATCCCAAAAGCAGTGGGTGGTTTTTATCAATGGGGTAGAGTGAGCCAGCTGTCTAAAATGGTACAAGTTAAAAAAGTTAAAAATTATACAAGTTACAATTTTTTTTTAAAAAAAATTGATTTATATGCCTCCCTTCTCTGGAGACTCAGGGCAGCTTACAATGCGTTAAGCAATAGCCTTCATACTTTTGTGTATTTATACAAAGTCAGCTTATTGCCCCCACAAACTGAGTCCTCAATTTACCTATCATAGAAAGGATGGAAAGTTGAGTCAACCTTGAGCCTGGTGAGATTCGAACTTACAGTAATTGCAGACAGCTGGAATTAATCACAATGCATTAGTCTGCTGAGCCACCAGGCCCTTAAAATTTTTTAAAACTCACAGGCTCCTAACCATTAGACCAGAGGAGTCAAACTTGATTTCATTGAGGGCCACATCAGGGTTGTGTTTGACCTCAGGGGATTGGGTGGGCGTGGCCAGATTGACATCACTCATGTCAGGGGCATCTGTGGTGGGCCAGATGGGCTGGGGGGGTCCATTGTCCTCCCGGGCTCCGTTTTCGGCTGCAACGGCCTCCTCCAGCCCTCTGCCAGCAAAAACGGAGCTCAGGAGGGCCACATGCATCTCTCCTGAGCTCTGTTTTCTCTGACAGAGGCACTGTGAGCCAATCCTTCACTGGTTCCAGGGCGGCCACGCGGGCCAGTTCTAAGCACCTCGTGGGCCTTGAGTTTGACACCCCTGCATTTAGACACTTCTGGCTGAGACGCTTGCTGGTGACTGATTCAGCTTATAATGAAGACCTTATGCCCAGTTCAATCTCTGTGATTCCGCAACCTAGTATCTTCCGGCCATTTGCACACCTGCACTGATGACTTTCTCATCTGCACTGGTAAGATTCTCAGAGGAACTTTTTGATGACTTCAAGAAGATTTTCTTTCAGATGGTTGAAAAAAATCATTACTCAAGAGCAGATTTTCACCAGTGCTGTCTATTATACACACATCGATGTTGATGTAGGCATTCTCAGCATTAACCTGTTTGCACATCCCCCCCCCGCCGCTATTTTCTCTGGATATGAATAAAATTACTGATAGAGACGAATAAAAATACTTTGGCATGTGCCATTTATTTCTTTTAAACAAGGCACCACCAGATGGTGCTATGCTCAAATATTTGGTACTTAAGTTGTTTGGTGAGTTTGTGCATTCTTATTAAAGACTGGTAGTTTTCAGGAACCTTTCTACACAACCGATGTGTGCTGCTTCAAGTCTCATTCCAGTGTGATCTTTTATTTAATCATCAGAATATTCTGCCTCCACCTAATCTGAAAGACAGCTCATTAAGCTTGTCCTAGATGGATACTTACTGCTGTAGGCATTCTGTTTATAAATATGAGATAGACCCAACACAAGAACTTTAAAACTGCAAGAAGTTTGTAGGGAGTTGTGATGAACCAGACAGCATTGAATTATTAATAGTGAGAAAGGCTGTGTTTTCCCAAGGGCAACTGCTCTACGTGTGTCTTTGTAGGCATTACACACAGTTTAACGTTTCGACAAATTGGGGACAAATTGGGGACACAGTATCTGGCCATTTTAAATCAATTCCACCACAAATATCTCTATCAAGATATTCTGGTCTTTCTACTGAGGGGTTGTTGGCATGGAATTGAAAGTTTACTTTTAAGGAGTGGATAGCAGGATTGGTTGGCATTAAAGATTCAAAAAGTTTCATCCAGCATATCCTCCCCCCTTTACTCAATCACAACAAATTAAGGACAACTGAGAATAATTTTTAGATCTAGGTTTTGTGTTAGAGCAAATGAGGGGAATTTAAAACAATCTGCTGTTGCTAAACTAACTTTCCTAGTTACGACTTCTTTTGGCCATTCTGTCTGAGGCTATTTAGATCTGAAACATAACCAGTGGCTGTTCCTATGCAATCAAGCTTTATGTCTGAAATGGTGTAGGTAGGATTTCCTGCTTGGGAAGGGGCTTGGTCGAGACATCCTCCAAGGTCCCTTCAAACTCTGCTATTCTGTGATTACATGGCATTTTCATCATCTTGACTTTTTGGATGCCAAAACCAACTGGAGAGATAATTTTGTACTCCTGCTTTGAAACAAATTAATAGTTCCACTGCATATTAATCTTCCATAATTGTCCATTTAGAAAGGAGCTTTTTAGCTAAGAGATCCTAAGCTTTGAATAGGGGAGGGTTATAGCCTATGGCAAAAGTAGGAATATAGGAGTGGTATCATCTTATGTTTTGCAGGAAGTAGAAACATGGTTTGTGTTGATCCTATTTTGGCTTACTTCAAAATTAATACAGGCAGAAGCTCAAGAATCTAAAAGGGATGATACCACTGGTGAAATGTAAAATTTGTTACTACCAGTTCTGTGGGCATGGCTTGGTGGGGGGGGGTATAATGTGACTGAGTGGGCATGGCCAACTTTTTTTTTAAAAAACCCTTTTAAAAGCATTTTTTCTACAACCTCTTCGGCCGAAGAAGTTGTAGAAAAAATGCTTTTAATTTTTTTAAAAAAAGCCTCTGATGATTGTGTGGCTCAGCTGGGCATCGGGTGGGGGTGGGGCAGGGATTTTTGCTACCAGTTCTCCGAACCACCTGCCGCAATCGCTACCGGATCCGGGAGCATTTCAACCCTGGATAATACCTCCATGCTCTGATAATATGTTGGGTGAATATTTCCCAACATTGTACCAGTGTTCAAAGAGAATCTGGGCATCTGTGGGGAAAGGGCAGTCAAGCTGGATGAGATGGTGGAGGGAGTATGATGATGCAAGTCTTGCCTTTTTTGAACATGAGAGCAACCCCACTCCCTAGCCCTGATGATGCTATCTAGTTTGGTAATGAAATATCTGGAAGAAAACAGCCAAGCTCAGAGAACACCAAGGTCCCCTCTTTTGAACATGCATGAAATAGAGTCAGAGGATTAGAAGGAACCTGGAAGTCTTATAATCCAATTCCCTGCCCAGTGCAGGAATCTTCATACCACCTTTCACAAATGTCTGTCCAATCCTTTCTTGAAAATGCTTCACTGATGGAGGAGCATCCATAGCTTCAGGAGGCTGCTCCATTGATTAATAGTAGTCACAGACAGGAAATTCCTCCATATTCCAAGTTTGGATCACTCACTGTTGAGCCTCCATTCACTTCCACTGGATCACTGTTGAGCTTCCACTGTTGGGCTTCCATTGCTTGGGGTGCAATCCTTGGATGCTTTAGAGCAGGGGTGTCAAACTCAATTTCATTGAGGGCCGCATCAGGGTTGTGTTTGATCTCAGGGGTGGGGCATGGCCAGGGTGGGTGTGGCCAGCTCAACATCACTCCTGTTAGGGGTGCCTGTGGTGGCCCGAGCATTCTGTTAGCGAAAATGGGCTCCCGAGCTCTGTTTTCACTGGCAGAGGGCTGCAGGAGGTTGTGACAGCCAAAACTGAAGCCCGGGAGCCTGTTTTTGCTGGCAGAAGCACTGCAGGCCGGTCCTTCGCTGTTTCCAGGGTGACTGCATGACCCAGATCTAAGTACCCCACAGGCCAGATTGGGCCCCCAGGCTTTGAGTTTGACATCCCTGCTTTAGAGAATAAATCCACATCCTGTCATCCTTTCCTATACTGGAAGACTGCCATCATGTCTCTCCTTTGTCCTCTCTTCTTTAGGACAAACATACCAAATCCTTTACCATATCTGCCATTATTCTCTGCAGGCTTTCCAAGTCTTCAGTATCCTTTTTGTATTGTGGCAACCCAGAGCTGGATTTGATACACCAAGTGTAGTTTAATGCAGCATAGAATGGCACTATTACTTCTTGTGATCTTGACACTATCCAACACATGTATCAAAGGACCAGGGCTGGCATTACAACGTTCCACCTTGTCAATTTTGACCACAGTTGGTGGGTGTCACTTCTCTCCAGCCTAAAAATCAACCTTCATCGGTTGAAAGATGAACCTGAATATGCCTGTGAGTAGTTAGCATCTAGGGGACGTGGTGGCTCAGTGGTTAGGATGCTGAGCTTTCGATCAAAAGGTCCGCAGTTCAGTGGTTCGAATCCCTAGCACTACGTAACAGGGTGAGCTCCTGTTACTTGTCCCAGCTTCTTCCAACCTAGCAGTTTGAAAGCACGTAAAAAATGCAAGTAGAAAAATAAGGACCACCTTTGGTGAGAAGGTAAAACGTTCCGTGTGTGTTTGGTATTTAGTCATGCCAGCCACATGACCACGGAGACGTCTTCGGACAGTGCTAGCTCTTCAGCTTAGAAACAGAGATGAGCACCACTGAGCATTCCTAGAGTTGGGAATGACTAGCACATATGTGTGAGGGGAACCTTTATTTTAGTTAGCATCTGGGTAGTAATCTGAGGAAACTGAGGCAAATTCACCGGGGCTGCTATTAGAATGAGATGAAATATTATATGAGAATTATGGTTTTTATACATTTCTTTGTTTCAGTACAAATGCTGATGGGACACCGAGCAGTTCTGTATTTGAAAAAAAAAACAACTGTGTTTTATAGCCACTCTAACAGAAGGAGCTGTCTCAAATTAAGGGTGTTTTTAAAATGTTGGTCATTATGGCTTCTTATAAATGTTTCATCACTGAGATTTTGGAGGGTAGAGGTCATCACAGAAGCCTTGCCTGAAGTATTAACTGCTGGATCCTTGTATTACTGTTTTCTACTTTGCCCTAAGAAAAGGAGTTCTGCTGAATATGAAGCCTATTAAGGTTTTTAAGTAAGACATAGCACCCAAATACCACTCTCTTTTATTTTGCCTACAGCTCAGATAAACACTTAAAGAGATAATGCCTTGAACAAAGAACAATATGCACTAGGATTATTAGATTCCAATGCCTGCAATTTAGCTCTGGAGCAACACTCTCGTATGTGGTTTTAGTTGCTACTAAACAGGAAAGGAAGATTAAAATCTGGCTTTTTCAAAAGATGCTTACTCTTTTTGATTTTTTTTAAATTATAAGTTTTATAATGAGCATAAGCACTAACACAAACTAACCAAGAGTAAAAGCGGAAAAGAAAGAAAGAAGAAAGAAGCGAATAGTTATGCAGATAGGTGCTTCAGTCTGGCAAGATTCCTGTCTGTAGCAGAGGTGGGTTTCAGCAGGTTCTGACCAGTTCTGGAGAACTGGTAGCGGAAATTTTGAGCAGTTCGGAGAACTGGTAAATACCACTTCTGACTGTCCCCATTTATTCTCTGCCTCCCAAGTCCCAGCTGATCAGGAAGAAATGGGGATTTTGCAGTAACCTTCCCCTGGAGTGGGGAGAGAATGGAGATTTTACAGTATCCTTCCCATGCCACACCCACCAAGCCACACCTACCATGCCATACCACGCCTACCATGCCATGCTATGCCCACCAAGCCACACCCACAGAACTGGTAGTAAAAAAATTTGAAACCCACTACTAGTCTGTAGGCAATCAACAGTAAAGAAACTACTATGAGAAACTCCTTGGGTCCTTCTTGGGTCCTGGCCTCTGACACTGTGTCAGGCAAGACAGAAAATGAAAGAACACTGAGCTCCAGTGCTAATGAGAGTTGTTACTCTTTCTAGTTGTTACTAGTGTCACAATGCTACACTAATGTCATCTGGGATATTCACATGGAATTAAAAAAGTAAAGCTGGCAGCTGGATTTGAAGCCCCTCTTCTATTTTATATGAATCACAGACATCCCTAAATGTTAAGCCTAATTATTTATTGCTTTAGTAAATTGTATAAGGTTTACTTACTTACTTACCTACCCATCCATCTCACCTAGGTCACCCTGGGTAGTTTACAGCAGCTTAATAAAACCATATAAACACATGGCTAAAAGTATAACTTAAAAATAGAGTTAAAAAGTTAAAACCTGTGAAGCTTTCCTTATAATTTAGCCTTTTTAAAATCTACATTAATTTAGCTTCCTTACAATTTGCCTTAGGTATAACCAAGTCATGGTTACACCAAAACCAAACAAAATAACTAACAAAAATAACTCTTTATTCAAAGAACCTTCTCCATTTAACTGTATATATATATATAATGATTCTGAGCTAGCTTTTCATTTTACAGTTATTCTCTCTTGCAACATTTCCAGAAAGGTCTTCCACTACATTGCAAAGAAACCATCTGCTACAGAGATTTATTCCACTTCAGTTTCTGTAATTAACTTATTAAGTTAATTTGTTGATCTGTAAATTTGATAAGCTGTGTTGCATTTAATTATTCTTCAATCCATTAACTCACATAATGAACGAGATTTGACAACATCAGACCTTTCCTCCTTCATGGTAAGAAACTTTTATTTCTTTGATTTATAAAAGAGGAATCACCAGAATTACACAGACTTATTTCATTATTGAATATAGAATACATTTTTATGGCAATACTTACAAAGAGATGAAATGGCTTTTTAACTGAATTAATATATACTGATCGAACTGGATTTGTTCCAAAAAAATACATCATAGACAATATTGTATATATTTTATACTTGTATTGTATTTTCTTACTGTTTCTTATGTCATTTTTTTTTAAAATCACAGGATGGTAGTCTAGAAATTATAATCACAGAAGCAACATAACCACTTAATTCAAAGGTTGAGAGTCTAGTGGTGATACTGGTTTTTCCAGCTTTAATAGCAGTGGTGAAATCCAATTTTTTTTGCTACCGGTTCTGTGGGCATGGCTTGGTGGGCCTGGTGTTACTTGGTGGGTATGGCTTGGTGGGCATGGCAGGGGAAGGATACTGCAAAATCTCCATTCCCACCCCACTCCAGGGGAAGGATACTGCAAAATCCCAATTCCCACCCACTCTGGGATCAGCAAGAGGTCATATTTGCCGGTTCTCCGAACTACTCAAAAATTCTGCTACCAGTTCTGCAGAACCTGTCAGAACCTGCTGGATTTCACCCCTGTTTAATAGGTATGTATTGTGTTGTTTTAGTATTGATGTTTTAAGACATCCAAGACCAAGTGGCTGTGGTTTCCGACGTCCCAATATAGTCAGTTGGCGCCATCACTGACTATTGGGGGCGAATCACTGGCCCCCACGGAGAGGGTTCAGAACTTGGGCGTCCTCCTGGACTCACGGCTGTCCTTAGAAGGGCACCTGACGGCCGTGGCCGGGAGGATTTTCTATCAGGTTCGCCTGATCCGCCAGTTATGTCCCTTTCTGGATCGGGACTCCTTACTCACGGTCATTCACGCCCTTGTTACTTCCCATCTAGATTACTGTAATGCTCTCTACATGGGGCTCCCCTTCAGGAGCACCCGGAGGCTCCAACTGGCCTAGAGTGCGGCCGCGCGGGTGGTGATGGGAGCGACATGGCGTTCCCATGTGACACCTCTCCTGCGCGAGCTGCACTGGCTCCCGGTGGTCTTCTGGGTGCGCTTCAAGGTTTTGGTTACCACCTTCAAAGCGCTCCATGGCTTAGGACCTGAGTACTTGCAGGACCGCCTACTACCACCAATAGCCTCCCACCGGCCAGTACGCTCTCATAGAGAGGGGCTCCTCTGGGTGCCGTCAGCAAAACAGTGTCGACTGGCGGCCCCCGGGGGAGAGCTTCCTCTGTGGGGGCACCTACTATCTGGAATGAGCTCCCCCGGAGATACGGAGGATCCTGGATCTGCGCACCTTCCGCCGCGCTCTTAAGACCTTTTTGTTTCACCAGGCGGGCCTGGCCTAACCTCTCTTCTTTTTTAGCGTTAAATTTTAATCTGTTTTAAACTATGTGGGGTGTTTTAATTCTGTCCGGGCCAAATTTATTTAATTTGATTTTAGTTGGGTTTTAAATTTTGTATACATGTATTTTTATTGTTGGCTGTACACCGCCCTGAGTCCTTCGGGAGTAGGGCGGTATATAAATCCAATAAATCTAATCTAATCTAATCTTTAATTGTTGATTGGGAGCTGTCCAGAGTTCCTTATAAAATGAGTGACTATGTAAATATTATAAATAAATAAATCAAATATTGTTGAATTGTCTTTAGTATTATGCTGTATTCTGGTACATTTAATACTGCGTACCAGATACAGGTGAACATTTAAAAAAATGAAGTAGTTTTTTTAAAAAAATGGTGAGTTGCGGGAGAACAATGTATTTACCGCCTTACAGTAAATTTATGATTGTGTTTGAGCCGGGAATTATAGTTGCAGATCCATGCAGGTTGTGAAGCGGGTCACCATGTGATCATGCCTGATTTCCTGAGCTTTTTTTGCAATGGATTTAAGTGAATCACTGTGGTCATTAAGTGGAGATTGTAGTTGTTAAGCGAACCCCACAGTTGTTAAACAAATCCATTGTCTATGATGGGCTTTTTTTTGTCAGGAACTGGATGTAAATGCTGGGGTTTTTTGGGCAAAAGACGTCATAAATCACGGTCATGTGACTGTGGGATGAGGCAGATGGCTATAAGTGTAGGCTAAGTGACTGGTTGTAAATCAAGGACTATTTATATCTCTGCTTTAATTTTGTCCTCCTTCATCTAAGGGTCATAAAAGAAATCAGCCATTGAGCATTTTGAGTGTGATTAGGTGGGAAGAAATAAAATCATTACATTTGTAGGAAACGATTGGAATCTTGTTTGCATGCTTATTCTTTTCTGACATTTCTCTGTTTCTAAAAAGCTTTTATTGAGATGGCAATTTAAAAAGAAAGATTTCCATGGCCTCTTAACACTGTTATTTCCTGTGTTTGTTTGTTTTTTAAAACATAAAACTAGTTCTTTAGATTTCCCACTGAAAAGCCAACAAATCTGATTAGAGTTGTGGGAGAGGGATGTTATTTGACCTTCAGGTAACACAGACTTTAGTGTTCTGGAAAGTTCCAGGCACTGAAAGGCAGCATATCTAAAGAGCACCGGGGTTCAGAAAGGTTATCGTAGAAGTCCTTTGTTCTAAATTGGGTTTACCAAGCTGTAGATCTGCATTGATCTCTTACTGTAGCAGCCATAGCTATTGCTGCATCTTAATTTGACACCAAAGGAAAGAGAGGCCATTCTGCTTTCCTCATTGTCTTCATAGCTGCTTTGTGTGATTTTCAACATCGCAAATGAATAAAGTTGGGTTCCAAGGTAACAATTTGTGAATAGCTACACATCAAAAAGAAGGGGTCATTTAAAGGAATGAAAATAATCTATCTTGCTAAATCAATAGAGGGATATTTGAAGCTTGTCAGACTATGCCATTCCATGAAAGCCCACCAAAACCTGTTATATTTCAGGGAGGCTAATCAATAAGATTATTATTTTAAAAAATGTGATGGCTGTTAGAGCCAAATACCAACTTTGAGTACTGTATGCTAGAGCTAGCAGAAGGCTAAACAAAAAAACCCCTCATCCTCTTGTTGATTTTGTTAGGTTTTTTGGTCTCAGAATGAAGATGTGCTTACCTTATCAGACAGTGTGTTGTTGAAAACCTGCCTAACAATAAACTGAAGGACAAACTGTGTTAGCAGTCAACATATTTGATCAGGTTTGTGAGAAATGTCTTGTGTGATGAATCTAAATACTCTGCAATACTTTATCTCACAATTATTTAAAGTCTCAGATTTCTTCCTCCTTTTCTTTTCCTTTCTTTCTTTCTTTCTTTCTTTCTTTCTTTCTTTCTTTCTTTCTTTCTTTCTTTCTTTCTTTCTTTCTTTCTTTTGGCTAAACTTGTAAAACCTAATTGGCTTAAAATATTAACTGAAATGTGTCTTGCCAGGATAGAGAAATTATTATGGATACATTGCATTATAGCACCCTTACTGTTCATAAATGGATGTTTAGAAACTAGGCAATAGATCAAGTCTAAATTTGTCTCTGAGCCCACTTGGAGCAGTAGCTTTTAAAGTACGGTTGGTCATCCTCCATACATGTGGGTTTAGGCCACATTTTTTATAGAAAATCCAGATTGGGGAAGGTTGTTTTAGCAAGCTTTTTTAATATATATATATATATAAAGTTTTTTATTTTTCAATTACAAATACTGTATAAACATTCCCATGTTTCCTTATGCAGTGTCTCGTCTGGGTACAAACATATCTGTGCAACATTGTTCATCATTTGGCACATCATTCACATTCACATTATTTCTCTAAACTTAATATTATAATATATTAAACATTTAAACATTGTAAAACTCTCTTTTGTCTTCTTAATATCTTCTAGTGATAATACCATATTAACATTAAACATCATTATTCTTATCATACATATACTAACAATTTTCATCTTATTTATACCTTATCTTAATGTATTTTCTACTTGTTCTTTAGCCTTCTTCATTTCCAAACTCCCTTTTTATTCTCCAACCATTGATAAAACACTTCCCATATCATATAATATTCAGTTTGTTCATTCTCCTTGATTGCTAATGTTAATCTGTTCATTTCTACACATTCTAATATTTTCCTTATCACCTTCTCATCAACGGGAATCTTTCCATTTTTCCAGTGTTGTGCAAATACAATTCTAGCTGCAGTTAATAAATGAATAATTAAATATACATTCTCTTTATTATAAATTTCAGATAAATTTCCTAGCAGAAATATTTCTGGTTTCAACTCAATACGTTGTTGTATCATCTCTTCCAACCATGTCTTAATTTTTGTCCAATATTTCTTTGCTTCTCCACATGTCCACCACATATGATAAGAAGATCCAGGTATTTGGTGGCACTTCCAACATTTAGCAAGCTTGAAAAGAGCATAGTATAGGGTCTTAAAACATAGTAAGTATCTGGAGGTGCAGATAACTAACAATTTGACTTGGTCTCTTCATACATTACCTTTAGTGACATGTGCAAACCAGTGTTTTCATTTCCTGCAAACGGAATGAGGAGAGCACATCTTTCTCTTTTTATCCTGGCCACTTTTTACAGACACACGATTGAGAGCATTTTAACAAACTGCATATCACTGTTTGTTTTGGTGGCAACAGTGCCTCAGATAGAAAGTCCATACAGAGAGTGGTAAGGACAGCTGAGAAGATTATAGGAAGATCGCTTCCCGCTACTCAGGATACTGCTTATAAGCGCTATGTGCTTAGAGTTCAAAGCATTATCAGCGACCTCACAACCCAATTCACGGTCTGTTTCTGTTGCTCCCTCTGGGAGGAGATTTTGAAATATCTATACTAGTACTACTAGATTCTGCAACAGTGTTGTTCCTCATGTGATCCATCTTGTAAACTTGCAGAATTCTCTTTTTTTTTTGGCCATGTATATGTATACATCCAAACTAGGGCGTGATGTTTCCCTGTGTCTTATATGTGTGGGTATGTGGGTATATGCATAATCGTTCTCTTTTGAGAGCTGAATGCAATGAAATTTCATTTTAATGTATGCTGATTAGTGTACATTTAAAATGACAATAAAGATTCTATTCTGTTCTGTTCTGTTCTGTTCTGTTCTGTTCTGTTCTATTCCTCCAGCTTGAGCAGGGGGTTGGACTAGAAGACCTTGAAGATACCTTCCAGCTCTATTCTGATTTGATTCTGATGAGCATGATGAACATGATAGCTTCTACTTGAATCATATCTGAAAATCTTCTAGTAGCAGATAAGCTTATATCTAAGAGTAAAACAATGTTCTTTAGTTCAGGAAAGCTAGTTTTGTATGGCATGTGAAGCATGTGAACTTCAAAATTCAAATTCAGAATTTAAAACATGGTTACTGTAGATACTTGTTTGATTAAGAGAAATGAGCCCATTCAATCATCCTCATGATGCCTGGTAATTTAGTTAATCTGCTTAATTAAGGGTTTGTAGCACGGGTGAAATCCAGCAGGTTCTGACAGGTTCTGCAGAACCGGTAGCGGAAATTTTGAGTAGTTCAGAGAACCAGCAAATACCACCTCTGTCTGGCTCCAGAGTGGAGTGGGAATGGAGATTTTGCTGGATCACTCCCCCAAAAGTGGGGTGGGGATGGACATTTTGCAGTATCCTTCCACTACCACACCCACCAAGCCACGCCCACCTAGCCACACCACACCCACCAAGCCACGCCCACAGAACCAGTAATAAAAAAAATTGGATTTCACCACTGGTTGGTAGCTATTCTAAATATTAGCATATGATTTTGAAAGGAGGATCCGGATGAAGGATCCGGATGAAGGTATGAAACCACCTATGCAGGTACTGATATAAAATGCTAAAAGCAAACCTATTTTGCAACCCATTGATCTTAACATATCCCCAGTTCTTTAACAGCATGTTGAAAATGACTACTGGTTTTCAATAAATTATTCTTTACCGTGCCTTGATTTGTTTAGCAGGTAGCTATCCATATCACTGAGTAGATAATGTAGACTCTGGAGCAGAGAAAGGAAATTTCAAGGAAGTAACAGTTTAGCAATGTCATTACATTTCTGTTCTACATTTCTAATTATGCACACAGATCCCTAAAATGGACCTTAACTTAAGAGAGATGCTTTTAAAAGATGTTCCTTGTAAATAATCAGTTTTTGCCTGATCCTAATCTGCTTTTATGTTGTGTGGAAAACACCTTGCTAGATCAAATTGAGTGTCTCTCTGAGATCTTAAACTTTGTCCCTTGATGCTAACCCTACTTCCTCATTACATCTCGTAAATTTTTATTTAATATCAACTGTCGTAGAATAGGTTGAGAGAGTGATATTCTCACTTGGGAAATAACCCAAATATACAAAATACATATATTGAATATAGTTGTTGTTTTAAAATATTGCATTCAGTGAGGTTTTTCACGTTTATTGGATACTTTACAGAGTGTTCCTAAAATATTGGTTGTCAGCTTCAGCATGCTGGAAATATAAAATGATGGAGGAGAAATACAGAAATGTAATGGGCCTGCCCCACTGTCACCTTGCTTTATTTTAATATCTGTAAGTTTGTTAATGCTTTTTGAATAAGAGTAATGTGGGTAGAAGGCATGAATGTGGATTTATATCCTTATACGAGGAGGCGCAGCAAAAGCAATTACTCCTTCATGTTAGAAAAACAGTGCCAGCCCCAATTTACAATCTTGGATTAATAGTATGTGTTTGCTTTCTGCTTATGAACTGGTGCTATATAGATGTAATGAAAAGACTGATCAATATTACTCTGATTGAACAAAGTGTAATGCTATATTTCAAATCTGAGCTGCTTTTTCTACATATGCATTGTATTTTTGCAACTTTTTCCGACAGTTTTCCTATTTTTGGATCAGGTATTTATTATTTCTGTATATTAAAGCGTATGCATTATTTTATAATTATAAAAATCCATATGTTATTTTATAACTTACAGTGATTATGTATGGTATGTGGCATAAGGTATACTAATATCCTGCAGGTACCAATAGTGTTTCCTTGGACATAGGCTTGACACACAAATGAGGAACATACGCAGGTAGTCCTCCATTTACAACAGATCTTTTAGTGACCATTCAAAGTTATGACAACACTGAAAAAAGTGAGTTATGACCGTTTTTCAGACTTACTCTTGCAGCATCCTCATGGTCATGTGATCAAAATCCAGACGCTTGGCAACTGACTCATATTTATGACGGTTTCAGTGTCCTGTGGCCATATGATCACCTTTTGCGAACTTCTGATAAGCAAAGTCAATGGGAAAGACAGATTCACTCAACAACTGTGGCAGAAAAGGTCATAAAATGGATCAAAATTCTCTTAATAAATGTCTCACTTAGCAACAAAAAATTTGGGCTCTGTTGTGATCGTAAGTTGAGGACTGCCTATAAAGGGCAGCCTTCCTACAATTTATCTTTCCATCATAGAAGTAGACAAAGTTGTTGCTGGACACTTCCAATTATTCCAGGATTTTCTTAAAATGTCAATTATATAGCTCTGCCTTTTATAAGAATATTTTTGCAACTGTGTAAATAACTTACTTGAACCATACAGGAATGTACAAGTTGCTGAGATTGAAAAAACATTCGGCTTTCTATTAGCAGTCACTGAATTTTGACGTGGCCAGAAAAAATAACTTTGTCTGAAAAGAAAGAATTGGGCACTTCTTTGCCAGACCAATAGTCCTCGGTGGCTTAACGGTTAAGATACTGGGCTTGTTGACTGGAAGACTGGCAGTTTGAAACCCAAATACCGTGTGATGGGGTAAGCACCTGTTTCTGCCTCAGTTTCTGCCAACCTAGCAGTTGGAAAGCATGCAAATATAAGTAGATAAATAATTACCACTTTATTTACTTGTTTATTAGTTCAATTTATATGCTGCCCTTCTCTGGAGACTCAGGGTGGCTTACAATGCGTTAAGCAATAGCCTTCATACTTTTGTATATACCTGCTTAGTAGGGCTTTCAGCCTCCCCTTAAGCGGTGTTCTTTTTTATACAAAGTCAGCTTATTGCCCCCACAATCCGGGTCCTCTTTGGTGGGAGGTAGCAGAATTCTATGTGCCTTGGCATATAGTCATGCTGGTCACATGACCACAGAAGTGTCTTTGGACAATGCTGATTCCCTTGGCTTGGAAACGGACCATCCCCTAGAGTCGACTGTAGGAGAAATCTCCCCCCCCCCACTTTTTTTGACAAACTAACAAAATCAACTTTTATGCATGGTCTGAACTGCATTGGGATGACTGTGTCAACTCTGAAGCTGGCCTCACCGAGGCCAGTTTTTAGGCTTCAGTGTTGCCACACTGGAGCTGAGGGATGGGGGGTGGGGGGGATAGAGATAGCTGGCCTTTTGTAGCCAAAACAGAGTTTCTCCTCTGAACCAAGGACATTCCAACAGCTGGCTGGAGAGAGGAGATGGAGAGAAGTAACCAGGCAATCGGCTAGCACTTAGATTGGACAACGTGACTTATTGTTTGGGCGAAAAGGAAATTTTCACTTTTTAATTGGGAACTCTCAGAGTTGGCTTTTACCAGTCTGTGCCAATATGATATCTCCAAATAAAACGGTTCTTTGAGGAATCTACCTGCCCTGGAGTTCTGTTTGCTATGGGTGTATTACTTGGAACGCTGACAAACTGGAACTTAGTCTAATAATTTGTATCACACTGCTCTACATACTGCTTCGTCATAAAGTCTGAAATATAATTACCATGACTTTTTCCCATATGCGAGCCATTAATACTTGAGAGAAATAAACCTGCTCTTCCTGATATAATGTAATCAGATTAATTCTATCAGAGGTTGTCCACTGAAACAAGCACATCGTGAAAAGCTTAAATGCCCTTAGACTGGAAGTATTCTTACAGGGAAAATAAAATCTCTAAATCCTGATTGACCCAGATTTCTTTCCACTTTATTAAATTTAAACCAAAACAACTGTCAATCAAATAAGTCAATAAAATGCCCTTTTGTTATATGCTAGGAATTCGGGCAAGGAGAAAGAAGCGGTAAATAAATTGTTGCTGACATTTCCGATTCCTATATTTCCCTGGTGATCTCAACTCCGTATGCTTTTAAAACATCATGGGAGAGACACTAAATCTTTTATTGGAGTTTGGATAATGTCCTAATAGAAATAAGAAAAAAAAAGAAAAGGAGAGAGAGAGAGAGAGAGAGAGAGAGAGAGAGAGAGAGAGAGATTTTTGCAGGTTGTATAGAAATGTTGTGGAATAAAAATAGAATAGAATAACAGAGCTGGAAGGGACCTTGAAGGTCTTCTAGTCCAAACCCCCTACCCAGACAGGAAATCCTACACCACTTCAGACAAATGGTTATCCAACATCATCTTAAAAATTTCCAGTGTTGGAGCATTCACAACTTCTGCAGGTAAGTTTTGTTCCACTTAATAATTGTTCTGTCAGGAATACCTTCGTGGTTGCATATTATCTATATAAAGTCACACGGGGGTTTATGTGGAGAGATACTTTATTTTGCTGATGGGGGCAGATAGAAGACGAAGCTTATTGGAATTGGATTTATGTGGAGAAAGAATATTCAACTCCAATCAAGATGAAGAGAAGATTGAAATTTGGATTATGGAGATAGAAAAATTTCTTTTTGGATGTAATTGTATGATTATAATAACATATGCATAATTATATTATATTGCATGTTTTATGTTTTTATTTTTGTTTTTTAGTTAAGGGGTGTAGTTGGGATCAAATTATTTGATATGGATATGCAGGTTATATTATGTTTTATTAGAAGGGGGATTGAGTTTGGTATATGATTAGTAATGTTAATACCAATGGTTCACAGAAAGGTATAATAATTTTTAAATTGGCTTGAATATTATAATGGTTATTATTATTGGGTGTTTAACTTTAGATAAATATTAATATCTGTAGTTCTATTGTTATATTTTTCTTTTCCCTTTTTCATTATTCTTTTTTTCTTTCTTCTTCTTTCAAAATTTTTTTTCAATTTAGAATCTGAATACATAATAGTTTTTGCTTTTCTTGTTATAAATCTTTTCTGTTCTTTTAAAATTTGTAGCGGAAGTCAGGGGAGGGATGGGGAGGGAAGGGGTGAGGCTAGAGGGAGGTGGAGGGGTGGGGGGAAAAATGAAAAAATTTCTTGTATTGTAAAACTTTTTCAATAAAAAAAAAATGTTCTGTCAGGAAATTTCTCCTTAGTTCTAAGTTGCTTCGCTCCTTGATTAGTTTCCACCCATTGCTTCTTGTTTTGCCCTCAGGTGCTTTGAAGAATAATTTGACTCCCGCTTCTTTGTGGCAGCCCCTGAGATATTGGAACACTGCTATCATGTCTTCCCTAATCCTTCTTTTCATTAAACTTGACATACCCAGTTCCTGCAACCGTTCTTCATATGTTTTAGCCTCCAGTCCCCTAATCAGTGGTGGGATTCAGCCGGTTCGCACCGGTTCTCCCAAACAGGTAGCTAACCACACCTGGCCACGCCCCTTGCCCCTCCCAGCCACTCACCTCAGATGAGGCTGATATGTCTGACAATGGCTTTGCCATGTTGCCCCCGCAGTGAGCCTTTGGCCGAATGGGCAGGTCTGAAGCGGGGCTTCCTCCTGTGGTATACTGCTTTCTGCATTTAATTTTGAAGCCACCCAGCTGGAGGGCACCCCCCCCCCAGCAGTGATCTCCACCACCATCATGCAAGCCAGCCAGCCAGCCTAGCCCAAACCCGCGAGTGAAGGAACAATCGCCCTCCACCAGCCAGCCCTCTCCCGCACGCCCAGTCAGGTTGTGAGAGTGCCTGGCCTCTCAGCTGCCCCTCACCCTCTGGAACGGCAGCAGCAGCACGCTCCCATCATCCCACAAACACTATAAAGCCTCTGCAGCCTGTTGTGCTACCCGGCTGCTTCGGGAGTGAGGGGGGATAAAGAGGCCAGCTGGCAGGCCGAAGCATCACTGGCTTTGCTGTCCTGTCTCCGCTCTTGCAAAGTGGAATGCAATGCCTCCTCTCTTGCCACACAGCCCTCCCGATCAGCAGAGGCTCACTAGATGAGGAAGCTGTCCGGGGTCAGTCCTAGCTTTGCTATCCATCGCAGCTAGGAATCTCAGGCAGGAAAATTGAGGATGCCAAATCTGAGTGGAGGGCCTTGGAAAGGTATCAGAATAATACTTAGAAGGGACCTTGGAGGGGACCCTATACTATTTCAGAGAAATGGCTGTCCAATCTCTTCTTGAAAACTTCCAGTGTTGGAGCACCCAGAACTTTTGAAGACAAGCAGTTCCATTGATTAATTGTTCTCATTGTCAGGAAATTTCTCCTTAGTTTTAGGTTGCTTCTCTCTTTGTTCAGTTTCCATCCATTGCTTCTTGTTTTGCCTTCTGCTGCTTTGGAAAATACATTGCCCCCCCCCCTTCTTTGTGGCAGCCTCTCAAAACCCTGTTTTGTGACCTGCCTATCACACTCTTGGGCAAAGCATGTGAGCCATTTCTTCCTTTCAGTGGTCCATGAAAGTATATCGATAGTATGTAGATGCAGATAATAAAATCGAAAAAAGTGAACAACAATTTACAGAACTATAGATACATTGAGGTTGGGGGTGACAAGGAGTGGCTAGGAGGGGAGGGGCTGGGCAAAGCGCCCCTTGACATGAGTGATGTTGAGTTGGCCACCACCCACCCAGTCACACAACCACCCAGGCATGCCCACCCAGTCACATGACCACCCGGCCACGCCCACCAGGTTACACCCACCAAGCCACGCCCACAGAACTGGTTGTTAAAAAATTTGAATCCCACCACTGCCCCTAATCATCTTTGTTGCTCTTCTCTGCATTCTTTCTAGAGTCTCAACATCTTTTTTTACACTGTGGCGACCAAAACTGGATGCAGTATTCCAAGTGTGGCCTTATCAAAGCATTATAAAGTGATATTAACACTTCACGTGATCTGGATTCTATCCCTCTGTTTATGCAGCCTAGAACTGTGTGGCTTTTTTGGCAGCTGCTGCACACTGCTGGCTCATTTCTAAATGGTTGTCCAAGATCCCTCTCACAGGTACTACTATTGAGCAAGGTACCACGTATACAGTACCTGTGCATTTTGTTTTTCTTCCCTAAATGTATAGATCATGTAGATTTCTGTATGGAAATATATCTTCATTTTATTATAAGCAGAATTCCAATTTAAGGCAGTTGATATCTGGAGATGAGATTTTTCTGGAGAGAGTTGATGAATTTTATATTTTCCTTTCTTCATCTCTTTCATAGACCTTCCTCCTTTCCTTTCTTGTGCAACATGGTGGCATAACTCTTATTTTTTGTTATTTGACCAGAAAAATAACTACTTTTATCTTCTCCTTTTGAACGCTTACATTCAACTCTTACTTTAATACTATAATACAGTGTTCATTTTCCTCCTAAAATATTTTTCCCCATTTTTAAATTTTAACAATCATCAAATCCATGTCATAATTTAATTTTTTCCCCATCTCCTGCACAAATTCCACAAAGAACTTCCAGATAAATTTTTTCAGTGATTTTTTTCTTGTTTGGCAAGAGTCTTTAATTTAGCCATCATTGCCAATTCACTTAAATGCTTGCTTTAAGGGACTTCCACAAATATGCAGTTTGGGTAAAGTATGATTTTTTTTTCTCCTTAGATTATCATATGCTGATTTCCTTAAAAACAACTCAAGAATAGTAATAGCAATAGAATAGCAATAGCAGTTAGACTTATCTACTGCTTCACAGTGTTTTATAGCCCTCTCTAAGAGGTTTACAGAGTCAGCATATTGCCCCCCACAATCTGGGTCGTCTTTTACCAACTTCAGAAGGATGGAAGGCTGAGTCAACCTTGAGCATGGTGAGATTCGAACTGCCAAATTTCAGGCAGCTGGCAGTCAGGAGAAACAGTCTGCAGTACTGCATTCTAACCATTGTGCCATCACGACTCTTAATAATTAAACATATATATATTGCCTGACTCCCAGTAACTTTAAGCGGTTTACAATTTTAAAAACATTTAAAAAGAAAAATCAATACAGAAAATACATATTATGATTAGATATGGGGTTTATTCAATTATTAGATACAGATCTCCTCATCATTTGCATTTGTTTAGAGCAGGGGAGTTAAATTTGCAGCCTGCGGGCTGGATGCGGCACACACTGACCATGGCCACCCCTGTTTTAGTGAAGGAAAAAAAAAGTTGAGATACATCACATGACGACAAAGTGTCATCGCAAGTTTGACACCCCTCTTTTAGAGAGTCATTGAGGCCACTTGGAGGTTAATCTGTGTCCTCAGGGCAGAGGTGGGATTCACTTACCTTCCCTATCGGTTCACAAATGTGAGCACGCACGTGTGCGCGCTGATTTCATTCACACGTGCCACCTTCCATGTATGCTTGGCTTTCTGCACATGCTCTTTGCTTGCACACAGCCTCCAAAACGTAGTTAAATAGGACATCATTACGCCCAGGTGGGTGGGCGGGGCTTACCACAGTCAGCACTACTGGTTTGCCCGAATTGGACAAACCCAGCTGAATCCCACCACTGCCTCAGGGTTACCTGAGTAGTGCAAATGAGTGTGGAGCCCTTTGGAACTGTTGAAAGGATTTTGTTGTAGACTGGAGATAGATGATGTCGTATCGTCCCCCCTCTTTTGAGATAGATGATGTCTATCATCATTGATTGAGATAGATGAGATAGATGATATTGAGATAGATGATGTAGACTGGAGATAGATGATGTCGTATCGTCCCCTCGTATTGTATGATGTCGTATCGTCCCCTCGTATCGTCCCCCCTCTACGTACGACATCATACGTATATGTGTGATGTCGTATTGTCCCCTTGTATCGTCCCCCCTCTATTGAGATAGGGTTGTTCAATTTTGACAAAGATGGCCTCATTGACCCCTCTTTCAAACCAGCAGTCCTCTCTGTCCAGAATGTGGACAGGAGTTCCAGCTATCTGCAAGGAGTCCAGCTATCTAAAGTCAGAGCTGAAGAAGCTTCTTGGATAAGAAGTGAAACAACTTCAAAGAAAAACCAGTTAGTCCAGCTGCCTCTTGAAAAAGCACCTTTGGGACAACCATGACCTGGATGACTGAGTTTCTCCATAGAGAGAAAAAGTTTCTTTTCAGTCTGGTGAGCTACCTCAGAGTTTCTTGAAAAGGCAAACACTTTGCATTTGCTTCAAGAGCTTGAGTTTTTCATGTTTATTTATTTATTTATTTATTTATTCAATTTCTATACCGCCCTTCTCCCGAAGGACTCAGGGCGGTGAACAGTTAAAATGACATACATATAGAATGTGAATATAAATAATTAAGCCAGTTTGGCTCGACAGTTAAGAATCTTATGATTAAGAATTAACAGTTAAGAATGTTGAGGGGAGCCAAGTACAGTCTCCTTAGCAACTGTCTCACCTGCATATTTTGGTCCAGGAATATATTCTTCAAATAAAATTGATGGCTTCTGGTTGACAGCGTTTTCATTCAGGCAAATATAACATTCAAATCCAGGTGTTGAGTCTCAAGGCTGGCTTTTAAAATCTATTTCTAGCTGAGAGTTTTAAATCTTCCTCTTTGGTGCATAAGGCTGTGTGCATCAACAGGAATGTTGCAATGCTGGAGACTTGTAAATTGTGATACGAAGCTGTAGAATTACAATTATTTTTGAGATTGTGGGAAGTGCTGTGAGAGAGTTTGCTTTCCCTGATTTGCATAACTTTTTGTCATTGCCTATTGACCCTACTAGTTAATCAAGTTTGGGAGATTTCTTGCTGAATGCAAACACCCATGAAGTCGTTTACTGGAGCTGAAATCTTAGATAAGCATAACATTATAAGCCATCTTTTGAGATTGTTTCAGCTGTTTGGAGAACTCTATCCCTCCAAACTATTGTAAAATATATGTCTATATTAATTAATTTGTGTTTTTTCACTCAATTCAATCAACAAAACCTCTGGGCATGTTACACAGGCATTTAAAAGAATCAGAACAACAAACAATTATACCATAAAATGTTTCTTATCATTACTGGGGCAAAGTTCCATCTACTTTAGCACTTTAGTATTTTCTAGACTGCTTACGATTGTATTTAGCAAATACAAACGTTGAATAATATTTATTTTCTTCCATTCAATGTGTCCAAGTCTCAGAGACTACCTGGAAACATCGCAAGTTTTCTTGGCAAGATTTTTCAGAACTAGTTTGCTATTGCTTCCTTTCTAGGGCTGAGAGAAAGTGACTGGCTCAAGTTCACCTAACTGGATTTCTGCCTTAGGCAGGACTACAATTCACTGTCTCCACACCTTCAAGCTGCCAAAGCTAAGAAACACTGGACTAGACAGGTAAAATTAAAAACACCTTTAAAAATCCAGAAAGATTACAAGCACTGTGAAGAGACATTTAATGTAAATTTAAAATTATTTCTTTTCTTTCCTGCTGTAACTTTTCCATCTTGAATTCCCTCTTTAAACAAGGTAACAGCCTTTGAGCTCACACAGATTATTATTATTATTTTTTGCCAGTAATTTAATTTTAATACAGGCTATGAATCAGTGGACTTAATTCTTTTCTCATCAACCTCCTGTGAGGGATTCCTAGTCACTCCTTGCAAATTGATAGAACTATTACAAACTTTTACCCTAAACTTTTGAAAAACAGCATGTAATCCAGGTGAGTCACATTCCCCCCCCCCAAACCAAAGCTAAAGGCAGATTGAGAAAGCAATCTATTGAACAGATTCTGCAGTGATCTGAAAAGAACACACAACTAAAACTGACAGGTGTAAGTGAGCTTCAGAATTGGTTCTTCCACCAAGCAGGGAAAAACAGTCATCTCAGGCATCAAATCTGGATCTGTTAAAGATAGAAATAGTGGATCCTTTTAAATGACCTTCCCCACACTCAAGTACATATGTAAAATGAATGAATGAATAAATAATAAATGAATGAATAAACAAATAAACAAATAAATATTGTACAGAAATATTGTATTAAACTCCCAGCATGCAATAGACAGTTGATTGAGATTTTTCTTTTTTTTGGCATTATAGGCCAGTATATCTTGAAGGCACTATTTGAGTGATCTACCTATCTGTCCGTCCATCCATCTATCCACCTACCTACCCTCCATGTCTCCCTCCTTCACTCCATCTATCCATCCATCCACCCACCCATCCATCCATCCATCCATCCATCCACCCATCCATTCGTGATTAAGAAATCAGCAGTCATTAAGCAAACCCACAGTCATTAAGTGAACCAGTGATTCACTATGGATATGGTTCTGCCAAAAACCAGCATTTACTTCTGTTTTTTGGCAAAATCATCGTAAGACATAGCTATCCTTAGCAAGATGTGTAACTTGAAATGGCTGAGCAAGTACTTTTCAAATAGACAGCTATTTGAAGTTATAATTGCCAAAACATCTAAGCGAGATATTTACATGAGCGAGATTTGAACAGCTTGACGCAATGGTCAGATATGAGAGATTCCATCCTATACCCTACAATGAACATCTCTGCATTTGAGGAGTGGCAGAGGTAGAAGACGTGGCTCACATCGTATTTGATTGTTGCATGTACAAGAGGAGGAGGGACAGGTACCTCGGTTTATATACCAAACGAATGACCTATTGGCAGTGGTGGGATTCAGATAATTTAACAACCAGTTCTCCGCCCTAATGACCAGCTGGGTAGGCGGGCTCGGTGGTCATGTGACCGGGTTGGCATGGCCAATTCAGCATCACTCATGTCGATGGGTGCTTCGCCTTAGCTGTTACAATGTAATAAGCGTTAAGCAGAGAGACAGTTTCTGTAAGCAAGGCAATAAAGATTAGGCTAGAAATAACACCAGAATGTTTCCTTCCTGCCTTCCTTACAGGATTAGCCCTGTAAAGTGGGAAAAAAACAAAATAAGATTTCTTCCAACAACCGGTTCTCCCAAATAGGTGTGAACTGGCTGAATCCCACCACTGCCTATTGGGATCCCCACATCAAAACAACTTACCTTATGTGTGGCCAGAATCTGAAAATAACATTTAGCACAGCACAGGACTTAAGCAAAATGGTTCAGTTGAGATCTGCATATATGGGACTGATTGGGATAGCTTGCAGGAGTGACACCTAAATATAATTTTATCATATTTTAGCTATATCCTAAATTATTGTATTCTATTCCAATTTAATTTTAGACTATATTTTATTCCAATTTCATTTTAAATCGCATTTTATCCAATTCTGTTTAAAATTTGCTTTTATCAAATTTTAGTAATAATTTGTTTCTGGAACTTTGCACTTTGATATGGCCCAAGGGCTAATCAATAAAGTCTCATTGTCACATGGTCATTTGACTGCAGGACATTGCAAAGGATCTGAAGTGTAATCATGTGACTGTGGGGTGAGGTTGATTGTTGGAACTTTGAATCTGGATCGTAAGTACCCCCTAAGTAGGAACTCTGGAACTTTGAACAGTTCCTAAGTGACCATTGTAAGTTGAAGACAACCTGTATTGCATATTGTGCAATTATATCATGGCCCACCTCTCCAACTGTTCTTTGAAAACTATCTAAAATCTATTTTTGAAAACTATATATTGAGATGTCTACATTTTTGTTTAATTCACTCCGCCTTTAATGAATTGCAAAAGGCACTCCTACATTTTCCCATTTGTGTTAATATCTGCATGGATTTCTTTCCAAAAGGAGGGAAGCCAACAGCTCTCTAATTCCCTAAGAAAACAAGTAAGGGGCGTGCATAAGTGTATCAGCGTGCCTACTGTCCCTGTCCTACTGTCCCCATTTATTTGTATCCATGTCCTGTATTCATAATCATGTTTATACTTATGTCTGTTATCTTATACACACTTGACAAATAAAATATAAAATAAACATATAAAATAAATAAATAAATAAATAAATTCAATCCTAGAATAGAATAGAATAGAATAGAATAGAATAGAATAGAATAGAATAGAATAGAATAGAATAGAATAGAATAGAATAGAATAACAGAGTTGGAAGAAAGCTTGGAGGTCTTCTAGTCCAACCCTTTCCTTAGGCAGGAAACCCTTCATAACTTCAGACAAACAGTTATCCAAACTCTTGTTAAAAACTTCCAGGTTAGAGCATTCACAACTTCTGGAGGCAAGTTGTTCCACTGATTAATTGTTCTAACTGCCAGGAAATTTCTCCTTAGTTCTAAGTTGCTTCTCTCCTTGATTAGTGTCCACCCATTGCTTCTTGTCCTGCCCTCACGTGCTTTGGAGAGTAGCTTGATTCTCTCTTCTTTATGGCAACCCCTGAGATATTGGAAGACTGCTATCATTTCTCCCCTGGTCTTTTCTTTCATTAAACTAGACATACCTAGTTCCTGCAACCGTTCTTCATATATTTTAGCCTCCAGTCCCCTGATTATGACATAACTTACATATAAAATCTATATCTTTCCTATATTTCTATTACTACGATCAATTTTAACAATGGATTTGGCTTGTTTGTTAACACAGGTGCAAATGAACATGGTGGCTTATAAAAAACAAGCACACAAGAACTGTGTATATTCTGTAAGCCGCCTTGAGTTGCCATGGGTGAATAGGCAGTAATATAAATCCAATAAAGAAATAAATAAACTGAGTTGGAGTTTTACCAGATCTGAACTCTTGAACCTATTTGTCCTTAGTTTAGTTAGAATTGTGGCATTGTGGGTGCTTTGAGATAAATATAGAACAGACAGATCCTTGTCTCAGAGAGAGTGTGAGTGGTGTCAAACTGGATTTCTTCAAGGGCCGGATCAGCATTGTAGTTCTCTGCGGACCGGTGGGAGGGGAATGGGATCGATGCCTCCTAAAGCACCCTGCCAGCAAAAACGGGGTGTGGGCGGCCTCAAGCACTTTGCTGGTCAAAATGGGGCATGGGGGCCATGTGACACCCTCTCCCCTGTGCCTAGTGCTTCAGGAGGCCATCCAGGCTGAAAATGGGGCACGATGGGGGGGGGCTCACATGGCCCAGGCCTCATTTTGACCGCCAAAGTACTGCAGGATGCTGTCCAGGCTGAAAACGGGGCATTGGGGGTGGGGAACTTGCTCACCCCCTGCATCCCATTTTGGCTGCCAGAGGCACCGCATGCCGGTCCTTTGCTATTTCCAGGCTGGCCCTGCCGGCCATATTTAAGCAAAAATAAAATCAATCCAGAAATACAAGAATTATATTAATTTTGACAAAAATGCGATCACCAATAATAAAAGTAAACAAATGAAATGATGAATACAGCATTGAATTGTCCCGTTGCTAATTGTCCTGGGGTGGGTTGGCCGTAGCAATTGGGCTATAGTGAGTTGGCTATGGCGGGTTGTCCCATTCCATCTCAGGGAGTTTACAATTTGTATTTCAACATTGTGGAAAAAGCAGAAGAAAGCAATATGTATAACAATTCTTTTTTTTTTCTTTCTCTCTCTGCACACATGGGAATTAGAATGAGCAAAGAGAGTTATTCACAAAACATTTACAAAGAAAATATGTCCCGCGCATGATAGGAAATCAGGGTCACATAGATTAGTGTGGACAACAGTTGGGTTGTGTAAAAGGTTGACTTTCATTTGGAGAGACATGTTTTAGAACACTTGTAATATAAGAGCATGACCTCAGTGCCTCTCTGGGATTTGTTAAAGCTATTGTGCTTGTTTTCAGAATCACATTAGTATTTATTAGTAGGGCCGTGCAATGTTGTGGATCCCATTGGGTGCCTCAGAAGACGCAGAAGCATGAATGCAGAACCTTAAAACTCAGGTTGGGTTGGTTTGATTTCTCTAGGGGCCTTACCTCCAACTTTCCCACTATAACCACCTCAGGAGATAGCTTGTACTGTAGCAGTAAGTGGCCCCAAACCACTCAGGTAACTTCCATGGTTGAACATTGACTTCAGTCTGAAGATCCCCATCATATTTCACTTCATTAATCATGGTTTAAAACATCCAGGATGAATCTTCAAAATCACAAAGGCTTTCTATAAGCTTCATGAAAGAGAGCAAGAGCCGATTACTATCCTGTTTCCCCGAAAATGAGACCCAACTGGAAAATGAGTCCTAGGATAATTTTTCAGGATGTTCATAATATAAGCCCTACCCTCAAAATAAACCCCAGTTAAGATTGTCAGCCAGATGGGTGCATTTAGTACCGCATTTCCCCCAAAATAAGACCTAACCAGAAAATAAGTCCTAATGCCTTTTGCTCTTTTGGAGCAAAAATTAATAAAAGACCCGGTCTTATTTTTGGGGAAACACAGTATGAAAAAGAGGTCAATTGCAATACATAGTGGCAACTATTGCAGAGTGCTCTTAACAGCAATTCTGTAAAATGATATTTTTTTAAAAAAAGCACATTAGATTAAACCTGAATCGGGGATGAAACCAAGTGTCTGTTTCAGTGGTGAAATCCAATTTTTTTTCCACAGGTTCTGTGGGCGTGGCTTGGTGGACATGGTGTAGGATGGTGTGGCTTGGTGGGTGTGGCTTGGTGAGTATGGCAGGGGAAAGGACTGCCAATCAGGGAACTCAGCTTGGATCGTCAGAGCATTTAAAAGAAAAAAAGGGTTTTTTTCTTTTAAATGCCTTTGACGAGCCGCGTGATCATCAGAGGCTTTTTAAAAAAAAATTTTTTAAAGCATTTTTTTGGCCATAGTTGTAGAAAAAAATGTTTTTAAAAGTAAAAATAAAGCCTCTGATGATTGTGCAGCTCAGCTGGGCATGGGGGGGAGGGGATTTTTGCTACCGGTTCTCCGAACCACCCACCTCCATCGCTACTGGATTGCGCGATCCGGTCCGAACCAGGAGCATTTCACCCCTGCTTATATCTCAGTGCTACTTTCATCATTCTGCCTTTGCTCCCTACAAAAACTTTGCTGGCCACCTGTTTATTTCTTATAGTCTTTCTTTCTTTCTTTCTTTCTTTCTTTCTTTCTTTCTTTCTTTCTTTCTTTCTTTCTTTCTTTCTTTCCTTCCTTCCTTCCTTCCTTCCTTCCTTCCTTCCTTCCTTCCATCCTTCCTTCTTTCCTTCCTTCCTTCCTTCCTTCCTTCCTTCCTTCCTTCCTTCCTTCCTTCCTTCCTTCCTTCCTTGCTTCCCACCCATCTTCAAATGCAATTTGAATTTTTGTCAATGTCTAGAGAGAGGAAACTATGCTGCCTTTGGAGATGTATGATATATTTAGCTAAACTGATGGCTGATTGCCACAAAATTAGGCAAATACATCTGCAACATTTTCTTGATTATTTTTTTCCCACACCAAGTGAGCTTTGCACCAAATCCGTGGAAATCTCCAGATTTAAAGTCATAATCTCTCCTCTTTATCAGAGAAATAAAGCTGACAGTATCCCGCATCATCTTGACCCTGACAATATCCCTCTGAAGCCTTCATAAAGGCCGAGGAAGGAAACCAATCTCTACTGAATTAATCGGGCTTTGAAAACCAATGGACCTCTGCAGCAAAGTTAAGTATGAATGCAAGGTATTTTTCCTGACAGCTGCAGGTAATATACCAATAAGTACCTTAGAGTGAGTGATTGACATTTAGGGGGACTTTCTGATGTAATGCTGTCTCAGATACATATGAAGCTACTAAATCATGCTTCTCGGGATCATTGGAGGTCACAATGTTAGTGGCCTCTCCTTACAGAATTTCCTTCTTACTGAGCGTTCAAGCACTGGAGTTCAGTGCTTGTATTCCCCTAAAGCTCTGTCTCCTTGAATAATAGCTGCAAAGATAAAATTTATAGAAAAAGGCAGAAACTGAAACTGGGGAAATGATTAAAAAATTGGATTTCTAAAAAGTAATGGATCTGAAATATATTATTAGGAAGAAATGGGTGATATCAAGGAACCCATTTCCTTGAGAGATGGTTTTCATGATAATTTAAATCAACCTTCCCTAATTAGACAAACTTCCACTATTTGTTCTGGTTAGGTTATAAGCAGTGGTGGGATTCAGCCGGTTCGGGTCAGTTCGGGCAAATCGGTAGTTAAATTGCTGGCTGGCCCCACCCCTCCCTGCCCTGCCCCTTCCAGGAGTCCCCACACGCCCTATTTTGGCTCCCAAGTAAGTGCAGGAAGGCCTCCTAGGCCCAAAACGGGACATGAGTGTGTGTGGGGCTTCCCTGTGGCCCATTTTTGCTCTGCAGTCCAGTTTTGCTCCCGGGGGGGGGAGGGAACAGGGGCCGAGTGCTGCCTGTCACAACCCCTGGTCACTCCCATCATGGCCACACTCACCCAGCTGATCATTAGGGCAGAGAACCGGTTGTTCAATTATTTGAATCCCACCACTGGTTATAAGATTAGAGTCGCCTTTGGTGAGATGTACAGAATACAGGTTTGATAAATAATAATTAATAGGATTAGATACATCGTATCATATTAAGTTGGAGAACTTGGTTTATTTGTAAGTTACTTAGCTTAGGTATTTTAGCAAAAGTAACATGGCAATGAAAGCAGTGTGGAGATAATGGTCAGTTTGCAAAAATTAAAAACACTTTGTATTGTTTTCTTTTAAACAAAATGAATACAGGTTTTAAATGAAGACAGAAGCAGTGGTGAAATGTAAAATTTGTTACTACTGGTTCTGTGGGCATGGCTTAGTAGTGGTGGTAATATGACTGAGTGGGTGTGGCCAACTTTTTTTTTCCTTGTAAAACCATTTTTTCTACAATCTCTTCGGCTGAAGAGGTTGTAAAAAAAATGCTTTTAAAAGCTTCTGATGATCCCAGCTGACTTGCCTGATCGTTAGAAGCTTTTTTTTTAAAAGCCTCTGATGATCCCAGCTGACTTGCCTGATCGGCAGAGGCTTTTTTTCCTTTTAAAAACATTTTTTTCTATAATCTCTTTGGCCGAAGAGGTTGTAGAAAAAATGTTTTTAAAAGCCTCTGATGGTCCCAGCTGAGCCGCGCGATCATCAGAGGCTTTTTTTTTAGTTTTAAAAGCATTTTTTTGACCAAAGAGGTTGTAGAAAAAATGCTTTTAAAAATTAAAAAAAAAGCCTCTGATGATTGCGTGGCTCACCTGGGCAATGGGGGGGGGAGGGATTTTTGCTACCGATTCTCCAAACCACCTGCTTCCATTGCTACCAAATCGGGCGATCCGGTCTGACCCGGGGGCATTTCCCCCCTGGACAGAAGCTAGTTTCACAAAGCAAAAAACAGAGATTGTTTATTCATATAGAAGTGGAATAGAAAATTTTTTGAAGCAGAATTTTTTAACATGAATAAAATATTTATTTTGAATGTAGCAAGAATACAAAGCACAGTCACAAGTTAGAAATGAAAGCACCCACGCTGCGAACATTGGTTTAGAAAGTGGAATTATCATTCTAAATATCTGGTTCTCTTTGGGAAGAGCACAATATGAATCAATAATTTATACCAAGAATAGACGGTTTGCAATATATGTTTCAATTTCTTCCCTTCTTCCAGTTTATGTTTTCCAGCATCCTTGTTATTATAGCAACACTGCAAAAGGAAGCAAAACTTTCATATCACGTTATATTCTTGCAGAATTTTAAATGAGCTGCATCTGTTTCTATAACCTTATGACACTGTTTGCTACCCTCCAACAAAGATGATTATTTTTATTTCACCAGCTGGCATCAGAAAAAAAGGTCTCATATTAGATGGTAGATTTCTGCATTAAGGTCCCTGTAAGGATCCTGTATAAAGGCTGTATTCTCTTTGTCTTGATTTAAGCATCTTGTTGGGTTTCTTCTCCACACAGGAACACATTTGCTGTCCTTAGAACAATTCAAGACTTAGAACAATTGAATTGAGTGAAAGCATATATCAAACAATTTTTCATTACCAAGGTTCCAAAATAGACTTTTAGTTTACAAACTTAGTTTAAAAGAACAACAACAACATGAGGGCTTATATATTTGGTTGTCCAGTCATCTAGATGCTTAGATTGGGTTTGGTGTTTTTGTCCACCTATTGAGTGCTTCCCAAGGATCTGGGATAGGCAGATATTGTTTAATGATACTAAAGGTATCATCACAGGATGTAAGCTGTTCAAGTAAAACTGCCTTTTGCAATTGACTGATAGTGATTTTGTCAATGCCAATGGTGTTCAAGTGGTGTTCCAGATATTTGGGGATTACACCCAAGGGACTTATTATTGTTGGACATGTCTTTGCTTTCTTTTCCCACATCCGTTCTTCTTTTCTTTCCATAATCTATACACCCAATTTATAAGAAGCCTTTTCTTTTGTAGCACCTGAAAGAGTTCCCCCCGCCTCTATTTTTATTGTATAAATTTTCAAAATCTAGACTGAAAATGATAGAATTTGGAAGAGCTGGTTATGTTAGGTTGAGATTGCTGTCAACTTTTAATAAAATGGGGGTAAACAGTTGAGATTCCTTTGATATTTATTAATCAATTTAAAATATGTCAGCCTGTCTTTCAGTGCACTTAGCTGTTACAAGGTATTTTTAAGGCTTGAAAGCAAATGATTACAATGACAAAAATCACATTTAAACCACAGGATTATTAAATGCATCTTCAAATAGTTACCTGAACCAACAACAATTCAATAACTGTTAGTTGGCTAAATATATCTTCAGAGAGTTGAGATTGAAGAGTAATTCTACTCTCTCCTGTCTTTTAAAAAAGTATTATATTGTGTGTATGTGTGTGTGTGTGTAATCTTTCTTGATCTTCTCATTGAAACTAAATCAAGCATTGGTGACCCTTGGCCCTGGTCATCACAAAAGAAAGTAAGACAAGGTAAGATAAAGATAATAGGAAATGGGCTATTTTATTGCCTATATGAGCATCCTTTAAACACCCATGAAATATTTATATTTAACACTGACAAGGACCTGGAAGTTCTGACACAAGGGCTGAGGGATTGAAAAGCTGAAGATGATGAAATTGAAATGCAGATAACTAACTGGGAGGTTAAAAGAGAAGGCAAAGTAGTCCAAGGCATGAAAAATAGGAATTTAGGTAAGGATATATAGAAATTAGAACAAAACAAATGAAGGGGTTTTTCCTTTTTGTACTTAATCATGGCATAAATATTCCTTGGAACCAACATGGAACCAACATTCATTGGAACCACATTCCTTGCAGCCAACCAACATTGTTTTCATTTAATTCCCAGCCTGTGGGCTTCTGTAGCCCTTAAAATAGTCCTTCAAGTTGTGTTCTCCGTTTTATTCAAGGCAGCCTGAAGATGTACAGAGTATAGAAGATGAATAGATGTATAGCCATTAAGTTTCATTCCTCTGACCATGGAGGGGCATCAGGTCACTGCAGAGGCAACCCAGAATTAGCAATGTGATAGCAACCTGGATGGGTGGCATCATATCAACTCATCAGGAAAGACCCCCAAAACTGAGTAAAAGAAGAAACAAATCTGTCTATAATATTCAATTTACAAAGTTAAAAAATCATCATCTTCTTCTTTTAATGACCACATAATCCCTTGGAGGTTGTAGTCTGGGCAACTGAATGGAGCTAGCAGAGTATTTACTGGCCAGATGCCTTTCCTGTTGCCAATGCGGAGTTTTGTTCAGCGATATATTCACATTGTACCCAGAGAAAGAAATATTTGCCTCTGCCTAGATTTGCCTTTTTACAAAGTAAAAAATATGGAGGGGAAAATATTCGTTGTTTATTTGGAAGAGGAATACATATCCTTTCCACCAAACCTCTGGGGTGACCACCAATTTGGAGTTACAGGAAGAAATTCATATAAAAGCAAAATGATGACAGAAGTAGAACCTCCTGTGTTAATTTGCTTGGCTGTCTCAGGAATTCTGGGAGTTGAAGTCCACAGGTTGTAAAAGAGCCACATTTGCCCACCCCTGATCTAGACCAGTAGTTCACAACTTGTGGTCCGTGGACCCCTGGAGGGCTGCAATATTGTCACAGGGGGTTTGTAAAGATTGAAAAAATTTAAATCTTGAGTTAAGTCTTGGAGGTAAATGTCCATGGTCTGTAGCCACAAAAGGTGTTTAAAGGGGTCCATGGTGAAGAAAAGTTTGAGAATAATTGATCTAAAGTTTTTTGACATCCTTCTACTTACACTCCTGTTTCTATGGTCAAAGTCCATTGTATTTTTGATACCGACTCTGCCTTCTGTAGCAGTAGAGCTGTTTTGACCAGCCAAAAGTTCTGTGACAGAACATTAGGAGTTCCAAGAGACAGTATTTCTTTTATCTGTAAATACCCTGAAGTATTTACAATTCATTTTTAGGAGCATATTGTTTCTTTTTACAAACAGAAAGTGGGAACAAAATGCTATGAAGCTTAAAATATTATTTAGTGCAATCAGCCAAGTGATGAAACAACTTAAAACAATGTTCTTGAGGGAAATGATTTTGGGGTTTGCAGAAGTATTGTTAGCACATGAGAGGTTACCCATAAATAATAAGTCTGACATAAATCTTTCAGCTCTAGAAAATAATTCTAGCATATCTTTGGACAGCTGGAATTGTTAACACAGTTTCATCTGAAGTACAGTATGTTATTTTTGAGGTCTTTCTCTTTTCTTGAAAGTCTAAAGGATGTTTTCTTCCAAGAGGCAGAATAAATTACAGCATTATGCAGCAGAGAATAGAAATCACGCCTTTCCCTCTTTTTTTTTTTTTTTTGGTTAAAACAACAAAATTATTTGCTCTCTAACCAATTAGGTAACTCTACAGTTGTTAAATAATGATCTATCCCCTGGAATCAAGCTATTAAATTTAATTAAATGTAGAAAATGCTCCAGGGAAGAGATTTTTGAAATATTCCCAAAACAAATGAGAGGAATTCACTTTTCATTAAACGCTTTTAAAAAAAAGAATCCTTAAATTCTTCCTAGGCAGTCCTTTTTTGTAACATAATGCTCCCATTCTTAGATTTTTTTTTTAAAAAAAGAATTCATCTGATCAAATGAAACAAACAACCAATCTAGCTAATTAAAATTTATCTTGGAAATTGTTCAAGATTTTGTCTTGAACTGAACTTAAACATTATAAAACACTTCAGAAAATGATTGTTTATTATGGAGGGATGAATCGATGGTACACAGATTGAATCCACATAATTCTAGTTTTCATCAAATGCAAGGTTGCTAGACCTTAATTCCAGTGGTGGGTTGCTCCCGGTTCGCACCGGTTTGCAAGAACCGATAGTAAAAAATTTTAATAGTTCGGAGAACCGGTAATAAGATTGGCTGGCCACGCCCCCAAACCGGTTCCTGGCCCGGTCGCTGTTCGCTTACCCCGCCCAGTCCCAATCTATTGCTGCCTCCTGATGGCTAGAGGGAAAAAAAACTGTTTAAACTCTTGTCGTGGGGCTTCAAAGGGCCGCCCTATAGCTGATCAGTGTTAAAAGAAAACAAATGAGTAGACCGTACCTGCAAAAATAGAAAAAACAGCCCCTTTCAGCTTTAGTGTAGATTAATTAGCACAAGTTGATTAGATCGGCCTCCCGACTCTCAGCTGATTTGCTCTCAGCTGTTTTGCGCAGGGCTCTGGTGCTAACTGCAAAGAGTGCTGGAGCAGATTTTTTCCCCCCTAGCTATGCTGAAAAAACAAAACTGAAAGTAAAGCAGGCTCTTTCTACAACGTGACTAAATGAGGCAGAGAGAGATTTCTTTTTCTTTTTCCTCACCAAAAAAGGTAGGTGCAAACAAAGGGAAATTTAGGGCAAAAGAGGAGAGTTCAAGATTTTAAAACACAAAAGAAAAAAAGCTCTATTTAACTAGGGAATTGTAATAATTGAGATGCTATTAATTGTATATTGTGTTGAAAGCAGAAATGGTTAAGTTGTGGTTTGGCGGAATATATGGAGGAAATTATTTGATTTATTATTATTGGTAAATATAATTAATTGATTTGTAAGAAATTGGATTGCATGGAAATAATTGGAATATTCATGTTCATATTGATTAATATACAAAAAAGATAGTTATATAACTAATTGATTTATATTAAAATGTTGAATTTGTATTAAACAACTGTAATATATAATTAACCAATGTGAAGATGGATATAAAAATAGATGACAATGGGAAGAGGTATAATATAGAATAGAAGGGAAAAATTGAATTTGATTAAGATTAGAGATGAGGATGAAGGATAATATTGGTTTTTTTAAAAAATAGATGAGAAATAAATATGACAAAAAGGAAATATAGAAATTGTAAATTTAATTGAAATGACTAAACACTGTTTAAATTTGTGAACCGGCCAAATACTCTGTTCAAAGAAAATACATTGTATGTTTGTATGTGTGTTTCTAATTATTGCTATTTATTCATATTTGTTCTCTTTTATTCTTTAAAGTTTAACAATTCATTCTTTACCTTAATATCTTTATATTTGTTCGAGGTTGGCTTTCTTCCCTTTCATCTTTTTTATTGTACAGTAATCTTTCTCCTCAAACCTACCACCACTCTCTTTTCTTTCCTTCTTACGTTCTCTTCCCCCCTCTTCTCCTCCCTACTTCTTCTTCTTTTCTCCTTCTCCTCCTCTCTTCCTCCCTCTCTTACCTTCACTCCTACTTTAATTTCCCTTCCCTTCCTTCCTCCCTTGTCTTCCTTCCCCTTCTCTCCTTCCTTCTTCCATCTCTCTTCTCCTTCCTTCATCCCTCTCTATTGCTCTATCCTTTTGTGCATATGGACTACTCAGAGGGCTGAAAAAGTTATTTTTGACTGGTCCTCGCACTTTTGACCAGTCCTCGAACTTACGACTGTCCTCATATTTTACGTTTTTGCCCTAATTTATCACCATGGTGAAGAGAAACAGTTATGAAATGAGTGACACGGTTGTTAAGAATGCTGCACGGGCATAAATGTGAGGATGGTCATAAGTGTGAGGACCAGTCAAAAGTGCGAGGACCTGTCAGAAATGACTTTTTTCAGCCCTCTGAGTAGTCCCTATACACATAGCCATGGCCACCTGGTCACATGATCAGCTAGCCACGCCCACCCAGTCACATGACCTCTAAGCCATGCCCACAAAATAAGCCACACCCACAGATCCGGTAGTAAAAAAGTTTAGAACCCATCCCTGCTTAATTCACAATATCAATTATTCTACTTAAGTCTCCAAAACATTTAAATGAAGTGCTTCAAAAGTTACATGTATTCTGAAAGAGGGAAATAATCTTAAGGGATGGCTTTAATAGAGGAATGACTTCTAAAACTGAGAGAGAAACATCAATCAAGAAAGGGAGAATTTAAATTTTAAAAAGTAGAGAGAATTTTAGGGAAATAAGGTTGAAGGAACACTTTCACATATTTGAATCCTTTGAATTTTTTTTTTAAAAAAATCACGAGAGATGAAATTCAGGGGATGTCAGACAGATATATTTTGTTAAACTTACTTTCTCCATGATCCATGCATGATCTGATATAAAGTAAGTTTAACAAAATATATCTGTCTGACATCCCCTGAATTTGATCTCTCGTGATTTTTTTAAAAAAATCTTTGTTATCCTTACAATATTAACTACTTAAATAGGAAGAATTAGGAGCTATGTTAGAAGTTCAAGATGCTGATCCAATTATTAATCAATTATATTTTAGCAAAATAATAATAATAATTTAAAAAACCGTCTGTTGATCTCTTTTGATGAAAACACATCTTGGCTTTTGCACATGGGGTAGTACCAACCATACAAATAATTGTGGAAGGAAACAGGATAGCTCTGACTGGCAGACTGATACCCCAAGTGCATGAATTCATGACACAAAGACCTAACCAATAACCACTGCAAGCTGTTATGTTTAGGTCCCCACTTCCACAACAGAAAGGATTGCTAGAAAGCTCTCATGAATTTTGTTAAAGGCAGCATATGTGGTGAATGATGTGATGATAATAATGTTAAGTTATGCTTGAATTCATTCAGCTTGGAGCCTAGCCGACAGCTGTAGTCCTCAATATCACTTGACTTTTACCATCATTTCCTTAGCCCAGGTCACTCAAGCCAACACTGACATCTGATGGCCAGATGTATGATTCCCCTAGAAGAGAATATATGTAGCTCAGAGTTGAATTGTGGAGTTCCTGGTGTTCTCTGAGTTTGGTTGGTTATATTGTTTTCTGTTTGATTAACACCAGACAATCAGGCAAAAAACAATATTTTAATCATGCAACTACCAGGGAGGAAACCACAACCTCTACTCCAAAACTGGCAGGGCAAGCTATTATATAAAAACAAGCAGCAAACCCCATACTCACTTGCACTGAGGATATTATGTACTTGGCTAAGAAAATGTCTGGAAGCAAACAACTAAACTCAGAGAGCACCATGAAATCTACAAAAATGAAAGACATTCAGAGAACTGGGAGCATCTCAATAATGACACTTCTCCCCAAATAAATCTTCAGAGCTATCTGGTGATTGACTGAATATTGTTTTCAAGCCAACACATTGCCTCTTATGGTCAGAGACAAATTGTAATCTTAAAAGAATCTTCGAGAATTATTTTTGTTCCCAAATTCCTTAATCTTTGTTTGAGTGCCTTGAGAGAACATCTTATCGGAGTAGCTGGAAATTGTACCCCAAATTGGCTCACAGAGAGTGCTGTAGTACAGCTTTATATAGGAGAAACCATGTATTCTGAGGAGATCTTTTTTTCACAGCTGCTTTCACATCTGCTAGATTTCTGCAGTCACTTTCTCTATTCAGTGCACAACCCTGGTAACCTTCAGTAAGAAAGAAAATCACAATATATAATTCTACATATTATAACTGCATCTAGGATGACCTATGCACAAAATTGGAAAAATAATGTTATACCAAAAGACGAAGAGGTGATAAGGAAAATTTTGGACTGTGCAGAGATGCATAAATTGACAAAAGAAATAAAAGAAAAAGATGAAATGGAATATTACTTAATATGGAATAATTGGTACGAATGGTTAGAGGACAGGAATAATAAGTAAGAAAATATATAATAGAGATGACCTAGAAATTAGGAAATATTAGTAAAATGATATTAAATATACAATGTATGTAAAATAATATATTGATATAATAGTATGTATAATAAATAAGGAGTAGCATATGCCATATGTAAGGAATAAGGGAACTACAAATATACATATGTGCATATTTATATTTGCGCAAATATAAATTTATATTTATATTTGCGCAAATATAAATATGTGCATACTTACGAGATCGCCTTCTACTACCGATAGCCTCCCACTGGCCAATACTCTCCCACAGAGAGGGACTCCTCAGGGTGCTGTCAGTCAAACAATATCGACTGGCCACCCCCAGGGGGAGAGCCTTCTTTGTGGGGGCACCTACCCTCTGGAACAAATTGACCCCGGAGATATGGATGATCCCTGATCTACGCACCTTTTGCTGTGCCCTCAAGATGTTATTGTTTCAACAAGCTGGGCTGGCCTAAACGTGAATTTTAATGGTCGTTTTATTTTTAATGATATTGGGGCCAAATTATTTAATATGTTTTTAAATTGTTTTTAAGTTTTGTGTACAGGTGTGTGTTATTGTTGGCTGTGCACTGCCCTGAGTCTCCTGGGAGAAGGGCGGTATAAAAATTAAAATAAATAAATAAATAAATAAATAAATATGTGGGGGGGGAATATAAATTGTGGGTATACACCAGGGGTGGGTTCTACTTATCTCTACTACTGGTTTGCAATGGGGCTGTGTGCACGCACTCAGTTTGCAATGGGGCCACACGTGTGCTCTTCTGTGCATGCGCATTTTGATGATGTCGAGGTTGGTGGGCGGAGCCTCCCGCCAGTTTTACTACCATTTCTATAGAACCAATGCGAACTGGGGACAACCCACCACTGGTATACACTGATACAGAACTGTTGTAAAATGGAAACTTTTTTTGTTCTTGTTTTTAAAGAAAAAAAATAATAAAAAATTATTTTTTTAAAAAAAGGAAAGAAAATCACACCAAATTTAGTGGCTTATTCATATAAGCAAGCAAGAATATAAGCAAGCAAGACTCAAATTAAGCACATTCAACTAATAGCTTCATGCAAAAATCTTTACCTAGCTAAAGATAGTTCTAGTTTGATGGCCAATATAACCAGGACATAAAACAATACAAAAATGAGAAGTATGTGACAGAAAGACCATAAACCGCAGTGAAATCAATGGTGGGATGCTGCCGGTTTAACAACTGGTTTGGTGAGCATGCACTTTGTGCACGCCCGTGTGCTTTGTCTGTGCTTTTCCTGCACGTGTGCCTAAGGTCCTTGTGTGCAGCGCTGAAAATGAAGCATTTAGAAGCTCAGCTGCTTACCTTCCAAGTCAGTAATGGTAAGTAGAACAGCGAGGGGGGGTGGAAATCAGCTGTGCCGCGTGATTGAGATGAGCTACAGAGCAGGAAATAAAGGACAGGATAGAGCGGAGGCAGGCGGGTGGGTGGGGCCAACTGATCATCGGAGCTACCGGTTTGCCCAAAGCGGTCAGAACCGGTTGAATACCACCTCTAAGTGAAATCCTCTGAATCCCAGGTCTCTTGTGTTGGTATTTATGTATCTTCCTTTAGATTTAGTGATAGTAATAGCAATAGCACTTAGGCTTATATACCACTTCATAGTGCTTTATATCTATCTCTCAGTAACTAGGAGGTTCTTTGATAGATATTAGTAGTAGATTAAAATAACAATAGCACAAAGATTTGTATACTGCTCCAGAGTACTTTACAGACCTCTTTAAGCAATTTAAAGAGTCAGCATATTGCCCCCAACAATCTGGGTCCTCATTTTGTTGACTTTGGAAGGATGGAAGGTTGAGTCAACCTCGAGCCAGTGAGGATCGAACTGCTGGCAGTCGGCAGAGTTAGCCTACAGTACTGCATTCTAACTACTGAGCCACCATGGATTTTGCTCTCTTGCTCACAACTGGTCAGAGAACAAGACATCTCTGGACTGGCGAAGACCCACAGAATATTGTAGAAAGTAAGAAAGGTGACCTTGATGGAAATATGCATTACCTGGATAAGAGGGACAGAACTATTTTTTTAGTCTGGAGAAATGGTGATAACATTTGGCAACAGCTCAGACATTGTCTTAATTCACTGGATTATAAGAAGTGGGAGGAGATTCAACACAAAATTGCATTCTTTTATTATAAACCTATCAATAAAAGTAATTTTAGCTTTCCTGTGGAGTTGATTTCCAGGTCTGGTCTACCTAGTGGAATTGACTGGTAAAATGTCAACTCTTCCCAAAGTAAATCAGGGAGGAATCATGTCTAGATAAATCAAATCTACTTTATTGTAAGGCTACTTTAACTGAAACTTCCAAGATTGAAAGTACATATTTCCTGCCATCATCACTTTTAACAATCCTCTTCCTCTAGAGGTCCCAACCGTTAAGCTTCCGGGGTGGGGGTGAGGGTGGGGGTGGGGAGTTCCTGCCTCTCTTATCTGTTTGTTTCCTAGATAGCATCTCTTCCCTTTTTGCCCAAGGCCATCCATACATTTCATTATGTCAAGGGAAACTCTGGCATGTTCAAGATTTGACGATTTTACCCATACAAATAATGATTAGAAAAACCTTCCTGAAATCTTTGCCTATTTCTTCACCTTGCCTATTTAAGAAGGCTGACAATTATGATGATCTCATTCAAGCCACATACAGTACGAACAATCTGTTTTTTCTTGATAATGTTTTGGGATCTACTCTCAACATCTGGCAAGCCTTCCATTTTCTTCCATACCTTTTTCTGATGATCCTGATAAACTGTTTACATAATCTTTTGCTTTCTCCATGTCTCCTCCTCCTCCTCCTCCTCCTCCTCCTCCTCCTCCTCCTCCTCCTCCTCCTCCTCCTCCTCCTCCTCTTCTTCTTCTTCTTCTTCTTCTTCTTCTTCTTCTTCTTCTTCTTGCTCTTGCTCTTCCTCCTCCTCCTCGTCCCCCTCCCCCCTCCTCCTATCTTTCCTTTGCTTTCTTTTCATTTACTAAATTCCCAGGAAAAAGAAAAAGGGCTTAGCTTCTGACACAACCACATAGAGAATAAGAAATCCTGCTCAAATGAATAGCTTTCCTTTCTATTTCTTTCTACCTCCCTCTTTAAGCAAGAGAAACTAAATCAACTTCTGTCCCACCCAAGCCAGCAATATAAATCAATACATTTCAACAGTGCAAGAAAAGATTCTCTCTCCTCCTGATTTTATTCCCTCCAGGAAAGTAAACCCTCTTTTTATTTTTTTATTCCTTTGCTAAATTGTTTCCTTGCAGAAGTAATAATAGTACATTGTTAAAATCTTTGGCCTTCATGCTATCCCTTTAAACCTCCTATTTCATCTGCCTGGTGGAAAATTTTGCATAGATTTAAGCGATCTTATTTTTTTTTAATCTGTATGTGAACTCTATATAAGCTCCATTAGAATAAAAAGCTATTCACTTCTGTCATAAGCCACTCTCATTCTCTGATCTTTCTGTTTTTTCCCCACTCTTGCAGTTACTCTAATGAATTGCCTGCAGGAGAATATTATATGCCAATAGTTTTCTGTTATAAAGATGTGTTAGCAAAAGATCCCTGTGATAACTTTCAGTGTGTTAGCCTGCAAATCTTTCATTGTAACTATTGAATGCCAGTGGTTATTATTGGTATTCAATGCTACCAATTTTTTTAGTTGCCCTGTGCCATTTGTTCAAATATTTATATATTAAATAATTTGGTCAACAATTATAGATTGACTTTGGACTTTCTGAATGCATAATCTTGTTTAATATTTTAATATCCTTTACTGACAGTGCTGGCAGATGTCCCAGTTGATTCCAGTTACAATAATAGAAGACACTACGCTCAAAATTCACATGCACTCCAGCTTTAATCAATTAACGAAGTCAACCTCGTTCTAGTGGTCTTTACATTTACAGAACCTCAGGAAGCAATCACAATCTTTAGGAAAAGCAAAGTAGTGCATACATGCAATATCAAATACATTCCCCCACCGTCAGTGGTGGGTTTCAATTTTTTTTACTACCGGTTCTGTGGGCATGGCTTGGTGGGCGTGGCTTGATGGGCGTGGCAGGGAAAGGATACTGTAAAATCTCTATTCCCACCCCACTCCAGGGGAAGGATACTGCAAAATCCCCATTCCCTCCCGATCAGCTGGTACTTGGGAGGCAAAGAATAGATGCAGGCGGGGCCAGTCAGAATTTTTACTACCGGTTCTCCAAACTACTCAAAATTTCTGCTACCGGTTCTCCAGAACTGGTCAGAATCTGCTGAAACCCACCTCTGCCCACCCTATCATCTACTTGCAAAGTGAAGCTCTACACAACACGCATAACACCCACTGTTCAGTCTTCATTCAGCAGACCCAGAATCCAAGAACTCCTGATCAAGACTCTTCACTGAAGTTGAGTCAGTGTGCTGTAATCAAAAAAATTCTAGTGCTTGCTGTGTTTGAACAATATTCAAACCTCTTTGTGAATGTTTCTCATGTTTTTGTCCTATGTAAGGGACTACCTGACTCCCTCTTTGGTGTTTTCAACTGTCTTGTTTATGCAAGAATCAGATTTGCTGTTATATTTTTCACCGACTGTGTGAGAACTTACCTTCACATCACTTCCCCATATAATCTCTGACTTCCGCATTGCAGAATGCTCTAAAAACAGCAGTAATTTCTAGGCAGACTGGCAGGCATCTTCTGGTCATGTGCTTAACTGCTGTTTTCCTCCTAACACTTTACCTCCTCATCATTTTTCATGCAGTCCAAACTAATACAAGCAGAGATATGGTTATATCCCCCCATCTTAAAATAAAAGCACTCTAATCATATGCCACAAAACCCAGCTTCTATAATTGCCTGGTTTGGTTCTGCAACCCAACAAGACAGACACAGACTTCAGAGGATAATTAGAACTGCAGAAAAAAACAATTACTACGAACCTGCCTTCCATTAAGGACATGTATACTGCACGAGTGAAAAAAGAGGACTGTGAAAATATTTACAGATCCTTGCATCCTGGACATAAACTGTTTCAACTCCTACCCTCAAAACAACATTATAGAGCACTGCACACCAGTACAACTAGACACAAGAACAGTTTTTTTCCTGAACACCATCACTCTGCTAAACAAATAATTCCCTCAACACTGTCAAACTAGTTACTAAGTCTGCACTACTATTAATCTTCACATTGTTCCCATCACCCATCTCCTTCCACTTATGACTGTATGACTGTAACTTTGTTGCTTGTATCCTTATGATTTATATTGATATTGATTGTTTCCTGATTGCTTATTTGTACCCTATGACTATCATTAAATGTTGTACTTTATGATTCTTGATGAACGTATCTTTTCTTTTATGTACACTGAGAGCATATTTATCAAGACAAATTCCTTGTGTGTACAATCACACTTGGCCAATAAAAATTCTATTCTATTCTATTCTATTCTATTCTATTCTATTCTATTCTATTCTATTCTATTCTATTCTATTCTATTCTATTCTATTCTATTCTATTCTATTCTTGCGCTCAGAACAGTCAAGACAATAATTTCTGCCAAAACAAGTTATATTCTTCAGAATAACATTCCCTAAACACCAGTCTTTAACTCCACACTCAAAGCAGTCATTTTAAGCTTAAACATCTTGAGGCTGAAATTTTTCATGCATCTCTATTAGTAGTGTTCGTCTGAGAATGAAGAAGCTAATTCTAAACTTTTATTCAACAGGAGTAACGGGAGAGGAGGCATTCATTCATTCTATCCAAAATGTATTTCCTCAATAATCATTTTTAACTTTCCTCCCCCAAACAGACACAATCTTCAGCTTTATGCAGCAGTTCCATTGTTGAGTCTTTAAGATTAGAGCATGTTACCACTTGCTGGAAACCCTTTTACTACTTTCTTTCACTCAATTGCACCCAATTTCTCTGATCAGTAGTTTGACTTTGGCCCAGCAGACATAAATGTAGTAATTCAACAGACAGAAACAGAAAAGAGAAAAATGTGCCTTGTATGATATGAAATAGATATCATTAATCAGGATATATGTGTGTGGGGAGAAAGAATGATTGCTTGTTGATAGAAATTTATTAATTTATCAATTGAAAAAAGGAAAAAAAGTAGGAGTTATTAGTTTCTTGCACCTCCAGAGATCCAGAACTTTAGCATAGTAGGGTAGGAAAAAAATACATTACAGATTAACACTTGGCAGGGCAACTATGAAAGCCTTGGAAAAGACATTCAAACACTGTGATCTGTATCTACAAAGATCAGACCTGTGCAAGCTACTTTATTCTCTGTGACACTCTATGGATGAGAAAGTTGGACTTTGAAAAAGCAGAATAGGAAAAGTATTTATGCTTTTGAACCCTGGAACTGAAGAAGACTTTTGAGAATACCGACGACAGCTAAGAAAGGAAACAAATGGATCATCAAACAAATGGAAATAAAGGTCAAAAGACACCCCCACCTAGTCTCTGTAGGGAAATATTAGTTGCAGGCATTTTTCAGTCAGTTGCTAGTGCACAAGGAATAATGAAAACAGCTTAGTTAGGAAAACCTTCAGGAAATGCTCCCTCCACTGAAACCTCAAATGTAATCATGGGACAAGGCAACTGTGTGAAAAGGGAACCTAGAGGTTATAAAGGAGTAAATGGGATGGGAGTAGATGATTATGCTGATATTTGGACACATGTCAAAAAGGCAATGGTTTGGGAAAAGAGGAACTTGGGTGGCAATGTATTAGTTATGGAATAATGTGCTAATTAGTTACCGGAATTTAGGAACAAGTGTGCTGATTGCTTAGACAATGTATTCTTTCCTTCTACCAACATTCAAGGTGTTGGTTACCACCTTTAAAGGGCTCCATGGCTTAGGGCCCAGATATTTACGGAACTGCCTTCTGCTACCAATAGCCTTCCACCGACCAACACGCTCCCACAGAGAGGGGCTCCTCAGGGTGCCGTCAGCAAAACAATGTAGGCTGGTGACCCCTAGGGGGAGGGTCTTCTCTGTGGGGGCATCTGCCCTCTGGAATGAATTACCCCCTGGGATACGCATGATTCCTGATCTCCATATCTTTCGCTGGGCCCTTAAGACCCTATTATTTCAGCAGGCTGCCTTGGTTGAATAAAATAAAATTTGGGTGGGGCATTTTAAAGTATTGGTTTTAATGGAGAGAGCCAAATTTGTTTAATTCAGTTTTAATTGGGTTTTAAATGTTGTATGGTGTATTGTTTTTTATGGCTGTACACCACCCTGAATCCTTCGGGAGAAGGGCGGTATATAAATCTAATTAACTAACTAACTAACTAACTACCAATGTATTTTTTAATGTAAATTATCCAGCTTTTGGTTTTTGACTTGAGGTAGGCTTTTTAAGCATAATTTTTTTTAGGTTGTAAGGTGTTTATATGACAAATATAACATCCAGCTTTGTTTTTTTTTTTTAAATAAATCTTTATTAAATATTTACATTAAAATTAACACAAAGTAAACATTGAAAAACAATATAAATGGTGAAATGTAGAAACACATAAACACAAGACTAAAACGAAATGACAAACATGACTAACCGAGAGTTAAGCTCACTCTCCAATTAATAATAACTAGTATCATCCAAACCAAACATTTCAATAGAGTCAATTTCTACTAACTATCTACGAAAGAATTAGCCTGTTTTTGTCAAAATTTTAAGAAATCATATAGCCTAATAAATATCTAATTAATCTAAATAGACGATCTTATCACCCCATTCCTAGGTTTAACCTTCTTTTGAGCCAGACAAAGCATTTGTCCCAACTTCTATTATATATTGAATCTTTCTTGTCTTTTAAAATATACGTTAATCTATCCATCTCAGCACATCGGAGAATCTTGTTTATTATCAGATGATCAGGAGGCGTATCTACATCTTTCCACAGTTGGGCAAATGCCATTCTTGCCGCTGTTGAGACATGGACAAATATATACCAATCTTTGTTATCAATATAGTCTGGTCTTATTCCAAGCAAGTAGAGGTCTGGATAACATCCAGCTTTGAATAGTGAACTTCTGCAAAATGCATTCAAAGATTTTTGATCAAGGAAGGATTATTTATAATAGTGTTCATGATGCTGTAAAGTCTAAATGGCAGAAGGGCACCTAAATTAACTTCCAGTGAAAATTATGGTCTTCGTTTATCTAATATAAAGTTGCTTCATATCCCTGTAGTTAGCTAATCCCCTCTGCAGATGGGAAGAAAGGAAAGAGAGCAAGACGGTGCCGTTTCGTCATTTAAGAGCTCATTTTCAGTTTACTCAAATTAATCTAGCCAGTTCTGTCCATTTCGATCAGTGTTTATTTTATTTTATTTGATTGATAATCTGTGTTCCTGTTCATGCTGAAAGAATGCCATCAGCCTACAATATAGTTCATCATGTTCATAAATTCAAATTAAATCATCCCTGACAAATATCTATTCAGGCTTTGCTCAGTGACATCTATTGAAATAGGGCCATCACCTTTCTTTGAACCTTATTGCTAGAACTTTAAAAAAAACATTCAGCAGAAATCTTTCTTCTTATAACTTAAAACAGTTGTTCCATGTCCTGCATTCTGGGTTAATAAAAAAAAAAAGAATTGTGTGAATCCCCTTCAGGTACTTAAATTATATTACAATATTCCCTCCCCCCCAAACAGTAGTGGGATTCAAATAATTTAACAACCGGTTCTCTGTTCTCATGCCCAGCTGGGTAGGCGTGGCTTGGTGGTCATGTGAGCGTATGGACATGGCCAACTCAATGTCACTCACATTGATGGGTGTTTCGCCTTAGCTGTTACAATGTAATAAGGGTTAACTGGAGAGGCAGTTTCTGTAAGTAGGGCAATAAAGATTAGGCTAGAAACAACACCAGAGTGTTTCCTTCCTGCCTTCCTTACAGGATTAGCCTTGTAAAGTAGAAAAAAAAAACAAAATAAGATTTCTTCCAACAACTGGTTCTCCGAACTGCTTAGAAAGTTAACAACCGGTTCTCGTGAATAGGTGCAAACTGGCTGAATCCCATCACTGCCCCCATCCCTCTTATATATTTTTTTCAAAATTAAACATAATCAGTTCAGTGGATCTTTTCCTGTTGAACTTAATTTCTAGTGCCCTGACCCATCCCTGCTGCCCTTCTTATTCTATATTAGCCGGCAAAAATCTCTATAGGGTCAGGGGGTAAGAAGACTCTCCTATTACTGATCATCTTATTCATTTTATATGGAGATGTCAAAGAGAAAGAATAAGTGCTGCAATGGCCTAGAGGTTGAGCTCTTGCCTCACAATCAAGAAGCTGCGAGTTCCACCCTAGGTAGAAGCAGATATTTCTCTCTCTGGGCACAATGAAACTATATCTGCTGGGAAAAAAACCTCCGCATTGGCGACTGGAAGGGCATCTGGCCAGTAAACACCCAGCTCCATTCAGTTGCCCAGACTCCACCGCGGGATGGATTATGGGGTCATTAAAAAGAGATGATGATGTCAAAGAGAAAGAAAAATAATGTACTGATACTATAGACCTGTGGTTCCCTCTGACATTTACGATTGATAAAACAAGTGCCAAGCTAAATTGTCCATTCCATTTGAACTGATGTGCATCATCAAATCAAATAGAATAGAATTCTTTATTGGCCAAGTGTAATTGGACACACTAGGAATTTGTCTTTGGTGCATAAGCCTTCGTTGCACATAAAAACCAACAGTGATAAATCAGTCTAAAGATTCAACTTGAGGAAAAAGGGTCTTTGTTAACTAGGAGGTACCTGAGTTTGTTAAATTAATCGATCAATTTGCAGTGGCAAATCGGATGGAAATTTCTCATAATCCCGATGCAATTTAATTCCTTTCCATAATGGCCATCATCTCAATTGGGAAATCTGGACCACTCTATAAATCAAGGTGATGCTCTGATTGAGATAGGAGCCAGAGCATGTCTGCATTTGAAAAGACATGAGCTTATTTCCCAAAGGCACAACAAAGAGCTGTATTTTAGGATGAGCTTTGACTTGGCATATTTTAAGATTAAAGTGGGAAGGTAAAAGCATTTTTTTTAAAAAAAACATTGGTTCCTTTTCTAACCTTTCTAAGATAGCGAAGGTTACCACCATACATTTTTTTCTTTGTTTTGAAATATGTGAATATAACATGAGATAAAATGCAATAGTTCTGTGGATATTTCAGGATGAATATTTTAAAATGGATGACAGTTTTTGCAGAAAAAAAGAAGAAAAAAATCTGAAAAACAGCCAGATAGTATTTTTATTGTATTGCATGTAAGTAAGTAAGTAAGTAAGTAAGTAAGTAAGTAAGTAAGTGAAAGAAAGAAAGAAAGAAAGAAAGAAAGAAAGAAAGAAAGAAAGAAAGAAAGAAAGAAAGGCAAGCAAGCAAACTAGACTGGACAGTTGGAGCAGTCACATATAATCATGAATTAATAATGTTTGGTATAACGTGCAGGAATTTTCTCACATCCTTTTAGTTAATCCATCTCTGTAGGTGTGAATTTACTCTGATGATCTATTCAACAAAGACACAAGTGGATTTCTAGCTAATTCAAACTCACCACTAGTGTTTCTTCCTTTTGGATTATGTATTCCCTGCATACAACACTTCTAAATCTACAAAATAGTGTCGCCAGAATTCACAGGATGATATACAGTACATTATGCCATTATATCATACTAATATCTGCATGGTTGTGGGTGGTCCAGTGAAACCCTTACAAACATTGTTCTTATTTTTACCAAATGGCTTCAGTTTGTATCATCTGCAAATAGCGAGGTTTTGCAGATCAGTCACTTTGCTGATACTCAAAGTATGGAGTCTCGTGAGAATCAACAGGTGAAAGAAAACAAATTATAGACATACACATTAGAATATTAAAGAGGGAGAGAGAAATGATAGCAGACAAAAGCTGCCAAATATAGAATTCTATTATCAAATATAGTTGATAAGAAGCAGAGGTGAAATCCAATCTTTTTTACTACTGGTTTTGTGGGCGTGGCTTGGTGGGCGTGGCTTGGTGGGGATGGCAGGGGAAGGATACTGCAAGATCTCCATTCACACCCCACTCTGGGGCCAGCCAGAGGTAATATTTGCTGGTTCTCCAAACTACTCAAAATTTCTGCTAGAACCTGTCAGAACCGGCTGGGTTTCACCCCTGATAAGAAGATGCCTATCAGAAGCTATCAGAAATAACAATTGCAGCCAGTATTGCTTTCCTCAGTGTAGTGGCCACTATTGCTGATTGTCATCCAAGAGACTAGGATTTATCTGTGAGTCCACTATTACAGCAATAACAAATGAGCAAAGCTAATGTAAAGATCTTACATTGCCACCAAAGAGGCATGAGGACTCTTACTGTTGAGTGGAGAGGCAAGATCCTGCAAATTCAGATTCATCATTTTAGGGATTTGTACTTCACTGCTCAGCAAATCCTAACAAGAATTGCAATTACTGTGAAGGAGATGTGAATGTGCAGAAAATTCATTGTAACAGGACAACTAAAGCCCTACTCTACGTCTCCTAAATTGGACCATGCAGTGTTTTTTATCTTGCTTTCTCTCTCTCTTTTCTTTTTTCCTCCTCTTTGTTGTCTGTATATCCTCAGTCTTCACTGCTTTTTTTCTCTTCTCTATTTTTTTGCTTCCTTTCTTCCTGGATGTGTGCTTAATCTTCTGGGACCTTGATCTTCAGATAATGAGTGATTCATTCTTTTTCAGATCTATGTTTCTCTCCCTTCATTTTTCAGTCATCTCACATTTTATTATTTTTGCCTCCCTTGCTCATTTTTCCAAACTGTTTCTGATCTGCCCCGTCACACACCCAAAAAGAGTTATTTTGCGCCATCCCTCCCTCCCTCCCTTCCTCCCTCTCTCTGTCTGTCTCACACACAGAAATACTAAATGCACCAACCTGTGTTGAAAATCCAGCATTCTGGCACCAAGTGATAGTGGTCAAGATCTCTTAATTAGGAAAAAGACTAGAAAAAAGTGCATCAAGTTTTTTCTATTGCCAAATCTTATTCAAAATCTGACATATCATTCGGTTATTAAATAAGTTGGTGGATTTTTTTTTTCTTTTTGTTTCTGTTTTGCTTCTTCCAGCAGGAAAGAGCATTCTTCTATCCTGGTGACAAGAATCTGGGCTGACATTCTCTTATTATTTGGAAGGATCCTCCAATAATGCTGCTTTTCCTTAAAAGAGTGAGTGACTGGTTAGCAGTCACCTTCAGAGGATTACAGCGGGCCTAGTCTCCCTTCAGGCTGCCCTGAGCCTACCTTTACATCTCACTGGATAAGCTTGAAAAATGAAAGTGAACATTCACTTTACTCTTTACTTTCTAACTCCTAGCCTGTTTATCTCCAAGTGTCTAGATCTGAAGATTTAAAACAAAGGCCTTTTCAAAAGTAGGACCCCTGCCATCGGAGATATGCCAGAGAGCTAGCAAGAAAAAGGACATGTCATACAATGCTAGGCCCATAGAGGCGTACTTGTACAACAACTACTTGTTCCTATTTGTACAACAACTCAGAGCCATTATAAGTCTTTTTCAAATTTTCCAAGTGTTTCAAATAGAACCTGCTTTATCTATGATAAGCCCTTTTATGCGGCTTTGTGTGTATGTTTTCCTGGGAAACTGTAACAGAACTGTATCAAGCACATATAGAGTAAAGGTACAGCTAGACTACAGGGAATTCAAAGATTGTAGTGTGTGTGTGTGTGTGTGTGTGTGTGAGAGAGAGAGAGAGAGAGAGAGAGAGAGAGAGAGAGAGAGAGAGAGAGAGAGAGAGAGAGAGACCAAAACAAACCTTTTTGGGTGTGGTGGGGATCAGAAAGTGTGGAATAATGAGCAAGGAGAAGAGAGGTAAAAATAATAAAATGTGAGATGAAGTGGGAGAAACGTAGATCTGAAAAAGAATGAATCACTCATTATCTTAAGATCAAGGTCCCAGAAGATTAAGCACACATTCAGGAAGAGAGGAAGCAAAAAAAAAAAAAAAAATTAGAGGAGAAAAAAAGCAGTGAAAACTGAGGATAAACAGAACAAAGAGGATGGAGAAAGAAAAAAGAGAGAGAAGGCAAGATGGAAACCACTCCATGGTCCAATTTAGGAGATGCAGAGTAGGGCTTTAGCTGTCCTGTTACACTGAATTTTCTGTACATTCAGATCTCTTTCATAGTAATTGCAATTCTTATTAAAGGAAGGCAGTAACTGTCTAGCTGCAGAGCAACTGGATTTAGAATCTGTTTTAGATTCCTGTGCTGAAACTTGCAGCCACAGATCCTTCTGCTGAATTCATTTGCTGTCCATGATTTGGATAGTTTGAAGGGAAAAGAGGTAGCGTGTCTGTTCTTTCATTCAATAATGGTTATTGCCGTTAGACTCCATCTGCTTGCCTTCATAGTGAGAAAAGTCAGGGTGAAAAGTTGGGCTGAATTTATTTGGTTAGGGAAGGGGTGGGGTGGGGTGGGGAATGATGGCCCTTTTATGACTTGTGGACTTCAACTCCTAGAATTATGACTTCTCCACAAGTCATAAATGGAACATGGTTCCATACCTCTGGGTGACGGGGTTTGCTTGAGGGTTCCTGGCATTTTTGTGAAACATAATAGAATGCACCTCTAATTGGGTGTCCAACCTTGTCCAACTTTAAGACTTGTGGACTTCAGTTCCCAGAATTCCCTAGTCAGCTTCATATAATGGGCTATTGGGCAGATAGGCTACTGTGGCTTTAACTATATTTTGGGGCCCACACATATTCCCCAAATACTCTAGACCAGTGATGGTTAACCTTTTTGCCATCGCGTGCCAAAAGTGGGGGGAGCGGGGTGGGTGGGGGTGGCGTCACGCATGTGTGTGCCCATACCCATAATTTTATATGTCCTCCCCCCAACACATGCGCACGTGACCCCCTGCATGACCCCCACTTTTGGCACGCAATGTCCCAAAATGGGCCCAGTAGGCCCATTTTTTCACCCTCCCCAGGCTCCAGAGGCTTTCTAGGAGCCTGGGGAGGGCAAAAACTGCCTCCCCCACCCGGAGGCCCTCCGGAGGCTAGAAACGGCCCATTTGCCAACTTCTGGGGGGACTGGAAGGCCCGAAAATCACTCATGCCATAGGTTTGCCATCTAGATTGAGTCTTTTAGAAAGAGAGAGGGGTTGGAGAGTGCTTAAGGCCACAAATAGATTCCTAAGCATTTGTTTTCCTTAAAGTATTTCTCACAACCAAACAGACTCTGGTGACACTTGCTACAGGTTTTTGAGAAAAGTAAAATTGAAAAAAAAATACTGCCATGAAAACATTGCTTATTCCTAATTTCTTACTCTTCCCTTATGGCCAAAAAAAGTTGATAATTTGATGAATTTTCTGTGACCTGACCTACGTTCCTTGAATCTTTTTGACTTCCTTGGTGGTTTGGTACAGAGCTCTGAACAGTTTCTGTAAAGTCTAAGAGACTGGCCAGAGGGTCTCGCAAAATGCCTCATATTGATAGTATATCAAATGTGGTATTCAGCCGGTTTGTATCAGTTTGGGTGAATTGGTAGCAGAGATCGTGGGTAGGCAGGCCCACCCACCGGCCCACCCACCGGCCCCATTTCTATGCCATTCTATTTAGGCACATTCTCTCTCTCTCTCTCTCCTTTTCCCTCTATCCCCTCCCCTCTGTTAAGTTAAATAAAACTGGTGAATTCAGATTTGACCCTGAACAAGCAACTTCAGGAACCATTTTCCTAACAACATTATCCATTCTTTAGAATGAAGTTTAATAAAAACCCTTTTAAAAAGCAGCTATAGCTCACTTTAGATGGTATAATGTGGTTGATGCCGCTATACATAAACAATTTTGTGCCTGAAATAGGAGTTGCTTCTTTGCCTTCGTGACAATTTTGTGCCACAAAAAAGGGTTCTAATGGAACTCTTGCTAATTGTGTTGCTAAAACCACATCTATGACAATTGTTTCAGCGCACTGTGCCTTTTTAAAATATGGGAGGCAGGGAGCACCGCAGCAAGATCGGCTCTCCTGACTAAACCGACCACTGACACAGGATGCTATGAATGATGTGCAAAAAACTCAGCTCACAATGACGGGGTCAAACTTGCTGGATCCCAAAGAGAGATGGCTGTTCTCATAGAGGCAGCAACCTTCTGCACCAGGAAACTGCCTTTCAGGGTGGATTTGAAGGGTCCATTTTGTGTACTGAAGTTTGCAGACGGTAATGGAACAGTTTGTCTATCTTGCTAAAAGCATTCCATTAGAGAGGCTGCAGATATCTCGTGGAAGATGGTAATCAATAAAAAAGACATACACAACATGTACACTGAAGCGACATAGCAAAAAGGAAAGGTGGATAGTTCAGGAAAAATCAGAGGAAGTGATTCACACACACACACACACACACACACACACACACACACACACACACACACTACTCCAGTATAGGTAGTCCTCAACCTATGTCCACAATTTCTTTGCTAAACAAATTTGTGATTATGTGTTGCACCCCGTTTTACAACTTTGTTTTTTGCTACAGTTGTTTGTTAAGTGACTCGGTACAGGCAAGTGAATCATTCAGTCACTAAGCGAATCTGACTTACCACATTGCCTTTGCTTGTTGAAAGATAGCTCGGAAGGTCACAGGTGGGATTCTGCAACTATTGTAAATACAGCATATTTCCCAAGCCTTTGAATTTTAATCACATGACCGTGGAGATGATGCAATGGTTCTAAGTGCAGGAACTGGTTGTAAGTCATTCCCCCCACCCCCACCCCTGCCATTGTAACTTTAACTGGTCACTAAATGAACGGTTGTGTCACCGAATTCATGACTGGCAGAGACATGGTAACAAGGTCAGTCAATGAATAAGTATAGCAACTAAATCAGAGCCTTGGTGGCGCAGCAGACTAAAGTGCTGTTAAGTAGCACCCGCTGCCTGCAATTAGTGCAAGTTCGAATCTCACCAGGTTCAGGGTTGACTCAGCCTTCCATCCTTACGAGGTAGGTAAAATGAGGACCCGGATTGTGGGGGCAATAAGCTGACTTTATATAAAAAAGAACACCGCTTAGGGGGGGCTGAAAGCCCTACTAAGCAGGTATATACAAAAAGTATGAAGGCGATTGCTTAACTCATTGTAAGCCGCCCTGAGTCTCCGGAGAAGGGCAGCATATAAATTAAACCAATAAAATAATAATAATAATAATCAGCCAATGGGGACTGTTTGGAAACTGAAACAGTATTTTGCTGTATTTGCTGGAGACAGCTAGGAGCCTGGACATGGCTTATGTTAACTTCTGTATTAAGCCCTGAGCTCTGAAATGAAACTAATCTGTCTGCAACTCTGAACTGAAAACTGTTCTCTGCTGTTGGTATTGTATATTTGCTTTATGTATTATATTATGTACAAAGAGAAGTTAATGAATCCTGCTGATTCAGTTTTCTGGATTTGATTTCTGCAGCAAACTCTGGCAGGTTGTAAGTCGAGGACTACCTGCATGTATTTTGCCTTTTCTCCAAGGAATTCTTCTTGGCAAATTCCTTAGAATGCTGATTGCATTGATTCCTTAGTGTGTCACAGTATATTGCAATGGATTGGTCGTGGAAAACTTGAACTTTTTGGCTAGGTCTGGTCAATTGCCTATGACATTCTGTTAATGTAATATTTCCCTTCCACCTTCTGTTTGATACATGCCAGGATAGGTTGAGATTCTGGAGAAGGGAGGTGTTTAGGTAAACGAGTGTACTAGAATTGCAAAATCATTGTTATTATCTAGAAAGTGCAACCTCAACTTCAAAACTCTGACTCAATGGACAATGAGTAAAATGAGATGCATCATTGCAAGAAGAGAGTGGCTCAGTTTTTGTGCAGCTATTTTGACTTTATATTGAAGGAACATTTGAGGGGTCATGCTAAAAGTCCCTAACTCAAATATACTGTCTCATGTCCCAAAGATGCTTTTTAAAAAAAAACACAATTGGACTTTCTTTGTTTTTCCTTGAAGATGTTTGGTTTCTCACCCAAGAAACTTCTTCAGAAAACTGGTCACTAAACAAATGGTTGTAAATGGAGGACTGTATGTAAACCAAGTTGTGCCATTACATCAGTATAATGTGTTCCCTGTCTCCAGTTCAGATCTATCCCTGGGAAAATCCTACAATGACCCATCAGAAGTGGATGTGAAATATAAAACAAAACCCCCAATCATATCAGAACAGATGAAAACATGTTTCCACCTATATACCAGTGGTGGGTTGCTCCCGGTTCGGTCTGGTTCTATAGAACCAGTAGTAAAACTGGCGGGAAGCTCTGCCCACCCACCACAATGTCATCATGGGGGATCTGTGCATGCACAGAAGTGTGCGCTCTCCTGCTGCGAACTGGTAGTAAAAGTAAGTGGAACCCACCCCTGCTATATACAGTGGTGGCCAAAATTATGGAAACCTTTTGGGAAAAGTGTATTTTTGAGGTTTGATGGCTAATGGCACCACTTTTTTGGGGATGTTTCAAGATAATCATATTCCACTGCTGGAATGGCCTGGGAAGAGCCCAGAGCTTAACTCAATTGAAAATCTATGGAGCTGTCCAAAAAAACTTGTCAGAAGTGACCCAGCAATAAAACCCAGTTAATAGAAGCCATTATTCAATCTTGGTTTCCCATTAGAACAGCTGCAGAACTAAAAGACTTGATTCACTCCAGGGGAAGACATTGTAAGGCCGTAATTCATGATAAAGGTTACCCAACTAAGTATTAACTAACATGGTGATCATTTTTGTATATCTTGTTTTTTCTATGATGATAATTTTTGTATATCTCGTTTTTTCTACGATGATAATTTTTGTATATCTCTTTTTTCTATGTGTTTTGCTTTACTTCTTTATACTGTTAACTGCTATTCTAATAGCAAATCCTTCATAAAAGTTATTGCATTACATTCTTGATTAAATTATCTTTCCATTAATATACAATTTTATGGTACTACGACAAAAAGGGGGGTGTTATTAGCTAGTTTTAGAAAATACACTTTTCCCAAAAGGTTTCCACAATTTTGGCCACTACTGTAATATCTTTTAGCAGAACAAGAACACTTCCTATTTTTTTATTTTTTATTTTTGGAGATGATATTGAGTAGCCTACTGACATGGACATTTAGGATGTTAATCATCCTACGGGGTGGTTTGCTTATATCCATATCTCAGTCTACTTTTTTGAAGTAGCCATGCAAAGGACTTGTGTAGGACTCCAGAGGATGGTAGAGGACAGGAAAGCCTGGAGGAACGTTGTCCATGGGGTCGTGATGGGTCGGACACGACTTCGCAACTAACAACAACAACAAAAGTTACTTCAAGATTATCATGCCCAGGAGATCTAAAAGGGCTCTATTGTAGCTCCACAGTCTATGAAGATTCTCAATCATCCAGGTTGCTTTTTCCTTTAAATTTTTTTTTTAATTTTTATTTCTCATAAACACATTTACATGTACAGTCATTTATCCATCATTTTTCATTCACCTTATCTTTAAACTCTCATTTTAAATGTTTAATTTTCAGGGCTGCTCTTTCACCATTTACCTTTGCTCTAACCTTTCATCTTCTCCTCCCCTTCTCTTCCTTCCTCTTTCTCCTCCAACTTTCTTCATTCTTCCTCTTCTTCTTTTTCCTACTTCCCTTTCCCTTCCCCCACTCCTCTCTTCTTCCCCCTTCTAACCTTCTCTTCTACTCCTCTTTCCCCTCCCTCTCCTTTTCCCTTTCTTCTTTCTCCTCTCTTCTCCCTTCCCCTCTCTCTACTCCTTCCCCTCTCTCTTTCCCTTTTCAGTTCAATCTAAAGTGGTATTTGAGCAATCCCGATTTTCTAATTATCTTTATTCTCATTTCAATTACTTATTCAACTAATATTTATTTTTATTTCATCATTTGTGTACATTTTTATAATATCTCACTTTTTTTCCCTTTTACCCTCCCTCCCCTTTCTCCTTTTACCTGGCATCATCTGGGTAGCTAATTTTTAAATTGTTTTCCCCCATCTGTTCTCTATCCATTTTATCTCTATATCCTTATTCATATTTCCTTTCTAACCAATCATAAAATTTTCCCTATGTCTTGAAATACATCAACTCTGTTGATTCGATGAACAAAGACGCGTAGGCAGGAATGATGATTCATGGGAAGGCTCCTTGGTGAGAGGGCGCCTTGGTGAGAAGGCACCTTGGTGAAAGGTACCTTGGTGAAGGCATCCTGACTCCATCCAAAAGGCTCCCTTTTATTGTCATTTTACAACTGTATGGCAAAACATTTACTCATTCTTATTGGCTAAAGAAGCTCATGATTTTCACGTGGACCCCTCGTGTCCCCCTCATGTTTCCTGTAACAAACAATGCTTACGTGAGGGTCCTGCATATTTGAGATAACGTTTAGGGTTTCTGCCAGACATCCTGTCTTACTGTCCTGATGAGATTAAGGCCATGTGTTGATATTGTTTACTCAGTGACGGTTTGCCGATCTCTGAGATAAAACATTAACACCACACAACTCCTCTTTATCTTTTATTCTCAATGTTAATCTATTCATTTCTGCACATTCTAAAATTTTCTTTATAATTTCTCCTTCCAATGGGATTTTATCTGCTTTTTTCAAAAGGCAGATAAAATCTGCCTTTTGTTTTTCGCTAAAGATGTTTCTCTTCTCATCCACGAAGCTTCTTCAGAACTTTGGGCTTCACAGGGTCCTTTGAGTAACTGATACTGTTTCACTGCATTACTGAGTGCTTCATAAGCAAAGCACCCCATTGAATATTTTGTGTAAACAGCAAGGCAGACGCTATTGATGGATATCTTCTAGCTGTATAACAGAGGTGGGTTTCACAGGTTCTGACCAGTTCTGGAGAACTGCTAGTGGAAATTTTGAGTAGTTCGGAGAACCAGTAGTAAAAATTCTGACTGGCCCCACCCCCATCTATTCGCTGCCTCCCAAGTCCCAGCTGATCGGGAGGAAATGGGAATTTTGCAGTAACCTTCCCCTGGTTTGGGGTGGGAATGGAGATTTTACAGTATCCTTCCCCTGCTGTGCCCACTAAGCCATGCCCACCAAGCCATGCCACGCCCACCAAGCCACACCCACAGAACCAGTAGTAAAAAAATTTGAAACCCACCATTGATGAATAAGCTGAATATTGTTAGCATCTAACAAAAATAAATCCCACGATTCCACTAGTCCTGAACGTCCCACTATTTAACTTCTCTGGATGAGGTTATATTTTAGCATTAGCAGAGAAAAATATTTCATTATCTACTTTATTTGTCCTGCACATATGTTTTACTTTCTTGTCTTCCCTGCTTGCCCTCCACCAAAATAAACAGCCTCAATATAATTTTTCCTCATAGTGTAATTGCACCTATTCATTGATCAGCTTGACTGCCTCTTTCTGCATCCTCTTTCTAGCTCTAAAATATAATTTTTTGAGATGTAGTGGTAAAAGCAAGAGTGTAGAAACAGATCCCTGTGTTGTTATGTAGATGAATGCAGAAGTTCTCCGACTTTTAACACTGGCACAAATTGAATTCCACAAGAAAGTTAAGAAAACACTATTTAAAAATAGAGGGCCTCTGTATATTACATTGTTATTTATCTCTTGCAAATTGAAGCCTAACCTTATATCTTAGAATTATATTATCATAATAACTGACAGAAGGAACTGAGATGAAAATTGTGAGAAAACTGTGAAATTCTGAATGAACACTAGGTGGTACTCTCAGTCTGCAAGGAATAAATCCACCTGGTTGTATTTTAAAATTTTACTTGGATCCATTTCACCTTTCTGCTAATTGCTCAGGTAATAAACTATATGCATTATTTGCACCATACTTTATGAAAGGTATCAGATTAAGTAATTCATTTTTATGACATTAGTTGACCTTGAATTACCCAATCCTTTTGATGAAACTTGACATTGATAAACAACTTATTTTAATCAAAATTAAATATCTACAGAGCTAATATCTTTACTTTTTATTAGGTTAATTGGAAGGTTATAATTGTTGCAAATGTTGTATTTCTCGAAACTTCTTCTCCAATCCGGGGTCATCAAAAGCCAGAAAAATGGAGAATAGGAAAAACAATTGGGGAAATTGTTTGAGAAATTCCTTCTACTAACTCTTTTCTTTAAACCAAGTGAGACACAATTTCGGGGAACAGGATTTGAGCATTTTTACTATAGGATAGTGCAGAGTAGAGCTGAACTGCAGAAAAGACTTGCTTTAAGGATATCAAGAAAAACAAAATGAAACATTAGACTTTAAAAAAAGATTGTAAGTATGATCCTAATAGTCAACTTTCATACTTTTTATAAAGTAGGTAAGCCAGTGGTGAAATCTAAAATTTCTGGTTCTGTGGGTGTGGCTTGGTGTGGGGAGGGGGATAATGTGACTGGGTAGGCGTGGCGATTTTTAAAAAACTTTTAAAACCATTTTTTCTACAACCTCTTTAGGGAAGAGGTTGTAAAAAAATGCTGTCAAAAGGCTCTGACGATCCCAGCTGAGTTGCCTGATCGGCAGAGACTTATTTTCTTTTAAATGCCTCTGCTGATCAAGCAACTCAGCTTGGATTGTCAGAGGCATTTAAAAGAAAAAAAACTCTGACGATCCAAGCTGAGTTGCCTGATCGTTAGAGGCATTTAAAAGAAAAAAAAAGGGGGGGGGTTTCTTTTAAAAGCCTTTGATGATCTCAGCTGAGGCACGTGATCATCAGAGACTTTTTTTTTACTTTTAAAAGTATTTTTTCGGCCAAAGAGGTTGTAGAAAAAATGCTTTTAAAAGTAAGAAAAAAGCCTCTGATGATTGTGCGGCTCATCTGGGCATGGAGGATGGGAATCGGCAGGGATTTTTGGTACCAGTTCTCTGAACCACCCGCCTCCATCGCTACCAGATCGGGTGATCCGATCCGAACCGGGAGCATTTAACCCCTGGTATAAAACTACGGAATGGAAATTAGACCTTCAGCAAAATTACAGCATTTGGACAATTGGCCCCATACATGGAGGTGGAATTGACTGAAGATGTAAGATATGAAGGTTGAAGGGTGAGAAGGTATTGATGATGAAATAGAAGAAGCTTGAGGGAGAAGAAAAGAAGGAAGAGAAAACAAGAGAATGTGATGCTAGAGGAGAAAAAGCAGAGAGGCAGCAGATTACCTGGTAGGGAGGTGGTACAAAGAGAAATCTAGAGGGCTAAATGTGTGACAAAGAATAATGGAGCAGAGAACAGAAGGATGTTACATGCAGAGTGGTTGGAATTAATACGTAGAAGAGAGCATAATTCATCTTCACTGTCAATACTGCTGAGATGGGAATGGCATTCCTAAGGATCTGGCCTTTATTTTGCAGTAACCGGAATGTGATCTATAGGTAGAGGATCGTCAATTCTTCATCGTGCCCAATCTCATCTCTGTTTTGGGAGTTCTCCACAAGGAAGAAACTATAAGATGGATGTATTCCAGGAACCTAATGAGATGTAAGCCACATTCGGTAAGACAACATGCCAATAGTGGTATTAATAAAAAAACAATTGAATGCAACTGAATCAATGCATGAACAAGTGATGTAGTCTTTTTTCTTTTCTTTTTTTAACGCAGGGAAAGACGGAAGGCCCATTTTAGTGCATCTGATTACAGAAGGCTTTGAAACTTTTGAAATGTCATTTATTAGGCCAAGTGGCATACATTTTTCCAGGAGCATTTTCCAACATTTTCTCAATGACCTTATTCTAGTATTATCCCCCCCCCCCAGCAGCGACAGTACATTGAGACTTGTTTGAACAGTGTGTTGACATGTGAAAACCCTTCCCCAGAGCTTTTCCTGTTATTCTGCTTCCAACAGAGATGCTCAGAAATTTCATTTGGCTTCATTTCCAAGGGAGCTGACCTGATTCACACTTCGGAAAGTAGTATGCAGATCAGAATGTAGCTATCCTTCAATGTCAGAATTCCTTTAATTTTGCAATATAGTTCTTTGCTTTAAAAAATGTACTGAAGAAGGAATATTTTAGGATAAAATGCATATTTTTTTAAAAAAAGAAGTATCCAACATTCTGGATTTGTGTGCAGCTGTTGTTAAACCTGATATGCAGTGAATGTGATGTAATTGGCCCATAAGTTGAATCTAGTTGATGTTACCTAGTTTGACAATGAAATATCTGCAAAAGAACAACCACACTCAGAGAGCACCAAGAACCCCATAGTAACAGTAACAGAGTTGGAAGGATCTTGGAGGTCATCTAGTCCAACCTCATGCAGGAGACCTGTACTAGGGATTTGAACCGCCAAACTGCCAACCTTTCTGATCAACAAACTCAGTGTCTTAGCCATGAGCCACCTAGTCAGGCTAGCTCAACACTGAGCTACAAATATTCTCTTCTATCAGTCCCATAACTTGTCTCCAGTATCCAGATAGTCTCCGCATGGAAGACAACCTAAACTCCATTTGAATGCACTCAATGAATGAAAGGGCACCATTTCTCTGGACAACTGTTCTACTGTCAAACTTCTCCTTGGTTGCAGCCAAAAGAAATCTTAGAATCTCTGTTTACCTTAGCTGAGGAAACTAATTATACTTATGTAGCTCTTAGAACGATTTTATATAGTGCCTTAAAGTTATATTTTCCAAGCTCACATATTTGATTATGGGAATAAATGTGGTACATTTATTTTTTTTTAAGACTTTGTAGTCTTAAATTTGTAGATGGTTTTAATCATGAAAGGGCATCAAAAGACAGTGAGTGATCAAATGCTTGTTTCACTTTTTTCTTTGGACATATTCTCAAGTAGCATCAAGCATCTGCACATTAGGGTTTTCCTTTCCTTTCAGTCTATCATTCCAACCACACTATAAAACAGAGGAAATGGAGACAGTGATTGACCTAGGGCAAGGGTGTCAAACTCGATTTCATTGAGGGCCGCATCAGGGTTGTGTTTGACCTTGGAGGCCAGGGTGGGCTTGGCACTCATGTTGGGGGTACCTGTGGTGGCCTGAGAACTCTGCCAGTGAAAAAGGGCTCCCGATCTTCATTTTTGGCTGCAACAGCCTTCTGCAGCCCTCTGCCAGCAAAAACAAAGATCCTTCACTGGCAGAGGTCTGCAGGAGGCCATTGTGGCTAAAAACAGAGCCTGGGAGGGCTACCCACAGCCTTCCCAAGCTCCATTTTCATTGGCAGAGGCACCACGGGCCAGTCCTTTGCTGTTTTCAAGGCGGCCCCATGGGCCAGATCTAAGCACCCCACAGGCTGGATTTGGCCCCTGGGCCTTGAGTTTGACACCCTGACCTAGAGCTGTCAAATAAGGTCCATTGCTGCAGGCCAATATACATCAGTTTCCCCATTTAGAGCTCAAATAGCTTCACTACTTTGATTCTATGCCAGTATATTTTTCAATTCTGATTGACCTAGATATATAATTTACTACCCAGGCAACAACTGTTGACAACAGATGCTGTACTACATTGTAAAACTTTTGAAAGTCTTACCTTGTTCTATTCCCTCCCCCTAATTTGATGTTATATAAATTTTGTTTAGATAAAACCTACTTTGTTAGACTTTCTATAGTCTTCCAGATTACGTCAATATAAATTATAGCCCTGTCTCCATTTTGGGGCACTATATCACACAGCTTTGAGGTGAAAGATACCACCAAAACACAATTCTTGAAGCCAATTGGTGGTAAGAGTTTATTTCCAGAGTGATACAGCTCCAAGCCACCGTTATGTAAACAAACAACTGTAAATCTTTATATTATCAGTAAAAAGTGCCATCTCCTCACCAGTTCATTGGAAAGCTGTTAGGAATTGAATCACAAAATAAATAAATAAATAAATAAATAAAAAAAATAAAATTTTAAAAAATCTAATATATTACATGAAACTGTGTTGGTTTTAGTTTGAAAATGGTTGAACTGCTGGAAGTCTTGTAATGCCATCCCACCCTACTGAGTGAATCCCATTGAATAGACCTTTGTGAGAAATGGACTTGAAAAAGAGTCATTTTTCATTTGGGCAACTGCCAAACAGCCTGACATTACTGGTGATTGTTGGTTATGGAGATGTATGAGGAAAAACCACATGTAAAATCCTAATTTTTTTGTCTAATGATTCCTGCTTAATGACTGAATTAATGACGTCTCTAAAGCACTTTATTCCAAGCACAGGTTTAAGAAGAATTGATGGCCAATCAAGCTCTACATCCATCAGTATGAGAATTGACTAGTAGATGTTGAAAGCTAGCAAAAGAACATTTTCCAGTTGTAACATTTCTGGGAAGGAAGCTGGAGCTTAATGAGAGACAAGGCATGTGTCAAGATTCTTCTTGTTGGAAGATTTTCAGCAACTCTTATTTTCTCAAAGTCTAGTCTGTTTTGTCTGTGGAGGTCCTCAATCAACCAGGTCATAGTTGTCCCAAAGGTGCTTTTCCAAAAGGTAACTGGACTCTTGTTTTTTTTTCTTGAAAACATTTCACTTCACATCCAAGCAGCTTCTTCAGTTCTGACTGAATCATGTGGAATGGAAGGATTTATATTTATGAATATTTATATATTCATATATAGAAGACCATATGACGGCTGTGGCCAGGGGGGCTTTCTATCAGGTTCGCCTGATTTACCAATTGCATCACTTCCTGGACTGGGACACCCTGCACACGGTCACTCACGCCCTCGTCACGTCCCATCTGGACTACTGTAACAGTCTCTACATGGGGCTCCCCTTAAAGGGCACTCGAAGGCTCCAACTGGTCCAGAATGTGGCCACGCAGGTGATTATGGGAGCGACTCGACGCACCCATGTGACACCTCTCCTGGGTAAGCTGCACTGGCTCCCAGTGGTCTTCCGGGTGCGATTCAAGGTGTTGGTTACCACCTTTAAAGTGCTCCATGGCTTAGGACCCGGATACTTATGGGATTGCCTTCTGCCACCAATAACCTCCCACCGACCAACATGCTTCCACAGAGAGGGACTCCTCAGGGTGCCGTCAGTTAAACAATGTAGACTGGCGACCCCCGGGGGAGAGCCTTCTCTGTGGGGGCACCCGCCCTCTGGAATGAACTGCCCCTGGGGCTACGTATGATTCCCGACCTGCATACCTTTCGCCGTGCCCTTAAGACTCTGCTATTTCAACAGGATGGACTGGCTTAAAAAGAATTGGGATGGGGGGGGGGTGTCTTAAATTTATGGGTTTTTTAATGGAAGGGCCAAAAGTATTTAATTTGTTTTAACTGCTTTTAAATTTTGTATCTTATATTGTTTTATTGTGGCTGTACACCACCCTGAGTCCTTCGGGAGAAAAGCGGTATAAAAATTGAATAAATAAATAAATAATATCATATGAATATTTATATATTCATATAAATCTTTCCATCCCACACCATTCAGCCACAGCTGAAGAAGCTTTTTGGATGAGAAGCGAAACATCTTCAAGGAAAAACCAAAAAGTCCAGTTGCCTCTTGAAAAAGCATCTTTGGGACAACCATGACCTGCATGACTGAGAATATCCATAGACATATTGATAGTAATGTTTGCTGGAACGGGAGTCTTATAACATTTTGAATTATTCCTGAATTTCTTTACTATATTTCATTTATATGATCTAGCATTATCTCTCCCATTCTTTGCATAGTATTTATCAACATTTATGATACAGTGATAAAATAAACAGAAGCTGTGATGATGTGGCAGATGTGATATTATTATGGATGAAGTGTTGAGTTATAACCATGCAATACACAATATCAGGAAAAGGATTCTAGCATTACATTCTTTTAAAAAAAATATTCCAAGATTTTATTTAAACTTTCAGTTCCTTCTTTGCTATTCTTGCTTATATGACAGATGGTTGTCAGTCATTGCTTGGTTTAGAAGCCCTAAACCATTCATTGAACCCATCAATCAAAGAGAGCAAAGCACACAGCAACATTTTGCATGTATTATCTGAAGAACTGAAGCGTGTAAAGGTAATACTGAAGCAATACTGATTATGCTTAAGTATAGATGACTATAATTGGATCATTATATGCTTTTACATGCATTTTTATAGGCACCATTGCAACAAACATCCAACACATGCACTGGATTGGAACTGCAGAAGTATAGCGAATTGATTTAGTTAAAATTGTTGAATCGGTAGTAGTAATAGGATCAACTCCAATTTAAAATCACCCAGCCCAGAAAATTTTCACTCATAAAAAACTCTTGCTTAAATATACAATTTGGAGGAAGAAATAAAAAACAAAACAAAACCCCAACACTGCTGGTAAAGGTCAAGGCAGAAACAATATTCCTTTCAATTTCAAGATGGTAGTTTAGAAAGCACTTTAGCAACTAAATTAAACTATGCTGGTCCTTATATTAGGAAGCCTGAAGCTGAATGTTGAATGCTCTACTGGATATCACTACATTTTTATATAATACACACATTTTATTTCCCTCCCCCTCCCTCCCCAGGAAACTGTGTTTTCCACGGGTTCAAAGTCTTTTTAGCAAGTCTAGCAAATCTCTTGATTCACTTAAGGTTCGTTATTTGTTTTTAGTACCAAGTTAGTCAGCGTGGGAGATAAGTTTAGAGGAGGTGAGTCTTTATATAATAACTTTTTTGGCAAGAGTCCATGTTTAACATGTTAACTGTGGGGCCTTTGGTGATCTCAGAGTTTGGTTGTTTCCTTACAGACATTTCATTACGAAACTAAGTAACATTATCAGTGCTAGAAGGGACTAGTGGCTTGTCCTTTCAGTATTGGTGGGAGTGTTCTTGATGGTTTCTTGATTGGGCTGCTGTTTACCATTAGTCTGAATTGACTGAATCCAGAATGAGTATCCAAATAAAAGTCTAGGATCATTTCATTTATGAAAAGCTTTCTGTTTACCGAATACATAGCTTGGTAATCGTGAGGTAAAACTAACTTTGAATTTGTCAGGCACCCGTTCATAGTATTAAACAATGAAGTACCCAGCCCAGCCTCTAGCCTTCCACATAGACTATGTAAACATGTTTTCTTTGTTATGGGAACCATCTGCCTTCTTCTTCACAACTGCTTCCCAAAGAAACTTTTTCAGGAGGCAATTGGACTTTCTTATTTTTTTCTTCAAAGACGTTTCAGTTCTCATCCAAGAAGCTTCTTCAACTCTGACAGGATAGTGGGGAATTGAAGGATTTATATTCCTTGTCAATGACCAGCTGTCTGCAAGGCATATAAATCCTTCAATTCCCCACTATCTTGTCCGAGCTGAAGAAGCTTTTTGGATGAGAAGTGAAAAGTCTTCAAAGAAAAAACAAGAAAGTCCAGTGGCCTCCTGAAAAAGCACCTTGAGAACAACCATGACCTGGATGACCGAGAATCTCTAAAGACCTTCACACCTATTGATATGTCCTTGAAAAGTTTCCAGACTCCCACAATCTTCGGTGGAACAGTAGAAGTTTCATTTGTCCAACTAACTCATTCGTAATCAACGCCTTCCCCCTTATTCTAATGACAAATTGAAATGAAGAGGCACGTAACTGCCAATGTTTCACTATATTGACAAATAGTTCCTTGATTGGGGTATTGTTAACTGTTGAAAAACTAGATTACCCAAACATTATGGTCCACAATTTGTTTTGGCTTTTGTATCCTTTTTCCTATATTTTTGTGGTACTAGGAATTTTACAATCCTCCCCCCACCCCCACAACTTTTGAGGGAACCTATTTTTGAACGAAAGGCAAAAGTTGAGCTATTTATTAACACCAGAATAAAAAAGAGTCTGCTACAAAGGTAGGCATTAACTTTTGCTTCTTTGACTTGCTTTTATCTAAAGATTGACAAATCTCGCCATAGCTGACTGCACTCAGGTTCTATGATTAACCTATCTCCTTTGACATTCAGAAATGTGAATGAACATACAGTAGCTGGAGAGCAATCCCTTTATGCATAGTTTGCTAGCATCTGATTAGGCTTCTCTTTAAAGCTGAGTTAATGTTATGAAAGAAACATGCCTAATTTTTCAGACATACCTTTTCAGCTTGGGATGTTCTCTAATTGTCTGATCTTAATCAAACCGCAATTCTGAAGTCTACTCACACATTCCGCTTTTGATGCTGTTTCATATTTTTTAATGAACTATTCATGATTTTGTGCTTGCAGCTTCTTTGAACTGTGATATTATGAAACGTGATGACTAAATGAGTTGTGCTGCATCCAACATTCTGGGGGAGACTTCTACTTCCCTCCCAACCCCATGCCATAATCAGCAGAGCAAATTTAGAGGTTCACAAGTAATTTCCATTTCCCAGGTAAATTCCCTTTCTGCTGGCAGACAATTCACTGTCTTTTGCCCAGAAATATTTATTTTAATCTGAAAATTCATGTCACACACTGGATTATTTTTAAAATAAACACAAAGATTATGTTAATTAAGTGCCTTTGTTGAACTATTTGTCTAAAATGATATAAGGTATTGGACTACATAGGTCTCCAACTTTGGCAACTTTAAGCCTGGCGGACTTCAACTCCCAGAATTCCCCAGCCAGCTGGGAATTCTGGGAGTTGAAGTCCTCCAGGCTTAAAGTTGCCAAGGTTGGAAACCCCTGGACGAGAAGACTTCCAAGGTTCCTTCCCACTCTGCTTTTCTGTTAATCTAGGAAGCTAAAGTTGAAATTACAGTGGATGTTGTGCCAAAGTGTATCTGGGCAGTTTCTTAAAGACTTGGTCCCCTTGAGTGAAAAAATATAATCGCTTTGCCATAGGGAAGATGATGGTCTTACAAAAATATTTTTGACAAAAAAGAAAGAAAGAAAGAAAGAAAAAGAAAAAAAGGAAGGAAGGAAGCAAGGAAGGAAGGAAAGAAAAGAAAGAGAAGTATTTTCTTATGAAGCAGTAACAGTAGAAAATTATGTGGTGTCTGATTCCACCAGTAGCAATATTTAATGGAAGTTTATGGGGATTTTAATGCCTTGATGAATGGCAAATGTGTCATCAGGAGATTTTGAATGCAAGGGCTTGGGAATCCTATTACATTCTGTGACAACGCTTTTACAGTGGGAGTTTTTGGCAACCTAGCATTTCAGAACAGCCTATCTGAAAGCTGAGGCAATAGTTCTATTATAATTCAGAATTATTAAAGTGGAGAAACCATTATTATGCAAATCCATGACTGTCAACTGATAAAACTATCTAGGTTGATTATGCAAGATGTAGTCTTTTTTTAAAAAATAGAGATTTTTGCTAAAATAACGTCGGCATACATTTTCATAAGGGATGTCTGTGTTGATATAGTGGCTATTTTAGATAGAGGTCTGCTTTGATACCAAACGGAACTATGGATTTTCTTTAGAAAAGATTAATGCCATGGCATGCAAAGTAATTATATTGTTGGAAATCTTGTCATTGACTGTAAGCTTTCAAAGATAGGAAACTTGGTTTGGATTGTAATGATATCTCCCATAGGAGGCACTAGATGGAAGACTATAATTTTGCTTTTTTTGAATTATGTATAAGCTTGCTTTAGAAATTCATTCTACTTGTTACAGGTAATAGAATAGATGTTTACACATAACTGCTACAAATACTAAGTGTTTTTTGGATTTCTTCGGGGAGAACATATGCCTATGTTCCTTCCTTCCTTCCTTCCTTCCTTCCTTCCTTCCTTCCTTCCTTCCTTCCTGCCTGCCTGCCTGCCTGCCTGCCTGCCTGCCACCTACTGTATCTTATGCTGTGATAATCACAACTTCACAACTTCATTTCATAAAAACAAGGTAAATGTAACCCACAAAATCTCACAACAACACAATCTATCCAGGGGTGGGTTCTACTTACCTTTACTACCGGTTTGCAATGGGATCGCTCCCGCTCGCTTCGCTCTCATGCATGCCTTACTTCTACGCATGTGCAGATCGCTGATGACGACTTCCGGGGCAGTGGGCAGGGCCTCCTGGTGGTTTTACTACTGGTTCTTGCGAATCGATCTGAACCGGGGGCAGCCCACCACTGAATCTATCTCATCATAGTGCTACGACCTCTCATTGATTCTACACATACATTTGCATTTGCTGAGCTTTCTCCCATTCTAGTCCAATGCCTGGGTAAAGTATCAGGTTTTCACAATCCTCTGGAAGGCTAATTGTGGGCTCTTTTCATCTGATAAGGGAAGCTATTTCAAAGAATCGGGGCAGCCATAATAAAATCTTCCTGAAAGGGGGAGTGTCCTGAAACCTACCTGTCCTGCCTGACTTGGTAGGATGTGAAGGTACCCCCACAGAGAAAGTCCTCCACCTGTTGCCCTATGTAGACATTTTGGGACAATTGAGGCATATTTTTTCCTCCTACTTCCAAAGAACCCAAAATACATTTTAGGGCCCTTCTGACTTCTGTCTCCAAGGTACAAATGACGGCAGCTACCTGTTAAATTCAATTTCAGTCTCTCGCCTTCCTTGGTATTTTCAAAGAGAAAGTTGGCAATAGCGAAGGGGAAAACATTTGAGTCAGTGCCTCCCTTGAGGCCAACCCTGGCGGAGAAAATGTTATTGTCCCTTAGAAGAGTTAGAAGGGGAAAAATGAAAATTACCCTAAGGGAAATGCCTAGACCACCACAAACAGCAAAATCTAAACAGCAGTTTCTAGATAATATTTTATTCTGATTTTATTCTTCTCCCTACCTTTACCTACTCTCTTATTTAAATTTAGAAAACCTGACACGTACGGATAAGGGGATAAAAGCAGGGAGCTATAAAGGACATCTGATTTTTATCTTTTTAACCCCGTTTACCACTGGTTTGTCTCTGTCAAAATTATTTAGAACAAACGTGTTACTACATTTCGAGAAAATGCAGTCACTCTTGGAAATAAACAAGAAGGAAGTTTAACTGTCCCACCTCTTTCCATTCTTAGTACCAATTCAGTTTATTTGTGCTGGAATATCTGATACTGTGAATTGCTCAACTCTCCCCACCCCTCTCAGTTCCCTAGACTAATTTAGCTATTTTTCCATGTATTGAGCTACACTGCATTATTTTATTTTACTTCCCCTACGTTTGAGAGCCTTGCAGGATTTACTAGCAAGGGATTTGGCAAAGTAGTAACATTTTGTGAAATAAATCGTCCTTTTCTTACCTCTTACATCTTTCACCCAGGACGCGGCTGGCTGTTTCCCTCCAATCTTAATCCTTGTTTAAATGATTTGGGAGTCCATCGATACCGAGGTTTCAAGGAGGAGATTTGGGATTATATGGCTATTAAATGCTCACTGAGTCATTCCTCTAAGAAGCATGAATGCTATCTAATGTAGCTAATCGAGGCATTGGTTTTTTTTTTTTTTTGACTGAATATGTAGAAGAAATCCATAAGCACTTTCCTTTCAAGAGGAATAGTGTGATCTGTTAAAATGGAATTTGCTGTGGCACGATTGGAGAGTTACTTCAGAGAGAATTCTTTCATATATAGAATAACAGAGTTGGAAGGGACCTTGGAGGTCTTCTAGTCCAACCCCCTGCTTAGGCAGGAAACCCTACACCACTTCAGACAAACGGTTATCCAATCCAATCCAACATCTAATGTTTGGGTCCATCGTGAAACATTTCTTGGCTGCAAAATGGTCATTAGATAAAGTTACATAGTATAATTGTGAATCCATTCTTTAAATCCATTTGCGGAAAGTTGTCAGTGTCGAGGTTCTGATGGATACCCTAATTAAATCATAAGCTTTGAGTCAAGCTTCAAAAGAAATCCAGTTATTTATGAGGAGCTTCATGTCAGCACTTTCCCAAGTGAAGCCAGCTCTGACCCTATGTCATTTAGGCCCCAATCATAACCCTGTGTTCCCCCTGCCCCCAATCACATTAGCCAATGGAGCAATTTTGTGAGTTGTAGAGGTCACGCCTCTCTGGCTGCTGTGGGTAACCCTGGGATACAGCCTTGAGAGAGGTAAGTTTGGAATGTGCATTTGTCTTCGGCTGCCATGCCATTTCACCGGTTTCCCATCCCTCCTGGCTTATGGCAATTCTAGAGCAGGCCAGGGATGCTTTGCGAGTTGACAGTCAAAATGGACTCATGTCTCAATACATGGAACAAGGACATGTATTGAATTTAAAGTGATCTGTACATTTCTATTTTTGGCCACTTGCCTGGCCCTTTCAGTTGTCTTATTCTTGTGCTTTCTCTCAGGTCTGTGGATTTAAACATTTCCCAAGGTAAGGTAGTTTTTCCTCAACAAAACAATGCTTGTTTTAGTTGTCTTTATTTTTTATGACACAAGTATCCTGCTTTTCTTTCAAATTGCTCAGGGCACTGCATATGAAACTTTAAAACAGACCAGAACAAAACAGTTGAGATACAGTGATAGAACTTGTAAAAAAAAAAAAAAGAGAGAGAGAGAGAGAGAGAGAGAATAAGTCTGAATGTTTAGAAATGGATTGTCAGATTGTCAACATGAGAGTTATTGCACCATTGGTATATGCCACCAGGGAAATGGAGTAGAATGTATAAAGGCACTTCAAATTTATATTGGAAATGTGCACAAGAAAAGATATTTTATCATGTTTGATAGAAAATTCTGGATTCAAATACACACACACACACACACACTGATTCAGAAGGTTTTAAAGATTAATATCCAATTGAGACCAGAGATTTTTCTTTCGGGACTGATGGACAAACAATTGAAAAATAGTCATGAAAATTCTTGTTTCTGTATGATAACTGCAGGGAGATTATTGTATCCACAGAACTGGAAAGATTCCGCAATGTCCACAATGGATTGGTGAAGGTGATGAAATTTGCTGAGATGGCTAAATGGATCTCCTTGATCAAAGTAAAGACAATATCTATATTTATTGCTGACTGGAAATCCCTTAGGGACTTTTAGAGTGAAACAGAAAAAAATGAACGTGTTAGATCGGCGCAGGAATGAAGGTGAGACCAGCGGAGTTCATGTAACACGTTTATTAACAGGAACAGAACTGGCGCGGTGCTGCCGGAGCTCTCCTTATATTCGCTCCGGCAGCCGCACCGCCCCCTGACAGGGATTCAAAACTCCCGCCGGAGGATGCCTCGGCCAATCCCCGGCGGATGTCCTTATAAGGACATAACAGAACGTATGCTTTTATGGTTTGGATGATAAGACAAGATCAGTTACAGAAAGAAGATAGTTATGTTGTAATCATAAAGTAAGAGGTAAACTTATAATTGTATGTATAACTGTTGTAAAGGAAAGTGGAAGGTCCTTCCTTCATCCCTTCTCCCCCTCTCCCTCCTTCCTTCTTTCCTTCCTTCCTTCTTTCCTTCTTTCCTTCCCCCTCTCCCCCTCCTTTCTTCCTTCCTTCCCCCCTCCCCCTCTTCCTTCATTCCTTCCTTCCTTCCTTCCTTCCTTCCTTCCTTCCTTCCTTCCTTCCTTCCTTCCTCCCTTCTCCCCCTCTCTCTCCCTCCCTCCCTCTTCCTTCCTTCTTTCCTCCATCCCTTCTCCTTCTCCTTCTCCCTCCTTCCCTCTTTCTTCATTCCTTCGTTCCTTCCCCCCATAACCCCTCCCTCCCCCTTCCTTCCTTCCTTTCTTTCTTCCTTCCTTCCTCTCTCTCTCCCCTCCTTTCCTCCCTCCCTCTCTCTCCCTTCCTTCCTTCCTTCCTTCCTTCCTTCCTTCCTTCCTTCCTTCCTTCCTTCCTTCCTTCCTTCCTCTCTCTCCCACCTCCTTCCCTCCCTCCCTTCCATGTGCATTGTGCAGGAATGTGATCACACTTTCATAGGTGACATCTTACCTTTTTCATCACCATCTCTTTCTCAAAGCCAGGGTGTTAATAATGATTATCCCATCCTTATAATATGCATGTATTCTGGTTGATTACATGGTTGGATGATTGGTTCAGTGAAGTATTTCAAAATGGACCAGATACAATCTCTTCAGAGCTTTTCCTGGAAAGCACTGTGTACATGTCCACAGTGCTTTCTCACTGCTCACTCAACCGTGCTTTCTCACTGTGGCTACTAACAACCAGTGGGTGGTTGGTAGTAGCTACAAACAACATACTGCTTTATTTCTTCTTCCAGTTCATTTAACCCAGATGATGCCAGAAGTGACATTCATTCTTTTGGCTTTCTGGGGAGTAATGGATAATTTCAGCATACAATGCAAGAACTCCTTCCTTTAATTTCCTTTAATTGATGTATTAGGATCTGTCCCCAATAGCAATAGCAACTTAGATTTATATACTGCTTTACAGTGAGTTACAGCCCTCTCTAAGCAGTTTACAGAGTCAGCATATTGCCCCCAACAGTCTGGGTCCTCATTTTACCCACCTCAGAAGGATGGAAGGCTGAGTCACTGCTCAACATTGAACTCCTTGAGTGAGCAGTGAGTTAGCCCTATAGTACTGCATTCTAACCACTACACCACCACAGCTTACATTTTGTTGAATATAGATAATATAAATAGCTTTATTTTTTGTTGTTATTCAGTTGCAAAGTCGGGTCTTATTCTTTGTGACCCCATGGACCATAGCATACCATGCCCCAGCTGTCTTCCACTGTCTCCTGTAGTTTGCCCAAATTCATGTTCATTGCATCAATGATACTATCTCATCCTTTTTCATCTCCTTTTTCTTTTACCTTCAGTTTTTCTCAATATCAGGGTCTTTTCCAATAAGTCCTCATTAGGTGGTCAAAGTATTAGAGCTTCAGCTTCAGTATCTGTCATTCCAAAAAACAGCCAGGGTTGATTTCCTTTAAGATTTGTATGAGCCTGAGTAGCGTAGGGGGCTAATGCCTCCTACTAAAGGCAGCAATTAAGATCCAGCTACCTGCAATTTCTGTGAGTTCAATCCTAGCCAGGCTCAAGGTCGACTCAGCCTTCCATCCTTTCTAAGGTGGGTAAATTGAGGACCCAGTTTGTGCGGGCAAAAAGCTGACTTTGTATAAATATACAGAAGTATGAAGGCTATTGCTTAATGCATTGTAAGCCGCCCTGAGTCTCCGGAGAAGGGCGGCATATAAATCAAAATTTTTTTTAAAAAAAATTGACTGATTCGACCTCCTTGCAGTCCAAAAGGCTCTCAAGAGACTTCACCTGAACCAGAATTCAAAATCACAGCTTTATTTAATACATATTAATTCATATCTATCTTATTTTAGTAGAAGTTCAAGCTCACATTGAGGGATCTCTCTTTTAAATTCTCTTCTTGGTCTCCACAAACATATTCCCATTGCACCTCTCTATTATTTCCTGACACCTTGGAATCACTTTGTGACTTTTGGCACCTAAGAATTCAATTAGGTAGGACTGAATACTAATTTGATTCATTTAAAGTTTGATATTCTATTTAATCAGCTAGTGCAGAGAGTGTGTATTTGAGTAGGTAGTCTATGCAAGCATACACTAGTTGTTCACGCTTCTTACACCTGAGCCAACTTTATAAGACATGTAGACCAAGATGGAATTCACCTTTTTTTTTAAAAAATAACTTCATTAATGATTATATATACAAAGAACAAAAGTCAATGCAAGCTACAAACAATACAAATAAACAAAAAATAAATAAAAATGAAAACAAGTCTGTGTGAAAAAGGAAAAAAAGGAAAAAGAGAAAGACAGAAAAAAATTGTAAATTCCTTCTTCAGCTTTGCAGGTAAAAACAGTTTTAAAAGCTTATTTCTATCTCTAAATAAAAAATATTTTTTCTTCTCAAGCTCATCTCTTAGGTAGGGAAAACAAAATTAAATGCTATATCAATCAATCTTTATCAGCAAAAGTTCAATAAGGGCAAGCAAATATAACTCTTTTGCTTCTTTTAATCCTGGTCAAACAAGCCAATCTTATAAATCTTCTCTGATTTTTAAAATATATTCTTTGACCTATTTGTAAAAGGTCTCATAGGTAGTTTGTTGCTTAACTGTGTTTCCAAGTGAAAAACCTTCAGAATTTTAACAGATTCTCCTGAATACGGAAGCCACACTTATCCTTTCATTTGTCACTTAAAAAAAAGTTCTTCCAGGTTTAAGCAGAGCACTTTCATATATCCAGAAAAAAATCATCCAAGTCAATTTCCTGATTTAATATCTGTCCATCTCCTGTGGGAAATACATCATCCATCAGATCCATTTGTATTATACTTAAGTCCCTTTCAAATAAGTTTCATAAACATCCATTGCAGTTTCTTTTGTCTTTACAACTTCATAAGAACATGCTCTGTCAATTTTATGAAGCATCTGATTCATTCTGCTCAAAAGCTTAGCTGACAGGTATTCAAAAATTTTCAGTAAGGATTTTTGCTCCGTTTTGTTTATCTTCTGCTCTAGTGTGCAGCCTTCAATGTCTCCTTATCATAAAAACAACGAAAACAATCTCAATTTTCTCATGAGGAAATATCTTCTAAATAATTCAAAGCTATCAATGCCGTGGTGGTGCAATGGGTTGAATACAGTACTGCAGGCTAACTCACTGCTCACTCCAGGAGTTCAATTCTTTTTTTTTTAATAAAGTTTTTTTTTTATTTTTTAAACACACAAAAAACATACAATGCATCTTTTCTGAACAGAACATTGGCCCGGTTTTAGATTTATACAGAGTTTTGTTCATTTTTGACACAATTTTAACACAATTTTATATATAAATTTTCCCATATCATTTATTGTCTCTGATTCTAAGAAACCAATATTACCTTTCATCTTAACTTCTCATCCTAATATATGTCATTTTTTCTTTTCTCTCCTTAAAATTTGAACACCTAAATTTAAATTCATATAACATAATACCATCCCCAATTATTACCTTAAATTCTCTTATTCCAATCACCAGTGATTATTTATTAACTATTTCAAATAATAGATTTCAACAATTAAACATATTCAATAAAAAATCAATTAAGTATCAATCTCATTCCAATACCTCTACATTTACATTCATATAGCATAATACAATTCTCAATTATTTTCTTAAATTTATAATATAATACCATTCCCAATTATTTTCTTAAATTCTTTAGCTCCAATCTCAAATAGTTTTTTCTTTTTCAACTGTTCCAACTAATAGGCTTCAACATTTTTATAACATTTTTATATCATTTTTATAAAGACCAGTTAAATATATCTAATTAATTCATAATCCAATATTATTTCAGCTTTCAGGAGTTCAATTCTGAGCATCTCAAAGTTGATTCAGCCTTCCAAAGTAGGTAAAACAAGGACCCAGATTGTTGGGGGCAATATGCCTACTCTGTAAACCACTTAGAGAGGGATGTAAAGCATTATGAAGCGGTATATAAGTCTAAGTGCTATTATTATTGCTATAACTCCAAATCCGTCTTCTCCCTTAATCTTTTATTAACTTTCCAAAATCCACATATTGTGTCCTTTTGCTGCATAGTACAAAAATAGCATAAGTTTTTGGAACCTTCAAAATCAAATTTACGTCATAATGTTTTAAGAAGAGGGAAACTTACCCTCTTCTTCAGTAGACTCTTGCCAGACCAAAGGGTCTTAATCTCTGCAATATGCGAGAGAGAGAGAGAGAGAGAGAGAGAGAGAGAGAGAGAGAGAGAGAGAGAGAGAGAGAGAGAAAACAAGCCAAAAAAATGATTAAGATATAAGGTTTGGTAGAGTCTAGTGTACTGTCCATAAAGACTGCTGTGCAAATCAGAGCTTGATGTAAGTCCTAACTCTCAGTCACTCCACTCAATCTGACACCATCTACTCAATGAGGAGCAGCTGTCCAGAGTCGTGTGGATGATCTCAATGATCTCTCCTTTTTTCCGGAGAGTATGCTGACTTGAATCCAGCATTCAGACGCAATTCTGCTTGCAAAGCTGTCTTGATAGCTAACAAATGCCAACAAGATGTCTTCTTTACGTGGTGCATACAGGAGGTGTCTGACCTATTTGAGTTGGAATCCATCACAGATTCTTGAAGATATTCTATGTGCTTTCCTATTCTTTAAATGTCTGGGCCCAATAGAGTTATTATTATATTACCAGAAGTGGTATTCAGCCGGTTTAGACCGGTTCGGGCGAACCACTAGTGGAAATTTTGAGTAGTTCAGAGAACCGGCAAATACAATCTCTGGCTGGCCCCACCCTCCAACCTCCACCATTCCCTGTCCCTTGTTTTTTAGCTCAGCTGATTTGCAAGACAGAGTGGATTGCCGTGCCTCAGCTGAGCTAAATAACACTTCAGCTCGCCAGCGCTGACACTGAGGGTGGTCTCCGAGTCCTGTGCACATAAGCAAAGCACGTGCAAAGGGCTCTCTCATAGAACTGGTAGGAAAAGATCTGCTCTGCCATACAAATCAGCTGAGCTAAAAAACTGTATATTACCTTGCAATATTTAGAATCCATCAATAGAAACATGACGGGAAGAAATATGTGCCCCTTGTAGGTAAGATATTTGGCAATGACAGATCAAAACAGTTAAGTCTTATTATTAACTGTATTAATTGAAACAAATTGGGCTTTACACTGGACTGAGCTCACTGTTCATTTATTTATGGTTTGTTCCATTATTGGCCCTCAATGATTCATGCAAGTATTTTGTCAGTTGGTGTTTTTAGGAGAGTTCTTTGCAAAAGCCGTTTTCTTTCCGGATAGAATAAGCTTTATTTAGCACTTCCTCAACCAAAACATGCTTTTAAAGTAACAAGCAACTGAACATGCAGAAAAACATAAGCAGCTTGAGGCATAAGAGGATCCATTGATCTCAGCACTCAATTCATGCGCTTAAGGGTGGATGTGCTACTGCTACAGCTTAGCAAAATCTTGTAAACAACTGAACAAATGAGAAAACCACTGTTTTACATGACCCTGAATGGTTTCACTTAGATAAACTATTTCCTCTAATTCCTAAGCTGCTCCCTGCACTTCAGGTAAAACAATTAAGAAGAAAAAGGTTAACTTGTTGGGTCTTTTTTTATCCGTCGCTATGCCGGTGTTTCTCAATGTTAGTAACTTGAAGATATGTGGACTTAAATTCTGGGAACTGAAGTCCATATATCTTACAGTAGTGGCCAAAATTGTGAAAAGCTTTTGGGAAAAGTGTATTTTTGAGGTTTGATGGCTAATAACACCACTTTTTGGGGGGAATTTCAAGATAATCCTATTCCACTGCTGGAATGGCCTGGGAATAGCCCAGATCTTAACCCAATTGAAAATCCCAGGAGCCGACTAAAGAAACTTGTTAGTCAGAAGCGACCCAGCTATAAAACCCAGTTAATACAAGCAATCATTCAATCTTGGTTTCACAATATAACAGCTGTAGAACTAAAAGATTTGGTTCACTCCATGGGAAGACATTGTAAAGCCATAATTCATACTAAACGTTATCCAACTAAGTATTAACTGACATGGTGATAATTTTTGTATATCTCATATTTTCTACGTGTTTCACTTTACTTCTTTGTACTGTAACTGCTATTCTAATAGCAAATCCTTCATAAAAGTTGTTGTATTACATTCTTGATTAGATTATCTTTCCATTGATATATATCTCCAGCCCAGATCAACCCAGGGATGGCCTTTCTGTGATGTCAAAGTGCCTGGAGGAGGTACGGGTCTGGATGGATAGATACAGACTCCGGCTCAAGCCCTCCAAGACTGAGTGGCTGTGGATTCCAGCATCTCCTGATCTAGCTACCCTGTCACTTATGATGGGAGGGGAGTTGTTGGCTCCCTCTGAAAAGGCACACAACCTTAGTGTCCTCCTTGATTCATGGCTGTCCTTGGTGGATCATCTAACGGCCGTGACGAGGAGGGCTTTTGCACAGGTTCACCTAGAGCGCCAGTTGTGGCCTTTCGTAGGCAGGGTTGCCTTTTGCACAGTCACTCAAGCTCTCATTGTCTCTCGACTGGATTTCTGCAATGCCCTCTACATGGGGCTGCCCTTGGGATACACCTGGAGGCTCCAGCTGGTCCAAAATGCAGCTGCGCGGGTTGTTACGGGAGCTTCCTGTTACTCCAAAACCTCTCCTGCGCAAGCTGTACTGGCTGCCAGTGGCCTTCCGGATCCGCTTCAAGGTGCTGGTACTTACCTATAAAGCCCTACATGGCATGGGCCCGAGGTACTTGCAGGACCACCTCCTACCGGCCTCCCACCGTCCTGTGCGTTCTCATAGAACTGCCCTCCTCCAGATGCCGTCGGCTAGACAATGTTGGCTGGTGACCCCCAGGATGAGAGCGTTCTCTGTGGCCGCACCGGCCCTCTGGAATGGCTTGCTCACCGAGCTCCGGACGGCTCCCAATTTCCACACGTTCCACACTGGCCTGAAGACATGGCTCTTTCATCAAATTCTCTGACCCGATTATGGGGTTTTAACCTGAGGATTTTAAATTTGGACCGGATTTTAATATTGTATTGTGTTGTTTTTATTGTGTGAGCCGCCACGAGTCCTATGGGAGAAGGGCAGCATATAAATTTTAATAATAAAATAAAATAAATAAATATTTAACTTTATGGTACTACTCCAAAAAAAGGGGGTGTTATTAGCTAGTTTTAGAAAATACACTTTTCCCAAAAGGTTTCCACAATTTTGGCCACTACTGTACAAGTGGCAATGGTTGAAAAATACTGCTTTATGTGGTAACCTATTTTTTTTTTGAAAACCTGCAGTTTTTGAGAAGAGATTGGACAATCATTTGTCTGAAATGATATAGAGTTTCCTGAGCAATGGGACAGTAGGTTTCCTGAACATGGATTTTCCTAAGCAAAGAGTTGGACTAGAAGATCTCCAAGGTCCCTTCCAATGCTCTTATCCTGTTATTTGCAGAGTGGTTCACATAGGACCATGGTCTTGTGAAAAACTCTGACCATCATTTGATTGCCCAGTCAATACCTGCCAGCAAAACCAAAGTAGAGCATTATGAACAGAAAAAGAAACAGTTCCAGTAGGATAAATTCAGGTTTGAGCATTATCCCTTTATTTTTATTTTGAAGTACAGAAACCCATAAGAAGCAACTGCACTCTCTAGGCCCCACATATATTTATGGTCTAAGTTACAACTATTTTATTTTATTTTATTTTATTTTATTTTATTTTATTTTATTTTATTTTATTTTATTTTATTTTATTTTATTTTATTATTTTATTTTATTTTATTTTATTTTATGGTTTAGTAGTTGATGCTTTCTGAGATTTTTGCATACTGCAGGATTCAGCTTGCTTGTCTCCTGCGCATGAAAAGCTGAAAATTAACACCCCTTTCTGGATTTCAGTCTCTTCCTTTGGTTTGACCATGGTGATGGTTTGATGTTCTTCTCAGACCATGTTCACCATGGTTTCTGTTAGGTGGATTTATTTGTTTGTTTTAATTCCACCTTTATCATTTTGTAAATAATTTAAGGTGATGAAAATGCCTAATGCTCCTTTGTCTTCCTATTTTCCCCACAACAAAACTCCTATGAGGTGAGTTGAATTGAGAGGGAGTGATTGGTCCACGGCCACCCAACTAGATTCCATTACTAAGGCAGGACTAGAATTCACACCCTCCTCATTTCTAGTTTGAGGTCTTAACCAGTAGATCAAACTGGTTCTCAATCTTTCAGAATTCCCCTGCCGTTTACTGTTCCTGAATTGCTTGGGGTTTTTTAAACATTTCATTTAAAAAACAACAATAAATGTACCACTTTATCATTTTTCTTCTTACTTGGACTAGAAGAGGAAAATGGCAGAATTCTATTACTAAAAAAAAGAAATGAAGACAGTTTCATCCTCATGTTGCTCCATCAATGCCTTCACGAATAACAATAACACTTGCAGTCTTTCATTACTTCACTGCTGAACTTGTTAAAAATATGGCTGAATGCCCATGTTAAGGTCTAGATTTTCTGGTAGAAGGCTGCATATATTTTTTTCTTCAAACTATTCTCTAATTTATATTTAACAATGGCATTACATCCTTCTTTATACCGCTCTGGTTTATCTCTCTTCCATTGGGTCTTCTCTGTTTTTTTTTAACAATACCTCCTCTTGGGCAAAGATATAAAAACTATAATGCTAGGAGTAACGATCTAAAAGTACAAAAATGATTTGCGAATGGGTGTGTCAGACCTGCCCAGACTTGCCCTTTAGCCAACAAAGACCATTTGTAGTGCAAGATATACTTTTACTAAGAGCCAAATGGATTATAATATAGCAAAGCCAGAACTTAAATTCACACACCAAAATTTCTCAATTAACTTTCCCCATCCAGTTCCTCTCTTCCACGGTCACTTATTGTCCAATTATATTTGAATATGTTCTTTTGAGAACAGTCTCTTCAATGCCGGGCTGGTTAATGCCTGGACTACTGTAATGCTCTCTACATGGGGCACCCCTTGAGGAGCACCCGGAGGCTCCAACTGGTCCAGAATGCGGCCGTGTGGGTGATGATGGGAGCGATGGTGTGCTCCCATGTGACCCCCCTCCTGCACGAGCTGCACTGGCTCCCAGTGGTCTCCGGGTGCGCTTCAAGGTTTTGGTTACCACCTTTAGAGTGCTCCATGGCTTAGGACCAGAGTACTTACGGGACCGCTTTCTGCCACAGTAGCCTCTCACCGACCAGTTCGCTCCCATAGAGAGGGCCTCCTCAGGGTGCCGTCGGCCAAACAGTGCCGGCTGGCATCCCCCAGGGGGAGAGCCTTCTCTGTGGGGGCACCTGCCATCTGGAATGAGCTCCCCCCTGAGATAAGGAGGATTCAAGACCTGCGCACTTTCCGCCGTGCCCTAAAAATGTTTTTATTTCAACAGGCGGGGTTGGCCTAACTCTCCCTTTTAAATTGGGGTTTAAATGTTTTACTTAAATTGGATGTTTTAAATTCTTTTGGAGCCCAAATTATTTAATCTATTTTAATAGTTTTTAACTTTTCTATGTTATTGGTATCTTATTTTGGCTGTTCACCGCCCTGAGTCCCTCTGGGAGTAGGGCGGTATATAAATTTGATAATAAAATAAAAAATAAAAAACGAGTCTTGGGTATAAGAAGGGGCTATTTGGAAACATTTAAAAATTGTTTTACATTTTTTGAAGAAAAGCAGCAAAATACGTTCTCTTCCTTAACACATAGGTGGAATTTTACTGAGCATCTATTAAGCATGCTTCCCTTAGAGCAGCGTTGGTGAACCTTTTTGGCACCGAGTGCCGAAACGGGAGTGCACACACAGGGGAATGCCAGAAACCAGAAAGGCAGCTACCTGGTCTTCCAGTTTCTGGCCTGCATGTGTGCGCAAAGACCACCTGGCCGGCATGCATGCATACCAGAGGTGGGTTTCAGCAGGTTCTGACCAGTTCTATAGAACAGGTAGCGGAAATTTTGAGTAGTTTGGAGAACTGGTAATAAAAATTCTGACTGGCCCCGCCCCCATCTATTCTCTGCCTCCCGAGTCCCAGCTGATCGGGAGGAAATGGGGATTTTTCAGTAACCTTCCCCTGGAGTGGGGAGGGAATGGAGATTTTACAATATCCTTCCCCTGCCACACCCACCAAGCCATGCCAGGCCCACCAAGCCACGCCCACAGAACTGGTACTAAAACATGTTGAAACCCACCACTGATGCGTATGCCGGAAAACAGAAGCTCAAATTCCCAGCGTGTGCATGCATGCCAGGGAGCGAGTCTTCCAGTTTTTGGCGCACCCATGCACATAGAATCCAGGTGGCTGGCGGTGCATATGCATGCCAGAACCAGAAGAGCAACAGGCAACAGCTGGCGCAGCCAGAGAGATGGCTCTGAGTGCCACTTCCGGCAAGCGTGCCATAGGTTCGCCATCACGGCCTTATAGGTTTTTTTCACCATGAGACCTTCTAAGCATGTAGGTGAGCAGAAACTGACGTGTTTTCCTTGCTCTTATTTTTGGCAACTTTTAAAAGCAATAATAACGTTTATATGAAGTACAGATGGACTCAGCTAATAAAAGGATCTTTTTTTTAAAGGGCAAAGGTACAGGAGTTATGATTCAGCCCAGAAAAATAACAATGTGTGGCTTAATGTTTGATATTCAGTCCAGGATTGGTAATAAAGCTCACTCGTTATGGGTGGAGCAGAAGAGAAAGAGGGTGTTATTACCATTATTAGACAAAAAGAAGACCTTTGCCACTTTGCTGAAAGCCTGTTTAAAGGAAATAAACATATAAAAAGGGATCAGAGAACTGTTAGCTGCTGGAGATAATAAATATAATATGAAAGCATTAGAGTAAAAATCCCTATAGTAGCAATTTGTGTGCATTAGATAGACAATGCTGGTTGGGCTTCCATTATGGATCACAAGAACTATTATTGCAAGATAATTGCAAGATATTGAAAAATGCAAAATACTGGACCATTTTTATTCTACAAAATCCTAACAGAACTTTTAGTTAAAACATAGAAAGGAATATCTGTTATGAGGCCTAGAGGGTAGCATTAAAATAACTTCAAAATATTTATATTTCAGTGGCCTTTTTTTTCCCCAGCCAGGGAAAGATTCTTCCATCTTTGATGTAATTCAAGAAAACGCAGAAGGAAAGAGGATGTTTCAAGGGAAAGGCTACTATAAAGAACTGAGGGGATACACAAGCATTTTACATCAAACTGGGAGTCATACACACAAATATATTAATTCCACTAATTAATTCTACATAGACATTGCTATAGATGGAATCCCTAAAGCTCAAACTTATATGGCAGATCTAACCATTCTTTTCTCTCTCTTTTCATTCTAAGAGTCTTGACTGTATTATAAATGCTATGATTCCTGCTCAGATTATTTTGTGCATCCGTGTGTGTATGTATGTGTATAGGGTGTGTGTGTGTGTGTATGTGCATTTGGACTTTACTGACAAAATTAGTAATAAATATTTTGGAATTTTGTAGCCATTAATACACTTCAGAGGTGATATTCAGCAGGTTCTGACCAGTTCTGGAGAACTAGTAGCAAAAATTTTGAATAGTTCAGAGAACCGGTAGTAAAAATTCTGACTGGCCCCACTCCCATCTATACTCTGCCTCCCGAGTCCCAGCTGATCAGGAGGAAATGGGGATTTTTCAGTAACCTTCCCCTGGACTGGGGGGGCAATGGAGATTTTACAATATCCTTCCCCTACTGTGCCCACCAAGCCATGCCCACCAAGCCATGCCATGCCCACCAAGCCACACCTACAGAACTGGTAGTAGAAGTTTTTGAATCCTACCACTGATACACTTCAGTTAAAGGGTACATCAAAATCTCATAATTTAATTTAACGGAATTCGATGAATGTTCTAATGTGAATACAATATAATTTTGAGACCAGGAATGCAGTGTGTTTAATACATGAAGAAACAGATTTGACCTGGAAAATCAAGTTAAATTTAATCGATTTGGTACCAAGTATGAAGAAAATGCTACATTTTTAACCACATTCTAGTTCAAACATTGGTTAGAACCAACTATCCGTTTTAGCAACCAATACTAAAAATAATATTTTATAAAACACTTTTTATCGGTTTTCTATCATATATAAAATTATTTTACATATAATCTATAAAATACAATATGTTCTTTCATTGAAATTCCCATCATTCTTATATCATGTACTTGTTTGCCTTCTTTGTCATATTTCACCAGCAATGTATAAATATGCCCAGTGGTGGGATTCAGCTGGTTCAGGCCAGTTCAGGTGAACTGGTTGTTAAATTGCTGGCTGGCAGTGCCCTCCCCTCCCTGCCCCTTCCAGGAGTCCCCATGAGCCCTTTTTTGGATCCCAGGTGAGTGCAGGGAGGCCTCCTAGGCCCAAAACGGGGTGTGGGGGTGTGGGGAGCCTCCCCATGGCCTCTTTTTACTCCCAGTAAGCTGCAGGGAGTCCCACTAGGCCCAAAACGGAGTGCAGGGGGTGCGGTGCTCCCCTGTGGCCTGTTTTTGCTCCCAGGAGGCTGCAGGGAAGCCTACTAGGCCCAAAACGGGGCGAAGCCCCGCTGGCCCATTTGTGCACCCAGGAGGCTTCAGGAGGCTGAGTGCTGCCTGTCACACCCCCTGGCCACGCCCACCATGGCCACGCCCACCCAGCCAGTCATTAGGGCAGAGAACCGGTTGTTAAATTATTTGGATCCCACCACTGAATATGACTCAGCCAAGAAGCTAAATGTGGTGTATTATCCTTTTCAAATTCAGTCAAGTCTCTACATGCTCCCTTTGCTTTTTGCAGTTTTTTAAGACTATACTATTTATTTGAACATATAAGGAAAACTATTTGAGTGATTCCAGCCATTCTGAAAAAAAAAGTCTAATTTTTTTTCAACTGTGTCTTACTAAAAATCACTCCTTGCAGCCTATACAATTCGCTGCCTCTCCGCTGAGTGAATTTCTTTGTGCTTTTCTGTTCATGACAATAAAACTCAATATTGAGGTGAGAGGGTGATAAATCTAGACTGATTCTTCCCTGTGTCATCCCAGACTTTTAATATGTTTCTTATTATTACATAATCACTTATGAGCTGTTATTTCTCTTTGTGTCTGTCCAAAGATATTTGTGTAGTTCACATGGGAAACCAGTTTTCTGACATAAGGGTGATAATCAGCTATTTTGCTAATTCAGTTTAAAGTTTAGTTTCCTTCTTTTTTTAAAATCCTGTAGTATTTTAAATGTACTCCTCTGTCTTTTATTAGGCCATATGAAATGTGCTACAGTGGTATTTGGTGCTCAATTGTTTGGAAACTCATCAAATTTAGTACTCGGTGCCTTTTGACATGAAAATGTTGTCCTGGTACTCATTGTTTGTTTGGTACTCAACGCACAACCTAGAACTTGTCAGTGTCGGCTATCTTGTGACACTCACTATATTATTCCTTATGGAAAAAAAATGTTTGGTACTCATTAGTTTTGGTGCTCATCACACCTCCTGGAACCAATTAGTACCAAGGTACCACTGTACTTGTCTCTACTACTTATTTAATACTTTCCATATAACCTTTGGGCAGTGGTGGGATTCAAATAATTTAACAACTAGTTCTCTGCCCTAATGACTGGGTGGGTGGGTGTGGCCATGGTGGGCATGACCAGGGGTGTGACAGGCAGCACTCAGCCTCCTGCACCCCCCTGGAAGCAAAAATGGGCTGCGGAGGGTGCACCCCCCCGTGCCAATGTTGGACCTAGTAGGCCTCCCTGCAGCCCCTGGGAGCAAAAACAGGCCATGGGGAGCCACACTGCATCCCCCTGCCCCATTTTGGTCCTAGAAAGCCTCCCTGCACTTACCTGGGAGCCAAAATGGGGTGCGTGAGAGAAGTGGGGTGGGGAGGGGTAGGGCCACTCAGCAATTTAACAATTGGTTCAGCCAAAGTGGTGCGAACCAATTGAATCACACCACTGCCTTTGGGTGATATTTATTGACACCAATCCACATAAACAAGATGAAATTATATCTCCTACAGCAGGGGTGAAATGCTCCCGGTTCGGACTGGCTCGGGCGAGTAGGTAGTGATGGCGGCAGGCAGTTTGGAGAACCGGTAGCAAAAATCCCTACCCCTGCCCCCCATGCCCAGCTGAGCCATGTGATCATCAGACCCTTTTTTTCCTTTTAAATAGCTCTGACGAGCCAAGCTCTGACGATCCCAGCTGAGTTGCCTGCTGATCAAGCAACTCAGCTGGGATTGTCAGAGCCTTTTGAAAGCATTTTTATATGGTTTTACATGTAAAAAATGGTTTTAAAAGTAAAAAAACAAAATTGGCCACACACCCCCAGTCACATTTACCCCACCACCAAGCCACGCCCACAGAATCGGTAGTAACAAATTTTAGATTTCATCCCGTCCTACACTGATACCTCTGATTCTACAGGGAAAAAAAATGAACGTCAAAACAGGGAACCTAAAGCCTTATTCATTAATTTTTACAATGGCTTCTCACGGAGGGGGAAAAATGTCCTTTTCCTAGTACATTGACATATAAGCAAGGGAGAAAGGATTATCCCCCCCCCCTCTTATTCCTACTATGTTTCCTGTGGTAATGGAACGTATGGAGGACTTTGGGGAAGAAGGGAAGAGATGCTGCCTAGGAAACAGACAGGAGAGGCAGGAGCACTCAGTTTGTTAACAGCCAGAAACTTAGGAAGGACCTGCCCTAATGGAACAATGATGAGGGGAAATCAGTACTTTCAGGCTTGCAAGATTCTGTTAATGTAGCCTTACAATGCAACACAATTTATCTATTTAGCATATGGCATACAACATTAGGGAAACCTACAAATGCTGGACACAGTGCAATCCTGGCAGCCTACATTACTAGTTCACTCTGCTCGGCTCTTGCACGTCTTTTCTTGGTGCAGCCCAGGGGGCTGAACTAGCTTTACACCAGCTAATTAGTGGTATTCAGGTTACCAGCTCTTCTGGACTCCTCAGCTGGTCTCGCCTTGTCTCGTGTCGTGATGCCTCACGTCCAACCAGGTCCAGCATTGACTTCCGCTCTCTGCACACAGCTAGGTTTTTCCAACCCAAGTGGTACCCATTTATCTACTCACAACATTTCATACTTTCAAACTGCTGGGTGGACAGGAGTTAGAGAGCAAGTGATGGGAGCTCACCCCATCTCACAGAACTGGGCTCGAATTTCCAGAGTGCAGACCATTTCTGGCCAGCAATTCCAGCATCATTAAGCCACTACATCATCATGTCTCCTTATTAGTTCATCCAGTGCTGTTTCTGTCTGGTTTATCTGGGAGGGTTGATACCTATACTGTATATATTTGACATACTAGTTTGAAATGATTCAGTTGAGAATCATTCTATGGAATAGGCAAAGTTCTGAAATAAAAGAAAAATACCCCTGCACGTTTCTTGCTTAAAACAAGAAGGAGTCTGAGTAGCGTAGGGGAGTAATGCCTCCTACAAAGGCAGCATTTAAGATCCAGCTGCTGCAATTACTTGCGAGTTCAATCCCAGGCAGGCTCAAGGTCGACTCAGCCTTCCATCCTTTATAAGGTGGGTAAATTGAGGACCCAGTTTGTTGGGGGCAATAAGCTGACTTTGTATAAATATAAATATACAAAAGTATGAAGGCTATTGCTTAACGCATTGTAAGATGCCCTGAGTCTCCGGAGAAGGGCGGCATATAAATCTAATTAAAAAAACAAACAAACAGTCTTTTAAAAACTAGGTTACTAATGTAACTTCAAAGTAATGCCTTAAATATCGAGAGATTCTTTTTAAGAGAAGCTCACCATCTTTCTCAAAACATGAGACAAAACAGTCCCAATCAATACTCAACAATGTCAAAAACAATCTAATTTTTAATGAGTAAGTTTTCAGGCTCTCAGAATTCTTAATCAGCCATATTGATTGTGGAAATGTGCTATTAAAAGCCAATTATTTAGAGGATTGAAGATCAATTATTACTTGTGGTGCAGACTGTGTATGGATGATTACAATCAGTGATGGGATTCAGCCAGTTCGCACCACTTCGGGAGAACTGGTTGTTAACTTTCTGAGCAGTTTGGTGAACTGCTTGTTGGAAGAAATCATTAGGGCAGAGAACCGGTTGTTAAATTATTTGAATCCCACCACTGATTATAATGAAATATGGCTGGTCTTTATTGAAAATGTGTAAGCTGCCTAGCTATCTTCACATGTATGAAAATCCAGTACTGATAATGATTTTGACATAGATACTTTGTTTTCCTTCTTTCCTTCTTGTCTGTCTGTCTGTCTGTTTATCTATCTATCTATCTATTTTTCCTTTGTTTTGTTTAATTAAAGAAATAAAAGCAAATAATAACAGGTTGACTCAGCCTTCCACCCTTCCAAAGTTGGTAAAATGAGGACCCAGATTTGTTGGGGGCAATAGGCTGACTCTGTAAACCGCTTAGAGGGGGCTGTAAAAGCACTAAGAAGCGGTATATAAGTCTAAGTGCTATTGCTAATCAAATATTGTTAACCAAAAAAATGTTACATCTTCCGCTTGTGCACAATGGAAAGTAAGCTGAAGTAGCATTTTAGGATTTCTTTGGCTGGCTTTGAAATGTGTGAATTACTTCTTGTATATACGTAAAAAAGCAATAGACATGATCTTATCAATGAAAACTTATACTTGAAAAAATACTTTATAGTCATGGTTATTTTGGTCACCCAGAAGTTCTAATTTTTGTTAATGGAATACTTTTATTGTACTCCTGTGAAACAGGTAAATTGAGTCGTAATGAGGATAGGTATCAAACACAATGATTTAGGACCATGAGTAGCAATAGCAATAGACTTATATACTACTCCATAGTGCTTTACAGCCATCTCTGAATGGTTTACAAATGTCAGTGCATTGCCCCCAGCAATACGAGTCCTCATTTACTGACCCTGAAAGTATGGAAGGCTGAGTCAATTTTGAACTCATCAGGATCAAACTCTAGGCTATAGGCAGAGTTAGCTAGTACTACTGCATTCTAACCACTATGTCACCATGATTCCTGAGTAATTAGAAGTGTCCACAAGATGGTTATGAAGAGTTTACACTAAGATGGCAGACACACACAAGGCTCAGAATTTTGGTGAGGTCACTATGCTGTCCATTTTGCAGATTTGACACTCTTCAGAAGCTCAAGTGCCTAAAATTTTCTTTTTCGTGTAATGAAAATGAAGCAGGTATGGGAAGTGGTGGGTTGCCTCTGGTTCGGACCAGTTCGCAAGAACTGGAGGCCCCACCCACTGCCCCGGATGTCATCGGCGATCTGCGCATGCGCAGAAGCTTCCCGTTGCGTGATTGCGTTGTGAACCGGTAATAAAGGTAAGTAAAACCCACTCCTGGTATGGAGTATGGGTAAAAACAAAGCTGTGCTTCCATAACCCCACTGATTAACAAAAATATGCCATGACATGTGCTTATTGCTGTCTAAACTGGAGCAATGTTTTTTTTCCCCTTGAGACAGGAAAATGGAACTTGTAGCCCACCAGATGTTGCTGAAGAAAAACTCCCAGCATTCCATACATCACAGCTGAGAATTGTAGGTGAGTCACAGGTCCCCTCTTCTCTGCTGTAGAAGTCCTACAATCAATGATGGGATCCAGCTGGTTCACACCAGTTTGGACAAACAAACAGGTTGTTACTTTACTCCCCCTGCTATCAAAGTGGATCCTGGCCGCTGCGCTGCAATGGAGAAACAGGTAGTGGAGTGACCGGCGTGAGGGAAGGAGAAGGCCACTTTCCCTCTTTCTTCTCCCTGCTCCTTCTCCTTTCCTCATGCCAGCTGTTCCGCTGCCCATTTCTCCATTCCAGTGCAGTGCCCAGGATCCACTTTAATAGCGGGGGTGTGATGCAATTTAACAACTGGTTCGCCCAGGGTCAGGTTGGCTGTCGCTGAAGTCTTGTCCCGCATGTGTGGCAGAGTTGGAGGATAGGGATGGGCCATGCTTTCCACAACAACTAACCTGATCTTGGGAGAACCGGTTGTTAAATTATTTGAATCACACCACTGCCTACAATATGTGTGATTTGAAAATAAAATCCACATATTTAGTGGAATAAATTAAATGGAAAGCATGAATAGGACAACTCAGGGAAATGCAATTCTTCTCTGTAAATAAGGCTTTCTTGCACCCGCCTTCTTTATGCAACAAATACTTGTTTTGAAGAGAAGGGTTTATTTTATATAGTTTCCCCCTGTGGATTTATATCCAACTCTTCTAATGCAATGCATTATTCAGCTGGTTTGCAACAATTAATATATCACAATTATTTATTCAAAGCAAAGCATACACAATGAGGCAATATAAAATTAGAGACAGCTTCAGCAGATAAAAACCAGATTCATTACTTCAAATGTCATTTGCCTCCTATGGCAAAAGCTTGCCATAATAATGATATTTTCTCCAATGAGTGGAACACTATTTTTAGGGGGTGATGGTGAAAGCAGAATTCACAGTTTAGATTAACGAACTCCCTCCCCCCGAAAGGATATTTCTCTGTGCTTCATCAAACATAATTCTATTACTGATTTGATAGAAATGAGAACCTTTGTGCTACAATTTGGGAAATATATATGCTTAATGATAAGCCCTTAGAAACTTTAAATATAACTAGCAAAACTTTGAATAATTACTGAAAGGAAACTGGTAGCCAGTCCAATACTAGCAGGATGGGCATAATAGCAATAGCACTTAGACTTATATACCACTTCACAGTACTTTACAGCCATCTCTAAGCAGTTTACAGATTCAGCATATTTCTCCCAACAATCTGGATTCTCATTTTACCCACCTCGGAAGGATGGAAGACTTGAGTCAGTGAGACTCGAATTGCCAAATTACAGGCAGCCAGCAGTCAGTAGAATTAGCCTGCAGTACTGCATTCTAACCACAACACCACCACAGCGCTTCACCTAAGAAATCTCTTATTGAAGGTGAACAATGGACATGCAAAAGATGTTATGAGGCTCAATATTATTTTTGTTTAAAAAATCCCCAAAGCAATATCGGCTCATCCGGTGCAAATTGGTGAAGACAAATGAGAAAGCTTTTCCTACAGAAACCTAATAACAGTGCAGCACACTAATAATCTGGTTTAAAAAAGAGGGAGGCCACGCACTGCTGAAAGTGACAAAACTTTTCACCTGCTTAGTGATTGTAATTAGTATGTGGAGACAGGACAATGACGGAAGTGAAAGGTGACTAGTGCCACCAGCTATTTTAATCAACCCTCTTCAAAATACTACCAGCAGAGATAGTTATGCTAATTAATATTTATTATACCGGGCTGCATGTCAGTGTACTTTCAAATGCAATGCCAAACCCAGTAGTTTTAAAAAATAGTAAACAGTGAACCAAATGTGTGAATCAACAATTTGGGATTAACGTTGCCTTGATCCACTAAAATAAGTCAATGTCTGGCTGGGGAATTCTGGGAGTTGACGTCCGCCAGGCTTAAAGTTGCCAAGGTTGGAGACTCCTGGTCTAAAGCATGTAATTATTCACGATTGTAAGAAAAGAGAATGTACAGAAAGAGAGAATTTCATTTTTAAAAAACTGGTGCTGTTTTTTCCTCCCTTGAAAGAGTGTTATTGCGCTGGTTTTTTTTTTGCACTGTCATTATAACTGAAATCTCCTTGCAGTTATGTCGGAGTGTGTTGCAGCCCACACAAGCTGCAACAAAGCAGGATTCAATATGTCTATATATCAGTGGTGAACTCCATTTTTTTTTTATTACCGGATCTGTGGGCGTGGGGTGGCTTAGTGGGCGTGTCTTGATGGGTTTGGCAGGGGAAGGATACTGCAAAATCCCCATTCCATCCCCACTCCAGGGGAAGGATTTCGCAAAATCCCCATTTCCTCCTCACTCCGGGGGGAAGGATATTGCAAAATCTCCATTCCCACCCCACTGGGGCCAGCCAGAGGTGGTATTTGCCAGTTCTCCGAACTATTCAAAATTTCCACTACTGGTTCTCCAGAACCTGCTGGATTTCACCTTTGCTATATACATAACAACACTTCTTCTTCTTCTTCTTCTTCTTCTTCTTCTTCTTCTTCTTCTTCTTCTTCTTCTTCTTCTTCTTCTTCTTCTTCTTCTTCTTCTTCTTCTTCTTCTTCTTCTTCTCCTTCTCCTTCTCCTTCTCCTTCTCCTTCTCCTTCTCCTTCTCCTTCTCCTCCTCTGAGGACTCTAAGCGACTTACACTCTTAAAGCTAATAAAATGGCCCGTTGGCTGACTTGTGGTCCCACCAGAAGTTTTTGGTGCCTAGGATGCAACCTGGTCTGAAAACCGCTTTTATTTTTGTAATTTAACAACTATGAATAGAACGTTTTAATTTTTTACATTCTTATGGAGAGAGAGAGAGAGAGAGAGAAAGAAAGTTTCCTTTTGTTATGTCATCCTGAGACTTGTTAATAAAGGGGGACTAATATATTTTAGCTTGAAAGAATAGAACAGAGCTGCATCCACATTGCTTAAGAGAATTCCATAAAATACTTCCCAAAAGAATATATTTATATGTAATTTTATTAGCTTTAAGAGTGGTGCATCAATGGGATTTAATGCATGTTAATTTTGCTTGGCATCGACCAATTTAGCAGAAAATACTGAATAGAAAATACAGTATTATATATATTCTATATTCATTTTTGCTCTTACTACCAGTCTGGCGCCACCCACACTGAATATTTCTCCTTTATCCCATATGCCCTAATCATAAATTTTCCTTTTGTGATGAAACCTATAATCTCTAAATACAGGGATTCAACTATGTCACATTGTAAGTGTAACTTTCCTCTTTAAAATAGAATAATTATTTTAACAATTCTACATAATTAACCACATAATACAATTAAGCTAAAAATGTCTTCCTTTTCAGCTGTCTTAATTTCCATCCCTCAATGGTTCAACTGCTTCTAAATTCCAACCATTTTAGAAAAATATCAGTGAAATGAAGTTTCTTACCATACGACAGTATATTGTCCGTACACTGTACATATATGTGTGTGTCAGAGGTGGTATTCAACAGGTTCTGTCCAGTTCTGGAGAACCGATAGCAGAAATTCTGAGTAGTTTAGAGAACCGGTAAATATCACCTCTGACTGCCCCCACCCACATCTATTCTCTGCCTCCCGAGTCCCAGCTGATCGGGAGGAAATGGGGAATTTGCAGTAACCTTCCTCTGGAGTAGGGAGGGAATGGAGATTTTACAGTATCCTTCTCCTGCCAAGCCAACCAAGCCACGCCCACCAAGCCATGCCCACCAAATCAGTAGTATTTTTTTTTAATCCCACCAGTGGTGTGTGTGTGTGTGTGTGTGTGTGTGTGTGTGTATGTGTTTGTGTGTGTATTTGTGTGCATACATACAGATTTAATAAAGAAATTGAATGGTACAGAATCCAGCAATATTTTATTTTGCTAGGGTGCCATTTTCACCACTTACTAGCTTTGAAGCAACAATGACTGTTGCTAGGAGCTTTGTTATTTTAGTTACATAATAGGTACAAGTGTCCACAATGTTTATGGGAACTATAACAGAGTCACACAGAGAGAAAACCAGCCTTTCTTTGCCACCAGCCTTACTCCTGCCAAAACAGCATGACACCTTTTTCCATTTCTTGAGATAAGAGCTCCCATTTGTGACCAGACAAGGTTCCCCCCCCACCACCATTTTGTTACGGGTAATTACTGTACTGTATGGGTACCTTTTTCTAAAGATTATGTTAGTGTAAATAAAGATTAAATATTCTCTTGGGTAAGTTAAGATCAGGGGTGAAATGCTACTGGTTTGGACCAGTTTGTGCGAACTGGTAGTAAAAAAAGGCTACCTGTTTGGGCAAACCGGTATTTCCGACGATCAGCTGGGCGATGATCAGCTGTGATGCATGATTTATATTAGCTAGAATTGTTGGATTTCCTGCTTTCTAGGTAATCTAAATTGCATGGCACAGTGGATTTGCCCCCCTCGCTGTTCTATTTACCTTTGTAGACTCGGATGGCTTCAAAATGTTGCTTTTTTAGTGCTGCGCGGGTGTTAAGATCCTTTTAAAATAAAATGTTTCTATGCACCTCGGAATATAAATTCTGTGCAGACAAGTGACCAAACTGATGGAAAACAAATCAGGACTGTTGGCCCTCTATCCTTAGCTACATATGATCAATATGCCATTAAAAGGAAATCACAAACTTGGTTTTCCCATTCTCTGTGTAGTGGCAAAACTGAAGTCATGGGGTAAAATATAGGACATATTAACACTCTTCTCCAAAAAAAATATATCTGGGTATACAAACCTTAAGACTTTAAGAAGTCTTCCCTTTTGAATGTTGCTGCTTAAAAGTTACTGCTGCCACCACTTATTTTCCTGGGGACTCATTTTACGTTGCATCTCCACCACCACCAAATCCAGTATGTGAGACAGATACAACCATCCATGTTTTTCCCAAAAAGATGATAAACATGAGGTAAATTCTAAAACAACCACCTTCTTAGGCTTGACGTTGAAGGCATTAAAAGTAGATCGGTTTCACAAGAGTTAAATGCAATAATATGTTTTATTAATATGAGGAAAATAGAGACTATAAAAAATTATTTTGCTGAAGTTGTCCCTTAAAAACCAGTTAGCACTGGAGGAATTAAAAGCACAGATAGTGTTTCAGAGGAATATTCTCTATAAAGCTACCTGGGAGGATATAAGCTTGTGACACAGTAGTAGATGAAAAAGGTCTGTTTCCTGTTGCAAAGGAACCTCTGTGACCAGAAGAAGGTCACCAAAGGAAGGTCCTGTTTGAGAAGTTTGTGTGTTGTGAGTCTGCAGTCTACAACTTGATGTTTGGCTTGAGGGATTGGCTTGTGGGCTGCTGTAAAAGTGTTGGTAGTGTAGAAAGTTAGCACCACCCTTCTCTAGAAGAATGAAATATTCTAGGAAATATTAAAAAGGCAGAATATTATACCTCCCTGGATGGGAAAAGGAGATACATGCTCTTGGAAAGCAGCCTTTGTTAATAGCCCCAGAAAGACTGGGCCATCTTATCTACAAGACAAAAGGCTGGGCCAGTTTATCTACAACACAAAAGACCTTCACCCTCAAGACATAATAGGATTAGCCCTCTACCCACCTCACTTGGAAAGATTACATCACCCAGCAAGATTCAACGAAGCCTGGGACTCAAGACAACCTACAAAGTTTTCCCAGCATGGCCCCATGGGAGTCTGACAACCAATCAGAATACATTTCTTTCACAGGAACAGGAAGCAAGTTCAAAGCCCAAGAGAGGGTATAAGTATATCTCACTCTCCACTCCATGTGGTCAGCTAGCCAGGACTTCAAACCATGTGGTCCTGTCCAACATTAAACCATCTTTCCAATCAGCCTCCATGTTTCCAGTTCTTTCTTCCCACTTGGAACTGAACCCAGCTGGACATTTCTTCCAACAGTAGTGACGCATGCCCATTTTCTACATGATTTTTACTTGAACTCCTTGACAGGTTTTGGGATCTTCGAGACTGCTATTTCCATTCCTTCAAATTTCAAAAGCAGCTTGAAGTTTGCTTGTGATCACAAAAAGTCTGTTTGTTCTAGTAAGGCTTTTCCAATGTTAGCTAGAGTTTTTATTTCTAAAACCGGCTCATAGTTTCAGCTCTTTTGACACAGAACAGAGTTTCTATTTTTAAAAACACTATCTATTGGTCCTGCTTGGTTTCCCCCCCCCCCCGAAACAGAATAGAGATTTATTTTAAAGATTTTATGCTGCACAATATCCAAACAGAAATCCAAGCAAAACCATAATGAGATTACATTCACATATTCTGCAGGGCAAAGGGGATTTATAAAGCCACCTGGAAAATAAAACTTCTATATTTAGAGCTGATTCAGGGTAAAAATCATGTACATAGACATTTATTACTTAATTCTGGAGACCAGCAGATGCTACTGGCAGAATCAACTAAATAAGAGAAGACTCTTGCTGGAAGAACAAAGTATCAGCCGATATGGGGGAAAAAAATTGCAGTTGTCATAAAAAGACTGAACCAGTTTAACAAGATTTAATTTGCTTTGTTCAAACTTCTTCCATCTAGCCCGTACTTTAGGTACAGTTACGTCCTAATTGCAGAATTGTCTCCTTTAAATTTCAGAATGAAATCTCAGTAGAGATGATAGAAGTTAGAAATTCAGGAAAACAAGATGAAACATGGACTTTAGGCCAGTTTTCCCCCCTCTCTTCCTTGCCCAGCTCCAGCTTGGTACAGGTTTGTTTGTTTGCTTGTTTTTGTTTCATCATGTGGTCTATCAGTTGACCTAATAAGTGGTTAAACAAGCAGAAAGGGAGTTCCAAAGTATCCAACTCTTTTGGGCTACTTAAGAATCAAAAGGTCTGATGTCTTTAGACCAGTGGTGGGTTGCTCCCAGTTCAGTCTGGTTCTTGCGAACTGGTAGTAATGGTGGCTCTGCCCACCCACCCTGACATCATGACTGACGATCTGCACACGTGCAGAAGCATGCGTGCGCGCATGCTCCCATTGCAAACTGGTAGTAAAGGTAAGTGGAATCCACCCCTGCTTTAGACCCAAAGAGTGTGAGGCCCTGAAAGTGATAAAACCCATTTTTTGTTTAAGACATGTAACTGAAAAGAAATCTATTTTCAAAGAAATCAGATTTTGTATTTTTGTAGCCCATGTGGTAGGGATGTCTCCATCATCCAGGGCATGGTTGTCCCAAAGGTGCTTTTCAAAAGGCAACTGGATTATCTTGAAAAGGACTCCCAGAAAGTCCAGTTGCCTTTTGAAAAGCACCTTGGGACATGTGGTAGGGAGTTTCCTTTCTAGTAGCTTCTTCTTTTTGCCTTTTGGTACTGTCCATGGGGTTTTCATGGCAAAGATATTGGAGTGGGTTGTCATTTCCTTCTCCAGTAGCGACAGATTTTATTTTCCTGGGGTCCAAGATCACTACAGATGGGGACTGCAGCCAAGAAATTAAAAGACACTTACTCCTGGGTAGAAAAGATATGGCAAATCTAGACAGAGCCAACAAAAGTGGACTGGACTGCAAGGCGATCAAACCGGCCAGTCCTAGAGGAGATCAATCCTGACAGCTCTTTAAAAGGCCAGGTCCTGAAGATGAAACTCAAATATTTTGGCCACCTAATGAGAAGGAAGGACTCACTGGAGAAGAGCCTAATGATTGAGGTCAAAAGAAGGGAATGACAGAGAATGAAGTGGCTGGATGGAGTCACTGAAGCAGTAGGCAGCAGCTTAAATGGACTCCTGAGGATCGTAGAGGTCAGGAAGGCCTGAAGGAATGTTGTTCATGGGGTCATGATGGGTCGGACATGACTTTGGAACTAACAACAACAACAAGCTTCTTCTTCTTCTTCTTACTTCCTCTCCTCAGGTTATCTTCTCAGGGTAGCTGAACTATTCTCACATCAAAAACCCTTTTTATCAAATATAGGATGTTCAACACTTCTCCAATCTTGGCTGCCCACATCAGGCTGCCCACAAAATAGGAGACAAGATGTACTAGAGAAACTTTCATGAAAAATAGCCTGCATCCTGCAAGCTTAACATTCTCCTTCTGAAGTACTTTATAAAATAACCTCACACTAATCCACTTACCTCATTATGTCTGTGGAGAATTTTAATCCCTTCTATGAGAAAACTCTGTGGTTTTATCAGAGAGAACCTGTGCTATGGATTGGTGCAGACAAAGTGTCTTTGTCACTGTTGTTTTCAGCTTATCTATCACTGGAAGTTAAATAACTGGCAGCAAGTAATAGGATATACTTTTGTTTATTCATTCTTAAATTAGAGGAACAATTTTTTGTTTATTTGTTTAAAGTTACCTGGCTGGAAATACTTAAGGTGCATTTAAAAACATTGAAAGCGGAATTTTAAATATGGTTACAAAGAGTAGAAAGATGCAATCTTATAACAAAGAAATTAGAAATAAAATTCCCATTGAATTTAATAGTACTTTTATGAGTAGGCATACATATAGATACATTTTATTGTTCTAGAAAAATGAGCTGTGAGAGGCAGTTCCTATTAAAATTAAAATGGTGATGACAATGATGATGACAATGGCAATGGTTAAAATAATGCATTTCCTGGGTTCATATCAAAACAAAGAAACCCAGTTAAAAAGGTATGAATGATTCATTGTACCAATATCATTCACATAGTGCCTCAGCTGTAAATTTATTAATAGTTTCTTTAGTTTTTCAGAAGAATATTTTGTGTCAGATGTTGCTTTGTAAAGCTACAACAGAGCTACTATGATGCAAGTCAACTTTGGCATTCTGCAGATAAAATAGATGTTAGAGAGCAAAAGGCATTGTGTTATCAAAATGTGTACAACTGGTTCAACCAATCATTTTTGTGTTCTAAAACCTAAAAAGCTCCTCAAAAGGAAGAGTGGATCAAAATAAAAGAATGGATCCATGAGCAGTGCAACATTGGCCCTAAATAACATGACACATAAAATGAATATCAAGAAGCCTTTTTTTTATTTACTTAGCGCTAGGAACTCTACAATTTTTTCCATTATTAATTTTGAGGACAGTTGTCAATGAGTGGGAGAAACTGAGGAGAAGTTTTACCAACAAAATCATTTTTTTTGGCAAAATGTGCTTACAATAGAATAAAGACAGAAATATAATAACATTAAAATTAACAAGACTTAGAAACTAGAAACATGAGCAGTATGGAGGTGGGATCTTTTGTCTTACTCCACAAGCCACCTCCATATCTATATATAAAAAAGCAAAGAACACTCATGCAGCATCACAAAATCTCCAGAACTGTAAAGCCTATAAACTTGAAATTTGGCACTTATGTTCCTCTTGGTTTCTAGGTGCTCACTTAGAAAGGATTTTTCAAAACAACCATCAGAGCATTAGTATTTCTTATATTATTATTAACACACTCTGGTGCTAAGGAGTTAGACGTTCTACTCCCCCCCGCACCTGAAAATAACTCTGTTCCAACTGCCACTTGGATATGACTCATCTGGCTTGCAGGCTGGGAGTTTGGAGAGGATCAATGGGGCCAGCCTGAGGGAGAGAAGGGGGATAGGAGGAGAGGCTTCTGTGGGGCAAACCTGAGGGAGAGAAGGAGAGAGGCTGATCGTAGCTACTCATTAATTTTCAAGCTGTGTCGATTTATCAAGCCCAATCATATAGTTTCATAGCAGAGCACGGGTATTCAGCTAGTACATATATATTAAGACATTTAAACAAGAAGATAAAAACTAATACAAATTAATATAAAGTAAGAAAAAAGAAAAAAGAAAGAAATCAAAGAAAAAGCAGAAAGTGCAAGGAAAAAAACAGTTGAAGAAAAATAGAAAGAGGAAAGATACAAAGAAATGGCTCCTGATATTCTTCACAGCAGTTTTAAGTACAATATATTTAACCCCTCTTTCTGAAGTTGCATCGTATTACTCTTCTTTCTATAATCTGTCCTATCTAATCATCAAAATCATAAACCACAAGTTTCAGAAACCAGTATTTGCATTTCCTGCGTCAGATGAGGAGAGCACATCTTGCTCCTGTCCTAGCCACTTTTTACAGAGGCATGATTGAGGGCGTTTTAACAAACTGCATCAGTGTTTGGTTTGTAGCAGCAGTACCTCAGATAGAAAGTCCATACAGAGATTGGTAAAGACAGCTGAGAAGATTATAGGAAAATTGCTTCCCGCTATTCAGGATACTGCTTATAAGCGCTATGTGCTTAGAGCTTGAAGCATCGTTAGAGATCCCCCAAACCCACTTCAGGGGTTGTTTCTGTTGTTCTAGGAGGAGGTTTAGAAATATCTATAGCAGGACTACTAGATTCTGTAACAGTTTTGTTCCTTATGCCATCCATCTTGTAAATTCACAGGATTCTTTTTTCCCCACCATGTATATGAATACATTCGAAGCACACCGATGTTTCTCTGTGTCACATCTGCATGTGTATATTGGTATATGCATAATGGTTATCCTTTGAGAGCCAAAAGCAACAAAATCTCATTTTATGGTATGGTGATTAGTGTACACTTAAAGTGACAATAAAGTTTTATTTAATTCTTCTATTGTATTCGTTGTTTTCCCCACATTTTTTATTTCAAAGTGTGATTTCCCATTTAGAGATAAGTTATATTTTTGCTACACCAATGTAGATTTAGGGACAATAAATATATTTTGGATGGACATATCAAATCTCTTGAAAATAATGCTCTTTTTTTTAAAAAAAATATTTTTTAAATATAATAATTCCATCTTCAATTAAACAATACGAATATCTTTGTAAAATGATTTCCCACAATATTCATTACATGAGCATTAATTCTTAGTATTAGAATAATATTAAACATAATAATCACAATATTTACTTCTCTCTCTTAATGTATCTTCTTTATTTCACTAATCTTTTTCTTTTATTTTCCTGTTTCTAACTTCCATTTTTGTTATCTAACCATTGATAAAATAAGTCCCATGTCATATAAAATTCAGTTTGTTCTGTCTCCTTGATTGCAAGTGTTAATCTATTCATTTCTGCACATTCTAATATTTTCCTAATCACATTCTCATCTGTAGGGATCTCTTCACTTTTCCAATTTTGTGCATATACAATTCTAGCTGCAGTTAATATATGAATAATTAAATATGCATTCCCCGTACTATATTTTTCAGGTAAAATCCCCTTCAAAAATATTTCTGGCTTTAAATCAATATACTATATCATTTTTTTCCAGCCAGGTATGCATTTTTGTCCAATATTTTTTGTCCAATATTTTTTGCTTTTAAGGATGTCCACCATATATGATAATATGACCCAGGTATCTGGTAGCACTTTCAGCATTTAGCTGACTTATCTTTAAACATTTTTGCCAACCTTGCTGGTGCAAAATGCCATCTATAAAACATCTTATACAAATTTTCTTTGTATGCAATTGACATTGTTAATTTATAGTTCCTATTCTACAGTTTCTGCCATTTATCTAACTCTATTGTATAACCAAAGTTTTTGCACATACTATCATTGTCTCCTTCACTTGTTCATCGTCCAATTTAATCCTAATAAGTAGCTGTAGGTTTTCTTTATCATTTTTTCTTCTGTCCCTGTTAATATGTTGTAGAAAAGAATGTTCTTGTCCACGCTTATGCAAACATATAAACCCATGTGCAACTATAGCCTCGTTCATAAATAATGTTTCTATCTGAAACCTTGTGTTGTATGAACAAGAAAAGGATTGTGTGAACTGGTAGAAATTATATTGTGTTATAGTCTAAACATGATTTGGCCCCAACTAAAAGGCTTGATGAGCAGAGTGAGGGTAAGAAACTTGAGATATACTATATCTAACCATTTTGCTTTAGGATTAACTATGATTAAGAAAGGCTGATTGGTCCAGGGAGTTATTGAAGCTTATTAAAATGTCACTGCTATGGGAAAGAAATATGAGTAACATTCCCAAATTCCTCAGAACCTTTCCTCACAGCACTACAAGAGATTTCTATTTATTTTAAATTGGATCCATATAATCTCATTACAATAATTGATGTTTCCATCTCTGCCACCTGAAAAACCAATATGGAGCAATACCACATTTCTGCTTCAGGCATGCAAGAAGCAATAGGGTGCCTCTTTGGATGCAATAAGACTATTGTTTTCCTCATTAGCTGAAAATGCAACAAAATAAAGAAAACTTCTGGTTTAATAAAGAGAGCTTACTGGGCAGATGGGAGAAAGAACATATTTTCTGATTCACAGTGATCAATTAAATTAAAGTTTGATCTCCCCAAGGGTAAATACAGAGTTGGAAAAAACCAGACACCGAGAAAGAGGGAGAAAAAGAAGATAGCTATGTTAAAATTATGGCTTTGGAGGCATCTATTAAGAGTAAATAAATAAATAAATAAATAGAATCAAAGGACATTCCACTCCTTTATCATTACTAAACGTAGGCGAACATCGAATCTGATTTTATGGCCTTTGATTTCTGACCTTTACCAGAAACCACTATTATGTAGGACACTAGGAGTCTGTTGTGTCAGACTATAGAAAGTAGAAGTGGTCTCCTTTGAAAAATAATACTACTTAAAGAAGGATCTTTTAATACTTGAATATTTTTCTTGAAAAAGATCTCTGTTCTTGGAGTAGTTTCTGTTCCTGAAACTGGGATGTATAATCTTTTCTCAACATTGCATTGGCCTTAGAAAAAAAATCTAATGAGATTGTAGGCTGTTTATTGAATGAAAAGTATGCCTCCCATGTTTTTGGAGAGCTATGTGGAAGTCCTTAATGTTTGCTGGAAGATTGTTACAAATCCCTTTAATAATCCATTGTGTAATGAAGTGCGGAATATCAGATTCTTATGTAGTTCCTGGTTTTAATTGCTGCTTGTTGGACAGACCTTTTTTTTAATCTGAGTGATAACTTAAAAACCCATCCACTTAGCTTATAAGTGGAATATTGATGGCAGCAACAGGGGAGGGGGGGAGAGGGCTTTGATTAAAGTTTTCAGTTTCCAGGAGGTTATTTGATTTATGTTACTAGCAATAGCACTTAGACTTATATACCGCTTCACAATGCTTTACCGCCCTCTCTTACAAAGTCAGCATATTGCCCCCAACAATCTGGGTCCTCATTTTACTGACCTTGGAAGTATGGAAGGCTGAGTCAACCTTGAATTGATTAAGTTGTGGGCAGAATTATCCTGCAATACAGCATTCTATCCCCTGTACCTAACAAACAAAGTAAGTTTGAATGAAGGGGTCCTTGGCTGTGCCTCCTTCTCCTGGCTCCCACTTCTGCGCATTAACCTCTAGTTTTCTTCCTCAGATGGCCCTTCCCTAGCTGTTCACCCTGGCCAGTGGGCCTCCGCCCTTCCATTCCACACTCTTCGGCGTGGCCCATTCGCCGAAACACCATTTGTCCTGGGTCTTTGACCGCCGGAATGAGGAATCTGTAGCCCAACAAGAACTGGCTCAAGTCTTGCAAGGCTGCTGATTCGTGACTTGAAACTCATTATAGTGGGAAAACCCCACTTCCTGAATACACATAGTCCTTAACATACGACTACAATTGAACCCAAAATTTATGTTGCTAAATGAGAAATTTGCTAAGTGAGTTTTGCCCTATTTTACGACTTTTCTTGGCACATTTGTTAAGTGAATCACTGCAGTTGTTAAATGAGTAACACGGTTGTTAAGTGAATCTGGTTTCCCCATTGACTTTGCTTGTCAGAAGTTTTCAAAAGATGTGTCAAATGTTTTTTACCAACAAAAGAATTCACTCCAACCATAATATGTTTGAATTGTATGTAAAGTAATTTTTCACCTTTTTTAAACTGCCCCTCTCTTGGATGAGGTGCCCTCTCTACTTATGTGCATAAATAAACAGCAGATTCTAATCTACTTAATCTATGGAAGTCTATTAGGGGTGAACAGACTGCCAACATTTATGGCTAATAACATGATCAGATTCATGTCTCCTAACCCCTGAGGAATAGGCACAGATTCAAGCCACGCCCACAGACCTGGTAGGGAAAAATTTTGAATTTCACCTCTGGCTCCAATGAAACATGTGACAAAGTTTGTTTGTTTGTTTGTTTATTTATTTCCTGCCTCTTTATTTTTACAAATAACTCAAGAAAGCAAACATATCCAACACAATTTCCTCCTCCTATTTTCCCCACAACAACAATCTTGTGAGGTGAGTTGGGCTGAAAGGACTGACTAGCCCAAGGTCACCCAGGTGGCTTTCATAGTTAAGGAGAGACTTGAACTCATGGTCTCCTGGGTTCTAGCCTGCTGCCTTAACCATCAGACCAAACTGATTCTCTTGCAGGATCTACGAGATAAAGAAAGGTGTTACCTACGTAGAGCCCAATGGGACAAACATTTCATATTCACAAAGAACGGTATTGGAGGGAAGGAAAAGTCACTAAAACTATTGGAATTATTGGCCTCCACATACAATATATGGGGAAGGGTTATTAGGTGTGGAGGTGGGCACAGATGTTAAAACAGCAAACCCATCAAACCTATATCAGAAGCATGTTTGTTTGAACCACAGTTGAACTCTGGTTTGTATAATTTATAATCCCAGATAAAAGGATACATCCTCGGAGGCTGCAATCATACTCAAGAATTACCAGATAATGTTTTAAATGCATAGTTGTATGTAAATATTAGGGATGCGAATTTTGATCCCTTCATTCAGTGTTCTGTAAAAACTCACCAAAACTCATCAGTCTTTTGAGGCATGGTGGTTCAGTGGCATAATGATGCTGCAGATGGCCTCAGCTCTGGCAGTTCAAGCCCCCATACTGTGTGGCAGGGCAAGTTCCTGTCACTCGCCTCAGCTTCTGTCCACCTAACAGTTCGAAAGGATGTTTTATGCAAGTAGATAGATAGGTACCACTTTGGTGGCGACATGAGCAGGTGCTCTGTGCAGGCAGTCAGATTCCTGATGGCTCTGAAGCTTCCCAGTTGTGGTGTCCATTTGGGAGGCAGCTTTGGGAATGGAGGGGACCTTGGATGATGCTGCAGGAAGAAGCGCTCATCTTTCTTTTTGGTGTGAAGCCAGTTTGCTGTCCTGTGGCGCATCTTGGGAAGTGCACACACATTTCCTCTAACAGGGCTGGTACCTTGGCAAGCCAAACTAGTACTCTGCAATAGCATTGTGGTCTCCTGGCTACCATAACAATACCATACTCTAACAACAATAACAACAACTAATCTTTTATTGAAGAAATGGAAATAATCTGGCTTTTTAAAACAAGTGAGTAGGAGAAAGCGAAACCTATCCAGCCTGAGAAAACTTGGAGTGCTTTCTTCCTCAAGGTTTGGATCAGAATCCCTGCATATGAAGAATTGGTACCACCACTTTCTTCTGACAAGTTCCCCAGGCTTAATAATTACATTCCCAAAACAGACAATATAGCTTTGTCTATGGTGAAAAAGCTACATTTTAAAAATACGGCCAGTGCACATGATGAGAAATATGCTGTTTTAAAAAAAGTTACATATTTAAGCTCTTTTAAAAATAAACATTTGTGTTTCTTTTAAAAGACCAAAGACATAGCTTGAGGGGTACTAGGTCTTATGAGTATCAATAGAAAGTCCCACGGTAGCAGTATTTAGAATAATACTTTGTAGTAGCTTTCATATCCTAGTTTTGATACTTTATAGAACATTATTGATTTTGCTTTACTTACTCACACTATGTATTTCAACTAACTGTGGGGTTTTCTTTAAGGATAGAGTATCAGTTTAAGTTTGTTTCTTTAACTAAATCATTTTATCCTTCTTTCTCAAATGCAATAACATGGATTCCAGAGGCATTCCAAACACTTGGAGCAAAATTATTCCAATTCTGTATTTTTCACCAATCCATTTTAAAAACTCAGTTTAAAGAGTTGGTATGAATGTTACAGCTTTTTTGGTTGATTTGTTGTTGTTGTTAGTTGCAAAGTCATGTCTGACCTATCATGACCCCATGGACAATGTTCCTCCAGGCCTTTCTGTCCTCTACCATCCATTTAAGCTCACGGCTACTGTTTCAGGGACTCCATCCAGTCACCTCATTCTCTGTTGTCCCCTTCTTCTTTTACCCTCAGTCTTTCCCAGCATTAGGCTCTTCTCCAGTGAGTCCTTCCTTCTCATTAGGTGGCCAAAAAGTTTGAATTTCATCTTCAGGATCTGGCCTTCTAAAGAGCATTCAGGGTTGATCTCCTCTAGGACTGATCGGTTTGATTGCCTTGCAGCCCAAGGGACTCGCAGGAGTCTTCTCCAGCACCATAGTTCAAAGGCCTCAATTCTTTGGCGCTCAGCCTTCCTTATGGTTCAACTTTCACAGCCATACATTGAAACTGGGAAAACCATAGCCTTGACTATACACACTTTTGTTGGCAGGGTGATGTCTCTGCTTTTTAGTATGCTGTCTAGATTTGCCATAGCTTTCCTCCCAAGGAGCAAGCATCTTTTAATTTCTTGGCTGCAGTTCCCATCTGCAGTGATCTTGGAGGCCAGGAAAATAAAATCTGTTACTACCTCCATTGGTTGATTGGGGTCTGACTTATTTGAAGGACCCCCATAGTTCATATGAATCATTTTCCATAATTTACTCACAGAGTTGGCATTCAATCTATAGCCTTCAAAGATATGTGTTTTTCCAGTGATGGCTAAATAATGATTGGAATTTTACTCCTAAAAGAATAAATTTGGCTGCCTCTTAATTATTTTTAAGTGGACTTTAAACAAGCCACCTTGGAAGAGCTGTTCTCTTTATCCTACACATACAAAAGGTGCATTGTGACATTGCAATGCTACAATAAATGCTTGGCCCCCCTCCAGAAGATGCAATTGATTTTGATCACACTTTTATTGATATCAGTTTCTCATAAAATAAATTATTTGATGGTTTGTTTCAGTGACGGTATTCAGCCGGTTCATGTGAACAGGTAGCGGCAGCTGCGGAAGGCTCCACCCACTTGCCCGGACATCATCACGTCCCGTTTTTGAAGCTCTGCACATGCAGAAGATCCTGTATATCCCCGGAGGTCGCACATGTGCTCACATTTGCGAACTGGTAGCGAAGGTAAGTGAATACCACACCTGATTTGTTTACTAAATAATATTATACGCCTGTGCATGTAAGCAGTGAAACCTGAGTGGCAAAGACAAAAACATAATGCATAATGTAGATAAACTAAAACCAAGCAAGAATTAGATTTAAATTTTAATAGGCATCACTTGAGGGTAGAAAAGGCAAAGGGATTGGGAAATACCTGTATTTGGTTCCAGGTTGCTCACAGACTGAGCCTCAGTTTAAGGGTTCTTGTCTGCAAAATCAGCTATGTTGGCAAAAATAGCCACAGTGCGAGTGAAACAAAGTTTTTTTAAAAAGTTTTTAAAAATTTTTTACACAAACACACATACAAACATGCAATGTATTTTTTCTTTTCTTTTTTTTTATTGAAAAAGTTTTACAAATACAAATTTTTCCCCCTTTTTCCCTCCCCTTCCCCTCCCTAACCCTCCCTAACCCTTCCCTCCCCTCCCTTGACTTCCCAAGGTGAAATCCAAATCCATATCATATCATGCAATTCCCCCCAACTATTCTGGCCCCTGTCTATATTATACATTCCTGCATCACATTCAACTAAAAGCTATCTGATACTTCCTTGTTTGATATGTATTCTGCACATAGTCTATCCAATTCTTCCATTCCCACACAAAAGTTTCTTGAGTCCGGTCTTTTAAATATGCTGATATCTTTGCCATTTCTGCAAACTAGCCACCTTCAATCCATTCTTCAATAGTAGGTAAAACATCTTTTTTCCAATATTGACCAATCAGTAACCTAGCTGCTGTAACCATATATAATATCAGTTTTGTTTCATTCAATGAAAAGTCCTTAACTGTATCCAATAAGAACAATTGAGGAGAAAATTGGAGTTTCTTCTTCAAAACATTTTGCATAACCCATCAAATTTTGATCCAAAAAGCCTTCACTTTCTTGCAAGTCCACCATATATGATAATATGTAGCATCTAAGCAATTACATCTCCAACATTTTGGCTGAACATTAGGATACATGCACGATAATTTCTTAGGGTCTAAATGCTAACATTTTATAAAAATGTATTTTTTTTCTGAACAGAGTATTTGGCCATTTCACAAATTTAAGCAGTTTTTAGTCCTTTCAACTAAATTACAATTTCTATACTTCCTTTTTTGCCATAATATTTATTCTCTCTATTTTTTTTAGAACCAATATTACCCTTCATCCTAACCTTCCGTTCCCTTCTATATTGTACTCCTCAAATTTAAAATCTCACCTAATATGATTCCTAGTATTTTCTTATATTCCTTTATTATAATTACTGATGTTTCCCATTGCTATCTATTTCAATATCCATCAATATCCAGAGTTAACAATGCCTGATAGGAAAAACAGGTCAATTGGGAAGCAGCGTTAGAAATGCGCAAATGCTTCAATATTCAAATTGGTGATATATTTCGAGAGTACAGGTAATCCTTGGCTTGCAACAGTCCCTTCAGTGACCATTCAAAGTTACAACGGCACTGAAGAAACTTCTGTGACTTTCGTGACTTATGAGCATTTTTCATCCTTACGACCATTACAGCATCCCCATGGTCAGATGATCTAAATTCAGACACTTGGCAACTGACTCACATTTATGATGATTGCAGTGCCCTGGGATCATGTGATCAGCTTTTGTGACCTTCTGACAAGCAAAGTCTCCGCTCTCCTCAGGGTTCTGACGGCGAGCTAATGTCATCTAGCGGTGCCCACGGGTAGAGCGTTCTCTGTGGGTGCTCCCACCCTCTGGAATGAATTACCTACCGAGCTCCGGACGGCTCCTGATCTCCGCTCCTTCCATCGGGAGCTGAAGACTTGGCTGTTCAAGCAAATAGGCTGACTCTGATTCTGGGTTTATTATTTATCATTAATTAGTTATTTGATTTAAAGTGCAATTTTATTGTACATGTTTCTTAACTTGTGTTCGCCGCCCTGAGTCCTTCGGGAGAAGGGCGGCATATAAATACATGTAATGAATAAATAAATAAATAAATAAATAAATAAAGCCAGATTCACTTAACAACCATGTTGCTAACTCAACAACTGCAGTGATTCATTCAACAACCGTGGCAAAAACAGGTCGTAAAAGGGGACTTAACAAATGTCTCCCTTAGCAACATAGCTCAATTGTGGTTGTAAGTCATATTCAAAAGCTGATCCACATATAATTCCTTTATGTTAGTTTAGTCCTTTGACATGATGACCGAAAATGATATAAGAATAAATTAGTAGTATTTTATGTCTACATCAGAAGTGTTTTTGAAAAATGACTTATTTCAGAGTTCTGACATGAAATGCAATGCTCAGGCTTTCTAATCTTTATTGTGCTGGCTAATTATAGTAATGGGATGAATTAAACAATAGCTTGTGTCATCTGCCCATCTTATAGATAACACAGCATGAATTCCTTAGGCACTAACCATTTGCTTTCTATGCAGCAATCATTTCTTGGCAATTAAATAACCCAACAAATCATCTGTCACTCTTGATGTCTGCATAGAATCGGTGCTCGTTATTTGAATCAAATGTATCTTTTTATTTCAGCCAAAGAAGGAGATCTGCCAACCTGGTGGCTTGGTGAGTGTTTTGTGATGTAATGCCAGGAGAAAGGCATCAACTAAAAACATAAATAAGGTTGGATAAAATTTATTTACATTTCCATGTGCCTGCTGGCTTCCTGTGAAACTGTCAGCAATCCCAGTTATGTGAAGCTTGATGTGTTTTATTAGCTTTGGGCTTTCAGAACTTCTACAGGTTTCCAAGGACTGTCCTTTGTAAAGTAGACTCATGATTCCCCCAGGGTGGGCTTCAAAAATTTTAGCAAGGGGTTCTCTGCCCAGTTGCTGGGTGGGCATGGCCATGGTGGGTGTGGACTAATCGGCCTCCTGAACCATGGTATGAGGGCATTTTTGCCCTCCCCGTGCTCCGGAGGCTTTCCTCGAGCCTCTGGGAGAGAAAAAACGGCCTCCCCAGGCTCCGGAGGCCCTCTGGAGGCTGGAAATGGGCCCATTTCCTGGCTTCCTGAACTTCTGGTAGGCCCGTTTTTCGCCCTCCCAGAGCCTCTTCATGCACCCTGCACTTATCTGGATCCAAAGCAGGCTGCATGGGGACTCCTGGGAGAGGCCAGTCAGAAGTGGGATTTGGGGGTTCTCCAAACTGCACAGAATCTTAGCTAGAGCTTCTCCTGAATGCCTGTGAACCCCCAGCAGCCCACACATGGATCCCCCCCCAGTGATTTCTAAGCCTCCATTCCTGTTATTAATGGATGCATGAATGGAAAGATTAAGGTTTCTGCAACTGCTGGGTGGGACATTTTTCTATCGTGCTATTGTCTTTTCTCTTTTGTAGTATCCGCGAGCTGCACTGGCTTCCTATTGGTCTCCGGGTGCAATTCAAGGTGTTGGTCATTACCTTTAAAGCCCTATATGGCTCAGGGCCAGGCTATTTTCGAGATCACCTTCTACCACATAGCTCCCAGCGACCGGTAAGATCCCACAGAGTCGGTCTCCTCTGGGTCCCATCAGCTAATTAATGTCAGCTGGCAGGCCCGCAGGGGAGGGCCTTCTCTGTGGCTGCCCCGGCTCTCTGGAACCAATTACCTCCTGAGATGCAGATCGCCCCCACCCTATTGGCCTTCCGTAAAGCGGTGAAGACCTGACTCTTCCGGCAGGCCTGGGACCGTTGATCTCATTATAATGATCTTGCGAGACCCGGCCACAAATAGGAGTGCATGTGTTTTTACATTTTTAAAGTTTTAATGTTTTTCTTTTTAACATTTTTTATGGGATTGTTCACATTGTTTTTTTCTTTGTTGTAAGCCACCCAGAGTCCCTTGGGAGTTGGGCAGCATAGAAATGCGACAAAATAAATAAATAAATAAACAAATTTGACTTGTGCTAGTTATTAAGCTATTAATTGGATTTTAATTAGGCATTATTAGAGTTTACTAAGTTCTGTAAAACCTACTGAGAGTTCCCCCACTCTATTCACAAGCCTGCCTAACTGTGAGAGATTAAGTATTAGCCTAGTTGACAAATCATGAAGGTGAAATACCTAGATCAACCAGAATACTTTATAATTCCGGAGTCTTTCTTTGCATCCGTCCTACAAAAGCTTTATGGCTTTAGATAATTTTGAGGAATAGTTGATAGCTTTTAAAAGGGGAAAAAAAAGATATACAGAGAAATATCAGTATATATTAGGCAGCATAGAGCAGGAGAATAATTATGTCCATGTCAGGGGTGAAATGTAAAATTTGTTACTACCGGTTCTGTGGGCATGGCTTGGTGGGAGTGGAGGTGGGGGTAATGTGACTGGGTGGGTGTTGCCAACTTTAAAAAAATATATTAACTTTTCAAAGCATTTTTTTTTATTTTTGCAAATGCAAAAAAATGCTTTGAAAAGCCTCTGCCGATCAGGAACACAGCTGGGATCGTCAGAGCCTTTTCAAAGCATTTTTAAACCGCCTCTTCCTCTGAAGAGGTTGCAGAAAAAGATGCTTTAAAAGTCTCTCTGATGATCCCAGCTGAGTTGCCTGATCTTTTTAAAAAATGCTTTGAAAAGTCTCTCTGAGGATCAGGCAACTCAGCTGGGATCGTCAGAGAGACTTTTAAAGCATTTTTTTTCTGCAACCTCTTCCGGGGAAGAGGTGGTTAAAAAAAATGCTTTGAAAAGGCTCTGATGATCCCAGGTGAACCGTGTGATCATCAGAGGCTTTTTTTTTAACTTTTAAAAGGATTGTTTCCGCAGAAGTTGTAGAAAAAATGCTTTAAAAAATAATAATAAAAAAGCCTCTGATGATCTTGTCGCTCAGCTGGGCATGGGGTGGGGGTGGGGTGCAGGGATTTTTGCTACCAGTTCTTTGAACCACCCGCCACCATCGCTACCGGATCGGGCAATCCGGTCTGAACCGGGAGCATTTCATCCCTGGTCCATGTCTACTTAGAAGTCAATCCCACTTCAGTTGATGAATTTTAATTTTAGTTATAAACACAGAACTGCAGCCCAATATATCTGAGTTAACAGACAAGAAAGATAGAGAGCATAGGAAGAATCTATGTAAATACAAGTATGTATGCTCTGAAGCCTGATTTCTGTCAACTCAGGATTAAAGGATAAAGGGATTGGACAATATGGAGTCTGATTATGCTTATTTTTTTGTTAGAAGAATTTTTCTATTAGTATAGTCAGACTGATTTTTTACACAGGTAGTCCTTGACATCAGTGGTGAAACCCAAATTTTTTTACTACCAGTTCTGTGGGCATGGTTTGGGGGGCATGGTGTGGCAGGCGTGGCAGGGGAAGGATACTGCAAAATCTCCATTCCCACCCCACTCCAGGGGAAGGATTTTGCAAAATCCCCATTTCCTCCTCACTCCTGGGGGAAGGATATTGCAAAATCTCCATTCCCACCCCACTCTGGGGCCAGCCAAGAGGTGGCATTTGCCGGTTCTCTGAACTACTCAAAAATTCCGCTACTGGTTCTCCAGAACCTGCTGGATTTCATCCCGGCTCAATGTACAGCCACAATTGAACCCAAAATTTCCATTGCTAAATGAGACAGCGGTTAAGTGAGTTTTGCCCCATTTTACAACCTTTCCTACCACAGTTGTTAAGTGAATCGCAGCAATTGTTAACTTAGCAACACGGTTGTAAAGGGAAAATCTGGTTCTTTCACTGACTTTGCTTGTCAAAAGGCATGACCCCAGGACACTGCAACTGTCATGAATGCATGCCAGTTGCCAAGCATCTGAATTTTGATCACATGACATGGGGATGCTGTAATGGCCATAAGTGTGAAAAACAGTCATGTCACTTGCTCAGCCATTGTAACCTTGAACAGTCACTAAATGAATGATTGTAAGTCGAGGACTATCTGTAGTAGTTTGGTAGAAGTAATGAAGTAGAAAAGGTTCACACACATTTTAGGTTATAGGTCAGTGATGGCTAACCTTTTTGCCATCGCATGCCAAAGCGGGCGGAACGTAGTGGGGTCACATGCACATGTGCCCACATCCATAATTCTACCGCACCTGCCCATACTCACCCCGCTTTTGGCACGTGATGGCACAGTGGACCCGGTAGGCCAATTTTTTGCTCTCCCCAGGCTCCAGACCCTTTCTAGGAGCCTGAGGAGGGCAAAAACAGCCTCCCCCACCCCCCCCAGAGGCCCTCCAGAGGCCAGAAACAGTGTTTTTCCTGACTTCTGGTAGGCTCAGAAGGCCCGAAAATCAGCTGGCTGGTGCACGCATGCGTGCTGGAGCTGAGTTTGCGTGCCCACTGATATGGCTCCCACCATTGCCATAGGTTCACCATGATGGTTATAGGTTAACAGGAAGAAGCAGGGGATGGAGATCAGATATGAGGTTGTAGGCATCACAGAGAAATTGCTGATGTTCATGTCTAGAAGGGAACCTATTGAAGCTTCTTTTCACCCCATTTTGTCTTTCTCTGCTTGCAAATGTTCCACCAATACTTGCAGAGCAGAGCAGGTGCATTTATGGATCATTTCAAATCAGCTTTGTCTAATTGTCTGCCTTTAGGAACAGAATTCTGGCCTGAATTTTTCCCACAATGGATTCTATGGTTAAATAATTCTTACGACCATTCAGGGAGCACAGCGATTTACACAAATTAGAAATGCATGTGAGTCCTCTATTTTTCTTTCTTTAACTATTAAAGTACCTCGTGTCTTCACAGTAGTTCGGAGGTCTTTATAAAGATTCTGTTTCTCTTGCAGCATTTCTTGGAATGACCATATAACATTGCCTATTGAAGAATAGGGGATGCTACCTCTGCAAAGAGCCTGGGCTGTTGTGAATACAAGGGACATCCCTCTTGTGCTTTAAAAATAAGATGCATTTTATTTCTCCGGATCAAACATGGACATTACAAGATCAGCAGAGTGCGCTCTGTTTGTTCATCACCCCTCCAGGGTGGTTTTTGGTCCAACCGGACCTCCTGGCAGCTTGGATTTCAGCATGTTCCATGGAACCCCGCAGGACGCTATTGTATTGTCACGATGTTAGCCACACCCTCAGACTTCATTTTTTTAATGAGCATTCATCTATTTGTGAATCATGGATCTGCTGGGGACAAATATGCAGATCAGTACAGGTAGTTCTAGACTTATAACCACAATTGAGCCCAAAATGTATGTTTCTAAATGAGAAATTTTGTTAAGTTTTGCCCCATTTTACAACTTTCCTTACCACATTTGTTAAGTGAATCATTACAGTTTGTTAAGTTAGTAACACAATGGTTAAGTGAATTTGGCTTCTCTATTTTCTTTGCTTGTCAGAAGGTCGCAAAACTCCAGGACATAAATATCAACCAATTGTCAAACATTCAAATGTAAATCATGTGACTGTGGGAATGCTGCAACGGTCATAAGTGTGAAAAATAGTAGCAAGTCATTTTTTCCAATGCCATTGAAATTTTGAATGGTCACTACTTCTGGTGGCAAACTGTTCCATTGGTTAATTGTTCTCACTGTTAGGAAGTTTCTCCTTAATTCCAGGTTGCTTCTCTCTCTGATTAATTTCCATCTCTTGCTTCTTGTCCTACCTTCAGGTGCTTTGGAGAATAAATGTACTCCCCCTTCTCTGGGGCAGCCCTTCAAATATTGGAAGGCTGCTATCCTGTTGTCCCTTGTTCTTCTTTTCACTGGACTAGCCATACCCAATTCCTGCAACCGTTCTTAGTCAGTGGTGGGATTCAAATAATTTAACAACTGATTCTCTGTCCTAATGACCGGCTGGGTGAGTATGGCCATGGTGGGCATGGCCAGGGGGTATGACAGGCAGAACCTGGCCTCCTGCACCCCCCTCGGAGCAAAAATGGGCCACAGAGGGGTGCGTCATTTCCCCTGGCCTGTTTTGGGCCTAGTAGGCCTCTCTGCAGTCTCCTGGGAGCAAAAATGGGCCGGGGGGGGGGGACAAGCTGCACCTCCTGAAGCTTGGGTCTAGTAGGCCTCCCTGCACTTACCTGGGAGCCAAAATGGGGCACGTGAGGACTCCTGGAAGGGGTGGGGATGAGAGGGGCCATCCAGCAATTTAACTGCCAGTTCACCTGAACTGGCCCAAACTGGCAGAATCCCTCCATTGGTTTTGGCCTTCTAATCATCTTTGTTGCTCTTCTCTGCACTCTTTCCAGAATCTCAACATACAGTGAACTGTTGTAAGTCGAGGACTACCTGTATATCTGTGATGATGCAGCTATACTTCTACCAATGCACAACTACAACAGATCCTAAGAAAGATGGCAAATGATCAGTAGCACTAGGATAAGGTGACCAGATTTTAACATTGGTAAAGAGGGACACCATTGACGGGGGTGGGTGGGGGTGGGGGGTGTCTTGATTAAAAATTTGGTCTATGTGGAGCAACAAAAATTTTCATAGAACGCAAAAATAGTATTGTAATATATTTTTTAAAATTTCAACATAAGTACAATTTACAAATATAATAAATAAAAAAAATATGTATAGTATTATTTTATTCTTTGGCACATTTCTCATTTGAGTGAATTTTTTTTTAGTAGATTGCTGTTGTTGTTTAAAAGGTCATGAAATTTTTCACAAGAATTTGTTAAATTATATTTCACTCATAAAATGGCTTTCAAAGTCTCAACACTTAATTGTGATTTTTCTGATGTCCACACTTTATTTACCGTAGAAAAAAACGCGTTCAGTCGCAGCATAGTATAGATCTATTTCAAGCTATTTAGCTCTCATCAGCTAGCCATACCCTTATTTGAATTCAAACTTGGTTCCCCCCCTACACACACATAAAAGATACTCAGATATTCATCTCCATACAGGCTGTCTGACCCTCCATACAGGGTCTTTCTCAGTGTCTGGAGACTATAAATGTCTGGATGGGGAAGAATGGGTTCCAGTTCAACCCTGGCAAGATTGAGTGCTTACAGCTTTTGTGTTCTCTATAAAACAGATTCTTATTATGTCCATGTAAACACTGCTACTTTGTGAACTGCACTAGGTTCCAATGTCCCAGGTATAACTCAAGCTAGTGATTATGATCTATAAAGCCTTACATGACTTTCTTCAAGACAAGTTGAATCATCCTCTCCCTTAAGGAAGCTGTTACTATAGTAAGGACCTAACCAAAAGTCAGCTTCCATGACCACTTTCACGATCCAGGAGGATACCAGGTTTAAATAACAGACTGTCAACCTGACAGCACAAAGAACCTGCCTACTTCCTCAAGGCACAACGGTTCAAACTCAATCCAGATTGTATCACAAGACTGGGCCCAAGGCACCTCACCTTCACAAATGTCTCACTTAACAGCAGAAAAGGACTGCCTGTATATCCCAGCCAGAGAATTTTGGGAGTTGAAATCCAACATTTTTAAAACTGCCAAGTTTGAGAACCACTGCTCTAAATTCATGGAAGGTATAGTGGAAATAATTATCCAGCCTAAAGCTCCAGGTATACTGGAACTACAACTCCCAGGAACCCCTTTGTTCGCACAGTCTGAAAGTTTAAGTATAGTGCAGGGGTCTTCAACCTTGGCCACTTTAAGTGGACTTGATTCTGCAACTTGAGTGGACCAATTCTGGAACTTGAAGTTTGTGGACTTCAAGTTCCAGAATTCCTCAGCCAGCAAAACAAAGCAAAGCTGGCTGAGGAATTCTGGGAGTTGAAGTCCACAAGTCTTAAAGTGGCCAAGGTTGGATACCCCTGTTTTAGTAGATGGCTACTGTAGTTTGGGAACCGACGTCGTGTTGCTGCCGTGTAAAGCTCCCAGGATCAGGTTAACGGTAGCAAAGCCTTCTCTCTCTCCTCAGCCATCCATTCCACCCACCCTTCCTGGCCACTACATAATTAGCATGTTACGTAGAGACGTGCGAGGCGGGGGGCAGAGATAAACATTTCGGGTGGGAGTGAAGGCAAGGCTCAGTTTTTTGTTTTTGTTTTTTTCCATCTTCCCGCCGCTCACCTCAGATCTGCCTGTTCTGGGAAGGCAAGTCGTAGCAGCCAGGGCCTAGGTAGGGGCTCGTGCAGCCCACCGTCAGAGGGAAGGAGCAGGGAGCCTGGTCGTACATGCCGCTGGCTTGCGGGCAGCAGGCTCAGCCATCGTCATGGCTACCGCACAGCTCACGTGCCGCAGCCACTGCCGGGCCAGCCCAAAAACAAGCCCTGCCCTCTCGAGATGGTTAGTTTTGCCCCGGGAGGGGGAGGGGGAGGCCCCATCATGGCGTGCTGGCTGCCTTCGCGCCCCTTTTTGGGGGAGATTCGTCGTCGACGATAGGCGGCCTCTCATTTGCAGTGCCTCATGGATGCTGCTGGAAGCCTACACTGTCTTAAATCGGGACTTTTTAAAAACGCCACGAGACACGGGACAAATTGTTCAAAATCGGGACTGTCCAGCCAAAAGCGAGATGTCTGGTCATTATACACTAGGACCTTAAAAAAACATTTCACACAGGGAAGGCTGTTCACTGCAGTTCTCTTTTTCAGGGACTCCTCTAATAGATAATACTAATGTTAAGGACTACTGAAAACTCTGTAGAACTGCAGTCTCACTGAAATGGGTTGTTGATGATGAGGATGATGAACCAGGCCTCCTGGGAAGGTCTGTAGAAGTTCTAAATTTATTCTCAGTCAGACTTGTTCCAAGCTTGTTAACAGCCGGGAGCAGAGGTCAGAATATTCGCGCCATGATTTTATTTAGTTTGCGGTTTCCAGGGCTTTACTAGGATGAAGTTTTATATAGAATAAATATTTTATTTTGTTCCCCATAAAAATGAAACAGTGGGCAACTTAATCACCTTTTAAGTACTGCGGAAGCCATAAAAAATTGAGCAGTCGCAACCTCTGGTATTAGTTTCTTTGAAGACTTACCGGTAGGGCACATTTTTTTTTCCTGTGGTATCCTATAAATTAGAATGGCTGACAACATAGATTTGCATATTGGATAACCTGATGCTCCTACCTTCTCCATCTTGCTCCACAGAAGATACATAATTCCCCCTCTCAATCCCTACCACTCAAATTCAGAGAAACTATTGAGTGAGTTATAAATTTACAGAGAGACAGAAAGTGATGTTCTGAATGACTTCAAAACATGATCGCTTCTGCATAAAAAGCCTCTAAATTTTAATCACTGAATAAATCATCTGGGTAGAGGTTGACAGTAACATAATGGTATATGAGAGCTTGGGGGCTAAGTTCAGAAACAGTCTTTCAGATGCTTATTTTTAAGGCCTTTTTTGTGTGTGTGTGTGTGCTGTGTCTATTTCTCTATTTCTCTCTAATATCTCACCTTGCTGCTCTCTTGTTTCTCCATTATTAACCTGTTCGATTTTGCTGCTGTTGTTTAGTTGCCAGTTGATTTTTTTTTGACAGAAAAGGGGCCTTAGAAAATGTAGCTTGGACAAAGGCTGTTGTCAATCATTTTAAAAAAATGCTTATTTTGATGTTAAAGTTTGAGGGAAACAAGGGAAGCACTTCTCTAAAATAGATTTTTTGTGGGAACCCCCCCCCGACTCTCCTTTTATAGTCTAAAGCTGTGTTTCATAAAATGTGAATCATGACCCCCATGGTGTTAAGGGTTGTCAGGATCTTCCTTTTATTTCTTTCTGAGGAGGCCTACTAGTTTGAAGAACAGAGGGGACAGAAAGAAAGGAGGAAAGAAAATGATTGTTATTTCATCGACGGTGAACTGGGGGGAAGAGAGAAAGGACCCCAATGCTGTAGTGCTGTAAGAAATTAGAATTAGAATAGAATAGAATAGAATAGAATAGAATAGAATAGAATAGAATAGAATAGAATTCTTTATTGGCCAAGTGTGATTGGACACACAAGGAATTTGTCTTTGGTGAATATGCTCTCTGTGTACATAAAAAGAAAAGATACATTTGTCAAGAATCATAAAGTGCAATACTTAATGTAAATGTGTTTTAACGTTTTAATGCCTCATTTTAACTTTTGTATGGAATATTGTTGCATTGTTTTATTCTCTGTTGTAAGGTGCCCAGAGTCCCTTGGGAGTGCGGCGGCATAGAAATGCAACAAAACAAACAAACAAACAAATAAATGATAGTCATAGGGTACAAATAAGCAATCGAATCATACTAGGAAACAATCAATATAAATCATAAAGATACAGCAACAAATTACAGTCATACAGTCATAAGTGGGAGGGGATGGGTGATAGGAACAATGAGAAGATTATTAGTAATAGTAATGCAGACTTTGTAAATAGTTTGACAGTGTTGAGGGAATTATTTGTTTAGCAGAGTGATGGCGTTTGGAAAAAAACTGTTCTTGTGTTTAGTTGTTCTGGTGTGCAGTGCTCTATAGCACCTTTTTGAGGGTAGGGGTTTAAACAATTTATGTCCAGGGTGCAAGAGGTCTGTAAATATTTTCTTATATAATGTAATCTTATGTTATGTAATCCCCCCCTTCCCCCCCCCCTGATTTTAGTGAATGTCAACGTCCAGCTTCCAAAGGGAAATTCCGATTTCAGGAATTATGCAAAACTAAGCAGGTTCCTCCTTCCTACTACAACAATACAGTTCTGTTTGTAGATGTTTCTTTACAGTATTTCTAAGGAATACATTAAATATATTCATTAGAATGTATTAAATTATTTTAATGTGTACCGCTGCGCCATCGCTGTTTTCTTGACATCAAGATTGATTGGCTGATTGTCCAACTTTAACTTCAATGAAATCATTAATTTTATCATCAGTAGGGGGAGGGGTAGACTTATCATAATATTCCAGAGTTTGAGAAGCGTTGTTTTATATATATATATATATATATATATATATATATATATATATATATATATATATATATATATATATATATATATTGTCATTTTCAGTTTGAAACCAGGATCAAACCATTCCTTGTTTGGTCTCTGTTTACCAGCCCCATCCAAAAATCTTAGCCTGAATTTCCTGAGAGTAGAGAATGACTGCAAATCATTGATGTTACTCATTTGTTTAAAATCTGTTTAAATATCTGTCAAAAGGAAGGTCCCCAAAGGTTTGCTTATTCTGGAATCCTGCATGATGTAATGCAAGTAATACTGCAGACGTGCATGCTATACAGGGAGTCCTAGACTTATAACCATTCATTTAATGACCGTTCAGAGTTACAGCGGTACTGAAAAACAAATGACTAATGACTTGTCCTCGCACTTATGATGGCATGCCCATAGTCATGTGATCAAAATTTGGGCACTTCGCAACTGGCATGTATTTATGATGATAGCAGCATTCTGTGGTCATTTGATCACCATTTGTGTCTTTCTCTTCTAGCATCTGACAAGCAAAGGCAATAGAATGGAATGGATTACTTTCTATTGGCCAAGTGTGATTGGACCAGTGGTGGGATTCAAATTTTTTTACTACCGGTTCTGTGGGTGTGGCTTGGTGGGCACGGCATGGCATGGTGGATGTGGCACAGTGGGCATGGCATGGCATGGTGGGTGTGGTTTGGTTGGCGTGGCAGGGGAAGGATACTGTAAAATTTCCATTCCCTCCCCACTCCAGGGGAGGTTACTGCAAAATCCCCATTTCCTCCTGATCAGCTAGGACAAGGGAGGAAGAGAATAGATGGTGGCAGGGCCACTCAGAGGTGGTATTTACCAGTTCTCCAAACTACTCAAAATTTTTGCTCCCGATTCCCCAGAACTGGTCAGAACCTGCTGAATACCACCTCTGGATTGGACACATGAGGAATTTGTCTCCAGTGCATAAGCTCTCAGTGTATATTCAAGCAGCAAACTGATAACTCATAAATAATAAGATACATTCAAAAATGCAATCAACAAAATCATAGTTAGTTAGTTAGTTAGTTTAGTATATTTATATACTGCCCTTCTGAAGGACTCAGGGCGGTGAACAGCCAGCAAATAAAATACAAAAAATACAAAATTTAAAACAGTATTAAAATCCAATTAAATTAATTTGGCCCACAGTTAAAACCCCTATGTTAAAACCCATAATTTTAACAATTTAAGTTAAAATAATTTAAAAGAGTAGGTCAGGTCAGGTCAGCCCGGCTTGGTGAAACAGAAACGTCTTTAGGGCAGTTCGGAAAGCACATAGATCCGGGATCTGCTGTATCTCCGGGGGCAACTCGTTCCAGAGGATGGGTGCCCCCACAGAGAAGGCTCTGGGGAGCATTGTTTGGCTGACGCCACCCTGAGGAGGCCCTCTCTGTGGAGCGTACTGGTCGGTGGGAGGCTACCGGCTGCAGAAGGTGGTCTCATAAATACCCGGGTCCTAAGCCATGGAGCACTCTAAAGGTGGTAACCAATACCTTGAAGCGCACCCAGAAGACCACTGGGAGCCAGTGCAGCTCGCGCAGGAGAGGTGTTACATGGGAGCGCTGAGTCGCCCCCATAACAACCCGCGCGACCGCATTCTGGACCAATTGGAGCCTCCGGGTGCTCCTCAAGGGGAGTTCCATGTAGAGAGCATTGCAGTAGTTGAGGCAGAACATGATGAGGGAATGAGTGACTGTGCGTAAGGCATCCCAATCCAGAAAGGGACGCAACTGATGGATCAGGCGAACCTGATAAAAAGCCCCCCCTGGCCACAGCCGTCATATGCTCTTCCAAAGACAGCTGTGTATCCAGGAGGACACCCAGGAGGAGCCCTCTCTGAGGGGGGTCAACAACTCGCCCCCAAAAGTCAGTGATGGTACCAACTGACTATATCAGGATGCTGGAAACCACAGCCACTCGGTGTTGGACGGGTTGAGCCCGAGCCTGTTTCTCCCCATCCAGATCTGCACAGCCTCCAGGCACAGGGACATCACATCAAGGGCATCATTGGGGTGGTCCAGGGTGGAGATGTACAGCTGAGTCATAAGTCAAATGAGACTGAGTCACATGAGACTGTCATGTACAGTCATAAAATACCAATAGAAGTAGGTGCTAGGAAAGATGAAAAAGATGATAGTAATGCAGATGAAATGGGTAATAGTGATACAGTTAGATATGCCTAATGGTTAGATATTCTTAGGCATAAGAGAGTGCTGTGGGAATTAGTTGTTTAGCAGGGTGATGGAATCAGGTGGGGGGGAACTTCTTTGTGTCTAGTTGTTTTGGTACGCAGTGTGCCCTATAGCGGCGTCCTGTGGGGCGAAGTTGGAGCAGTTTATGTCCAGGATGTGAAGGGTCTGTAGATAATTTTCAGTCCTCTTTCTGGCTCATGCAGTATACAGGTCCTAAGTGGAAGGTAGGCGGATTGGGAAAGCTGCATTCAGATATTGATCTCATGGTTCAGTTAAGAATTTCAGTGATTCTTTTAACAATGGTTGCAAACAAGGTTGTAAAATTGGGTGCGACCCATTTAATAACTGCTTTGCTTAACTACAAAACTTCTGGATCCAATTGTAGTGATAAATCAAGGACTACAAGTATATAACGAATCAGCAATAGCATGCATATAGTTTGGAAAGCTTTGTTGTTTCAAGGGATCTCAAGGGGTTACAGGTGCTCCTCTTGAACTATTTCCTGTTATCTCATTTTCATATCTATCTATCTATCTATCTATCTATCTATCTATCTATCTATCTATCTATCTATCTATCTACCATCCATCTATCATCTATCCATCCATCCATCTATTGTCCATCCATCCATCTATCATCCATCTGTCCATCCATCCTTCCATCCATCTATCATCTCTCTCTCTCTCTCTCTCTCTCTCTCTCTCTCTCTCTCTCTCTTCCATCCATATATCATCTATCCATCCATCCATCTATTGTCCATCCATCCATCCATCCATCATCCATCCATCCATCCATCCATCCATCCATCCATTTATCTATCATCCATCCATCCATCCATCCATCATCCATCCATCATCCACCTATCTGTCTGTCTGTCTGTCTGTCTGTCTGCCTGCCTGCCTGCCTGCCTGCCTGTCTGTCTGTCTGTCTGCCTGCCTGCCTGCCTATCTAGTCTATTCAATCCATATCTGGGTTATTTCATTTCTTTAGCTAATTTTATTTTAGATTATTTTCAAGAAATTTGAGGAAGATTATTTAGTCTGAAATAACGTACTCCATTGCTATTATCCCTACAGTAGCTCTGAAGACAGCTTGATCCATATATTTAAACCTACTGTTTACAGTTTATTTTCCTTTTTGCCCATGTGGCTACATTCTTGACAACTGAGATTAATATTTCATGCATCAGATGAAGCCAACTCTAGTCCATGAAGGTTTATGCCTTAATAAATTTTTGAGTTTTCCTTCCAAGTGTTACAGCAATACTCTATCTTGATCCTTGGCTTGATATCATTCATATAATGATTGATTCTTTAAGTTCATTTGGTGGATGTTTATTTCTCACTGGGATCTATGGAAAGATTTATTCATTTTCCGGTGATTGCTGTTGTTTCTGCAAAATGACTATAAGAATGGATTAACCTTTTTTAAAAAAAGTGTACTGTTTTAGCCTTCATTGTACTATGGCCAATTTTATATCTATAGGGTGAAGGAGCTATGATTTCTGGACTTTGTGCCCATTTATGCAGTGTGCTATTAAGTGTGACCAAGAATAAAAATATATTCTGTCCAGATCCAGCCTTAACTAAATGGATTATGTTATGAACAAATTTCATGGGCCAGCTAACATTTCACACATTATGTCCCCAGGACTCTCTAGGATGGTGAGATGTAATTTTTAGCAAGTTATCAGTGCAGAGAAGCATACAAATTGTCAATTTTCACTTCTGGATGAAGTGAATGGATGAAAATCTGCCATTATAATAACATAAAGAAATCTAAATAACTTGTAAATAAATATGAGTAATGAAATAGATGTTCATGACCTTCCCTTTAAAATGGTATTTAAGATTTAATATTTTGAACTTGTGTATGAAATTCTATGGAAGAAAGAAGACATGCATAGTTTTCATAAAAGCCCCAAAAAGGATTATATATTTGAGACTTGCTGTTTCCACATTTCATGTAGACCTCGTTTAGTGACTGCCTCATTTAGTGATTGTTCATGATAACTTTACAATTGTTCCTTGGATTTACAATCTTCATGGGTCCGTAAAGCAAAGAAAAGTGGAAGGAAATTGATAAGCACAGTTTGTGGTTTTACGTAGAGATTGCTTCACTTAATGACTGAGTTGCTGGCCCCAATTGTGATCATTAAACAAGGACTACCTATAGTGGGAAATTTCTTAAGACAACTTTGCAATTATGGAGCAATCTGAAAAAAAAAAAGATTTATCTAGTGCAAATGCTATATAAAAGCTTCACCACTGACATTGGTACCTGTCATTCAAAACACTAATCAGTCAATTCCTCTTAATGCTTTTATTTCTGGATAGTGATTAAATTAGATTAAACAAATAAATCACTTGATGGTTGAGACTGGGAAGCAAAAAAAGGAAGCACTTCCCTACACAGTACTGCCACACGCTGCCACAATATACAGTGATGGATGCTAGGTTAACATGGTTTTGAAATAGATTAGACCATTTCATGGTGGATAGTTCCATCAATGGCTATACGTTATTAGCTATAATGTATAAATACTAAAAATAGATCTCTACGCCTAGAAATAGTGTTGGTGTCGGTGGTCATAAAGTATCTAGTTCCAAATATGACAGGAATATGTCCCTGTCGTAATGAGGTTTTGTGAGATTCTACATATGTGAGGTCAAAAAGAGTTAGATCAGGTCACCACAAATTATTGCTTTGTAGTTAGTTATATATTGAAATTTTCTTTAATATGAGTTGTACGGAAACTCATGGCCATTGGTTCTTTTCAATTCTCTGTGCTTATTTAGGAGGAGGATGTGAAATAGCTTGATGGTGATGATTATGTACCTTTAAGTCATTTTTCTACTGGCCACCTTGATAGATTTTGTCCATGATGATCTATTCCTAACCTGGTCTTTCAAGTCTTCCAACAATGTCTTCCTGAAATCCATCTTTGAGCTGGTCATCCTCTTCTCTTTCTTTCCTACTTTCCTATCATTAAAACATTTTCCAGAGAGAAAGATCTTCACATAATGTGTCTGAAAGATGAAAATTTGAGCCTGGTCATTTATGCCTCAGGTAAGAACTGCCCAACTATGTACAGTCCACATATCTGGTCTCTCTCTCTCTCTCTCTCTCTCTCTCTCTCTCTCTCTCTCTCTCTCTCTCTCTCTCTCCCTCCCTCCCTCCCTCCCTCCCTCCCTCCCTCCCTCCCTCCCTCTGTCACACACACACACACACACTCACACACAATTTATGTCTAAATACTTCTATCCAACTGATTTTATTTTATTTCCAGATTGGCCTCTGGGACCAGATTGAAATCTCTATCCCTGCCATGACTCATGTTTTGATTTATAATCTCAGGAGACAATAGATTACGGCAATGTATCTTTCTCCACCATCCATGTTTTTTTAAAAATTAACATTATATTGTAAGAAAAGGTGCTAAAACAGATAAACATTTCTAAGCCAGCTCCAAGTCAAGTTGACTGGAATTCACTTTTCATGATTTAAAATCAGTAAATATGTTGCTTCTTGGAGATTTCCAAGCCAGACAAGATAAATGGCCCCATCACATCCAAGCCTGGTGGGTCATTTTTTTTTTTTTGAGATAAATTGTTGGCTGGAAAGATTGTTGAATCTAAATTTCTTTGGATAGACTAATGTGCTATTTGGCATTTCAGTTAAAGACCTGTGGAAAAGGCCAATTTAGCCATACATTTTGTTTGTTTGTTTGTGCTGCACTAGGATAAAGAAGAACATGTTAGCCAATCCTCACATCAACTCTTCTTTTAAAAATGATACTTTCTCAAATGGTAACGATGGACCTCTGCTGCATCTTGCCCGCTTGAAATGCAAATTCAGTCCTGTTAGAGAGAAACATTGCACATAACAATAGAAATATAGCACATAATCTAAAAACAATTTCACATACGGAGAAGGATGCAGTTTAATTCGAAATTGTAATGTTCTATTCCACAGTGCTGGTCTGAAGAGATGCATAAATTATTGACAATTACAATACAGAGCTCTTTCTGGGTTTAATGATTTCTGCAGTATATTATTTATTTTATACATTTATATCCCTGCCTTTCTTTTCAGTTGGATACTTAAGGAAACTAACAATGATTAAGTGCAAAATATACAAAGAATAATGTTAAACCAAGACCAAAGCAATAAAGAGAATTGACATATATATATTTTAACAGATATGCTAAACCTGAGAAATGTGGATCCAAAAACTACTCCTGAATGAGTACATTCTACATTTTTGAAGACATTCAGCAGGAGATCACTTTCTGCACACCAGGAAAATGAACTTCTAATGGAAGGACATCTTCAGAAAGGACATCCTTTGCAGAACAGAACAGAACAATAGAGTTGGAAGTGATCTTGGAGGACTCCTAATCTAACCCGTTGCACTAGCAGGAGACCTATACCATTTTAGACAAATGGCTGTCCAATATCTTCTTTAAAACCAAAACTTCTGGAGGGAAGTCGTTCCACTGGTTTATTGTTCTCACTGTCAGAAAATTTCTCCTTAGCTCTAGGTTTCTTCTCTCTTGATTAGTTTCCATCCATTGCTTCTTGTCCAGCCTTCCAGTGCTTTGGAAAATAGGGTGAACCCCCCCCCCCTTATTTATGGCAGCCCCTCAAATATTGGAACACTGCTGTCAAATTCTTAATGGGATAGGCAGTCTCTTGAGTGTTCAGGCCTTAAGTTATTTTTGGAGTTAAAAATGAACCCACCATCTTAAACTGTAGCCAAAAACAATTTATAATAAGTATAATAGCATCCAGTGATCCTAATTACTTTGCATTTGTGTTATGTTATTGACTTTACTACAAACTGGATTGTATACCTTGAAAATATGGTGAGGTATCAGTGTTTTAATATGAAATTAGTGGTGATGTAAACAGTAACCCTAGTAATAACCCTACTACCCTATGTAATAGATTGTAATTGAGAAATAATGTGAATGTTACTTGTATAATGGTATACTTGTACCATTTACTCCAAGCCTGAGTCAAAGAGTGAAAGAAATCAAGTTGGGTCAAATTTACATTTTCTGAGACCACGAAGTCAACTTTTACTCAGTTTTTTTCAGCTCACTGGAGCAGTAAATACATTTCATCCTTTCAGCTGGCATAACCTTCACTGCTACATGTGAATGTTTTCTCTTCTTCTGGTGTAAGAACCCTTTTTCCAGTTCACCAATCTGCCCAAAGTCACTGTGACAGATCTGCAGGTCTTGGCTCTGAACTGACTTATAGTGTTTACAGTTCCAGTGCTGAAATCCTGTCACATCAGTGACTTGAGCCTGAATGATCCAAATAGATCTAAGTAGAATGCAATAAGATGGTCATTCTTAGCTTCATCGGCAACTGCAGCCTAGCTTTCAAGAGGCATTGTTAAAAGTTCAGAAAAATCGTACATTTCCTCCATTATTATTAATGCAGACATACTGCATATCAGAGGTGGGTTTCATCAGGTTCTGACCAATTCTGGAGAACCAATAGCAGAAATTTTGAGTAGTCCAGAGAACCGGTAGTAAAAATTCTGACTGGCCCCATCCCCATCTATTCTCTGCCTCCTAGCTGATTGGGTGGAAATGGGGATTTTGCAATAACCTTCCCCTGGATTGGGGAGGGAATGGAGATTTTACAGTATCCCTCCCCTGGAGTGGGGTGGGAATGAAGATTTTGCAGTAACCTCCCCCTGCTACACCCACCAAGCCTTGTCATGCCCACCAAGCCATACCCACAGAACCGGTAGTAAAATTTTTTGAAATCCACCACTGCTGCATATCATAAATTAAGGCTGCTATCATTAATTAAAGCGGATCTTAACTTTGTTTTAGTACAGTACTTTTTTTAGGTTATCTGATTTTGTAGTACATGTTTAACTGCCGTATATGTATTGATGATATATTCACATTCAGATTTGTTTGCTTTGGATGACAGGACATGGACATCTACAATATTTCCAAATGCCTAAGAAGACTTTTAGATTGGATACTTTATTTATTTGTTTGTACCCCACCTTTATTATTTTTTAAAAATAATTCAAGGCAGAAAACATATCCAACCACCTTTCTCCCTAACAACAATCCTGTGTTGGATTGAGCGAGAGTTCAAGCGATTGGCCCAAGGTCACCCGCTGTCTAAGGTGGGACTAGAACTCACAATTCTTGCACTGAACCCAAGAAAGGCTAGAGTAAAGATTACTATATCCCACTATGATCATTTCGACTTCTCCTTCTTTCTGTCTCCTCCACCATGAAAAAATTTGGAGTATATATATATAATTTATTTGTTTGTTTGTTTGTTTGTTCGATTTATATGCCACCCTTCTCCGGAGACTCAGCGCGGCTTACAATGCATAAAGCAATAGCCTTCATACTTTTGTATATACCTGCTTAGTAGGGCTTTCGCCCCACTCCCAAGCGGTGTTCTTTTTTATACAAAGTCAGCTTATTGCCCCCACAATCCGGGTCCTCATTTTACCTACCTCGAAAGGATGGAAGGCCATGTCAACCTTGAGCCTGGTGAGTTTGAACTTGCAGTAATTGCAGGCAGCTGGTGCTACTTAACAGCACTTTAGTCTGCTGCACCACCAAAGCTTTATTTTTTTTAAAAAAAGTTAAAATCTATTGTTAACCTTCTCAGAATCTGTTTTCTATCACTACAGAGATGGCAAAAGCTCTTGGTTCATAGTTTTGGAAACATCTTAACCAAAATAAGAAATTCTTTGGAGTAAATTTACAAGAAGAAGGGTCCTCCTGCTGTGGGATGGAGCTCTGTGGATTTGTTTCTTGGGTGTGATTGATCTGTTTTGATACTGTTTTCATTTTCAAATGAAAATGAAAAAAGTTAGCTATTTATGAACAAGGGTGTCTGGGGGTGGGGAGGGAAAGAAAGAAAAATAATCACTTCTGGAGGTCAGGTGAGCCCTATCCTTGACAACAATCAGAAGTTAGCTAAAAACTAAGCCACGAAATAGAGCAACCAGAATTCTTAACAACTGCATCGTGTTTTACTTGTTTTACTTTTGATGTTTGTTATATTTATTATACTACAAGTTGGTCATTTGATTTGATTCAGTTTATTTTTGTTTAATAATACTGTGGATGTTTATTTACTTATTTATTTTAAAATAAATATTTATTTGCTTTATCAAGATCATGTGAAGTATTAGTAGCACTAACTAAAGCCTTAGTAAGACCACATTCAGAATACTGCATCCAGTTTTGGTCACCATATTATGAAAAAAGATGTAGCAAAAGTTCAGAAAAGAGGAACAAATGCTCTTGATTAGGATGCTGGAAGCTAAAACATGTGAAGGACAGTTGTAGGAATTAAGTATTAAGTAATTAAGTGAAAAGGATTAGGAATGACACGATAGCAGTGTTCCAAGGGGCTGCCGAAAAGAAGAGGTCAACCTGTTTTCCAAAGCATCTGAAGGCAAGACAAGAAACAATAGATGGAAACTAATCAAAAAGAGAAGCAACCTAGAACTAAGAAGAGATTTCCTGTCAGTGAGAACAATCAAGCAGTAGAACAGTTTGCCTTCAAAGTTGTGGATTCTCTGTGAGAATCTGGAAGCTTTTAAGAGGAGATTGGACAGCCACTTGTCTGGAATGCTATAGGGCAGTGATGGCTAACCTTTTTGCTGTCGTGTGCCAAAAGTGGGGGGAGTGTGTGTGGGTCATGCATGTGCGTGCCCACACCCATAATTCAATGTGCCCTTCCCGTCTGTGCATGCCCATGCGACCCCACCCTCCTTTTGGCATGAGATGGCACGGTGGGCATGGTAGGCCCATTTTTCACCCTCCCTAGGCTCCAGGGATTTTCTTGGAGCCTAGGGAGGGTAAAAACGGCCTTCCTCACGTCCCTGGAGGCCCTCTGGAGGCTTGAAACAGTCTGTTTGCTGATTTCTGGTGGGACCTAGAAAGCCTCTGGAGCCTCAGGAGCCTCAGGTGAGTGAAACACGGGCCTTCCCTCCCCTGGAGGCCCTCCAGAGCCTGGAAACAGCCTGTTTCCAAACTTCTGGTGGGCCCAGAAGGCTTGATAATCAGCTGGCTGGCGTGCGCATGTGTGCTGGAGCTGAACTAGGGCAACACTCGTGTGCCCACCGATATGGCTCCAGGTGGCACTTGTGGCATGTGTGCCATAGGTTCGCCATCACGGCTATAGGGTTTCCTGCCTGAGCAGGGGGTTGGACTAGAAGACCTCCAAGGTCTCTTCCAACTCCGTTATCCTGTTATTTTGCATATCATGTAATCTGCCAAGACTTGCAAGACTAGGGTTTGGAATAAGTTCAGTGAATAAAGAAAAAAATAAATAAGTAAAGCTGTGCTTCTGATGCTTTTTGCAATTTTATTTTAAAACATTAAAAAAGGTAGACAATCATGTATTTGCAATTATTTCCTGACTACATTTGGCCTGGGTGCTTATAGAAATGTCCTACTTTTGTCAAACTAAGCATATGATTAATATCCAAGAAGTAGCTATAAAATGCCACTTGTTGGATACTGCAGCGTACGTTAATAAAATTTTGAAAGAAGTTCTGCAGTTAAAGATGTAAATGTGATGTTAAATTATATTCCTAAAATAATGGAGTTTGTCATTTTATGAGGAAATTTAGTTTAATTGAGCTCATCTTTGGTTTTATTGGACCTGGCAAAGAGAATAATCCTACTAAAATGGAAGCAAAGTTATCTTCCTGATCTTAAAAAAAAAAAAACAGATTCAAGATTCACATTTGTTATGTGGTTTCGAAATGTTTTCGTATTCCAAAAAGGAGAAAATGGAATAATAGTTTTCTACATTTCTAGATTTAATGATATGCTGAATGATTAAACATATTGCCCAGGGGTGAAATCCAGCAGGATCTGATAGGTTCTGGAGAACCAGTAGCAGAAATTTTAAGTAGTTCGGAGAACTGGCAAATATCACCTCTGGCTGGCCCCAGGAGTGGGGAGGGAATGAGGATTTTGCAGTATCCTTCCCCTGGAGTGGGTGGGAATGGAGATTTTGCAGTATCCTTCCCCTGCCATGCCCACCAAGCCATGCCCATCAAGCCACGCCCATGGAACTGGTAGCAAAAAAATGTGGATTTCACCACTGATATTGCCCCCAACACTTTGGGCCCTCATTTTATCTACCTCGGAAGGATGGAAAGCTGAGTGAGCCTGGTGAGAATTGAACTGCCAAATTACAGCCAGTCAGCAGACAGCAGAAATAGCCTGCAATACTGCACTCTAACCACTGTGCCACCGCATCCAGAAACATCCAGGTGAGAGAGAGAGAGAGAGAGAGAGAGAGAGAGAGAGAGAGAGAGAGAGAGAGAGAGAGAGAGAGAGAGAGAGAGAGAGAGAGTAAAAGGCAGAGTTGTGTAAAACCAGTGGTGGGATTCAAGTAATTTAACAACTGGTTCTCTGCCCTAATGATTTCTTCTAACAACCAGTTTGCCAAACTGCTCAGAAAGTTAAGAACGGTTCTCCCAAAGTAGTGCGAACTAGCTGAATCGCACTACTGTATAAGATTAATGAGAGCTTGATGACTAAATGAACAAAAACATGTTTTCTCTAATTTTGCATGAGTTCAATGCTAAACCAACTGAGATTATTCTGGAGAAATCATGCCTGTTTGTTTACGTGGAGGGAAAGATGTTATTGTGCATCTTAATGAGTGTTTACATGAAAGCTGCCAAACTTAAAAACAGGGCAGCACATAATTTGTTGAATTTCCAGTCTTTCACTGTAATTGGACCAATAATTATTTTGATTATATTGAAAGAGGGATAGGTACATGATAAAATCATGCATTTTGCTTTTGGTGTTATGTGCATTTCTGGGAAGATTGTAACATATCAGGAAGGTAAAACAAAAATAACAACATGTAATAACATTAAAAATACAATTCTATTCACACAGGTCTTTGAAAAAAGGAAGGGAGAGATAGCTACACCTTAGCATGCTTTACATCAGTGGCCTCCAACCATTTTGGGCACCAGGGACTAGTTCCATGGAGAGAGGTTTTTCCATGGCCCGGAGAGGGTGTGATTCCATTTGTTGCCTGGATACCGCAGATGGGGCTTTGCATATTAGCATGGCTTGGTTGCTGGCATGCCGCAGCCTGGGGTTGGGAACCCCTGCTCTACATCATTAGGCTTGTGAATAAGGAGGACAAATTAAATATACGATAGTATAGTATTTTTTAGGGACCACAATGACTTGGGAGTTAAAGATGCTGAGTTGTCAGCTGAAAAGACTTGGCTGTTCTGGGACAGGGTGAGCTCCTGTTATTTTCCTCAGCTCCTGCCAGTCTAGAAATTTGAAAACATGCAAATGTGAGTAGATACATAAGTACCACTTTGGATATTTATCACCTCTTGAGGAGGTGACATACCATCACCTCCTTCTAGACCAGGGATCCCCAAACTTGGCAGCTTTAAGACTTGTGGACTTCAACTCCCAGAATTCTCCAGCCAGCTATTCTGTTCCTGTAAATATTTCATCCAATATTTCATCCAGTTCTGAATTTCCCAAGTTAAAGCCATATTGTCTATGATCTGCTTCATATCTTGATTATATTTGTAGTCTTGTATACCAATCTATCTCAATCCCTTGTCTCTCTAGCTCTTGTTTCTGTTTCAGTTCTCCCCAATCTGTCAAAATGTCTTTATATCTACCAGTTCCGTGGGTGTGGCTTGGTAGGTTTGGCTTGGTGGGCGTGGCAGGGGAAGGATACTGTAAAATGTCTATTCCCACCCCACTCCAGGAGAAGGATACTGTAAAATCCCCATTTCCTTCTGATCAGCTGGAACTTGGGAGGAAGAGAATAGATGGGGACGGGGCCAGTCAGAATATTTACTACCGGTTCTCCGAACTACTCAAAATTTCCGCTACTGGTTCTCCAGAACTGGTCAGAACCTGCTGAAACCGACCTTTGCCTGCAACCATTAAAACAAAGCAAGGATTATACAGAGGTTACAAAAAACATCTGCTTTCTTTTAATGTTATTCTAAAGCATCCATTGTCATCCCAAATGTTCTTTTGTTTTCTAGAATTAATTTAGCAATAAATCTCTGTGTCTTTGGGGGCGGGGAGATATTTAAGGAATGAAACAGATCTTGCTGGAATTAAATTTAGAATTCCAAGCAAGTTACATTTTCTTTAAATTATTCAAAGCAAATTAATTCTGCGGGACATTATTTTCATTATCTCATAGCTAGAAGTTATATCCCTGAGAGAATTTCAATAGGTACAGCTGTTTAAAGGCGAGGCAGAGGATGAACCGGCAATCAAAAAGTTTCAGATAATTTGGAATTTAGTTTCTTCCAGAGTTCCAGACCAGAGTCAGCAATTTAACAACCTACAACACAATCCAATTTGTCTCTCTTATCCTTGTGAAGGTAATACAGATGGCCCTTCTTGTCTGTAGGAATTCTCTTCCAGTTTAACTATTGCAGAAGATGAAACCATGAATATTGAGCCCTGGAAAAATATACTTTTTAACTGCACACAAGTGATTTTGTGCACAACATATAGACTGTATATATACACAGAGGAAGTCTAAAACTTTTTCTCCCAAACAGAACCATGTCAGTAGTGGGATTCAAATAATTTAACAACTGGTTCTCTGCCCTAATGATTTCTTCCAACAATCAGTTCACCATACTGCTTAGAAAGTTAACAACCAGTTCTCCCGAAGTGGTGTGAACTGGCTGAATCCCACCACTGAACCATGTGCCCTCATGCATATGTCAAATTCTTTAGTGCAACAAAACCCAAAAAGATGGTCTAGTTTCTTTCTAGTTGGTTGTGCAATCCAAACCACAGATGATAGTCAAGGTAGCTCACCAGTAAGTACTATAGTGCCGTACTGTATATTGTACCTTTATATCTGTAACACAAATATACCTTTTTATTTGTATCACATATATTATGCCTTTATATTTGTATCTCCTTTAACAAACATATTCTGTTATTAGGCATCTGTAATGTATCTGGTATTTGTGAAACACATGTTTCTGTCATTTGATCTGAACCCATATCAATCTTCTTCCTGTTTTTCTCATGCCATCTAAGAGCATGGTACCTATCTCAGTTAGAACTGCAGACATCATCCGGGAGATAATTTACACTTCAGCCCTAACTTACACCTTTGATCTGTTCCCTGTAGCCCAGGGGACCAAATGAGCAATTGAGAGAACAAAGGAATGCTCAAGGAAGAGATAATGCTAATTGGGAGGTTTCTATTCCTTTGCAGGGCAACAAGGAACACACAGACCTAAACTAGGAGGCCAGAACTGGGTACTAAGCTGATGTCTCCGAGGGTATAAAAAGGACGCCATATCTTCCCCAAGGGGTGGCTATCTCCTCACATGCATTGTATCTGTATATTCTGGATAAAGTCCCACCCAGTATTTTGTTTTTGGCCATAAATAAAATCTGTTTCTTTTTGCAAGCCTTGTCTTGAGTCTCTCTCTTTGGCATTCTGGTGACTCAAGTATATTTTGGGACCTTACAATATAATATCCATTATACAGAGAGGACTCGACCTACAACCACAACTGAGCCCAAAATTTTTGTTGCAAGACAGTTGTTAAATGAGTTTTGCCCCATTTTCGTGTCATCGTTGTTAAGTGAATCACTGCAATTGTCAAGTTAGTAGCACGGTTGTTAAGTGAATCTGGCTTTCTCATTGACTTTGTTTGTCAGAAGGTCACAAAAGGGGATCACATGACCTCAGGACACTGCAACCTGACAAGACCTGTCTGGCTTGCCATACTTGGGGGGCGGGTGGGAGAGGGGGATGGCAGGAACAGCTGTGGTGGCAGGAACAGCTGCACAGCTCAGCAATGACCCAGGCGATGACAAAGTGCCCGGCTGGGACGTCGTCATATTTGGCCATGGCAGTTGCAGCAGCAAGAGGGGCAATGGTGGCATTCTCTGCCACACAGCTGACTGGCAGGGTTCTGGAACCCAGCTGGCTGGCGCCAGATGCAACACTGTGTGGGGCGAAGCAGGAGGAGGCCAGATGGAGGCTGGCAGTTTATACACCGGATGGTAGACTGTGGAACCGAATGCTGACATTGGCTGCTGGCTGCATGGGTGGGACTGAGGGGCATGTCCCTGCCTATATAGAGTGCTGAGAGGCAGTAGCTCCCAGCACTGACTTTGCAATGAACTGCTACGGACTCATTTGTGCCAGGCCTCAGGCTTGAATAAACCTGTATCATATAGTTCCATAGCTTGTTTGTTTCTGCATTCACAAGACTTGGTATTCTGCCCCAGCTACGGACCCCAAAGAACACAGCACAAACAAAGTTTGTACAAAACTTAATTTACTAAAATAACTCAGTCTTTTTCAAAACAAAGGCTGTTAATAAACAGCTTACAAGAAACCCAATATAAACAGTTTTGCAGAAATGGCGAAGATATCAGCATACTTAAAAGTCCGGACTCAAGAAACTTATATGTGGGAATGGAAGAAATGGATAGATTACATGCAGAACAAATATCAAACAAGGAAGTATCATATAGCTTTCAGTTGAATGTTATGCAGAAATTTATAGTGTAGACAGGGGTTAGTTGTAGGAGGGCACTATAAGATATGGTATGATTTGGATTTCACCTTGGAAAGTCGTGGGGGGGGGGAAGGGAGGGTTGGAGGGGGGGAAATGGGGGGAAAATTTGTGTTTGTAAAACTTTTTCAAAAAAAAAAAAAAGAAACCCAATATAAAGTAATCACAATCTTACTAAGGTTGGCAAAAATCCCAGAAGCAATTTGCAGAGAATCCAGATGCGAAATAGAGTGAACTAAAGTTGTTCCTTATATATTGCTTCAGTCGGCATTCCTCCTTAAATAGGCTAAGGGAGGGGCCAATTAGCCCCAAGCCTTACTCTCGAGGAGACCTCCTCCTGAGGAGCCACTACTGCCTTTTGGCCGCTCTGTGAGCCCGTGCATCGAGAAGAGGCTCCTCTTCTTCGTCCTCTTCATTTATGGGAGTTTCTGGAGATTCTGAAGGCCCTGGCTAAATCCCTGCCTTTGGCACCACCATCCTCCAGCCTCCTCATTGTCTGACTCAAGTGCCAGCTGCATAGGCTGCTGGCGCAACACCTCGCTGTCAGAATCAGCTACAATCCGCACAGGCCGCTGATGGACCACAACACTTGGAGAGTTGGACAAGTGAGACAACCATCGTTAAAATGAGCTGGTTGCCAAGCATCTGAATTTTGATCACGTGACCACTGGAAAGCTTCAATGATCGTAAGTGTGAAAAGCAGCCATAAGTCATTTTTTTTCATTGCTGTTGGAACTACACATTACAAATATTTATTATTTTCTTTTAGTATACAGTTCCAATTAAAACAGAAGCATCTCAACAGCAAAGATTTTGATCATGTATTTGACGCACCGTATTTCCCCCCTGTGGTTCATGTATGAACTATTGCATATCAGCAAAGAGTGATTTGAATTGCTCACCAAAGGCCACCAATTCTTCTAGGTCTTGCTGTTCAATCTCATGATAAATGAGATGTCTCATGAATGCATGGAAAAGATACCTCAGTCTTTCTGTGCAGATGCCACAAAGGCAGAGAAGTGAATAATCTTTGTAGACTTCATGGGATGTTAGTAGGACTTCAAATGCATTTCTATGTCTTCCAACCCATTGCAGTTGGTGATGTAGTCTATGTTACCGGCTCTTGATTCAAGAGATGTCACGTAGCAATTCATATTGGAGGATTCATTTTCCAGATGTGGATAGGATTGAAATATATGGGAACTCAACATTTCAACTCTCTGTTTATTTGAAGAACAACACCGGTGATGAAGGCTGGAGAGACACGTGGCAGAATTTAGTTATTCTCTTGAGCTCCTGGCATAAAATATGACTCCCCCTTTCAGTGGAATGAATACTTTTCATTCATTTGAAGGATTGATTATGGTATCATTTGCTATAAAGGAAGCTGGCAGGATTCTGAAAACTATTAAAATATCAAATAGGAGGAAGGGATATGCTAGATTTTCACATTTGGAAAGTGTTCAGCTTTCAGTTGAGGACAGCTTATTTCTACTGGCATTTCTTTTTCTTTTGGCACCCAGATGAGTTCAGGTCAGAACCAATTGTCACAGTCAAATAGCTCTCCGAAAATTGTAGGTTGAGATTGACAGTTGAGACACTAAAAAAAGAGAGAGATCCAACTAATGCCTGGTTGTCATTGAGCCCAATCAAGCATGCAAAGCTGTTATTTCAGCAAAACCTTGCTTTGTTCCATCATCCTTCACACTCTAGATGTACTTCTAAATATATATTTTAAACATGATCTACTGCTCTGGTGATGTAGATTTGCTGGGGCCGAAGAAGTCCAAGGGCTTGAACAGAGCTTGTGATATAAAGACCTAACTTTGCATCTGTGCCAACTTTTGAAGACATCGAATTACTTCCCCAAATTGATTAATTTATAGGTAGTTATGAGCATGAAGATGTTTATTGCCATGCACCTGCTGCCCTAAGATTCTTGGAAACAAAAATGGATACAAGTTCAGAAGAATTAACCTGGATGGCTCTTGATACATTTGGATTTTTATTGGCAGCATCCTCATGCCTCAGTTAAATGATCATCCCCCCCCCACCCCCAAACTACTACAGGTTTTGAGATTGCCAATATTAAGTTGAAGGTGGCTACTGGATTGATGATACACTCTGTCTGGCTCTTGCTCTCTTCTATCCAACCTTCCATTTTTTAAAATTATTATATTGATGTATTCTCGTTATTTTCTTTTTCATTGTTTATTTTATAGTTCTGTTATTTGACTTCTGTTTTGTTTATTCTGTTTCCATTTCTTCATTTTTTATTGATGTAAGCCAGGGGTGTCAAACTGGATTTCTTTGAGGGCTGGATCAGCATTATAGTTCTCCTCCGTGGGGCAGCTGGGAAGAGAAGGGGAGACAGGAGGATGCCTCCTACAGCACTTTGCTGGCCAAAATGGGACATGGGAGGGGGCCCCACACGTGGCCCATATTTGGCCTGGATGCAGTGGTGGGATTCAGCCAGTTCGCACCACTTCGGGAGAACCAGTTGTTAACTTTCTGAGCAGTTTGGTGAACTGGTTGTTGGAAGAAATCATTAGGGCAGAGAATCGGTTGTTAAATTATTTGAATCTCACCACTGCCTGGATGGCTTCTTGCAACACCACACCTGGTGCCCCCATTCCCCGTTTTGGCCTGCAAAGTGTTGCAGGAGGCCGTCCAGGCCATGCGGGGACTGCATGTGGCCCCCCCATGCCCCATTTTGGCTGCCAGAGGCACTGCGGACCTGTCCATTGCTTTTCCAGGCCGGTCCTGCGGGCCAGATTTAGGCACCTGGTGGGCCAAATCTAGACTGTAGGCCTTGAGTTTAACACCCCGATGCACACGGTTTGGAATAGCTCCAAGGTGAGTTAGCTGGCAAATAAATTCAACAAACAAACAAGTAAGAGAGCCCTGTCAAACATGCTAAATTCTGTGTACTAATTAAAGAAAATTGGTTCTGTGTAACCACAAAAAATGTCTACTGGCACCTTCCCGATCTAGTGAGATAACCTATAAAGATGTCTGTAAGTTGGCCAGCTAATAGTCTATGTCAGAAATCTTACCCAGTTCTGAACACTCTCCTTCCCAAGAGAGAACTTTACACCTTGATCAAATAATCAAGAAACTCTCATAAACATGCAGCACATCTTTATGTGCAAGTACTCAGTGTTGAGATCAGTCTCAAAACCATTGGAACCCTTGGATTCATATGTCAAAAACTACTCTTGATTTTAGGAATGCACAGCCTTTTCTCTTCGGGAATGAGCCTAATTCTCTTGTTGCTTCAAGGTCTCATCTGAATCTTTGTTGTATTCCTCATTATAGCATTTTTTTTTCCTGTTCTCTTTCTTCTCCGAGCTATCAGAGACACATTTCATTTGAGAGGAAATACAGATAGTCCTTGACTTACAATCGTTCATTTAGTGACCTTTTGAAGTTACAACGGCATTGAACAAAGTGAGTTATGACCATTTTTCACTCTTATGACCGTTTTAACATCCCCATGGTCACGGGATTTACATTTGGTTGCTTGACAACCGGTTCATATTTACGACAATTTCAGAGTCCTCGGGTGATTCATTTAACAAATGTGGCAAGAAAAGTTGTAAAATAGGGCAAAACTCACTTAACAAATTGTTCACTTAGCAACTTAAATTTTGGGCTCAGTTGTGGTTGTAAGTCAAGGTCTACCTGTATCATATCAACAAAATCTCCAGATGACAGTAGACTTCTATTACATTCTCTATTCTGCCTGCAAGTTACCTACTTGCAACTGGTTGGCCATTCTAGGCACATTATGTTGGATAAAATGGAACTTTGATTTGTCTCCAGGGGAATTGAAGTGGGAAGCACTTCAGTACTGTCTTGGTGTTCTTCTCCTTTCAGAAGAGACAATTGGATGGGCCAGAGAGATGTTCCTAGAGACTTCTGTTTTCTAAGTGCTTCTTTCTTCTCTCCATTGAGCAAGGTTATTAACTTGGGGTTTGGTATTGTCAATATTCAGCGCTCAGCTGGTAACATAGAATTTCTGATCTAGTGACTGGGGCTGGCAATAGCAATAGCAATAGCACTTAGACTTATATACCACTTCATAGTGCTTTTACAGCTTCTCTAAGCAGTTTACAGAGTCAGCATATTGCCCCCAAAAATCTGGGTCCTCATTTTACCCACCTCGGAAGGATGGAAGGCTACATCAACCTTGAGCTGCTGAGATTTGAACTGCCGAACTGCAGCTAGCAGTCAGCTGAAGTAGCCTGCAGTACTGCACACTAACCACAAACTCAGAGTGTATTCCTCCCAGGTGAAGTGGTTTTGAGTTTGTGCACCTAATGATTTCAGAGGAATATAGTCTTTGACTCGGAACAAAGTTGTTTTGGATTCTGAATTCTAAATGGGGTTTAAGAGGTAATTTTCAATCTGGAGGTCCTTCTTGACTCACAGCTCTTGTTCAGTTACAGCTTTCATACATCTGCAGACATTTTTTGACCAGGAGGCCCTGCTCAGTTATGCTCCCATCTGGATCACTGTAATGCAGAAGTGGGCAACTATGGCCCTTTTATGACTTGTGGACTTCAATTCCCAGAATTCCTGAGCTAACATGGATGGCTCAGGAATTCTGGGAGTTGAAGTCCACAAGTCATAAAAGAGCCATAGTTGCCCATCCCTGCTGTAATGGCATCTACTTGGCTCTGGTCTAGAAGACGTTACAGCTGTTTTGGGAATTGTTTCCATTTGGCTTCTGAATATGATTCAACATGCTGATCGTTACCTTTAAAGCTACACATGGTTCTGGATCTGATTATTTGAGAGACTGCCTTCTCTTGTATTCACCTCAGTGGTGGGATTCAGCCAGTTCGCACCACTTCGGGAGAACCAGTTGTTAACTTTCTGAGCAGTTTGGCAAACTGGTTGTTGGAAGAAATTATTAGGGCAGAGAACCGGTTGTTAAATTACTTGAATCCTACCACTGATTCACCTGCTTACCTAGCTATATTGAATCCTCTCCAGATCCTATCTTTATGAGATTGTCATCTGAGAAGGTCTCAGAAAATGGGCTTTTCTAGACTTGCTTTCATACTTTGGAACTTTCCCCCCTGCAGAGATCGAATCAGTTTCATCTTCCCTTTGGGTTTTAGCAAAGCTGTCGACCATTAAGATCTACTTGTCTCAACTAGCCAACTCTGTTAATGTAACAGTTAAAAATGGAGGTTTTGTCTGCCTTTGTATTTTCTGGTTTTTTACATTTTGATTTTGTTTTTTGTTTTTTTTAATTCTGCCTGTCATTTTATTTTTAGGATGAGTTTTTTAGCAGCCCAAAACCTTCAGTGTTGGCTGGCATACCAATGAAACAGATAAATAACAATAAATGGATAAATCCAGCAGGACCTTCTTATGTTTTCTAGCATGAAGCCTACTTTCCTAAGAACTGCTTTTGTTTTTGTTGAATCTCCCTGCTGTCTTGATACCACAAGTACAACAAAGGAGACCTGGGTTCCTGTGGTATATTCTGTATTGTTTGTCTCCTCCCAGGCAACTGTGGTAGGTACTTAGTAAGCATTGGCTCTGGTTATTGATATGATAAACAGTAACTTGGGGCCTCTAAATAGTGTCTGATGAATTTATCCTGCTGGCAGCTACTATCAAACAGTATGAATCTCATTTATAACAGATATAAAAATGACAATATTTTCCTTCATTTTAATCACAGCATACTTCAGTGCGGAACCTCATTAAATACAATCTTGTATTAATGCTGCTGCAGCCAGTGCTGTTTCAGTAACTAGAAAAGAAATATCAGTTTCTTCTTTGTGAAGGATCCAATTAAGTTTCACTCACTCTGGAATAACTCCTGCCTCACATGATGGAAGGGCCATAGAATTGAAGCAAATCAATTCTCCTTAGAGCTATGGATTTCTCTGAATTCAGTACACATAACTATTTTTTAAAAAAGGATGATTATAAACCTAGAAAACTCATGCTTGAGAAAAACTTTAGTCTTTTCTCCTCTGTCCTTTAGATAAAGCCTTTACTGGCCTTCATCATCATGAAGAGCAGTAGTTGTGTAGCTGTTATAGCTTTCATTATGGCTGCAACACTTTTGTACAACCACATATATCAAAATCCTTTGATGTGTTCTATCCTTTAAAATGATTTTAAGGGATATAATATCTGCTATTATTTAGTTTATCTTTGGGTTCTAAAGGTGAAGAACAGGCGGGAAAGCAACAGAAATGAACTGCATACTAAGCACACCCTTAAAGTTAGAAAGTGAGATTTGCAAAATGCTTTAAGGAACAAGATAAGCAAATCTGTAGGCTGGTTCAGCATTTCTTGTGGGCTTTTTTTGTGTGCCAGTTTTTAGTGGTATTTGGCATTTAATGTTCTGCTTTTCCAATAGATGATAAAGAATTGGGCAATTTGTCTACAGAATAAACTCCGAAACTGCAAAGTAGGGGAATTCTTTTTCATAAATAATTTAGACTAGCTCATTATTCCTTTTGCTTGCTTTTATTTTGTTTTTAAGAAATTACTCAGGCTTGGAAAAAGCTGTTTTTTATCTGTACACACAGATATATATTGCTTTTCTCTATCAGCCAGTGTGGATCAACCAGCTGTTAAGTGTTTGCAAATATGAGATACACAGTAATTAAAAAATCTTTCTAAAAAGATTTTTAGAAAGCTGATATAAAACAACTATAATTCAGACAGGGCAATATTTATGGTAATTACAGGTAAGGCAGTCAAAGGGAATGGCACTCCACTATCTACAAGAATGTGGATAAAAGGAATTTCTTGATTGTATACATATGCCACTATTTTCTCTGGAGTTCAGGGGAATCTGCTTAGAGATCCATTTCCCCCTCTATTTTTTTCCAACAACACTTATCATCTGAGATATGTTTGAGAGAGAATGGCTGATCCAAAGTCATTCAGCTGAGTCTCCATTACTGAGAGACGATATAGTCTACATCTCTCTGGTATTATTCCAACATTTTCACCACCATACCACACAGGAACCCTAAAGATTCTATGCCACCATTTTAAAAAACAGTAGCTTTCTTTTCCTTTGCAGGGCAGGTACACTAAAAGTCTGCCAAACTATAGACAAATGATCACAATTGATTATGTGTCCCAAAGATTTCAGTGCACCTAAGTATAATAGGTAGCCTGTCTCTAAGGAGGCAAAGGCCGATTAAGCTGACTGAGACTGTGATATATTCTAATCCTATCCCAGACCAGAAAGAAGTGCTTCATTTAGAGCAGGGGTGTCAAACTCAAGGCCCGCAGGGCAGATCCCTCCTGCAGGGTGCTTAGATATGACCCATGGGGCCACCCTGGAAACAGTGAAGAACTAGCCTCTGTTTTCATTGGCAGAGGGTTGCAGGAGGCTGTTGCAGCCAAAAATGGAGTTCGGAAGCCTGTTTTTGCTGGCAGAGTGCTCGGGCCATCACAGGCGCTCCCAGCAAGATTGATGTCGAGCAGGCCACTCCCACCCCGGGTCAAATACAATCCTGATGTGTCCCTCAATGAAATCGAGTTTGATACCCCTGATTTAGAGAATATCAGAGAATATTTAGAGGGGCTTCAATTTAATATGACTTTTTGGTAGGGACATGAGCTTTCAAAAATCTTGGACTAGAGTAGTAGAAAACATTTGCAGCCGAGTTAGAACAGTTTCATTAGGAGAAAAGGATTTTAGCCAACAGAAAGGACATGTGCTTTATCCACCTAGAAGACAGAAAAACAAGTAGATGGAAACATAGATATGAAAAGATAGATGGGATTTGTGTCTACCATCCACTTTACGTACTCTTAAAGATAGCATAGGTTGAATACCCCATTCCATCAATAAACATTGAGAAGTATATCTGGCACGCCAAGCAAAGTTAAAACTAATGAATTGAGTCATACATTACAAAACTATGTACATTTAATTTAAAAATTACTAATCAGTTTTAAATATAAAAATCAACTCCTACTCTATGACTATTAAAATTATTTGCAATATATATCAATATAATATTTTGAGTATGAAATAAGTATGAAAATAAGTATGTATTTATACAATCCTAACTATAGTACATATTGTATGTCTTTTGGGCTGTAAGCTTCAGAATGAGTGAGAATTATTTACCTTTGGATCTCTAAATTCATTCTTAGATACCTGCATCTATAGATACCTATATGTGTTCTTAATATATTGTTTCAGAGTAGAAATGAAAATGTTGGCTGTTCAATTGGCTATTCAATTGGTAACTGCATAGGCAATTCCCTGTTACAGAAGCTGAAACATGCTTTGTTGTTTTTAACTGAGTTATAAGCCTACCTAGCTGACCTTAGCTGACCTTGAAAAGTTAAATCCTGGAATGCTAACCTGGTTAATATTTAGATGGGAGACCTAACACAAAAGCCCAGAGCTTAGCCTAGACTGGAAGTTGAAAAACATCCTCAAAGAACCCAAAGGTACATCCATTCTGTAAGGTCATACCAGTCCTCAGAACAGGACATTTTAGGTTTAGAAAGGTTCACCCATCAAAATGCTTTGTACATTTCCAGTTCAATATATTCTGGATGTGTAACTGAATGAGGGCTAATCAACTGAAGCTTGGTCTTCCTAAAGCAGGGGTGTCAAATTCGATTTTATTGAGAGCCGCATCAGGGTTGTGTTTGACCTTGAGGGGCGGGGGTGAGGGCATGGTCAAGGGGCATGGCCAGGATGGGCATGTGTCAGCTTTGGACGCCATATTAGGCCAGAAGTTTCCATGCTGCCACCTTCTCATGTATGGGAAAGTAGGAGGGGGGATTTAATAGACGGGTTGTCTGTAGACATAATAGCATTCATCCTGTCAGTCAAGGTCAGGGCGATCCTGAATCTGGAGAAGGAGTGGTAGGAGTGATGTCTTGAGATGGGACGGCAATTAATTGGAGCATGTGATCACTGAGGAGTGAGGGGATGGTTTTGGAGGTTTTGATTTACTGAGGGAAAACCCGGACCTCTCAGATTTGGGTTTTTCCAGATGTGCCAGTTTACCTATTCTCGAAAAATGCTTGCATCAGAATTTTTACTGGGAGTTGGGGGTTTTCTGGAATGCTGACAGCATGGCCAGCTCGATGTCACTCATCAAGGCTCTGTTTCGGGCTGCAACGGCCTCCTGCAGCTCTCTGCCAGCAAAAAAGAGCTTGGGGAGGCTGCTCACTCTGTCTTTGTTGGCAGAGGGCTGCAGGAGGCTGTCGTGGCCAAAAAAGGATTCCAAATGGGCTGTATCTGGCCCTCTCAAGCTCCATTTTTGCTGGCAAAGTCCACCATGAGCCAGTTTCCAGGGTAGGCCCATGGGCCAAATCTAAGCACTCCATGGGCTGGATCCAGCCTGCAGGCCTTGAGTTTGATATCCCTGACCTAAAATATCACTAATTTATTAGTAAAGGTGGAATGTACTGTATTTGTCCTAAGGTAACAAGAGTGTGGAGGTGCTGTTAAATCTGATCATCATGATCGATGCTGTGGTGCTTTTGTAGATCACACCACTCAACCAATTCAAAACAAAGCATTGCTGGTGGTGTGAATTCAAGGACGCACATTGCTTTCAAGAGCATGGCATTCGCTGAAGGAGGCAGTGATATCCACAAGTGAATGAGACTGATGACCATTACTCTCATCTTTGAATAGTAAGGTGATTCTCCTGAACGAAATCTGCTACAGTTTCGCATGGCTTATAACTTTAATATACTGCTGCCGTTTCCATGTGGAAATGTTCCTGATATGACACTTGCAAAAGAAAAAACAAAAAACAAAAAACCAAACACCACTGACAAGTTCTTCACAGAAATATTTGGATGCTCGTGCTGCTACACAGAAGCTCATGAAAGAAATACAACACAAAAAGATTTGCGACACTTGACATTAAGATGTATCATGTTCTTCATGCTAATAAATTCATTAGAATTTATAAGCAGGAAGATCTCCTTTTATGATATGCACTAGGTTAGCTTCACGTAAATCTGGGAGAAACTCAGCCTGCAAGTTATATTTTAATTAGTAGTTTCCAAAGCTGTGATAGATGAAAATCAAGAAAGCGCACATCCACAGTTCAAGTTTGGTCGCCGCCTACAGTACTTCTTCCCAGAATGAAGCTGTTTTATGTACACTGAGAAATATAGACATAATAATGTTTCTCTTTGCTGAAAAGAGGCAGATGCTACCCTTAGATGTTTTCAGATGTCTTGAAAAAGCAATTGCCATTTTTTATGTTGCTGGGGGAGTCAAATTATGCTTTGAGCAGCTATAATAACTGACACAATCTGTCTTTTCAATGGCACAATTTGCTGATAAACTATTTTGTATTTGCTTTATCCTGCATTCCTCATTCAGGTGGGACTACCATTCTTTTTTCCTCTGAGCAATGTTTGGATGGAGATACAAGCTTTATTGGGGACGCAATGCTGACACATCTACCTCTAGTGTCCCATTCACCCTAATACTCTTTAATTTCTCCTTAGTGGCAAGCTTGCTACTTAGTCTTGCTGTACAAGTGAACTCAGGAAAAAAAAGAAAACTTGATCTATAGATATTGAAGTATGGGTCTTGATGGCTAAGGGAAGCAGGAGACCCACAGGTTGGCTGATGACAGGCGTCTTCAATATTCTACCCCATTAAGTTTGGTGGTGAGAATGGTTCTCCCAACACCCAATTCTTTCCTCTGTCATTTTTTCCTTTCATTAGAAATTTCCTTTTCATTGAAAAGAGTGCAGAAAAGAGCAACTAAGATGATTAAGAGCCTAGAAACCAAAACATATGAAGAACAGTTGCAAGAATTAGACTAGTGCAGGGGTCTGCAACCTTCAACACTCAAAGAGCCTATTTGGATCCATTTCCCACAGAAAAGAAAACACCGGGAGCCACAAAACCCTTCTTGTGCCTGACGACTTCTTGAGCGGCCACAAAACTACCATATGTAGTTGAATTAAATGTTCTGTTTTCTTCTGAAACTTTTCTTTTCTTGGATTTATCCATGGTTGGCCTACCAGAGGTTGAAAAGCTCAATAAATCATGTGCCGGCAGGTGCCACAGATTGGCAGTTGTAACGTATATTTTGAATGACAGGGAACCACCGCAAAGGGATGAAAGAGCCACGTGCGGCTTGAGAGCTGCAGGTTGCTGACTCCTGGACTAGTGAAAAGAAAGAATAGGGGTGACATGATATGTTCCAATATTTGAGGGACTGCCACAAAGAAAAGGGGGTCAACTACTTTCCAAAGCACCAGAAGGCAGGAAAAGAAGCAATGGATGGAAACTAACCTAGGAGAGAAGCAACCTAGAACTAATGAGAAACTTCCTAACAGTGAGAACAATTAACTAGTGGGATGGCTTGCCTCCAGAAGTTGTGGGTGCTTCATCATTGGAAGCTTTTAAGAAGACACTGGCGGCTACTTGCCTGAAATGGTACAGATTTCTGTGCTTGAGCAAGGGGTTGGTCTAGAAGACCCCCAAGGTCCCTTCCAACTCTATTATTCTGTATTCTAAGTGCTACTTTATGATCTTTTATTCTAAATTGCAAATGACACTTCCTGCAGAATTACAGAGATTCAAAACAAATGTGCTTCCCATGAATATTTTGAGAGCAGTGCTTAGCTCATTGAGACTACATCAGAGGGAATTTTTTCTGCTATAGTGAGTCACTCTCTAGGATGCTCAAAAATACACTTTATGTAGGACGCTTTTCTTCTTGAAGTTAATCCGTTGGGTAGGTCGCAGAACTTCTTCTAATGTTACTAGCAAACTGTAATTTTTAGTGTGTCAGAAAAGGGCAATGGAAGAATATCCAGAGAGTACTTGTTTTTAATTAAATATACTTTTAATTAAATGTAATTTAGTTTTTATCTACGCTCTTCCCATTTTTGGCAGTCTGGCTCCAAGGGTATTTAAAGATCAAGTGTGGCCTTTGGTCTCAAAATTATTTTTCTTGCGCTATTCTGTTTGAAGAAATGTTTGCTCGGCTTTGCTCCCAGGGTGCTTTCAAATAGCAGCATTAAAACCTTGTTTTTTTAGGGCAGAAAACTGAAGAAAATTATGCCAGGGTCAAAATGTGCTGTCTGCGCTTCTACCTCATGCACAAAGTAGAAGATGTACCTGCCTTGTCTGAATGAGAAGTGGGGGTGGGTGGGAGAATGAGGTGGGTAGGGAAAAGCTTTCTTTGGGATCAGGTTATTGATAACAGAAGACTTGTGGATATTCTACAATCAGTTTTTTGAAAAATTTGATTAATCACTCCTTGGAAACCAAAAACAAATTTCAAAGAAGCCATTCACTGCCACTTCCTGCTCTTACATTTTGGATGGCATCTAGGGCAAGAAAAATGGATTGTCAATGCTGCCTCAGCTTGAGCCTTTTAACTAAGAATGATCCTTGACTCCATGTAGTGAGAAAGGTAGAGTTTAAAGTTGGTAAAGCAGAATAAAACAAAGCAAAGCCAGAACTGAGGTTTGTGCGCCAAAATCCCTAAGTTTAACTTCTCTTCCCTAGGTCACTTTCCATTGCTGGTTTCCCATTGTCCATCCATATTCAAATGAGGTGTTTTGGGAATGGTCTCTTCCACTGGGGCTGGTCGGTATGTGACTGCATGCCATTCCCAACTATGTGACCTTGAAGTTGTATTTCCAAAAGGTATGGTGTGTAGTGAACTGTCCCCATTCTCCTCCAGCTCCCTCCCCCCAAAATTCATGGCAGACTGGCATCAAGAAAATGCAAAACACAGGCATGAGGTGGGAGTTTTGACATGGGGGCAAGAGACAGGGAAAGAAGGGGGGGGGACTTTTTGGTTCCCACTGAGCAATCACTCCATGAGAAGGGAGAGCTGACACAAAAAAGTGTTGATCTCCCTTGATTGCTTCCATTATGCCTTTCCTGTCCCCATAGCAAGAGAGAGGGGAAGGGAAGAGGTTCATTCTTCACTTCTGTTCATCAGATGTTATGGTATCTGGAAAAGTATATGTAGAACAGGGGTGTTAAACTTGATTTTATTGAGGGCCGCATCAGGGTTGTGTTTAACTTTGGGGGGTGGGGTAGGGTGGGGGTGGCCAGCATGACATCACTCATGTCGGGGGCACCTGTGATGGCCTGAGTGCTCTATCAGCAAAAACAGGCTCCTGAGCTCCATTTTCACCTGCGACAGTCTCCTGCCAGCGAAAATAGAGCTCGGGTGGGGGTGTGGGGACATGTGCGGCCCTCGTGAGCTTCATTTTCAGCTGGGACGGTGTCTTGTAACGGTGTCCTCCTGAGCTCTTTTTTCTGCAGAAGCACTGAGGGCCGGTCATTCACTGTTTCCAGGGTGGCCCTGCAGGCCAGATGTAAGCATCCTGCAGGCCTGATCCAGCCCCCGAGTCTTGAGTTTGACATCCCTGAGGTAGAGAAAGAGAGGGAGAAGGGAAAGAAGAGGGGGATAGTAGCTGTCTTGGCACCATAAGATCCTCTCCCCTTCCCGTAACTCTATGTTTTGGCCTTCCCTTTCTATGGAAGTTAACCCTTCCCCTGTTTCAGCCATTAATCCATGGGGGGAATAGGTCTTTTTGGTGCTAGGAAAACACCATGGGTGGCAAAAGGATGAAGGAGAGAGAAACAGAGGGAAGATAAACAGGGTCTTTGTGATTGGACAATGGACAGCACAAAAACTGTCTTTCGTTCCTTACAGAGAGCTCAGAGGGGTATTCAGCAGGTTCTGACAGGTTCTGGAGAACCGGTAGTGGAAATTTTGAGTAGTTCAGAAAACCGGTAAATACCACCTCTGACTGGCCCCGCCTCCATCTATTCTCTGCCTCCCGAGTCCCAGCTGATTTTGCAGTAACCTTCCCTTGGAGTGGGGAGGGAATTGAGATTTTACAATCCTTCCCCTGCCACGCCCACCAAGCCATGCCCACAGAACCGGTAATAAAATATTTTGAATCTCACCACTGAGACAGCTGATTTATCTTCCTACCACTTAGGTACTGATGAAGCCACAGGTAGGATACATTTTTGATACACATCTGGGAGTCTTAGATTGCTGGACAATATGTGAAAACCTGAAACTTACCCTGTCCTGCTGATATGCCTTCTTTGCCAGTACTGGGTAGGTAGCTTTACCTTCAGTTTGGGGGCTAAAATATCACCCCTCCCACTTCCTTCCCCCCAGCATTTTTTCTGGTATCTCCAATATCCAGTAAACGAGAAGCTTCAGAGAAAGAACCCTAAGGACAGAGTCAGAGGCAGGAAGTAAAAATATAGTGTTCCTACGGAAATCAGAATATGCAAATGATATGCAAATCTTGGATTTATTCCTTGCCAATGCGTGTTCTACAGCATTCTCTAATGGCTCATTTCTTATTTGGCATTCTCTTCCACGTCTTCAGATTTAGGAAACAAGAAGATGAGCTCATTGTCTAGTAACTGTGGAAACACAAATGTCCGAAAAATATATATCTAGATATCTAGGCACACACATACATACACCAGTAGGAATCCAATTAGAATCTAATTAGTATCGCCTTGGAATTAGTATTTCATGAAATTAGTATTACTTTTTAGTTTGTTGTCTTATAATTGAGATTTCTCTACACATTTTTCCCTTAATGCCTGGAGTTGAGAGAAGATGGATTGATATATGAACAACAGCAGCAATATATTCTTTGATCTGTGTTCAGCAAGGGCTGAATTGTAGTGCAGTCAAACTTTCCTGTCTCTCAAAATATTGAGAGGCACGAAACTTTGACTGCACTACAATATTAAATATTTCTGATTTTAGGCTTAGAAATGCCTGAGGATGTTGGACATTTGAATGCAGCAGGAACCCTTTTTCGACAATATGCTCCTGAGCATCTGCAGAGTCTGAAAAGAATATAAATAGCATCAGTCTAACCAAACAGAAAAAGATGCTCATATTTTACATAATTATATTGGATGCAGAGTACAAATTTAGCCCGGCTGTCAGTGTATGCCACAGTCTTTTACTGGTAAGGTAAAGGTTCCCCTTGCACATATGTGCTAGTCGTTCCCAACTCTAGGGGGCGGTGCTCATCTCTGTTTCAAAGCCGAAGAGCCAGGGCTGCCCAAATACTTCTCTGTGGTCATGTGGCTGGTATGACTAAATGGCAAAGGCGCATGGAACACTGTTACCTTCCCACCAAAGGTGGTCTCTATTTCTCGACTTGCATTTTATGTGCTTTCAAACTGCTAGGTTGGCAGAAGCTGGGATGAGTAACAGGAGCTCACTCCGTTACATGGCACTAGGGATTCGAACCACTGAACTGCCGACCTTTCGATCAACAACCTCAGCGCCTTGTGGGCATATTGAGTACATAAAATTCCTTTATGGTTTTCTCTTAGGTATTAAAAAATACAGAGACAAATAATTGTCAGTCCACACACTCAAAATGATTAGACAATTGAACAGCTGGAGACACTATAGATGAATCATTCATTTAGCTTTTCTAGCCAATCAGGCTATCTCAGAAATCATGCCTTCTTTTCAAAAGCACAAAGCTTTCCAAAATTTTTAAAATTCATAAAGACGTTATCTGTTCCTCATCAACATTCAGGGCTGCTTCTGAATAATGGGATATGAGTAAATATTTTCCTGTACCATTTACATAATTAATATATTCATTTGATACTGTAAATCAGATCTTATAAATCTCTTGCAGTTTCTGTAAAATTCTGTACTTTAATTCTTGCATTAAACTTCCTTATAGGGATGCGTCTGATTCTTTCTTCCTTGATCACCTATTACTGAAAAGCAGGGGTGAAATCTAAAATTTGTTACTACCAGTTCTGTGGGCGTGGCTTGGTGGTGATGGGGTAATGTGACTGGGTGGGCATGGCCAATTTTTTTTATTTTTAAAACCATTTTTTACATGTAAAATCATGTAAAAAAATGCTTTCAAAAGGCTCTGATGATCCCAGCTGAGTTGCCTGATTAGCAGGCAACTCAGTTGGGATCGCCAGAGCTTGGATCATCAGAGCCATTTAAAAGGCTCTGATGATCACGCAGCTCAGCTGGGCATGGGGGGCGGGAGCAGGGATTTTTGCTACCGGTTCTCCGAACTGCCCACCGCCATCACTACCTACTCGCCTGAGTCGGTCCGAACCGTGAGCATTTCACCCTTACTGAAAAGGCTTGATAATTCCAAAGGCATGGTTTTGTTCTACTGTCCTCATTAAAATAATGAAAACAAAGTATTTATTTCAATAGTAAAGTTACACATTTTGGGCTTTCCTTGCTTGCAGCCAACCATGGTATAAACATTCTATCTCAAAATTACGACTGTAATTGAGCCTGCAATTTTTGTCCTAAGTTTTTAAATAAGTCACTGTGGGATCATGCCTGACTGTATGATGTTATTTATTCATTTGTTTTATTCGTTTTTATTTATTTATTTATTTTTGTCAAGCATGTATTTTATGACAGATACAAGTGTAAACGTAATTATAAATACATGAAACGGATACGAATAGAAGAAAACATTAGGACAGGGACAGTAGACCTGCTAGTATGCTTATGCACACCCCTTACAGACCTCTTAGGAATGGGGTGAGGTCTACAGTAGACAGTCTTAGGTTAAAGTTTTGGAGGTTTGGGGAAGAAACCACAGAGTCAGATAGTGCATTCCAGGTGTTGACAACTCTGTTATTGAACTCGTATTTTCCACAGTCTAGTTTGGATCGATTTAACATGAGTTTGTATCAGTGGTGGGTTGCCCCTGGTTCACACTGGTTCTATAGAACTGGTAGTAAAACCAGCGGGAGGCTACGCCTACTGATCCCAACGTCATCAAAACTCTTCTGTGCTTGTGCAGAAGAGCGCATGTGCATGCGAGTGAAGCAAGCATGCACACAGGGCCCCGCTGCGAACAGGTAGTAAAGGTAAATAGAACCCACCCTTGGTTTGTATCTATTGTGTGCTCTTATTTTGGTTGAAGCTGCAGTATTCATTGGTTGGTAGGACATTGTAGCAGATGATTTTATGTACTATGCTTAGGTCAGACTGAAGATGACGAAGTTCTAAGTTGTCTAAGCCCAAAATTTCGAGTCTGGTGGCATAAGGTATTTTGTTGCGAGCAGAGAAGTAGAGGACTTCTCCTTGTGAAATATGTCTGGACTCGTTCAATTGTATTAATGTCCGATATGCAGTGCAGGTTCCAGACAGATAAGCTGTATTCAAGAATTGGTCTGGCAAAAGCTTTGTATGCCCTAGTTTGACGTTCAATATTACCGGAGAAGAAACTACACAAGATTAGGTTAACAACTCTTAATGCTTTTTAAGCAACGCTGTTACAGTGAGCTCTGGCACTTAGATGCTTTTTAAGTGAATGCAGTGATCATGAAGTGAACCCATTGTTTGCTATGGGATGGTTTTTTGTTTTTTTTTTTGTTTTGCTTGGAACTGGAAGTAAATGCTTCTTTCTGGCAAAAACGTTATAAATCGTGGTCATGTGACTATTGGACGCTGCGAAGTCCATAAACGCAGCCTGGTTGTCGACCACCCAAAATGCAATCATATGACCACAGGGTAGTGTGTAGCTGTTGGAACTTTGAATCTAAAAGTCTGTAGAGACTCTTAGTCATTCAGGTCATGGTTGTCCCAAAGGTGCTTTTTTAGGAGGCAACTGGACTTTCTTGTTTTTTTCTTTGAAGACAACCCTAAAAAAGGATGCAAATGACTAGCTGTCTGCAACAGGGGTGAGTTCTAAAATTTTTTACTACTGGTTCTATGGGCATGGCTTATTTTGTGGGCATGGCTTGATGGTCACGTGATAATTATTTAGGATTTAGCAGAGGTACTGGTCTACCAGGCTTTTAACTGCTCACAGAGCTGTACCAGTCTACTCATTTGTTTTTGGAGGCACCAGTCTACCCATTTGTTTTTGGAGACACCGGTCTACTCATTTGTTTTTGGAGGCACTGGTCTACCACCACACTGCCTTTTAACACTGATCAGCTGTAGGGCGGCCCTTTGAAGCCCCGAGGCAAGAGTTTAAACTGTTTTTTTCCTTCTAGCTAATCAGCTGGGACTTGGGAGGCAGCGAAAAATTGGGGGTGGGGCCAAATAAAAGGTAAGAATAATGCGGTGGGGGGGGGGGGCTGGAGGGCCCAGCTCCTGAACAAAGAGTACTGGTTCAGTGATGCCATATCGTCACTGCTATCAGCTAGGTTGAACATGGCTGAACCAGGCTGAACTGGGAAGAACCCACCACTGGTCTGCAAGGAATGTAAATCCTTCCATTCTTCACCATTCAGTCAGGGCTAAAGAAGCTTCTTGGATGAGAAGTGAATCATCTTCAAAGAAAAAACAAGAGAATCCAGTTGCCTCCTGAAAAAGCACCTTTGGGACAACTTTGAATCTAGGTCTAAGTAACTTTTGGGGCACTTGTTATAACTTCAAACAGTCGTTAAATGACTGGCTGTAGGTCGAGGACTACCTAGATACCTGTGGGATATGGATTTTCTGGCCTGGCTTTTGCTGTTGTTCTGGCGGTTTTCCTTTTGTCTGGAAAGTGTCTGTCATATCATTAATGGCAACTTCTGCCTGAAAAGTGAGCTGCTCTTAGTGATAATACCCAGCTGCGTTCAATAAGGCATAAAATAGTTTCTTATGTTCTTCTGGATTCTGGAAAGAAGTAGGATTCAAGGTCATCAGTAGCAGTCACTTCTTCCTTCCTTTACTCTCTACTCCTTTAACAACTGGAAGCTCGAAATGTAAAGGATGAAAAGAGGAAGTTTGCAGTGCTGCCTGAGACCCACTGGAGTGTGTCTCTTTTCAAGTATTGCATTCTAAAAGACAGTACTGCACTACACAGGATTTTAAAAATTCATTGGCTTTAGCACTGAAATTTGAGATTTCATCCTTTGCCATTGTAACAGTTAGATGCTGCTGAATGTCTTGAATGAGATATTGAGATTATCCTATGTTGCGGTAGGAAGAATGAACCCCGGTGCTCCCTTTTTGTCACCCTCAGACCTTCCTCTGACAATAACTGAAAATATCACCCTTAAATTCTTGGAAAAAGTCACGCCCAGTGGTGGGATATAGCCAGTTCTCTTTGGATCGGGCAAAATTGGTAGCGGCGACTGTAGGAGGCTCCGCCATCCTCCCAGATGTCATCCGTGAGCACTCTGAATGCGCAGAAGGCTGTGCACATGCGCAGACGTGGTGCGTGCACTCACATTTGTGAACCGGTAGGGAAGATAAGTGAATCCCACCTCTGGTCACGTCCTATTGAAATGTATGCTGTCTACCAGTGTGACACCCCTCAACCTCTCAGAAAAGTTAAGCGTGACCGTTGGTCATAAAAAGATTGTCCACCTTCAGTTTAATATCTATGGAGATTCTCAGTTATCCAGGCCGTGGTTGTCCCAAAAATGCTTTTTTCAAGAGGCAACTGGACTTTCTTGTTTTCTTTTTAAGACATTTCGCCTCTCATCCAAGAAGTTTCTTTAGCTGAAGAGAAGAGTTGGAGAGCTGGAGAAGCGTCTTGAATGAGAAGAGAAAAGTCTTCAAAGAAAAACAAGAAGGTCCAGTTGCCTCCAGAGCAGTGGTGGGTTTGAATCAGTTTTACCACCAGTTCGCATTGCGCACGTGCTTTGAGAAAATAAATGGCAATCCCCTCTGCCGTGCCTTTACAGCTGACCAAGAAACAAACAAAATAAAGGTAGGTATAGCACGGGGGCGGGGAGGGGAGGGCCCAAATGACATTCAGAGCAAATCAGTTTGTTCTCCTATGAAAATTTCCACTACAGGCTCTCCTGAACCGGGGAGAACCAGTAGCAACCCACCACTGCTCCAGGGGTGAAATCTACTTACTTTCCCAATCAGTTCGGAAGTGCACGCGCTGCGTGCACATGTTTAGCTCGTGTGCATGCATCACATGCGCACTTGGACCCTCTGCTCATGCATATAAACCCTTCTGCACATGCACAGAGCGTAAAAAACAGGTTAATTCCTTAAAACCAGGAAGTAACGACGCCAAGTGGGTGGGCGGAGCCTCGCGCCACCATCACTACTGGTTCTCCGAACCACCGGCTGCCATCGCTACCGGTTCAGCTGAACCGGTCCAAACCGGGAGCATTTCACCCCTGGTTGCCTCTTTAAAAAGCACCTTTGGGACCTTCAGTTTAAATTTAGATCTTTGTGGAGGACATTGAACCAAAAAACAACTAACACGTTTCTTTTGGAATTAAATCAAAATGAAAACAATTTTTTTTTTTGCAAAAAAAAAAAAAAAAAAAAAGAGGAATAGAATCCAGGATAAGGAAATAACATTAGAAGTTGTTAAGGAAAGCAAACTGTGTGTTCAGACTCCTCACACACAGTCAGGCACAGAGGTACAAAGGCGATGTTGATATTGGTTTATGTTTTCTTTCTGAAGCAAGAACTCCAATGGCAAGAGCAAACATATTTAAATTTTTGTTTCACTGATTGGGCATGATGGACTGAATTGACTTATTACTGCAGCAGCCAGCTGTGTGCATCCATAAAGCAGGGCTTCAGAGAGACATGTGAAACACTCTCTCCTTTCTTGTATGGCAGAGTTTCTTTCCAGGGTGGCCCTGTGTATTTGGAAGTGGAGGAAAACAGAAGGAGAAGCAGCTGTCACTGCTGTATATCAGCCCAGTTTCTTCGGTAGTTGCGGTGTTCGCTTTCATTTTAAAAGCCGTTGAACATTTGTTCCAGATCAGGAATGCACAACAGCTACTGGACTTATTCCCATGCCTCTCTAACTCCAACCAGAAAACAAACTGTTAATTGCTTTTAAAGGATGTGTCCTTGGCGATATTGCATTTGTCTCCTTCTCCAGGCAGCTTGTATTGGTTTTCCCTTAGTGATCTCCCATGGATCATGCATCTGCCTCTGCAATTGCTCACAGGGAGGAAGAAGGGAGGAAGATTCGTAGCTGTCTTTTGTTCCTCCATACACCAAGGTTTTTGTGGTGTATCTGTTTCTTGGCCTGCTGTGTCCTCCTGAAGAGATTGAGGGGGAGGTTGCGCAGAGCTTTTCCCTGAGAAACACAAGCTCTGGTGAATATACAGCAGAGCTTCTACAAAAGTGAGGTAAACCCCAGAACAAATACAGATCCTGTGTCAGGGTTCCAAGTAACAGACCCAAAGCAATCAAAACTCTGAGGCTTAAAGGTTCCTCAAAGTATGAATTTATTAGAAATGTCATATTGGTACAGCTGGAGAAAACCCAAATCTGAAGGATCTGAGGTTTCCCTCACCCAAAACAAAAACCCAAGTTCTTGTCCCCAGGTCACAAGTCCATCACATCACCCAATCAGGTCACAGTCTCACCTCTGGCTGGTTCTCGTCCATGCCCCTCCAACACCTGTCCTTGGCTTCCATGGGAAAGAATGTTATTTTGGCTACACATCCCCCAGCTATCTCTATCTCCCCCCCCCCCATGTTCCCACAGCTTAAACTGGCTTTGCTGGGGTAGCCCTGAAGATGCTCCCAAAACGGCTTCAGGGCTGACATAATGACTTATAGGTTGAGTTGGGCTTCCTCTTCTGTTTCCCAGAGGAGTCCCCATCCACCTTACAACTTCTGCTTTGCTGGGCAACCAACTTCTACCAATCTCACAGACAAGCTGTCTCAGTACGAAGCTCTATAAAGTGCTAAGCCCCTGGCTTATCTTCTTCCCTGGTGCTTTCCTCCATAATGAGAACAATACATAGATGATGAATGACAGCAGAAACAGAATAACAGAGTTGTAAGGGGCCATTGAAGTTTTCAAGTCCAGCCCCTGCTCAAGCTGGAGACTCTATACCACTTTAGACAGATGGTTGTCCAATCTCTTCTTTAAAAACTCCAGTGATGGATCATCCACAACTTCTGGAAGGAAGTTATTTCGTTGATTAATTATTCTTACTGTCAGGAAATTTGTCCTCTCCTTGGTTGTTCCTCTCCTTGGTTAGTTTCCATCCATTGCTTCTTGTCTTGCCTTCAGGTGCTTTGGAGAATAAGTTGATCTCCTCTTCCCTGTGAAAAGCTCCTCAAATAATGGAAGACTGCTATCAGGTCCCTGCTAGTGATCAGAGAACCAGGGAAATCCAACAATTGAAGCTGTTATTTTTTTCTCCATTAAAGACGGCATTAGTTGTTCAATTTATCACAGCATGTTTTTATTCCCAGTTGAGGGTTGGCAGAGGGCACATTAATTTTTCCAAAAGAAGAGTCCCTTGAGCTGCACATCAAAGGATGTCTTTGAGGGCAGAACTCAAAATCAGTGCAACCTTTTTATTTCCACTTTATTATTTGTCTTCCCATACTCCTTTTTTTTATTCTATTTTGCATTTTTGTTATTTTTCTTTTAAAACATTAAAAGAATGGAGTAGCACACATGTTTAAAATGAACAGCATCCTGTTTATATTTTTATTTTGTTTATAATTGCTCTTGTTTGTTCATTTGTTCATTTTTCCAGACTCTATCTTTTTTTTAGAGTTTAGTAAAAATATTGGATTTATTATCAAAGTTTTGTTTTGTCGGCTGAGTTACCAAAAATAATAATGTAATAATGTAATATAGAGATAGAAATATGAAGTTGCAGCTGGTTTCCACTTTTCTGATTCCCAACTCCTTTTCCCAGCAATAGAATGTTGTACAGTATTTGTGTTATATGAGTTGTAAGCTGATCATTGACAGTAATAAATTACTCCATTTCAAGTTCATAATGAAGCACCCAGTTTATAATGAATGTGTACATATTGAGAAGCTTTCACAAACTTGGACAAAATTATTACCCATCTGCACTGGCAAAATTCAGCCGACACAGCAATTTTCAACATAGAAAGGCCATATTTCTCCTGCCTGTCATATAGCTGCTAAAAATTAGAATCAGTAATCAGAAAAAAAAAATTAATTGTGGAGGAAATATGACCCAATCTTTTAAAGATATTCTTTATTTTACTTAAAAAAAACCCTCATATTTTTTCTACCGAATAAAATTATTTAGGTTATTTAGTGAGAGCAGGGAGTACCCAACCTCTTCAGCTCATTGACCCCTTCATAAAATTTCAGATTGCTTATCAACCCTGAAAAATCTATTGCATGAAGATAATTTAATAAATACTACAGTAACTAAGTACCGTATTTTTCAGAGTATAAGACGCTCTGGACTATAAGACGCACATACCTTTTTTGGTGAGGAAAACAGGAAAAAGAAATCTGCCTATGCCTCCCAGCAATTTTGCCTTGTTGCAGCAAATAGCAAACAGCCTGCTTTACTTTCATTTTCGTTTTCAGCATAGCTTGATTAGCACAAGAAAAAAAAACCTACTCCCAGCAATTTACCTCTTTGCAGCAAGCAGCAGAGGCCTGTGCAGCAATAGGCAATGGCAATATCTGCAGCCTGAAACAAGAGGCCAATCCAACGAAAAAAACCAACTTGTGCTAATTAGGCTGTGCTGAAGCTGTTTCTTCTTGCTGCTTGCTGCAAGGAGGTAAATTGCTGGGAGACAGAGGCCGAAGGGTCGGGGCCAGTGGGTGGGTGGGGCTACATTCGGTGTATAAAATGCACCCAAATTTCCCCCCTTTTAGAGGGAAAAAAGGTGCAATTTATACTCCGAAAAATACTGTAACTAACTAACTAACTAACCACCCAAATGGGATAATTGCATTGACCCTTTAGGATCAATACTGACCACTTTGAGGAAGCCAATGAGAGGTTGAATAAAAAAAAATAGTGCCATTTTGTGTAGCAATTGGAAAATGAACCATATGGTTGAATGTTCTTTAATGTCCTCTGCATTCAAAACACAATTCTTTTTGAACATTGCAAGAAAATAGAAAAAGAAGCAGACTGGATATAATTTTTCTAAAACCCTGAATCTTATTTCCTAACAGAATTATACCTTTCTATGACGGAATACTTAAAATGTTAGGCGCAGAATAGAGCAGCATCTAGTTGACCTTGAAGGGGAAAAGAAGCCCCTGTTTTGCTTGGACGTAGCTGAAAGTAATTTCATCTCTTCCGTGAGTGAAAAATCTGGAGCAGGTGATGTCACAGTCAACACACAGTATATTCTAAGCCAGGGATCTCAACCTTGGCATCTTTAAGTCTGGCGGACTTCAACTCCGCCAGGTTTAAAATTTTTACTATGGCCGTGCACTGCCCTGAGTCCCCCGGGAGAAGGGTGATATAAAAATTTAAATAATAAATAAATAAATAAATAAATAATAAATAAACTCCCAGAATTGAAATCCACCAGGCTTAAAGTTGCCAAGGTTGGAGACCTCTGTTCTAAACTACCCAAATGCCTCTCTATTTACTTTTCTCTGTTTTACCTAGTTGCCTCTGCTTTTCTTATTACTGCACAATTTTAGGTGTCATTTCTGAATAATAGGTTCTATTCTTTGTTTGTTCTTCCCATTTGATTTTTAAGGTTCTTATTTATTGGCCATATTATACACTTCTTTCCATTCCTGTTTCCCCCCTCCCCCCCCTTGGTAAGAATTACAATGTTTTTACATCCTGCTCAATACCTAGCACACTATTGTTGCCCAATATATGTTAAATAACCACTGTAGCAGTGATGTTATGCTTTGTGCAATTTAAAGCGTATCGTGGTTCGGAAAACTACTGTTATTTAGCCTTATTGATCGAATTCAAGGTAGCGTTTAGAACAGAGGTGAGACACCTCTGTCCTGGCTGACGTGCTTTTGCTGTTAGCCATTTTATGTCTCCGTCTACTCTTCAGGTAAAAAAGGGAAACTGAGTCTCAAAAAGGAGAGGCCAATCCTCTGCCTCTTTTCATGTGTGCTTATCACAAAGGTAGCCATTTGATAACATTGGGTTAACACAGATCAGATGTCATTTTCTTACCTTGCCAACAGAATTGTGGGGATATGGCCTTAATACTATTTACTGCACAAGAGCAGTAGCTGTGCTGCCACTTGTGGAAAAAGCTGTGATTTTTTTCAGACTTGTTAAGCAACGTCTGTTTGCTTGAAGAGCTTTGGAAAAATATTTACTTGCTGTTTGATACTGCACTAGCTAATCCGTACAGCGCATGTCCTTTAGTAAAGCTATTAAATTCTGATGCGGCACTTGAAGCTACAGCACAGCTATCATTCTCAATGTGGTGCCTAAAGTGGAAAAATGAAAGAGAAAAAGTGACTGTGATGAATGTCAATCCTCTTTTACCAATTTTTTTTCTTGGGAGGGAAAGAGTTATAGAAAATGTTATAGTTTAAGAAAATGTTATAGTTTAGGGTTTTTTTTTTAAAGGTGTATTTTTTTTTTAAAAAAAGTAGCATCTATAAATGGACAGATAATTATGGCGGTGATACAATGAATGTTCAAACTTATTAAGCATGGACTTGTATTCTCAATATAAAAAAGAAGTATCATTTTTGAACTCCATGCCAAAATCTCCACTATAATATTATTTATAACAGAAAAGAAAAACATCCCTAAAAATAATATAAGTAAATATTTAATTCCTGACTTTCCCCATATTTCTACTTCATTTGTTGAACTTATTGGCATAAACTTTAGAAACCAAATACACCAAATGCTTATATTCTACCTTGCTGCATAACATATATGGAAGCCAGGCTTATCTTTATTTAAACTTTTGTTATATTTGTTTAGGTATTTAAGCAAACGAAGGAGTTGTACACTACTAAGGTATGTAATTCCTGACAGATGAATCACAGCCCTTTTGTCAGTATTGACTTATCCCACTAATTTTCAACATTGGCAACTTAAGATGTATGCACTTTGACGCCCAGAATTCCTCAGCCAACTGGCTAGGGAATTCTGGGAGTTGAAGTCCATAGATCTTAATGTTGCCATGTTTGAAAACCACTGACTTAGGCCAACTCCTAACTTGTCAATTCACTGATTTCTTGGATTAACACCATTTTGGAATATCTGGCATTTAGGCCAGAAACCAAACATTGGTTTTACTATGAATTTTGCAGCTCAAGTGGGTAAAAATGCGAATAATGATCAGCAAATCCCTCCTTTCCTCATTGCCCCAGATATCCTAAGGGATGGTTATCAGTTTTGGCTTGGCAGGAGGCAGTGGCACTGAAAGGAATGAAAAGAGCCAATTCCCCAATCCAATTTGTGGCAATTGCATTGAATTTGGTCTGAATGAGAAATTCAATGAACTTTCAGAGCTTCAGCTCATCTTCCTGCTGAATGGCTGTCTTGCCTAATGACCAGGACTTATACTCTCTGTGGCAGTTTTAAATCTGTTAATTTTTGCACTGAAGCTCAGGTTTAATGAGTATAATTCTAATTGTCCCTTTTGTGAAAGCACATGACAACAGTTGGAGCACGGCAACCAAAATGATTGAGTTGGAACACTTCCTATGTGAAAATTAAAGAGGGATATCCTATGCATAACTATTAGTTGTAAATTCCACTGGGTTTATTACTACCCTGTTTCCCTGAAAATAGAATCCATCCAGAAAATAAGTTCTAGCATGATTTTTCAGGATGATCATAATATAAGCCCCAGTTAAGATTGTCAGCCAGATGGATGCATTTAGTACCATATTTCCCCCAAAATATGACCTAATCAGAAAATAAGCCCTAATGCATCTTTTGGAGCAAAAATTAATACAAGACCTGGTCTTATTTTCGGGGAAACATGGTACCTATTTAAAATGTACTGGATTGTAACCAGTGGCAGTCTTGGTGCCCTGTAAAGCAGATGGTTCCCAAAGGGGTGACATCAAAAGGACTAACTTGGCAACTTGGCAATTCCCTTTATATGGAAAAATAAAATTTATTGGGTGCAAATTAGCATTACTATATTTTAATACGGTGGGAAAGTCTTTGAAAAGATCTGAAAGAGTAAAAGTGTTAAAAGAATAAGAGCTAGATTCTTTATTCTAAACTTTATAAAGTTTAGAAAAGAGGTTAACAATGTAAACATAATGCAAGCAAATCCAGAAATACACTAAAATAATTTAGAAAATTATTTTACACAATCCCCCGAAAGAGAGAAGCTATCTGATCTCCATCTTTCTACTTTTTTGTTTGTCTGTCCATCCTTCTATCTCCCCATCTCCATTATCAATAATTTATTTTCTCCTTAAAAAAAAAAAGCTTTTTCTTGGGAATTGACTTAGCTGCTAGGAGTGTTGGTCTTTGAGGCCAAAGTTGACAACAGACAACACCTGGAATTATTTTTATGTGTATGGCAAAAGGATTAGGGAGACTAGTTGTAGCAGCTTTCCTGAAATTGGTTACGTACCTTGTGCTCCCAATTCTCTTTGGTGAAATAGAACAAAGTATTAGGATTACAGCATCCCCTTGTATAAAAATGGAAGAACAACCATGCAGCCAATATAAAAAAATGGACTTTTGTTGGTCAATGATCAAAATAATTTTCTGTCTATCTAGAATAACTGACTTCTTAGTTTACTAACTTTTAAACAATTCAAGGTGACATATACAAAGTTGTCTCTTCTACTTTTCCCTACAACAGTAATAATATGAGTTGAGTTATGCTAAGAGAGAATGAATGACCTTAGCCAGTCAGACATCTTCTGTGCTTCTTGTATGAATTTACTAGAATTTAGAGCCTCCTATGACAATTTCTCTCTCTCTCTCTCTCTCTCTCCCTCCCTCCCTCCCTCCCTCCCTCTCTCTCTCTCTCTCTCTCTCTCTCTCTCTCTGTGTGTATGTGTGTGTGTGTCTGTCTCTGTCTCTGTCTCTGTCTCTCTCCCATGCATGCATGCTGGTGGCGGGTTTCACATTTTTTTACTACCGGTTCTGTGGATAGTTCTTGGTGGGCATGGCATGGCTTGGTAGGTGTGGCTTGGTGGGCATGGCAGGGGAAGGATACTGTAAAATCTCCATTCCCACTCCACTCCAGGGAAAGGATACTATAAAATTTCCATTACCGCCCCAATCCAGGGGAAGGTTTTTTTTTTTTTAAAAATTAATTTAATTTATATGCCGCCCTTCTCCGGAGACTCAGGGCGTCTTACAATGTGTTAAGCCTTCATACTTTTGTATATACCTGCTTAGTAGGGCTTTTGCCCCTGCCCCCAAGCAGTGTTCTCTTTCATACAAAATCAGCTTATTGCCCCCACAATCTGGGTCCTCATTTTACTTACCTTGAAAGGATGGAAGGCTGAGTCAACCTTGAGCCTGGTGAGATTCGAATTTACAGTAATTGCAGGCAGCTGGTGTCACTTTAAAGGTTACTGCAAAATCCCCATTTCCTCCCGATCAGCTGGGACTCGGGAGACAGAGAATAGATGGGGACAGGACCAGTCAGAGGTGGTATTTACCAGTTCTCCGAACTACTCAAAATTTCTGCTACCAGTTCTCCAGAACTGATCAGAACCTGTTGAAACCCACCTCTGACTCATGTTCTATGGTTACATTTATAAACAAAATGTATTGGAAACTAATATATGGTTTGAAAAAAAAATTGCAAACCTGAGGATCAGTGAGCAGTAGTGATCCACACAGCTGCAGAAAGGTTTCTAGTCATGTGCTAGAATTAAAGACAGAACTTTATCTCTATAAAATAATCCCTAATATATTTTTAAAGATAGCAATAGCAATAGCACTTAGATCTATATACCACTTCACAATGCTTTACAGCCCTCTCTAAGCAGTCTACAGAGTCAGCATATCGCCCCCAACAATCTGGATCCTCATTTTACCCACCGCGGAAGGATGGAAGGCTGAGTCAACCTTGAGCCTGTTGAGATTCAATCTGCCAAATTGCTGGCAGCCGGTGATCAGCAGAAATATCCTGCAGTACTGCACTCTAACCTCTGTGTCACTGCAGCTCTTGTTACATTTTAGGCCTGTGTGAATTGGACTTGATATAGTTGGAATCAGAGATTCAAGATTCTAAAAGGACATGATTTTATTTGAGTTGCTAATGAGACATTGTATTGTTATATTGAGCTCTCCTTTGATTTAAACTATTTCAAGATTCAATTAAGAAAAAAGATTTGTGTATAGATTATGAAACTACTCTAGTTTTTGACAAAATAGGATAAAAATAGGAGATGTAGAGGTCTAACCTGCCAAAGATAGAGAAGCTGGTTGAATCAACTCCCAAATGGTTCTGCTCCAGTTTAAAAAGGTAAATGTGTAAAACTTATTTTTCAAGGCAAATTCCTATTTTCCGCTTGTTTTTCTGGAGTGGCAGTCTTGGAAGGATACTGAAGAATGACCATTGCTTTGCCTCTTTTTAGTGGTGTGCTAGTGGGTTTCAATTTTGTTTGCTACCGGTTCGCTCATGTGCACGCGCTCATGCGTGCACACAACATTTCTGCACATGCGCAGAAGCCTCTGCTACCAGTTCACCCGAGACAGGGCGAACTGGTAGCAACCCACCACTGATCAGAGACAAGTTTTCCTTGTCTCTGATCATTGGAATTTCTGTAATGGGAGGATAGGCATGTTCAGCCTCTCCTAAGAAGATTCTTTCATTTCTAGCAGGATTTAGTCGTGCTAGAGATTTTGCAATCCAGCAATGTTTTATATTAGCATAATACTAACAGCAGCATCAGGCTGACACAAAACAAGTGTATTCATAGATGACGCTCTTATTAAGAACAGCAAGTGCTTAGAAGAGCACCAGTAAGTATGGATATCATTCATTCATTCATTCATTCATTCATTCATTCATTCATTCATTCATTCACGTTTGAAACTTAAATCTGACTAAACCATGTTTTAAAAGGAGTTAGTAAGAGAGGGTGCAGGTGGAGCAACATGGTTGCCTAGAGATGAAGCTCTCACCTCATAATAGGAGGCTGGGAGTTCAATCCTAGGTAGCATCTGATATTTCTCTCTTTGGGAACAAAGAGAAAATATCTGCTCTGAACTCTGTGTAGGTGTTAGGAAGGGCATCTGGCCAGTAAACACTCAGCTTCATTCAGTCTCCCCAACTCCATCCCAATGCAAGGGATTACAGGGTCATTAAAAGAAAGTAAGAGAGGGTACAGGTCTAAGAGATTTGTCAATGTGCTCAGAATAAGCACACATTTCCAGTTGTGTTGCCAGATCAGCATGGAAGCACCACAAGAAGAAGAAACAGCAGAATTAGTGCTTGCAGCTGGATAATTTAGAAAAGTGGAGACCTGAGGAAGCAACTAAAGCCACAAGCAATGGTATCCTTTTAACCAGTGGTGGGATTCAGCCAGTTTGTACCACTTTGGGAGAACTGGTTGTTAATTTTCTGAGCAGTTTGGCAAACTGGTTGGAAGAAATCATTAGGGCAGAGAACCGGTTGTTAAATTACTTGAATCCCACCACTGCTTTCAACCCTCAGAGAGATCTGATAGGCACACAGTTTAATAAGCTGATAAATTTCATTGACCAACTACTTTTTTTTTACATTTTTTATTTTTTAAATATAAACATTCTATCTTCCATTCAATAGTGTGTCAAATGGGTACAAATATGTCTGTGCAATAACCATCAAAATTTTCAACTGTATTCATTATATTGAAAATAATTCTCTGATCTTACAGTAGTAATATGGAGCATAATAAATATGTTCATTTTCCCTCTTTACATATCTTCTCATAAGAATATAATTGTAATATTAAATGTAATAATCCTAATAGTCATAACAATAATAATCATCATATTGTTTACATCTCATTTTCTTACACATTTTCTATATTTCTCTAATCTCCTTCTTTTGTTTCTAACTTCCATTTTATTCTCTAACCATCAATAAAATAATTCCCATGTCATATAATATTCAGTTTGTTCTTTCTCTTTAATTGCAAACGTTAATCTATTCATTTCTGCACATTCTAATATTTTCTTAATCACATTCTCGTCAGTTGGGATCGCTTCACTTTTCCAGTTTTGTGCAAACCACTTGAGTCAATGTCAGGGACTCCTCACACCACTCATCCTGCTGCATTCTTGATACATGGAAATGAAGTTGCAATATTTTATATCATTTGGGACAGCCACATAAACAAAAAGTCAAAAGACGATGGCACTGTGGAGGGATTGTGTGCATTTCCACATTCCCTGATTCAAACTCAATTTAGGAACTTGCTTCAGTGATGCGATTTGCTGAAAGCATCATCAAATTGAAGCATTCCTTCAAAATTTTGAGCTGCCCTATTAAATTGCATTATCATCACACATATCTAAATTGCTCACAAAGTTATGTTCTTCAGGCTCATAATCAACTGCTGCATGCTTTAAATTTACATTGATTTTTTTAAAAAAATCAAATTTACTCTGAGTAAATTTGCTTACACTGAAAATAGTCATATTTGAAAACAGTTGAAATATCCACACAGTGTGATCTGCGTGGAATTGGCTGAGGTAAAATAAGTTTATAGTTTGAGAAGAATTTGTGCTTCGCTTTATAACTTGTACATAACACCCCTCCCTTTTAATTATGCACACCTTAATAACGCTATTTGTAGACTGCTACAAAAGGAAGAATCTAAAAGTATGCTCAATCATCTCATGCTCTTGGGCATTTCAAAGCCGGTATTGTATTATATATATGTAATTTGTTTTTAATCGCAAATGAACGTTTTTCTATCGCTTCAGCAGCAACTCTGATAGGTATGCCATTTTTTTTCTGTTGAATGTCTATAACTGTGTGTTGATTTGGTCAGTGAAGTGTAGACAATGTCCCCAGTGCTTATTGTAATTAGTGAAATCAAATAGAGCCCTCTTACTCAGCAAATTAAGAGGATCTACCAAGTTTTAGATTTTGCTTTATGTTCAGAAAAAAACCCACACAAACTGGAAAAAGTGTCCTCATGATGTGATTGTGTGAACAGAATTGAGCAACGTGTACAAGAACAGATTTAAAAGCATATCTTTGAATCTCCAATCTTTCTCTGGATATAGCAGATTTTTAATATTCCATCAACAATAGAGGAATCATGAGAAAATATATGAGAAGTTTTTAATAGAGCAAAACAGAACGGAACAGCTTTATTGGCCAAGTGTGATGGGACACACAAGGAGTTTGTCTCTGTTGCAGAAGCTCTCAGTTTACATACAAACCACAAAGTAATATTATCATAAGATACCAATAGGAGAAGGTAGTATAAAAGATGAGAAGGATAATAGTAGAATGAAACTTAGAATAAGGAGAATGACATGAAAAGCAAAACAAAACACCCTATATTCTAGCATTTGGTTATATACAAGACTATCCATATTTTCAGATAAAAATAAAAACTTTATTGATGAAAAAAAAAAGATTTGGGTTGTTATAATAAGATAGCAAACTTCAGTTATTTAATTAACTATTGCATTTTGAATGTCAGGAGGGAGTGTGGGTATATACTGTATGTGAAAAGATATTTCAGACATGTGGTAAAATTTACCAAGTGCAAGCTATGTTTGCTTCTAGGTCAGATCTGGTGAGTGTTTCATCAACATTTTAATAAAAATAAGTTGTTCAATCTGGGATTTTTTCCCCCTTTGTCCAAGAGCAGCCAAGCAGAGAATCCACCAGTCCTTAGTGAAGTCACCCTTAGGACTTCATTTTTTTCTAAGAAATGAGATATATATTTCTGGAATATAAAATAATATAGGTATAGAAAAGATGTGAAGGGCAACAATATTTATTGTTCCCTTCTCAAGAGCATTTCTTTACAGCAGACTTCCAAAGAACCTAGAGCCATGATGGCGAACTTATGGCCCACATACTGGAAGTGGCACACAGAGCCATTTCTCTGGGCACACAAGCCACCCTTCCTTGCTCTTCCAGTTTCCGGCATGTGCATGAGTATCAACTACCTGGTCTTCCAGTTTCTGGCACGCGTGTGCGTGTGAAGACCAGCTGCCCAGTGCGCACTGGGTGGCTGCTCTTCAGGTTTCTGGCATGTGTGCACCCCTGCGCACGAGCTCCCATTTTGGCACTTAATGGTGAAAAGGTTCACCAACACTGATCTAGAGAATAGTTGATAACTCACCAAGGAACGAGCCTTGGTGGTACAGCGGACTAAGTGCTGTTATGTAGCACTTAGCTGCCAGCTGCCTGCAATTAGTGCGAGTTCAAATCTCACCAGGCTCAAGGTTGACTCAACCTTCCATCCTTCCAAGGTAGGTAAATTGAGGACCCAGATTGTGGGGGCAATAAGCTGACTTTGTAGAAACACCGCTTATGGGGGGCCAAAAGCCCTAATAAGCAGGTATATACAAAAGAATGAAAGCTATTGCTATAAGTGCATTGTAAGCCACCCTGAGTCTTCGGAGGAGGGCGGCATATAAATTGAACTAGTAAATAATAAATAAATAAACTCCATTCAGCTATTAACTCTTCTCAACCCTGTCATTCTCAGTGAAATAAATATATAGTATGTTTTTAATAATAATTCATGCTATATTTCTTGAAGTATGCCAAACAAGTAGATGTGTTTATTTGTGTAACCCTAATCCTAACCTCTGTGTTTGTGATGGAAGCAACCATGGCAACCAAACCTCATGCAATATTTCAAATAGCTTGTACTTTCTCCTTTATAGTTTTATTTTATTAATTCTGGTCATGTTTACTATACGATAAGAGACTAAGTCCACCCATTCTTCCATGTATTAACTCTTCAGATATTTGAAAACTGTTCTCATACCTTCTTTCAGTTGTTTCTTCTGTGGATTAAATATCCCCAGATGCTTTAACTGCTCATTAGATTGATATATACAGAAAAAAGAACTTTTATATTTATTTGATTGACTTCCAGAAACCTATTGGATGTACTTAGAATTAGGACTAGGTACTGCTTCCAAGATAATGTGTAAAGGTAAGAAGGAAGTGCTGTTTTATTTTATTAATTTTTTATTAATTTTTCTCCCTGTCCACCAATAAATCTTTATTCATGCTGACTAGTACAGATAGGTGAATTCTGAACCCTTTCAAGGCTAACTTTTCTTTCCATAAAGCCTTGCACCTTTTGTGTATAAAGCAGAAATGAATGAAAATTGTCTTGACTGAAAACCACGAGTCAGATTACACAAAGGGAAATATTAATGGGAAACAGTAATAAGAAGCAATGTCTTTCCAAGTCACCACCAATTTTCTTCGTGCTGCAAGGCATTTTTTCCTGCAATTTATTGTATTAACAGAAAAATTATTGAACTACAATTTGTGTTTCAGGTATAAGCTTCCTTAGGGGGAAAATAGTTTAATTAGACTACTATTGACATTGTTCTCCAAGGTTTATTTGTAAAGATCACTGTCTATAGTGCTTTGGAGAGACAGTATTGATATTACACTCTAGATACATCAAATGAAAAATCCAAAGATTTGCAAGTTTTTTCAAGTGTGATTGGTATGAACTAGAGACTCCAAAAGGGGGCAGACAAGGTGTATTTAGGCATTTGTACTGAAGTGTCTTCCAATTTTTCATAATATCTACAGGCACAATCCAGCAAAAGTGCTGATTTGATTTCCAAGAGTTATGGTGCTCAAATCTTTCCTACACTGATAATGTTATGGAATAATAATTCTATGCTCAGTGTGTAAATGAGGCCAACAGACAACATTTATTTAGCACTTTGCTCCCTATTTAAAAATTCTGACTATTCATTTCTTTATCGTAGAATAGTCTACCTTGTGTAGTAATGTACTAACGTTTTTCTTTATAAGGGACTTGTTCACTAAGAGATAATGGATATGATCTTTTATTTATTCTTACAACAATGATAAGACTTCAAAATACTTAAGAATTTTTAAAAAATGTATCTATTAAGAATGGTAGTACAATGATTCGATGTTATAATTATCAAAGAACACACACACACACACACACACTCAATTGAATAAATTACGAAAGAAATTTGAGAAAATGCTTCATTTCATGGAAAATAAATAAAATGAGTGTGAACTCACAACTCAAACTCACAAGCCTGATTTAATAGGTATAGCTGAGCTTCGATGGAATGATTCCCATGATTTTGATATAATATTGGAAAGACATACTTTATTTTAAAAGAACAGAAATAAGGTAAAGGGAACAGTTGCGTTGCATGTTCTAATTATTTTCCCCTGCTTAGAAATTCAAGTCAATACATTTAATACTGTAGAAAGCACATGGTTTAAAATAACTGGTGAATGAATAAAAGCAATTTTAATGTCTGCTGTCATGCAAGAAGAACTGAACAATGCTTTCGGAAACCATATAGCACATCATTCTAAGAGATCATTAGGGACTTTAATTATCCTGATATTTATTGAGAAACAAATTCGGCCAGACACGGTTCTTCCAGGAAATTTCTGACTTGTCTTGCTATCAGTTTTCTCCATCGGAGGTGGGAGAAAAGCACAAGAGGATCATCCAAGAGGAAAGAGCAGAAACATCAGGGCAAATATCTCATTTAATGCTGAAGTTATTGATTTTAAGGGGAAATAAAGCTGAGGATAGCCAAAAATGTACTATATTTTCAGCTAAAAAAAAAAAAAAAGAATTTAGAAAACTGTGGAAAGGAAATTTACATAGCCAAAGAAGGTACATGGTAAGGAATTCCAGCTAAATGAGAAAAATATTCCTAAGGAAGACAATACTAAAATATACATTTATACATAATTCCAATGAATTGCAAAAAGGGAACAGTGGTAGCGGTACGTAAACTTAATGAATTTTGGCCAACAAAAATGGACAAAGGAGAAAGAAGGAAGGAAAGAAGGAAGGAAGGGAGGGAGGATGTTATTCAACCAGTTCTATCCGGTTTGGGTAAAGAGGTAGCAGCTGCTGCGGGAGGCTTCGCCCACCCTCCCGGACATCATCACATCCTGTTTTTGACACTCTGCACATGCATGGAGGTGATGCGCGTGAACTGGTAGTAAAGGTAAGTGAATACCACCTCTAAAGATAAGATAATGGAATAATTTTGTCCCCCATTAAACCTTCACCTTTACCTATACTTTTACCCTCGATTTGATTTAACATGCTCGCTCTACTCTGGAGAGTCAGTTTTCATTAGTTTTGTATTATTTCCCCATTCTATGTATTTCATCAACCCTTTTCAATCAAAGGCCATCTGTGCATTGCACAGCATGCACAACAGGGAATGTCAACCCTTTGACTTGATGAGAAAGTCCCCAAGTCTATCATTTTCCTCCCTGTGAAAAGAGAACGGCTGGGTCTGCTCTCCACTCAACCTTCTTTACAGAGAAGGAAGAGCTGGTGACAGATTTGAGTTATGAAAAGGTGAAAGAGCCGCTTCATCATTCAGAGTTTTTCCTTAAAATTCTCCATAAGGGACCACTGGGCAAAAACTCCCTGTCCTAGAAATAGTAATAAAACTTAAAACTTAAACTTAAAACTTCCACTGCACTTGTGGAAAAAATAATTTAGAAAGTTCGAATAATAATTAGGTGTAAACTGATCAAGAGCCTGTAGTGAGATGTGGCTGTGCGGGGGTGGGTGTATGGGAAGCATCAATAGTTCAGTGATGGGATTCAGCAGAATTGGGCCGGTTCGGGCAGAAGTTAAATTGCTGGCTGGCCCCGCCACTTCCTGCCCTGCCCCTTCCAGGAGCCCCCACGCTCCTCATTATGGCTCCCAGGTAAGTGCAGGGAGGCCTCCTAGGCCCAAAAGGGGGTGCAGGGGTACAGCCCATTTTTGCTCCCAGGAGGTTTTAGGGAGGCCTCTTAGGCCCATAAGAGGGTGCAGGGGGGGATGGTGCCCCCCGTGGCTCGTTTTTGCTCCCAGGAGGCTTCAGGGAGGCCTCCTAGGCACAAAATGGGGCATGGGGTGGGCAGCATGTCCCTGTGTGGCCTGTTTTGCTCCTTGGGGGGTGCAGGGGGCCAAGTGCTGCCTGTCACACACCCTGGCCACCCCCACCAAGCCACCCCCACAGAACAATTACGAGATCGCCTTCTGTCTCCGATGGCCTCCCACCGACCAACACGCTCCCACAGAGAGGGACTCCTCAGGGTGCCGTTGGTCAAACAATGCCGACTGGCAACCCTCAGGGGGAGAACCTTCTCTGTGGGGGCACCCGCCCTCTGGAATGAACTGCCCCTGGGGATACGTATGATTCCTGACCTACGTATCTTTCATTGTGCCCTTAAGACCTTACTATTCCAACAGGCTGGGCTGGCTAGATAAGGAATTTTAAGGTGTTTTAATCTGGAGTTTTTAAATTTGGGGCCAAATTACTTAATACATTTTAAACTGTTTTTAAACTTTGTACTATATGTTGCTTTTACTGTGGCTGTATACCGCCCTGAGTCCCTCGGGAGAAGGGCGGTATAAAAATTTAAATAAATAATAAATAACTGGTAGTAAAAATTTTTGAATCCCATCACTGGTTATAATTGTAGGTTGTATAACAGAAGTATCATCAGGAGTGGTGGCCCAAGGGCCTGATGTGTCATGTGCAGGTCACACCCACCCCAGCTCTGCAAGTGGGAAAAAGTCACAATACCTCATATGATGCAACATGACACCGCAAGCTTGACACCCGTGTTTTAAATAGTGGAAGTAAAAGCTCCACTGCAACAGACTGTAGGTTGCTACTCATTTTAAGACGAATTAGAGAAAGTGGCAAAGGTTCAAACATGCCCCAAAGGATGATAAGGGACTAGAAAATATATCCTCTGAAGAGCAATTAAAGGAACTGAGAGTGCTAAAACATGAGAAGACAAGGCTGAGGGAAAATATACTGGTGTGTATCTGTGCACGCACACCTTTGAATAAGTGTTGACATCCTTGCACTTTTCTTGGCAAAATTTGAGTAGTAGTTTGCTATTGCCTCCTTCCTCATGAGCTGCAGGGACAGCTACAGTGGTTAGAATGCAGTATTGCATGCAAACTCTGCCCACTGCAAGGAGTTCGAGCCTGACCGGCTCAAGGTTGACTCAGCTTTCTATCTTTTTGAGGTTGGTGAAATGAGGAGTCAGATTGTTGGGAGCAATATGCTGACTCTGTAAAACGCTTAGAGAGGGCTGTAAGGCACTATGAAGTGGTATATAAGTCTAAGTGCCATTATTATTACTAAGAAAGAGTGACTGGGCCAAAGTTACCTAGCTAGCTTCGTGCCTAAGGTGGGACTGGAACTCACCATTTCCCATTCCCTAGCTTGGTGCTTTAACCATTTCATCAAACTGACTTTCACCATAATAGCAATCATCAAACACCCAAAAAGTTGTCACACAAAAATCAGTCTGCACCTGTTTTGTCATTATTTCAGAAAATGAACATGTAATAAAGTACTTAAATGATAGGAAGAAAATTTTTTATTAAATGTAAGAAAAGAAATTCCTAATAGTAAAAGCAGTTTGACGCAGTGGTGAAATCCAATTTTTTTTTACTACCAGTTCTGTAGGCGTAGCTTGGTGGGCGTGGCTTGGTGGGCATGGCAGGGGAAGGATACTGCAAAATCTCCATTCCCACCCCACTCCAGGGGAAGGATATTGCAAAATCCCCATTTCCTCCCCACTCCTGGGGGAAGGATATTGCAAAATCTCCATTCCTACCTCACTCTGGGGCCAGCCAGAGGTGGTATTTGCCAGTTCTCTGAACTACTCAAAATTTCCGCTACCAGTTCTCCAGAACCTGTCGGAACCTGCTGGATTTCACCCATGGTTTGATGGTAGAAACAATTAAGCCATATATTAGGAATGTTTCAGTTGGTTTTCCTGCACTCCACTGAGGAACATCTGCTTTGCTTAGAGAAGATTGGAGATCTTATCCCATCCTTGGCAAGGACCAGAAACCCTAGGAAAATCTCTGGTCTAAAAAGTCACTTCCAGATATGATAGTTAAATACTGTATTAGAATGTTAGAATGTAGAAAGGAACAGCATTTTTATTTGTAGATAGCCTGAATCAAAAGGACTCTGGGTAGCTCACAAGTAAAATATATATTAAAAAAATTTCAATTTCAATTTCAATTTAATTCAATTTATATGCCGCCCCTCTCTGAAGACTCAGGGTGGCTCACAATACATTTAAAATCCTAATAAAAAACATTTAAAAATTAAAAACATTAAAACTCACTCATACCATTCATGGCTGGATCTCACCAGATCGCAAGAGCGAGATCAACTGCCCCAGGCCTGCCAGAAAAGCCAGGTCTTCACTGCCTTTTGGAAGGCCAATAGGGTGGGGATGGTCCGGATCTCAGGAGGTAACTGGTTCCAGAGAGCTGGGGCAGCCACAGAGAAGGCCCTCCCCCGTGGGCCCGCCAGCCGGAATTGTTTAGCTGGCGGGACCCAGAGGAGACCAACTCTGTGGGATCTTACCAGTCGCTGGGAGCTATGCGGTAGAAGGCTGTCTTGAAGGCCTAAGCCCTACCTGGTCCTAAGCCATATAGGGCTTTAAAGGTAATAACCAATACCTTGAATTGTGAGCGGAGACCAATAGGGAGCCAGTGCAGCTCGTGGAGAATTGGTGTAATGTGGGTGTACCTAGGTGCACCCATGACAGCTCGTGTGGATGCGTTCTGGACCAACTGTAGTCTCCAAACACTTTTCAAGGATAGTCCCATGTAGAGCGCATTGCAATAATCTAACCGTGAGGTGAAAAGGGCATGAGTGACTGTGAGGAGAGCCTCCCGATCCAAGTAGGGTCTCAATTGGTGCACCAGGCAAACCTGTGCAAAGGTTCCCCTAGCTACAGCTGTTAGATGTTGCAATAATCTTAGCCGTGAGTCTAGGAGGGCACCCAAATTGTGAACCCATTCTGAGGGGGACAATTCTCCCCTGACAGAACCAAGTATGAACAGTCAACATAGTCTTTAGAAGGCAATATCCCCAGCCATTCAGTCTTGTCTGGGTTAAGTCTGAGCCTGTTGACTCCCATCCAGATCCTCACAGCCTCCAGGCACCAGCACATCACATCCATCGCATCACTGAATTGAAGCAGGGTAGAGATATACAGCTGGGTATCATCAGCGTATTGCTGATACTTCACCCCGTATCATCGGATGATCTCACCCAGCAGCTTCATGTAGATGTTAAATAGGAGGGTAGAGAGGACTGAGCCTGAGGCACCCCTCAAATGAGGGGCCTAGGGGTCGACCTCTGTTCTCCTACCAACACCAACTGTGACCGACCAAAGAGATAGGAGGAGAACCACTGTAACATCGTGCCTCCCATTCCCAGCTCCCTTAGTCGTCCCAGAAGGATACCATGGTCAATGCTATCGAAAGCCACTGAGAGGTCAAGTATCACCAAGATGGAGGAATGACCCCATCTCGGGCTTGCCAGAGATCATCCATCAGCGTGACCAAAGCAGTTTCCATGCTGTAGCCAGGCCTGAAGCCAGACTAAAAAGGGTCTAGATAATCCGTTTCCTCCAATGACCGCAGGAGCTGAAGTGCCACCACTTTCTCTACAACCCTTCCCACAAAGGGTAGGTTGGGAAAAAAAATAAATCAATAAGAGACAAAAATAGAACAATAAAAGATGATAAGAACCAGGCAAGAATGAAGAAGAAGATTTCATGCACCCTTGCAAAAAGTATGATAAAGAGTTGTTCTGAGGAATGGAATAACATTTGACCTATAACAGTTCAATATAGAAATCAAAGGAATTTGATTCATTTTTCCTTTCACCAAACAGAAAGAAAGAAAGAAAGAAAGAAGGAAGGAAAAAAAGGAAGGAAGGAAGGAAGGAAGGAAGGAAGGAAGGAAGGAAGGAAGGAAGGAAGGAAGGAAGGAAAGTAGGAAGGAAGGAAGGAAAAAGAAAAGAACAAAAAAGAAAGGAAAGGAAAAAGAATGTATTTTTGTTTCTAATGTAGGTATTAGGAGGAAGAGGTGTAAGAATAAACAATGGCTTTCAATATCACTTGTTTTAAGTAGTAAAGCTTTATTTAATCCCTTTATGAAATTGCTTAATCATTACTCAATAAGATTCAGGCATCTAGACTTCAGAGTAGTGATTTATCTTAAGTCACTTGGCATTGTCATGTTTGTCTACTGATAATTGGGTAATTCATGGCCTTGGGAAAATCACAGAATTTAGATTATACACTTTATAATGTATGAAGATTAGAGTTTAGCAAGCGTTTTTCTCTTAATGGGACATTCTCTCACTTAGCAGTTCTTTTTTTGACTGGGATTACAGTTTAGGCAACCCGTATATCTATTTGTTTTAAATATGTATGGAGGGATGGATTAGATCAAAGATTGTGGGAGATGTACTCTTTTATACAGATCCATGCTGTTCTCTCTACTTTATCTTCAAAAGAGAATTAGCTTTAGGTACCTGTGCAGCAAACAGCATCTCCTGACATAGTATTGCCATTGTTTTAAGATAAGAAAAAAGCAGAAACAGCAATATTAAGTTAAAAAAAATGAATTTGAGTGGGGGAAATTGTAGCATTGTGGCAGACCATTTGATTTGCCCAATCTCGGACTCTAGTTTTTCCAGGCTGGTCTAGAAAAGCTTCTACTTGAAACTTGGAAAACAGAGACAAAAGTGAGTATCTCAGGCTAATGGGAGTAGCAGTACAATTTAGAGTAAGGCCACTCGTAGTCAGGATAAGATAAATTAACAAAAGTTGCCTAGATTATCTTTCAATTTGTGGAGGCAAGCAGACAGTGCCTATTACATTCATTTCTAATTTTCATGACCTATACTTTATAAAGGGATGCGGTGGCTCAGTGGTTAAGACACTGAACTTGTCTATCAAAAGGTCAGTAGTTCAGTGGTTCGAATCCCGAGTGCCGCGTAACGGGGTGAGCTCCTGTTACTTGTCCCAGCTTCTGCCAACCTAGCAGTTCGAAAGCAGATAAAAATGCAAGTAGAAAAATAGGGACCATCTTTGGTGGGAAGGTAACAATGTTCCGTGTGCCTTTGGCATTTAGTCATACTGGCCACATGACACGGAGACATCTTTGGACAATGCTGGCTCTTCGGCTTTGAAACAGAGATGAGCACCGTCCCCTAGAATTGAAAACGATTAGCACATATGTGCAAGGGGAACCTTTACCTTTATACTCTGTAAAATATAGACTATACAGACTAACAGCTCATGGGTGCGCATGCCGCATGCACACATGGATCCTCTGTGCATGTGCAAACCCTTTTGCGCATGCGCAGAGTGTAAAAAACAGGTTACTTCCTGGTTAAAAGCAGGAAGTAATGATGACTGAGTGGGTGGGTGGAGCCTCGCACTGCTGTCACTACTGGTCCTCCAAACCACCCACCGCCATCGCTACCAGTTCGGCCGAACCTGTCTGAACCGGTAGCATTTCACCACTGGTTGGGACCCAAATAAGATTTGGCTAGTAGAGTATAGAACTGTATTTATATTGTTTCAGTAGCTCCATTATAGAATTACTTTTGTATTCCTGTGGTGGGGTGACAAATGACATAATGTCTTCTCAATAGCAGGCTCTGTGCACACATACACCATATCGACTTTAGTTAAACAGCTAAGGATATCTACTGAACATCTGTCCAAGTCTGGGGAAAAAATGAATGGCAGACTGTGGTGCTCGGTCGATTGCACACGCTAATTGCTGAGCAAGGTATAATGGAAAATATTCATTCATTTATTCATTCATTCATTCACAGAAATATCTCACAAAGAAGTGACAACTCCTAGACTTTTTAATGTGTTTACTTTTAGTTAAAGATCATCTTATTGTTGTAACTAATCTTTGCTTTTTTTTAGCTGAAGAGCTTCCAGGGTTATGGGGTTCATTCTGCATCAACTGAACAGCTATTTTCTCACAGAATAGAATTTATTGGCGCTGCCTTCCCAGCCAGTGGTGGGTTGCCCCCGGTTCAGACTGGTTTGCAACAACTGGTAGTAAAACTGGCGGGAGGCCCCTCCCACTGCCCCAGATGTCATCATTGGCAATCTGCGCATATGCAGAAGCTTCTGTGCATATGCAAAAGTAAGGCGCATGATCCCATTGCGAACCGGTAGTAAAGGTAAGTAGAACCCACCCCTGTTTCCAGCCCTTTCCTCTTCTGGAGTTGTGGTCCTTTTAAAATAGAGGTAGGCGCTGTGAGCCAGGATTGGGGGAGAGGACTAATATAATTGTTTCCAGCTCCCGAGTAAAATTTAGGAATCTGGGAAAAATTCAGATAACTTCAAGTAAAAGAGCATTTCCTTAGAGCAGGGGTGTCAGACTGATGGCCTGCGGGCTGGATGCATCACATATAGGCCAAGCCAACCCCAGCTCTGAGAAGGGGAAAACGTCATGATATGTCACATGATGGCAACAAGAGTTTGATTCCTGTGCCTTAGAGAGTCTTTTTAAAAATAGAGGATAGCAAGGATTCTGTGCTTGATTGTTGATTTTTTTCTTTCTGTGGGCTACTAGTTGTCTTTATGTCTTAGTACAAATCGTAAACTTTCGTTTTATAGATATCTTGAATTAAAACTTAGGCACTCAGAAAACCACGTTTAGAAACTTCTTGTTCTATGGAATAATTTGAATCCTATCCCACTCCTCTATATAAAGACTTTGTAGCAGATTCCCACAGGGGTGAAATCCAGCAGGTTCTGACAGGTTCTGGAGAACCGATAGCGAGGATTTTAAGTATTTTGGAGAACCAGCAAATACCCCCTCTGGCTGGCCCCAGAGTGGGGTGGGAATGGAGATTTTGAAATATCCTTTCCCCAGGAGTGGGGAGGGAATGGGGATTTTGCAGTATCCTTCCCCTTCCACACCCACCAAGCCACACCACACCCACCAAGTCATGCCCACAGAACCAGTAAGAAATTACACTTTTGAAATAAGTCTCTTCTTTTAGAAAAAAACTTTTTTAAAAATTTCAATTTGTTTAAAAAAAAAAACTTTAAATGCCAGAAAGGTAGCACAAGTTTTGAAAGTCCCCCTCTCCCCCTAGTAGAGAGAGTCCTCTGAAGATGGGCTCCAGCAGAAATCTGAAAGCTCAGAAGTCTAAAGCTGTTATTCCTAGTGAATAACCCAGATTGGACCCTGCAACATTACCCGGGACACATATATTTGCCTTCATTTGACAGGAAGCTGTGCAGGATGTGAAGACCCAAATGGCTTCTGGGAGAGGAGATTAATCATCTCCAAAAATCACCATATGGACTCAACAGTGTAATTGTATGTGGGGAAAACCTTGTGAAACTGAGCAAAGAAACACCACCAAAGGAACAGATAGTCCACAACTGGATAGCGGATGGACTCAAGAGAGACCCTCCCTAGTTTTATGGACTATAAATGAGATTGGTGGGGATAGTGTACTTTTCAAGATTTTGACTTTACAGTATATAATTTTATAATACAGTAGAATTAACTCATCTATGTCAGGGTCTGAATTGGAGAGTAAATTACGTAGGGTCAGAGCTGGCTTGCTGTCAGGGTTCTGACAGATGCCCTAATTAAATCATGAGTCTTGAGCCAAGCTTCAAAAGAAATCCAGGTATTTATTAGGAGGTATTCTAATCCAGGTATTCATGTCGGCACATTCCCAAGTGAAGCCAGCTCTGAACTCTACATAATTTATGCTCCAATTATGACCCTGTTTCCATCCTCTCCCCAGGGTGTGTCATCAATCACATTCGCCAATGGAGCAATTTTGCCGGTTATAGAGGTCACTCCCCTTCGACTGCTGCAGGTATCCCTGGGATACAGCCTTGAGGGAGATAAGCGTGGAATGTGCATCTGGTTTTTTTTTGCTGCTGTGCAGTTTCGCCAGTTTCCCATCCCCCCGGCTTATGGCAACTTGAGAGCAGGCTAGGGATGCTTTGCGAGTTGACAATCTAATTGTAATTCTATATGGTTTATCATGCGAGGCAGACATCAATCTTGCAAGTCTGAAAGTACAATTCTTCTTTCTACTTGAATATTAGGGAGGGTGTTTTCTCAGCCTGTTGTCTTGCCTGCTATCAAGTTGCAGGCTATGCTGTCTCTTATCTGACCATTCCCTTGACAGCATCTCTTTGGCTAGTCTCTCAATGTCTTTCTCACATACCATTATAACCAGTCTGTGATAGCCATTAAAAGATCTTGAATCTGGGCGTTCCTTTTCCAATTAAAAGGTTTTATTAAAAGGCACACAGTTTTGTGAGCAGCATTTCATTTCATAACATAGACATGAAAGCTTGTGCCATTTGTTTTTTTTAAATGTTTATAACCCAACCCAACAAGACAGACACAGACTTCAGAGCAGAAAAAACAATTGCTACCAACCTGCCTTCCATTGAGGATCTGTATACTGCACCAGTCAAAAAGAGGGCTGTAAAAATATTTAGAGACCCCTCACATCCTGAACATAAATTGTTTCAACTCCTACCCTCAAAATGACACTATAGAGTACTGCACACCAGAACAACTAGACACAAGAACAGTTTTTTCCTGAATGCCATCACTCTGCTAAACAAATAATTCCCTCAACACTGTCAAACTATTCACTAAATCTGCACTACTATTAATCTTCTCATTGTTCTCACCACCCACCTCCTTCCATTTATGACTGTATGACTATAGTTTTGTTACTGGTATCCTTACGATTTATATTGATATTGTTTCCTGATTACTTATTTGTACCCTATGACCAGTGGTGGGTTCCTCCTGGTTCAGCCCGGTTCCGGTAGCGGTGACAATATGACGTCACCAAACTGGTTCTGCCCCCCCCCACCCCCGCATTATTCTTAGCTTTTATTTGGTCCCACCCCGAATCTGTTGCTGCCTCCTGAGTCCCAGCTGATTGGCTAGAGGGAAAAAAACTATTTAAACTCTTGCTGCGGGGCTTCAAAGGGCCGCCCTTCTTGTTTTAAAAGAAAACAAATGAGTAGACCGGTGCCTGCAAAAATAAATGGGTAGACCGGTGCCTCCAAAAACAAATGAGTAGACTGGTACAGCTCTGCAAGAAGTTAAAAGCCTAGTAGACCAGTATCTCTGCTAAATCCTAAAGAATTATCACATGACCATCAAGCCACGCCCACAAAATAAGGCATGCCCACAGAACTGGTAGTAAAAACTTTTAGAATCCACCCCTGCCCTATGACTATCATTAAGTGTTGTACCTTATGATTCTTGATGAATGTATCTTTTCTTTTATGTACACTGAGAGCATATGCACCAAGACAAATTCCTTGTGTGTCCAATCACTCTTGGCCAATAAAAAAATTCTATTCTATTCTATTCTATTCTATTCTATTCTATTCTATTCTATTCTATTCTATTCTATCACCTTTGATCAGATTATAGAAAAAAATACAAAAACACAAAAGCAAATAGTAGGACACAGAGGGGAGGGGAAGGGGAAAGGAAAGTGAGGAGAGGAGGGGGAAAAGAACAAAAAAGACATTGATTTCCAACTCTCTTTGTTGCAATAAAATAAAGCATTAACATTGAACTTCAATTTTTTACTTTTCCATAATAGTATAAACTAGCCATTTCTATAACAACAAATCAACCTACTGTAATCAGTAAAACCCAAAATCAAAATTTCATTCTTTTCCCACCTCAAGCACAAACTCCAGACTTTGAGCTTGTGCTTTGTTAATTGATTGGTTCAATTTATATGCCACCCTTCTCCGGAGACTCAGCGCAGCTTACAATGTGTTAAAGCAATAGCCTTCATAGTTTTTGTATATACCTGCTTAGTAGGGCTTTTGCCCCCCCCCCCAAGCAGTGTTCTATTTTATATAAAGTCAGCTTATTGCCCCCACAATCTGGGTCCTCCTTTTACCTACCTAAGAAGGATGGGAGGCTGAGTCAACTTTGAGCCGGGTGAGATTCGAACTTGCAGTAATTGCAGGCAGCTGGTGTCACTTAACACCACTTTAATCTGCTGCGCCACCAAGGCTCTTGTGTAATTGAAAAAGAAGTTCCCAGATTCCTACAATATCATGGTTCTTTTCCTACCTCTATAAGTAATCCAAGTAGACAGAGATTTATCTCAAATACTACAGCATTGCTTGAAAGAATGGACTCTCCGACAGCTCCATCCTATGGAACAGTGTCAAGGTTTGCTGACCTTGCTTTTGCATTGTTAGTTCCTGACAGTAAGTCAGTAACTTGAACAGACAGAGTTATGAGTTTGGGTCATGACCAAACCTGAACAGCAATCTTTACTGGTGAAAACCTTCATAATGTATGACATATTCGCAAAGACTCTGCTAACTTGCATTTGACAAGTCTGATTTTTGTACTGGATATTGTATGTCAAATGTCATTCACTCCGAAAGGTGAAGAGAGGAATGCACACCTTGCTAAAACTGAGGGTTTTTTTTTTTGTGGGGGGGAAGCAAGATCTCATTTTTGGCCATCTTTGCAGTCAACCAGCATTTCCAAATATCCTATTGATTTACTGTCAGACTGCCAGAAGTCTTCCACAAATAGGGCAGAAGAAAGAATTTATGGCTTGGTTTGATAGAGGTGACAGAAACACCTCTTTAAAACTTGACAAGCTAAATCATGGGGTTTGTTTTTTCATTTTGTCAGTGCTGAACAGTGATATTTCATCAATTATTATATGAAGGACTTACACTTGCATTTTCAGTCTTTTTTCCCTCTTATTTGTCCAATTTAAATTGAGGCAGCTGATATTCAAATATTTTTCGGACACTGTCTTTTGCGGTGGCAGCGAATGAAGTCCAATACACATAGACAACATACACCAAAACAACAGTGCCCCAATATTAAAATAAAGACCTTGTGATATACTGTGTTCAATATAAAATATTACAACATTGTCCTCTTTCTACTGTCATGTATTAAAGGCATAGAGTTTAATATATGGAGGAAATAAAGCAGGCTTTAATGTAAAGGTAAAGGTTTCCCTTGTCTAGTCATGTCTAACTTTAGGGGGCAGTGCTCATCTCTGTTTTTTAGCCGAGGGAGCCAGAATTGTCTGAAGACAATTTTTGTGGTCATGTGACCAACGTGACTATATGCCAAGGCACACAGAACACAGTTAATTCCCACTAAAGTGGTACCTATTTACTCGCATTTACATGCTTTCAAACTGCTAGGTGGGCAGGAGCTGGGGCACCTAATGAACCTATTCAGATTAAATGAGAAAAGAAACTATCCTAAAGGACATATATGGGGTCTCCTTAACCAATTTGCTCAGACTGAAGAAGCTACTTGTATAAGCAGCAAACCATTTCAAACTAAAAAAAAAGAAAAGTCCAGTTGCCATGACTCAACTTCCAGGCAACGCCACCTAGGTGACTGAGAATCTTCATCAATATATTTCTTTAATACAACTCTCGAGAGAACAAATGTACAATGGTGTTGTGATCTGCCAGCAGCCTGCGGAGCTGGCAGCGGAGTCAGACAGCGATGAGGCTGAGGAAGAACATGAGCCAGTCCTGGAGGCTGGGGAAAGCCTGGATGAGGGCTCTGTGTCAGAGGCAGAGATGGGGCCGGGGCCATTTAGGAGTGAGATGCGGACTCCAGAACCTCCCAAAACTGATAGGAGTAAGGCAGAGGAACAGGAGGAGCCTGTTCCTAATGCATGCATGAGAGGAGCTGCCAGAAGGCAAGAGCAGCTCAAGCAAAGAGGACAATTCGGGAGTAGGGCCAAGAGATGATTGGTCCCTCCCATAAGGTTTAAAACAGACCAGCAACGGTGTTTGAGCTTTGCTGGAAAACAACGTTGGTAGCTTCGTCTTCTTCTTCATCTACGTCTTGTATTTATTTTTGTATCTGTGACTTCTGAACGTTTGCCAAGAAAGCCTTTGGCAGTTTGCCTAATTGGACCAAGATTTGCGATAGGACTGAGGAATTTGTGTTGGGAGGAATTTGTTTTAATTTAATTGAACGATGCGAGGAATGAAGTAATTCTCAGCTGTTCGAATAAAGTTTGTTTGTTTTTTCACTGACTGATTTTCCTATTACTTACTTGGGCCTGGGTCACAACAAATGGTAGTAAAAATGTACCTGACTTTCAGATAGATTCAGACAGAATACAGAGTTGGAAGGGACCTTGGAGATTTTGTAGTCAAACTTTCTGCTCAAGCAAGGGACCCTATATCAATCCAGACAAGTGGTAGTCCCGACTTTTCTTAAACTTCCAGTGATGGAGCACCCACAACTTCTTAAGGCAAACTATTCCACTGGTTAATTGTTCTACTCTTAGAAAGTTTTTCCTTAGTTCTAGATTGCTTGTCTCTTTGATTAGATTCCATCCATTGTTTCTTGTCTTGCCTTCTTCTACATGACACTTTCTTTTATGCATGAATTTTACATGCATGATCAAGACAAGACAAGAAAACCAAAAAGGAAAATTAAGGTCCCATCCTAGAACTAAACATAATCACTGAGGAAATTCCCTGTAATCTGTTAGGGCTGACTCTGGACACAAAACCTTATTGACTTTTGAGTTCTTATTCTCACAGATGAGTAGCTGAGAAGAACGTTCAGGAACTAAAAAGTTGCAAGATTTTCTAGGCTAGGCTACACAGGTATAAATTTTTTTCACTAGTGCACAATCTCTTCTTTTTGGTTTGACCTTCATGGTTGGTTTTCTATCATGAACTCTTAAATTGCCCAATATTAAATTACTGAAAATTTCTCAACAGTGCAAATGGAAGAAAGAAATTAGGCCTTTGATTCAATAAAGATAATGAATGATGCAATAATCATAAAGCCAAAGCCTATGAAAAGGACAATAAAGCTGAAATAACTCTTGTCTCACAAAACTGGAAAGCTGAGATTGAGTGTGTGATCGCAGAGGCTGGAAATGGCAAAGAACCAATAACCTTTAGTGCAACTTAAATTAACTCCCTATTTAGAAATTGGTTATCTGATCTCTCTTGTTCACAGTCACTCAGCTGCTGGGACTTGTGATGATTGCCCAAGCTTAGGGACATTAATCTTCCATCTTCCCTACAAGAAGATAACATGATTCTTAATCGAGAGTATATTAGATGATATCAGATATGTAATTGGATCTTTTATGCCAAGGGAAAATGCCAGGATAAAATGCTTTGAAGTCATGTTTTTTTTAAAAAACATAAAGGAGGAATGCTATTCCTTGAACTGCTAAAGTATATCATGCTCAGGTCTACTCAGGGATCTATTAATTTGTTATTTTTGACACATTTAATTGTAATGCCTCCCTGCATTTGGCGTAGGCCTAAGCTGTGTTGATTGCTATTCAGGAAGGGCTTTGCATTTTCCGACTAAGAAAATGACAGGTCCCAGATGTAAGGTATAATTATTGCAATTCCTGTAATAGAAATTTCATTCCGCATATATTTCTGTATAACTATTTTGCAGAAGACAGACCGATAGTTTCAGTCTGCTTCATATATTTTGTGTTATAACTCCTACGGTCCTTTGTCCATTACAAGAATAGACATAACTGGAAGATATTCACTGCCCTTAGCACACAATAAAAAAACATTCTTTTTCTCTCCTACTTCATACTATAGAGTTTCCAACTGGTGTTTTGTGGTGAGTTGTTGTTTTTATTTTGACACAGAGAAAACCAAATACAATTAAGCTTCCAAGAACGTTTAGTTTATTATATGCTACCAGAGTATGTGATGCCTGTTCTATCCAAGAAAAACTATAACTCTATGTCAATTATGAAATTTAATATAATGTCCAGTGCTCAATATTAAAATAAAATGTCACTGGTTGACAAAAGGAGGAGGAGGAGGAGGAGGAGGAGGAGGAGGAGAAATGATTGATGCTATTCAAACTTTTGGAGAATAAAAGAAAAAAAGAACTGTTTAGATTAGCAAATTTTGAGAAGAATTTGGGGGAAGGTTATTTTTTTCCCCAATCCTATTTTTGCTTTACTTTTCATTGCTATGTAGAAATGCATACTTTTTATTGAATGCAATGCAAAAATAGATACTATATTGGAAAGATGGTTAAGAGAGGAAATAGGAAATATCAGTGTACATTTCAATGAATATTCTTAGGATCATTTTCTCTGCCTAATCTCCAACCAGTTAATTGCTGAGGATGTTTGGATGAAGAAGATATAGTGACAGCTGCCACTTTGGATATAAAAATAGCCTGAATATAATGACATGAAAAGCAACATTATTGAGGACATGCATCTCTGAGGATTATTTTAGTAAAGTGACCCTTAATTTTCTATTGTTAATGTGATGATTAATCCTCAATATTGCATTATTGGAGAGGGTGCTAACTCTCAAAACTTGTTAAAAGGGAGAACACAACTGGTTTTTAAAATCTCGATTAAAGTTTTGGGATCTCAGCTTCAAACTGACAAATACATTTCTAAACCAACATAACAATGATTTTCTCCTCCTCCTCCTCCTCCTCCTCCTCCTCCTCCTCCTCCTCCTCCTCCTCCTCCTCTGGAGTCCCTAATAATATGGAAAGGAAATGATAATGGATTTTATCAGTTCATAACTGAGTAGATACTAGATTCTAGCATGGCAGTCTATATTAAGCCTTCAATATGGTGTCCTTCACTTGTTTTGAGATTGCAAGACAATTCCATATATCTAGGAATTTTGGACGCTATAGTACCAATGCAGTTTGGGTATAATTGCTTATATGGCAATTTTTCTGTTCTCAGTTGCAGTCTTTGAATCCCTTTATTTTATCACATGAGAGACACTTTTATTTGGTAAGGCAACATTTCTCAAAGTGTGTGTGGTAGCTCCCCACATAATAACAAAGCAATCATATTTTCTCATCCTTCTCCAAACTATGAAATTTTTCATTTCAAAATATGGCAATTCTACCATATACTGATAGGTTTTGTCTTCTGGTTGCAGTACAAATGTAAGCAAGCTCATCCTCTCCATTAAAATGTGATTTTAAAACTGATTGCTTTTCTAGTTTATTCATTTATTTCCAGTGGAACAGTTTTATTTTGATGAACATGTTGGGTTATAGCTATGTTGTGCTTGTTGCATAATAGTAAATTAAAATTTAATGATAAAAAGAAGTAGGATCTTTATTTCTTGCCCAACCCTAATCCCAAAGGAATTAATTTTGTTCATGGGGAAGAAAGTTTTGCATAAATATTTTTATCGTTCCTAAATCATAAATATGTAGAGTTTAAGCCACTGCATGATACAGGATTATGGGCTATATATCTTAAGGATAATGAATCACACAGATTCCTATATAAGAAGGAATGAATTATAGATTGCTACTAGTTAAGGATAATTCTTGTGAGAATGGCATAATGTCAGAGATATAACATTTCACACATCAAGTACTAACTAAAACAAAGACTTAGAAATATGATCCTATTGCTGCCTGTATGTTAGCATATGGAGCTCTTTAATGCTTCTTCAGGAGATAATTTCCAAATTTATTAATTTAAAAAAATAGACAGTTTTCTGGCTGAATTCTAAAGGTTCATTGAGGTTTCTTTTTTAGTGAATATACTGAGAATTGTTTTAATAAAGAGCAGCTAGGTTCATAAAATCAAAGAAAGGAAGATATGCATGTTTACTTCTTCAATTATACCAGCTAAGAATAGCAGAATTGTTACTCATCCGTTTGTGAAATAGTGTTTCCTGCACACTGCTATTCCAACACAATCTGTATTGTGAGTCTGCCACAATATGAAGGGATGACTAGAATTATTAGAGGAATTGCAGAATTTTCCTCTCTGTTTCTCTGTCTTTCATTTTGAGTGAGAAGTAGGTAGGAGAGTCACACAAATGTGATAAATGCAGAATAATTGCATTTTAATTAACATTTTAATTGTTCAGAAAAGTTATATGCATTCAGTTTTGGTTTCCTAAGGGAACACAGCTTTGGGTTAAGCCGAATTTACTGATTTTCCTCATCTTTTTCCTCATCATCCAGAGAAAGAAAGAGGAAGAGTGATCTCTTCTATTTCAAATTGTACCTTGAGCAATTAATGCTGTGATTTATGTGAAACATAATAATCCCTATTGCAAGATAATAGCTGATATTACTACACTATTCTTTCAAAATATATGCTTATCCCCCAACTATGTTTTTATAACAAGTTTGCTCTGAGTGCGGCTGAGCAACTGTGTACTTTTCCCTATCTACAAGTTATTGATTGTTCTCATGAGAAACAGTCCAGCTTCTGATTGCTTTTGATTGTGTCCAAAATGCAAAATTAACCCAAAAATTAAACCGAAAACTTGTTAATGCAAAATCAACAGAGGGATAGAATCAAGATTACATGAAGTGTTAGTACCTTTTTGTAAGCCCTCGGTAAGACCACACTTGGAATATGGCATCTAGTTTTGATATAAAAACGATATAAAAAAGACATTGAGACACTGGAAAGGGTGCAAAGAAGAGCAATTAAGTTGATTAGGGGGCTGAAATCCAAAACATATGGAGAATGGTTACAGGAACTGGGCATGGCTAGTATAGTGAACAGAAGGACTGGGCGGGATGTGTGTGTAACATGATAGCAGTGTTCCAACATTTGAGAGGCTGCCATAAAGAAGAGGGACCTATTTTCCAAAGTACCAGAAGGCAAAACAAGAAACAATAGATGGAAACTAACCAAGGAGAGAAGCAACTTAGAATTAAGAAGAAATTTCCTGACAGTGAGAACAATCAACCAGTGGAATGGCTTGTCTTTTTTTTTTTATTATTTGATTTATATGCCACCCTTTTCCGGAGACTCAGGGCGGCTTACAATGCGTTAAGCAATATCCTTCATACTTTTGTATATTTATATTTATACAAAGTCATCTTATTGCCCCCAACAAACTGGGTCCTCAATTTACCCACCTTATAAAGGATGGAAGGCTGAGTCGACCTTGAGCCTGCTTGGGATTGAACTCGCAAGTAACTGCAGCAGCTTGGATCTTAAATGCTGCCTTTGTAGGAGGCATTACTCCCCTACGCTACTCAGACTCCTCCACTTTTAGCCTAGTGCTTAATCAACAGTTTCCTAAATACCCCAAATCAATAATCCAATGTTACTTTTCTGCATATATATGTTGCTATGGAACTAAGGTCTAGTTTTAACTGCAGGAGACAGTGTTTTCAGAGACTCAGAAAATGATAATCATATCACTTAAAATAAAGAATGAAAGTTCTTTGGCCTTTGAGAATAAAAATTAAATTACCAGACAAATACAATAAAAGGAATGCATATTTAATAATACACATGTTAACAGCGGCCAGAATCATGTTTGCACAACATTGGAAGGGCGAGGAGATCCCCACAGAAGAAAAGATAATAACAAACATTTTAGAATGTGCAGAAATGAATAAACTAACATTTGAAATTAAAGAAAAGGAAGACACTGAATATTTTGAGGTATGGGATCTGTTCTATAAGATGGTTAAATAAGAGAAACAGGAGTTAAAACTTCAAAAATTACAAGAGAAAGATTAATTTTCTTATTACAGTTGTTTACTGTAATTTATTGATTTTGATTAGTATTAACAATTAGTATGTATTAATATTATGAGGGAAAATCTCTGTTATGAGATTACTATTAGAGAATACTATTATTATTACTAAAATGAATATTACTCAAAAGAATTGTAATCAGACTGTTTATATGGATTTTGAACATGTTGTTCTTTTTATTTATATTAAAAATAAAAAAATTAAAATTAAAAAAAAATAATTTTATAGGATGTTTGTTTTGTTTTGTTTTGTTCTGTTTTGCATAACAACCTTAATTAATCTGAGCATAGTCAGTTTACTGGGTCTCAGTGTTCTCTCATATACAACTTACACAAAAAGTTGATATTGCTCAACAATAAGTTCTGATGAACTTCTCCATTTCTGTTGAATACTCTTCATTCTTTGTATTACTAGATCCAAGATTGACATGGGCCAACAGAGGTATTTACTTTGACATGGATATATATGCTTTGGAGACATGGGTGAAGTGGTAACTTTGAATGGCCTTCCCTTTGGATACTCATTGTACTATCAAAATTCAATTATTCAAAGTGAACTTTTAGTGGAATGTACTGTATTTTGGGGAGTATAAGACACACCTTAGTTTTTGGGAAGGAAAATAGGGGGGAAAAAAATCTGCCTATCAGGTATTCATCTGGCTAGTCCTTAGCCTGGTCAGCTTCAGTACATTAGTTCTCTGGCTGGTTTTGAGGCTGGGGCTGGTTGGGGCTAAAAAAAACAGCTTCTAAAGCACAGCTGAGCTGAGGGAGCAGCAATTAGAAAAGCAGGCAAAGCACGGAAGATCGCTTCACTCATGTTGGGACTGAAAAACAGCTTCAAAAGCACAGCTGATCATTGGAGGGAGCTCCAGTGACTAAACAGGCAAAGCACAGAAGGGGTAAGAGAAGGCAGCAGCTGTTTCGGGTAGCCATTTTGGGCACCGCGCATGGGGTTACATTCAGAGGATAAGATGCACCCAAATTTTCAGCCTCTTTTAGGAGGGAAAAAAGTGTGTCTGATACTCCGAAAAATAAGGTAACTGGAGTCAAATATTTTTTACAAAAGTTACATTTTATAGAGCTATTTTTCATGCCATAACTGCACAGATTTCTTTTCATGTCACTGTCATCACTGTCATCCCCTTTCATGCTTTAAAAACCCAACAGATACAGCCAACAGAGAGAATACTGCACTCTGGGAAAAACAAAAGCAGGACTTCTCATATTTTTGAGGTAAATTATGAAGCAGTGTTTCATAGACAGTACAAGTAGTTCTCGACTTACAACCATTTGTTTAATATTTAATGACTTTCAAGTTTACACAGGCATTGAAAAAAGTGACATGATCTGTCTTTGCATTTATGATTGTCACAGCATTCCTGCAGTCATGTGATCAAAATTCGGGCACTTGGCAAGGGGCATGTATTTACAATAGAGGCAGGTGTTGTTTGGTTAATATTTGTGACTTTCCCAGCAAGTAAAGTAAAGGGGAAAGCCAGATTCACTTAACAACCTTATTATTAACTTTACAACTTCAATGATTTATTATTATTATCACTTATTAAATTTGTTTGATGCTCATCTCGCCACACTCTTTACTTCACTGTGGCAAAAATGGTCATAAAATTGGACACACTTAACAACTGCTTTGCTTAGCAATGGAAATTGTGGTCCTAAGTCAAGGATTGCCTGTACATAGAATAATGAGAGACAAATGGAAGTCCTTTAGATACAAACGTTTCTCTTGACAGCCTATTGAGGAAGAAATATAATGAAGCTTCTAGAATAGCGGTGTCGAATTGGATTTCTTCTATGGCCATTCGCATTGTAGTTGTCCTCTTCAGGTAGGCTGGGGGGAGACATGATGGATGCCTCCTGCAGTACCCTGCTGGCCAAAAGAGGACACGGGGGCCACACACGGCCCCCCATACCCTATTTTCGACCTAGACAGCCTCCTGCAGCAATTTATCAGCCAAAATTGGGTGTGGGGGGACATACATTTCCTCCCAGTGCCCCATTTTGGCCAGCAGAGTGCTGCAGGAGGCCATCCAGGCCAAAAACAGGGCACAGGGGCCCCATGGATGGATCCCCACACCCTGTTTTGGTCAGCAAGGCACCGCAGATTACTCCTTTGCTATTTCAAGGCCAGTCCCCTAGGTTAGATTTAAGCACTTAATGGACTGAATCTGGCCTGCGGGCCTTGAGTTTGACACCCCTGTTCTAGAATAACATTCTAATTTGAACCCTTTTGGAAATACATAGCATAAACGTAGGCAGCTAATACCAATTTTAGCATCAAGAGAATCACTCATGTAGCTAAGAAATACATAAACTAAATGTTGTCAGCTGATTCCCTTCTTTTTGAGCGCAGCCAGTGGCTAGACATTAAAAACTGTAAAACAGTAGGCTAAGAACATATAGATAGAACTTGCTGGAGCCTCATGTAGCATCTGCTGCAGATCTCTGTAGAAGTCCGTGGTAGGATATCAGTTCAAAAGCATCCCAGCATGAAAGCAACCATATCATTCTTTGTGCCTTAAGGCAGTGCAGTGAAGGATGATTACTTCTCATTCTCAATGGCCAACCTGACATGTATAGATAGCCAGTGGGATACCCTTTAGATAAATATATGTTTCTATCTTTAGCAAGAGAAACCTTCACTCATTATGAAAGGCCAAGTAGCCTGGCCATCCAGGGCCAGCAGCTGCATATACAATTTAATATTAGCTTTTATTCTTTTGGTGTAAAAAATGTAGCTTTTTAAAATATTGCATATCTTTTCTGTAAGCAGCCCTGGGCATATATTAGTAGAAGAGCATGATATAAATATTGTTTGTTGTTACTCTGGTCACACTGTTTTAAATTAATATATATAACTTTGCAGCTCTGTTGCCATGTACTGAGTAGTTGTATGACTGTTGATGGCATTTATTATTCTTTTAACAACTGTTGGACATTGGTTGCACTGTGAATGTAGGGGTTGCCCAACAAACTTCATGAGTTAGTGTGGATTTCAATTTCAACTTTATTACTTATAGCTCAGAGCCTAACAAGCACATCACCTTGATCCTCCTCTAGCTGGAAGGTACTGTAGAGATGCTGACTGATAAGAGCTTCAAACATTATTTGAAGTACGACCCCCGCTCCTTTCATAGAGAAATATCCACTGGAATGGAAAGTTTATAAGGAGGATAAGACACCCATCCCATGAATGATGGAACAGCAGATAATTTTTTGGATTTCCTCATAAGATGGCAAGGTGAAAAGCCTCAATGTAAGGATGCCTAATGAGAAATAATTAATCCAATGGATGCAGAAAATGAAAAATTCTTTATAGATATTAACCTTCAGATATGGCCAAGATATATTACCTTCAGATATAGCCAAGGTCATATATTTCTTAGCAGTGAGCAGTGGGATGGCCTAGAAGTGAAGATGATATGCCTCCCACCTGGAAGGTTGAGAGTTCAATCCTAGGCAGTGGCAGATGTTTCTCTATCAGGGCGCAAAGAGAAAATATCTGCTGCTAACTCTGTGTAGGCATTAGGAAGGGCATCCAGCCAGTAAATCAGTGATGAAATCCGGCCGGATCTATCCAGCTTGAATGAACTGGTAGCACCAGTGGTGGGAGGCACATTATGTCCCGTTTTTGACCCTCTGCACATGTGTAGAAGAGGCATGCACACGCACTCCCATTCCTGAATCGGTAGTGAAAGTAAGTAGATTTCACCACTGCAGTAAATGCTCAGTTCCGCTCAGTCACCCTGACTCCACCTTGAAACAAGGGATTAAAAGGTTGTAAAAAGAAAAAAAAAAATCCCTTTAGCAGAGACTAGGATTGGCACATTTCAGTCATCTATCAGGATTCCAGAAGCTCCTGACTTCTCCCTGTGAGATCCAAATGCTGAAGATGATGGAAGTCCAGTTTTAACCCAAGTTTCTGTTTCCACCCAGTTTATTATTATTATTTGTTTCCACCCAGTTTATTAGTCTGCCATCTTACCCTTCTCTTTTTATCATTTTAATAATTTATTTTTCATGTGTTAAGTAAGTTGCAAATCATCTATAGCTGTTGGAAGTTGGAAGGCAAGTACCCTGTTTTCCCCAAAATAAAAGAACCCCTGATAATAAGCCCAACCAGGCTTTTGAGTGCATGGCAATATGGCCAAGCTCTTATTTCAGGGTTCAATATATATATATATATATATATATATATATATATATATATATATATATATATATATATATATATATATATATATATCTTGGCGACGTTTCGATGAAGTCTCATTCGTCATCTTCAGGCTGGTGTTCTCGGCTTCGTGCTTCCAGGAGCACGAAGCCGAGAACACCAGCCTGAAAATGACGAATGACACTTTGTCGGAACGTCGCCAAGATACTTCCAATTCTATGCGGGAGAAGACCTGAATAACCAAAGACCTACATACAAACACCAGCGAAAACCTCAGAAAACAAATATATATATATATATATATATATATATATATATATATATATATATATATATATATATATATATATATATATATATGGCCTTATTTTCAGGGAAACATGGTACATTTAAATAATAAGAATAGTAACATCAATAACAGAAACAACTAGAAACTTCACACTTAGCTTTCTGGTAAGTATGTTTAATGCAAGGATTAAGAAAAGCTAAGAAAGAGGAATTCTAGCAGCGGTCATACCTAAAATATAAGCATGATTTAGAAGGGAAGCAAAGTTAAATTCTTATACCTTTTCTTGAACAGGGTTTTGCTGTTATTTAATTGCCTTATAATTATTTATTAAGACATCGAGCTATAGTACTATTAAATACTTCACAATATTTTAAGAGCTGCTCTAGGATAACATATCAAGACAATGGGAAAAAAAACGACGAAAGAGAAATGATTTGTGATACACCAGATCTTCTGCATAAAACTAGCTTTCAATGGATCTGATTTTAGGCTGAAAACGTTCAGTGTCATAACTAATATGATTTCTAGTTTGACAAGTTAATCGGTGACAATTTTTCCCAGGAAAATCAATTTCTCACTTGATTTACCACTATAATCCCCATTATACTTCCAGGAAAAAAGTCTTAAACTACATCTTACAGATAGAAAATAATGCAGGAGAAAGGACATGTTATTTCATACTTCAGGGACATTAAATTATCTCTGCATGTTTGCAGTTCTCTTTTAGCATATATTTAAGTTTGAAAACTTTACATATCTGAGTTACTTAGAGGTTAAAGGTGATCTTGGCTATATCTGAAGGTTAACATCTACAAAGAATTTGTCACTTTCTGCATCCATTGGATTAGTTATTTCTCATTAGGCTTCCTTGCATTGAGGATTTTCATCTTGCCATCTCATGAGGAAATCCAAAAAATTATCTGCTGTTCCATCATTCATGGAATGGGTGTCTTATCCTCATTATAAACTTTCCATTCCAGTGGATATTTTTCTATGAAAGAGGGGCAGAGGATTCTACTTCAAATAAGAACACCGCTTAGGGGGAGCCGAAAGCTCTACTAAGCAGGTATGAAGTATGAAGGATGAAGGCTATTGCTTAACGCATTGTAAGCCACCCTGAGTCTCCAGAGAAGGGCGGCATATAAATTAAATTTAAAAAAAAACATGTTTATCCTTCCTGGGGTTTTATCTACCCCTGTTAAACTACAAGAATCAATTGAAAATGCCAAAACCAAGCAACCAAAACAATCTTTAAAAGCATTTATTCAAACTAATAAATAAATAAATAAATAAATAAATAAATAAATAAATAAATAAATAAATAAATAAATAAATCTCTCTTTCTCTCTCTCTTTTTCTTTCTCTCTTTCTCTCTCACTCTTGCCTCTCTCTTTTTCTCTTTCTTTCTCTTCCTCTCTCTTCCTCTTCTTCTTTCTTTTGCTGTTTCTCCGTCTCTCTGAGCTTTGACTCTAAATGCAAAGAAAAATCAGGAACACACACAATCACTCTTTTTATTTTTGAAATAAAAGACATATCTTTCTTTTTCACCATGAATGACACTCAGATACAATATTCAGACTTGTGCTTATTAAAGAACTGAATTACTAATATTGCACGCAGAAAAATAATGGAGCAAGAGGTGTAACAAATTTTATTTAAACAATTTTTCGATGGTTTTCTGTTTCCTATGCAGTCCATTGAACATGTCTTCCTGCAAGCTGCTGAATGAATTATCCTAATGGAGAGGGGATGGTGGGAGTATAAATTGTAGCTCCCTGTAGAACGACTTTAAATATTCTTGTTGAAGATCTGGCTAGTCTTAATATATCAGTAGATAGCAAGGGGGGATTGGTTAAAAATGGTTTATTTCATCTTTGGGCCAGACCTTTTTGTGCTACTGAAAGTTTATGATCATCACTCCTCTCCCACGTTATTTCACCAATTGTGTGTGCTCATGACAGTTCTTTTACTTCAAAATACCACCAAATGTTATTCAGAAGATGCATACCAATTGCCTTTCATGCTAAAAAATAAAATAAAATTACAACCCAGCATAAAGATTTTAGCACTGGTTCCCCTATCTGTCAAGTGCTTCTCAGGTATCGCAATGCTCCATAAATAGATGCATATTTTTTTTTAGTCAACCAGCTGTACACCAGCAAGAAAAAGTCTTGACTCAGAGAATGAAAAACTCGGAGACTGTGATGATATCGTAGCTTTTATATTTGTCTTACAGTTGAACAGATTATATTATATTTTATGAGAATTTGTGGCAGGAAAAGAAAAAAGAGGCATGGAAATGAAGTCCCATGTGAAATTTCTTGAAATTGCCTTTCACCTACTGAATAAATTTGTTATTGATTTTGCTCTTTTGTAGGACTGAAAGGTTAATGAAAACAATTGTGTGGTTTGCAGCTTACAGTTGAGATGATGTAATATATATATTAACTATGACTTGGTGCCTCTTCTGAACACAAACATTCATATTTAGACCTCAGCCTTATGAAAAATTAGCTTTTGTGATGAGGAACTAGCTTTGCTCAGTGACTGACAGATTAATAATGACAGCACTTCTACATTTGTCTCCTTACTGTTCCGGGTTTTTTTCCAATAAAATACTGCACACAATTATTAACTGAACGGGATTATAGAAATGTCTCTATGATATTTAAAACTGTAAGGGAGAGCAGAGAAGGCTACAAGCCAAGATTAAGAAAATGGAAAAGTGTATTCTTATATGAACACATTTCCAAGACACCCCTATTCTTTTCTCAACACATTATCCATAATAAAATACAGCTAATGAATTCTGTATTTATTTATTTATAAAGCCGCCCATCTCACAAAAAAAGTATACAAGTAGAACTTTCAGAATCAAAGGTCATGCATTCATTAGAATGGAGATTGTATGGGAATATAATTCATATGTTTTCTTCCTGCTTTCTTAAATACACGATTGAAATAAAGCTAAATTTGATATACAGTTTGTAATCAGACTCCTGTCCTTGTTGAACGGTTATATGCTAGTACTTTTTGCAATGTACCTTGGATCAGTTGAAAAAACGAGGAGTTGAAGATCTGAGTGTTCTAATGTCTATTTATTGATTTTTATTTATTTATTTATTTTGGTGAGGTAACCTTAGCAAGGTATAATAAATGTGTGAAACAGAGGAAAAGACAAGGATAAATGGCTCTTTCCTAAGCAATAATAATGAAGACACGCCAGCAAAAGGAAACACGGGCTGACGTAATGCTTGCTTAAATTAGTTGTGTCAACTCCCATTGTATTACATTCAGTGGGGTTTAGCTGTGATCACCACTGCATGCATGAGTTTGACTAAATCAATTTACTCTTCCTCTCTTTTGATCTATTGAGGCCCACTGCTGATTGATCGATTGCCTTTCTGTCTCTGGCTTCAGCTGCAAAGGCTCCCAGAGCTGTTTACAGAATAATAAAAACAACAACAACAACAAAAGTCAGATTGTGGCCTTAGGCTTACTATATGTACAAGAGAAAATGGTGAAAGAAAGAGGGAAAGAGATAGAGCCTGGCTATTAATGTTTTATGATCATCAGAATGTCTACCTGAAACTGAAGTGGAGAGCCTGAAGTGACAGAACTCTGATATCTCCTCCTCAGTCAGTCTTAATGCCATGTTCCTCCCAAATAAGACATCCCCTGTTAATAAGCCCAATCAGGCTTTTGGGCACATGGCAATAAGGCCAAGAACTTATTTCAGGGTTCAAAAAATATAAGACAGGGTCTTATTTTCAGGCAAACACAGTAGAACAAATTAGACCCCTCAGATAGTAGCAACTGCAAATTGAGATAGCAATTCTTTGCATTCTACATCAACTTGCATTCTGCTTTTTCACAAGGTATCCAGTTTTCTTTACCTTGTTCACTGCCAGTTCCTTCTCTTTACCACAGGACAATTATTTCAATAGCTGTGTAGGAAGTTAGCACCCACTCCTCTCCTAGGAAAATGAGATATTTTAGGAAATATTAAAAGGGCAGAATATTTCCCCTAAAAGGGAGGCAGAAACTCATCCCCCCCCCACACCTTTGTCAATTGGCCATTAAGGCCTGGGCCAGTCTATTCTACATAACAAAGGTCTACCTCAGTTCTCACTGGTTCTATAGAACCGGTAGTAAAACCGGCAGGATGCTCCATCCACCTACCCCGACATCATCAAAACCCTTCTGTGCATGCGCAGAAGAGAACATGCAAGCAAGCAAAGTGGCCGTGCACATGCGGCCCCACTGCAAACCAGTAGTAAAGGTAAGTAGAACCCACCCCTGATCTATCTCCTTCAGGCAGAGCCATAGTAAGAATTACCCAAAGCTCCTTCATTACATCATCACCCAGAAAAAATTCAACCAAGCTTGGGACAACCTACAAAGTTACCCCTGCATGGCCCGTGGAAGTCTGACAACCAATCAGAATACAAGCTCAAATTCAAAGCCCAACAGGAGGTATAAATCTCTCTCTCTCTCTTATTCATGTGCCTTTTTATGCCCAGGACCTCAAAACCATGTGGTCCTGTCCACCATTAAACCATCTTTTCAAGCAGTCTCCATGTTTCCGGTTTCTTTCTCCCTACTTGGAACTGAACCCAGATGGACATTTCTTCTACCAGCTGCTAAACAGCAATGGTCCACTCTGGGTAGCAAATGAGCAGAGATGTATTTGTTTGATGGGCCAACATCAGACATCAACTCACCAAAGATGGCAGTTCCTGGATGTTTGTTTCTTCTTGTATGCTAAATTAAGAGAACATTCAGGATTATATAATTTAGGAAACTATCAAAACACTCCTTTTTTAAGGCAAAGGAATGATTTAAAATAACTTAATAACAAACTGTTTTGCTTTGGTCATAGTCATATCAGCATTTCTTACCCTAATATCTTTTCTTACCCTAACATTTCTTACCCTTTAATAAAACCATCTTATATTTTTAAAGTTGAATTGTTTCCCAGTAATATTCTAGAATTTGAGGGGAACATAATTATTAAGGGGAAGAGATGAGTACATTACGCTGGAGGAGAAAAACATTGGAGAGATGTGATGGCTCAGTAGCTGAAACACTGGAAAATATGATAATATAGGCACATTTTCTATTGCTTTAAGCCTTCCAGACAAGAAGTACACCCAGAAGAACTAGTTCTACTTTACTGCAAGATGACATTAACAGAATCTTGTGTATCTATCCATTTCTCCACTGTTGCCTTTACAGCCCAAGAAACTAGAAATGATTCCTTTGAAGATGTTTGCCATGTCTATATTTGGTCTGAAAGCTAGTCTGCCTCTTATCTGACTGTTGTCTTCGACTGTGGTTCTTCTCTTTTTCTCCCAAGTTCATTCGTACAGGTTATTACTCTTTGAATGTTATGCTTTAAGATAAATTGCATGAACTTTCAAAATTGAAGGCATGATTTTTATAGAAGTTGAGGGTTACAAAGTGGGAAATTTTGGAGATCCGAAACTGATTTGAGGAAGCCAACTGGGTCCTTCCAGAGCTGAAGAACCTTCTTGGTTGAGAAGTGAAATGCCTTCAAAGAAAAAAAACAGTAAGTTTAGTTGTTTCTTGAAAAAGCACCTTTGGGACAACCATGAGCTGGATGACTGAGAATCTCCATAGATGTCCATGACCCTTGAACCTGGGTTTATTTCTATTGTTGGGCAAAGCAGCCCTTTCAGGAAAACAGCAGAGCTGGGAAAGTCTACTATTAAGGAAATGGGGTGTTGAGCAAAACAGGCTGATTAAGGAAAGATGATTGGGATTTGTCTAGGTTGCAGTTGCCTTATTGGGACTGAACTTGGTGAAGTGGTGTATGAAGCTTCTGTTCTTTGGCTTAGATGGGAATATAGGGGGCTTTGTCAAGAGTCAGGGAGGGTGAGGGGTGAGATTGAAAATTTTTAGCAACCAGTTCTCAGCCCGGTTGCTGGATAGGCATGGCCATGGGAGTGTGGCCTAGTTAGCTTCCTGCACGATGGTGGGGGAGGGGCATTTTCACCCTCCCCAGGTTCCAGAGGCTTTCCTTGAGCCTCCAGGAGGATGAAAACGGCATCCTCCAGGCTCCAGAGGCTCTCCGGAGGCCAGAAATGGGCCTGTTTCTGGACTTCCAGTACTTTCAGTAGGCCCATTTTTTTGCTCTCCCAGAGCCTCCATGCGGGTCCTACACTTACCTGGCATCCAAAACGTGCCACATGGAGACTCCTGGGAGGGGCGGGATGGGGTGGGTGGAGTCAGCCAGTCCTTGCAACTACCAGTTCGGCAAACCAGGTTAAAATTAACATCCAGTTCACCTGAACCAGTTCGAACCAGCTGAATCCCACCCCTGGGGAGGATCCATTTGAATCCTAATAGGATTAGGCAAAGCGAAAAATCTGGCTTTGAATCTGATGATCTTTGCAAAAGAAGGAAGGAAAAAGGGTACAACTCCAATTTTGTTGATTAGATTTATTTAATCCACTACATTTTGTTTTAATAATGAGTTCATCTAAGAGCTGGAATGAATTTATTTTTCCTAAACATTTTTACTATGTACCTGACAAGTTGATTGTATAAATAAATGGTTATACAATATGTGTCAGAAATATTAACTTTCAGGTCCTATCCTAAATTTAGGTCAGCCCTTTTGATGAAAAATATTTGAGAGTTCTTTCCCACAATGGAAAACATTAAATATGTAAAAGAGGAAATTATTTTTTATAGTATTGCCTTTTTTAATTTTGTGTGTGTATCTTACAAATGGAATTTCCCAACCCAGTAGGTAGGATCTGCCTATAATTCTTATTATGCAAGACACTTGGCTGGGATTGATTTCTTTAGCTATGGAAGAACTTAGCGATAAATTATTTTAAAGAACCATAGAGATGATGAAATGGCTTTACATGAATTCTATTAGAGTTCAATATGGAGAAAATTTCAAGAGGCTTTTGTGAAAGGAGAGACAATATTTAGAAATGTAGGATATGGAAGGTCAAATTTCATATACTGATCACATTAAACTTTGTAGTAGTTTTGTCTACAATAGACAGATATTTTGATACCATACAAAAGAATCCAGAAGGCTATTATGCATATTTCTCCAGTGTTATTTCAGAAAGGTGTGTATGTGTGTGTGTGTGTGTGTGTGTGTGTGTGTGTGTGCCTGAGCATGGGGATTGACTTTTTAAAATTACATTTGTATTGCATTTTAAAATCTTTGTTAGCCACCAAAAGCATTGGTGAGATGGATGGCAATATAGAATGAATGAATGAATGAATGTATGTATGAATGAGCCATTCAAGAGTAGTTCTCCTCATTCTAGTAAGCAGGTCAATAATAATCTCATGGTGAGTTGTTGAAAAATCTTTAAAAAATAGTAATGATGTACTGAAATCCTTTACAATTAGAAGTTCATCAGTTTGATGCAACCATCAGTTCAGCTATTGCCACATATTAAAACTAACTAAGAAAGACAATCAATGTAATATAAGCAAAACCATCCAAGAAGATCTTTTTACAAAATGCATAGGTTTAGAAAGCAATGCATTTATATATACCATATTTTTCAGACTATAAAGCACTCCGGATTATAAAACGCACCTAGCTTTTGGGGAGGAAAACAAGGGAAAAAAACCCCTGCCTCTCAGCAATTTACCTCCTTGCAGTAAACAGCACACCCTGACTTAGCATGAGCAGCTGATTGGTGGTTGGATCTGCCTCCAAGAATACCGCCTATCAGCTGTTCCAGGCTGTGGGGATTGTTGCCGCTCATTGGAGCCATTGCTGCCATCGCTACTGCCATCTATTGCCATCTCCATGTGCCCCATTTTTGGCCTCCATGCATCCCGTTTTCCACCTCCATGTGCCACATTTTCAGTCTCCACGTGTCTCATTTTTGGCCTGTTCCAAGCAGTGGGGATAGGCAGCAATGGCCTGGAATGGGCCAAAAATGGGGCATGCAGAAGAGGTGATAGGTGGCAGTGGTGATGGGTGGTGATGGTGTGGTGGCAATCCCTTCAGCCTGGAACAGCTGATCGGTGGCATTCCGGGAGGCAGATCCAACCACCAATCAGCTGCTCATGCTAAATCAGGTTGTGTTGAAGCTGACCAGGCTATTTGCTGTTTGCTGCAAGGAGGCAAATTCCTGGGAGATAGAAGTGAAGAGTGGGGGCCAGCGGGTGGGTGGGGCTTCAGCAACATTCGCTCTATAAGACAAGACACATTTCCATCCACTTGTGAGGGGGGTGGAGTGCATCTTAAACACTGAAAAATACGGTCGGGGTGTGTGTATTTGTGTATATCAAATTTATATTTAGCTGATAAAGAAATAAAGGGAGAGTAGTATAGAGTTATTTCAAGCTATTTAGCTCTCCTCTGTTAGCCATACCCTTACTTGGATTCGAATTTGGATTGCCTGCATGTTAGGCAGTTGTATTAACCTCTGAGCTGCAAGTTCTCCTCCCTTCATCAGCTTGAGCCAGGGGAGAGATTAAGTGTTTTAACCTGGTTACACCTGGTCTACCCCAGCGTGCATACTGCATATATATATATATATATATATGTAGGTCTTTGGTTATTCGGGTCTTCTCCCGCGTAAAATTGGAAGTATCTTGGTGATGTTTCAACGAAGTCTCATTCGTCATCTTCAGGCTGGTGTTCTCGGCTTCGTGCTTCCTGGAGCAATGTGAGATTGCAGCTGACCCTTCCTTTTAACTGCTAGTGGGGGTGTGAGCTGATTGGGTGGGAGCTTGGCTGTGTTCTGATTGGGTGAAGGTGTGTTCTGATTGGTAAGGGGCTTGGCTTGGATCACCCCTCTCACCTGTCATTGCCAACCTCTATATGGAGCACTTTGAAACCCAAGCTCTAGAAAAATCCGATCACAAACCGAAACTCTGGCTCAGATACGTAGACGACACCTTCATAATCTGGCCACATGGGAAAGAAAAACTGGACAACTTCCTCACACACCTCAACAGCCTACACCCCAAAATACAGTTCACCATGGAAACGGAAACAAACAAACAACTTCCCTTCCTGGATGTCTTAGTCTACAAGAAATCTGATGGCTCCCTAGGACACACTATCTACCAGAAGAAAACACACACAAACCACTATCTGCATGCACTCTCACACCACCACCCAGCCCAGATTAACTCTGTAGCCAAGACACTCATCTACAGAACAAAACGCTTAGCTGACGAACAACACCTAAAAACCGAACTACACACTCTCCCTAACGTACTAACATCCAATGGATTCCAAAGAAACAAGATTACCAACCTAATCCAAAAAGAAACCCCCACTAAAATTCAAGAGAGAGAACAAGAAAACGGCAAAGCCCTCCTCCCATACATAAAAGGCACCACAGACAGAATAAGCAAAATCCTCCAGAAACATAACATCAAGACAGCATTCTGCACAAACCGAAAAATATCCACCATCCTGAGGAACCCCAAAGACAAAATTGAGTTAGAAAATCAAGGAGTATATGAAATCCCATGCACCGCCTGTCCCACCACATACATCGGACAAACCAACAGAAGAATAAGTGCACGCATTGAAGAACACAAAAACTCAGTCAAAAAAGAGGAACCAACTTCTTCCCTGGTCCAACACTTTAAAGCCACAGGACATGAAATTGACTTTAAAAAGACCAGAACCATCGCCAAAACTGAACACTTTAATGACAGAATAATCAGAGAAGCCATTGAGATAGAAAAACGCCCACACAGCATGAACAAACGAGACGATACCTCCCGCCTACCAGCCATTTGGAAACCCGCCCTTATTGACAAACAAGTACCTAACACGATGAATGACACCAGACCCACACTCACAAGAGCCACACAGGATGTCACCACCATACATCCACGCAGAAAGCAGACTCAAACCCACACTGATAATGAGGCACGACCAAGGACCAGAAGCCAGACCGCAGCTGCATCATTAGCCACTTTTAACCCCTCCAATCCATACATGAATCAGACCAACACCCTCCATGAAAAGCTCTCACAACCACTAACATGAAGCCAAACAACAACAACGCAGCTCACCAGCTCAAATCCTCCTGCAACTCAGACTAAGCCGAGCACAATCAAGCCCCCACCCAAACAGAACACACCCCCAGCCAATCAGAGCACAACCAACCCCCCATCCAATCAGAGCACAGCAAGCCCCTAACCAATCAGAACACACCTCCACCCAATCAGAACACAGCCAAGCTCCCACCCAATCAGCTCACACCCCCACTAGCAGTTAAAAGGAAGGGTCAGCTGCAATCTCACATTGCTCCAGGAAGCACGAAGCCGAGAACACCAGCTTGAAGATGACGAATGAGACTTCGTCGAAACGTCGCCAAGATACTTCCAATTCTACACGGGAGAAGACCCGAATAACCAAAGACCTACATATATATATATATATATATATATATATATATATATATATATATATATATATATATATATATATATATATATATATATATATATATATATATATATATATATATATATATATATATATATATATATATATGTCTATTTTCTTATTTTTCGTAGGTTTTATATGTATTTTTCTTTAAGCCAGGTTTTTCCTACGTAACCAAGATTCTTCTGCAAGCCTAGTTGAGTGAAATCACATTCACTACTTTTTGGGTGAAGTGAATGTGATTTCACTCAACTAGGCTTGCAGAAAAATCTTGGTTACGTAGGAAAAACCTGGCTTAAAGAAACACACACACACACACACACATATGATGAGTGTCAGGTTTCGAGGTTGTCTCAAATAAATTGCATTTCAAACAAAGTCTTTGATGAAAAAACTCTCATTTATTAAGCACGACATTCTAGCTTCTACTCATCGTAGCCAACACTGACTTCCAACCCAAAACCCTCCCTTTCCTTCCCCCACTCGTCTGCACTCATTGGCCATCTTCCAAGTCACTCTACCACTAATCTACTGCTTCAGCTCAAAGGAATTTCCCCTCTCCCATCTCCTAGGGGATATTATCTCCAGGGAAAATAAGTAGGTGAAAAGTCAACCGTCCCTTTCCAGACGCCTCCGCTTCTCCTTCTTATGTCAGCAACAGAGTAAATGCAGCTGGACGTGCTGACAATGAGGACTAAAAAGTCTGAAATAGATCTATCTTAGTCTCCCAATGGGCAGCAGAGTGCTTGCTGGCTGCCAGAAAAAAAGCCTAGAAACTAGTGGATTGTGATTTCACTGAACTAGGGCTGCATATAAATCTTGGTTTATGTAGGAAGAACCTGGCTAAAGAGAAATACACATAAAGCCTACGAAAAGGAAAGAAAACAAATATATGTATATTCATACAGTATATGTATGAAATAAATTCCAGTCTGATAAATGAGACAGAAGACCAGATTAGTCTGTGTGGAAAATGAAGTAAGATATGGAACTGGTACTCAAATTATAGGCGCATTGTTACTCACAGATGCTACTTTGGGGACTCAGATGTCCTATTAAGTTTGCTATCTGTACAGATCTCTCAAGCTGAGATGGCACAAATTGGACTAATTAAAAGTACGTAAAGAAATGTCTTCTACAAACCTATATCTCAGTGGTTCTCAACTTGTCATCACAGGAGATCCACGAAGGCTTGAAGAAATGTTATGATTTAAATCTTGAGTAATCTTGATGGTCTGTGGCCACAAAAGTTTTTCAAGGAGTTTCTGGTAAAGAAAAGGATTGAGAACCACTGCTCGATCTAATTATTTTCCATAGCATAGGTAGACATATTATTTTTTATGATGTTTTCTTTAGAAAAACTTGTTCAGATATAAATAGCACTAATTTTCCTGCCAACTTAATTACCATTATTAAGTTTCACTTAAAATGAAAAAAAAATCCACCCTGTTGATGCCGCATACAAAATAATTATCAAATCATTACCCTGAGCTGGACCCCGTGAAGAAAATGCAGTCTTTGGAGATACAGAACTAAAATTCATTCATACACCAATAGTTAAATTCTAATCACATTTCCTGAGACGACAGTTTCTGACAGAATGGGGAGTTCATTTTCCTGAAGACAGTCAGTTGATAAATATGAAATGCTCTTGGCAGATTTTGTAATTTCCAGCTTTTGAAAACCTTCAGAGTGTGGAGTGGCAAAAAAGGGGCTGCAATAGACTCAGATTTGAATTGTGCATCAACTTTATCAACTGTACAATATATTTCAAATGCAGAGGCACAAATCTTGGTGCCTACATTTGGGCAAGACAGAAAGTTTGTAATCACAGAAATGTTGCCAGCCATGTCCAACCATAATTTGATTGCTTATCCTTTCATATTAAACAGGTTGAGACAAGGCTGGTTTATAGAACATATTAGAAAACCTGTAATGCCCCATTATTTGCCAGTCCATAGGACTGAACATCCACTTTTAAATATAATATCTTTTGGATTGAAAGTTGGACAAAAAAATTAAACTGCTGATATTCATCTCCCAATTTCCGGAAAGTTTTATTCCCTTGAATAAATGTTTTTAAAGATTGTTTTGGTTGCTTGGTTTTGGCATTTTCAATTGATTCTTGTAGTTTAACAGGGATAGATAAAACTTCAGGAAGGATAAACATGTTTTTTTTAAAAAAATAATTTATATGCCGCCCTTCTCCGGAAACTGAGGGCGGCTTACAATGTGTTAAGCAATAGCCTTCATACTTTTGTATATACCTGCTTAGTAGGGCTTCCCCCCCCCCCCAAGTGGTGTTCTTTTTTATACAAAGTCATCTTATTGCCCCCACAATCCGGGTCCTCATTTTACCTACCTCGAAAGGATGGAAGGCTGAGTCAACCTTGAGCCTGGTGAGATTCGAACTTGCAGTAACTGCAGGCAGCTGGTGTCACTTTAACACCACTGTAAGCTGCTGCGCCACCAAGGCTCTTAATGTTAATATACCCTCTTTGAAAGAATAGTTAAATTATGGAAAAATGCCTCAGTATTTAAATTACCTTGTATCAAGAAAAATAAATTTAAGTTTAACTGGAAACCATTTTTGGATGATAATCTTGTACATTCACGTTACATCCAAAACTTGGATTTCAGAGTTTATATATCTTTTATATATTGTATCTATTATAATACAGATTTAATGCATCTGCTATAGATTATAGTTTTCTTTTAATAACTTGAACTGTGTTAAGCAACATTTTTAGTTGAAAGTTCAACACAGGTAGATGGATTTTGATTAGAAATTGGATACAAAATATTTTATAATGCTATAAAATTCTAGTGATAAATTAGAAGAGTGTTTTTCAAACTTGGCATGTTTTTTTGTAAATGTGGAATTCTGGGAGTTGAAGTCCACACATCTTAAAATATCATTTTATGTGTAATCTCTCTGTATCTATCAGGTATGCCTATATCTGATTTTTAAAAAAATCTATAGCACCTATTTTTATATTCTTTTAAAATATGTAGCAATGGAACGTAAACAATAAGATAAATATGCCTTTGATATTTTTACAATATATTTCAAAACAGTGGCTATAACGTTCAGCATTTATCTATAGCTAAAAAATTCACTTTATCTTAATAATTTTCCTCTTTTAAGATCTCATGGAAACAATAATAAATAGAAGAATAATTTGTTAGGTTTATATACCATAAGGAGCAAAAGCAAAAGCTGAACCTTCCTCACCCAAGCAAAATGATGGCTAAAATTTGATTTTAGAAAGTTATTAATAGACTAAGGCTGGATTTAATAACATTTGAAATATAAGAATACTTCCCGCAGGAAACGCCAATCTTTGCAAATGGGAGAAAAATAACATTATGAGACTTTGAAGACTGGACATTAATGCCATCAAAAGGAAGTGAAAGGGATAGATAGATAGATAGATAGATAGATAGATAGATAGATAGATAGATAGATAGATGATAGATAGATAGATAGATAGATAGATAGATAGATAGATAGAGATAAAATTTATATTTGCTGATAAAGAAATAAAGGGAGACTAGTATATATCTATTTCAAGCTATTTAGCTCCTATCAGCTAAATATAATATAGATTTGATACAAAATAGTTTGTCGTGAAAGCAACTTCCTGAGGGTTCCTGGATTGGAACTGAAAGGCGAAAGGGAAGCAGTATGCTCCCTCCCGTATTGGGGTAGACCAGGTGCTTCGATAGAAAAAAAACACTATATATATTATTGGACAAGACTGAATTTGATTCAAATGTGGATTTAAAAAATATAGGCCAATGATGGCTAACCTTTTTGTCGTCACGTGCCAAAAGCCGGGGCCATGCAGGGGGGTCATAGGCATGCGTGCCCACACCCATAATTCAATGATACCCCCCCCCCCCGTGTTTGCGCTACTCCTGCTTTTGGCACACGACGGCAAAAAGGTTACTGGTGGGCCTGGAAGTCCTGTTTTTTGCCCTCCCCAGGCTCCAGAGGCTTTCTTGGAGCCTGGGGATGGCAAAAATGGCCTTCCCCATCCCCTCCATGGCTCTCCGTAGGCTGGAAACCTCCCATTTCCTGACTTCCAGTAGGCCCAGAAGACCCAAAATCAACTGGCCAGCGAGCACATGCATGCTGGAGCTGAGCTAGAGCAATGCTCATGTGCCCACAGATATGGCTCCGTGTGCCACAGGTGCCATAGGTTCATCATCATGGAGGTGCCATAGGTTCGTCATCATGGATATAGGCTATAAGAAGGTTATAGGATTCAATCTGGGTCAGTCACAGGGACTAAAGGTTTGGTCTTCTGAGTTTTTGGACTCAGTGCTAGAGCCATTTGTATTGTTTCATTCATTCATTCATTCATTCATTCATTCATTCATTCATTCATTCATTCGTATAAGAAAGTTATGTACAAATATACAGACAGAATAATGACTTGGATGATTTATCTCTAACGAACTTACAAAAAATTTTTTTAATGTTGTCAGTGACTTCATGAGAAGTATTAAAGAGATTTTTTTTTTAAAAAAATCAAATGATTGGATATTGCCTGAAGTGGTTAAAGACAATGATCACGGACTAGAAAATATGTCCTATGGAGAGCAATTAAAGGAACTGAGAGTGCTAAAATCTGAGAAGGCAAGGCTGATGGAAAAATGTGTGTGTGCCTTTGAATAAGCGTTGACTCATAGTAACTACCTGGACACATCCCTGCAATGTTCTTGGTAACATTTGAGAAGTGGTTTGCTACTGCCTCCTTCCTCAGGACCTGTGGTGATGTAGTGATTAGAATGCAGTATTGCATGCTAACTCTGCCCACTGCAAGGAGTTCGATCCTGACTGGCTCAAGGTTGACTCAGCCTTCCATCCTTTTCAAGTCAGTAAAATAAGGTCCCAGGTCATTTGTGGCAATATGTTGACTCTGTAAACTGCTTAGAGAAGGCTATAAAGCACCATGAAGCAGTACCTAAGTGCTATTGCTATTAAGTGTGTAATAGATATGTTGTTATTTCTACTAACCCTTAATGGAGTTTTGCTGACTAGGAAGGAAGGTGGGGTTTTGAAGTTGTTTAAAAAGAATGAGGTTAGATATGCGAGATTTTTTTTGTTGCGTTTGAAATTATGATACCAAGATGTTAAAGTTATGTATACTTGCTGGGATAGAAGAGAGCAGTTTCTTCTTCCTCCTCCTTCTCCTCCTTCTCCTCCTCCTCTTCTCCTTCTCCTTCTCCTTCTCCTTCTCCTTCTCCTTCTCCTTCTCCTTCTCCGCCCCCTCCCCCTTCTTTCCACATTCTATCCTTTTTCTCTTTTATAGTCTGTATTAGTTTTATCTGTATCTGTAATTCTTTGTGTTTGTGAGTGCATGTGTCTCTGTGTGTGCGTACATCAATCAATCATTTCCCTTAATTTGCCCTACATGAAAACAATAAGGACAGCAGCAGCAATCAGGTTTGTTATAGTGGCAGAAGAAGGCTTAGCAGTCAGGGCATCAAATTTTATGCCAGCATACTTTTCTGCTGTCTCAGGGACTTGCGAATCATGCTTTAATGTGGCCATCTGGCTGTGATTCCAGTGAGCAAGAACTAATGCGGTGTGTAAATCTTGGGTATGATCCTTGCATTGGCAATCTCCCATTTGCGAGGTGTGACAGGAGTTAGCCTTTCCATATGTTGTGTCCAATGAAGGTGCATTATATAGCATTCTAACTAGGACTCTGTGATCTGCTAATTTATGAAATGCCAACTGAAACAGAGCTTTTGTGGCACTGCTTGTTTGATTAGAGACTGGATTATTTTCACTCATGTAAGGATCATAATTTCAATAGATTGTGGTTAGCAGCTGCAGAAAATTCGACATGTTTAAGAGGCTGACTCACATAATAATATTGCTTATGTGACTGTTTACCTAAAATGGCCAAGTAACAGGAACATTTGTTGTTGTTGTTAGTTGCGAAGTCATGTCTGACCCATCACGACTCCCATGGACAATGTTCCTCCAGGCCTTCCTGTCCTCTACCATTCCCCGGAGTCCATTTAAGTTCATGCAGACTGCTTCAGTGACTGCAACATTACAGTGGAAATATAAAATATAGCAATAGCAATAGCACTTAGACTTGTATACTGCTTCACAGTGCTTTACAGCCATCTCTAAGCTGTTTACAGGGTCAGAATATTGCCCCCAGCAATCTGAGTCCTCATTTTACCCACCTCGGAAGGATGGAAGGCTGAGTCAACCTTGAGCCGGGTAAGATTTAAACTACCAAACTGCAGTCAGCAGAAGTAGCCTGCAATACTGCACTCTAACCACTGCACCATCATAGCTCATATAAACTTATTTGCCTTCTTAGAAAGGCCCAACTGAGTGATACAATTCAGAAAAAAACAAATTTGCACTCGAGTCAGAGCACTGAAGTGCTTCCAAGTTTAGAACAGCGGCCCCCAACCTTTTGGGCACCAAGGGACCGATTCTGTGGAGGATGTAGTTTCATGTGCTGCCTGCAGCTCGTGGATGGGATTTCACTTCTTTGCACGGCCTGATGCCAGTCCATGGACTGGAGGTTGGGGACCTCTGATTTAGAGCACTGCTTTGATGCTTTGTGTTAACATTCTGGCAAAGATCCTGCTGTAGAATACCTGATGAAAGCTATTCTAATACATATAAAAATCAAATTTTAGTTAAGCCCTGAACATCAGGTGTAGGCGAGGAGGTCTCATGATTAAATGCGAAGTAGACCTTATTCCTCTTCCCTTGCCTTCCTAAAATCTGTTTATTCCTTAGCGTCATGGCATGTAATTAGAAAAACTGAATCAACACCACCATAAATGAGAACTTTACTCTGCTGTGGGCATTCCAATGACCATTAGATGGCATGAAGAAATGAGATTTTTGTCCCCTTACCCCACATTTTCTGCTGCATCCAGTAGCTTTCTAGATTTTTTTGACAACCAGTTACGATAGCTCTGTACTACACTGTAGATTTTCTTGCATTTAATGAGAACAGAAAGTTACCACCTGTGTTTAGGGCATGTCTGAACTGAATCATGTGATGACCAGTTATTGACACTCTTAAAATATGAGGAGTAACCTCTGCAGGATCAGTGACATTAAAAAAAGAAAAAGAATATTAGGAAATGTTGTACAATCCACCTTGAAACGATGCTTGTTTGAATTTGACCTGACCCATGTCCAACCTCAAGTGGCATATTTTGTGTGCTTTTAAGAAGAAAAAGAAAATATGTAAGTATCTAATTTATTATTGAAACAAAGTTGCTGATACCGCTGTTTTGCCTTAGGCATCAATATATCTTGAGACATCTCTGGCTGGAACAGTTCACGGGAGCAAAAAATCTCTTCTTCATTTGCCGCAGCAAAGCTCAATAGCTGGTAAACAAAACAGCAGCTTCCTCCAGCGAATTATTCAACAGCATGACTCAGACCCATGTTAGACTTTTAATGTTGCAGGAGTTTTGTTTTTCCAGAATACTGTAAAAATGAAATTAATGTAAATGTTTACCTAAGTGGTTTTTTACCTCAGTTAGACCAGTCTATCGGGGCAACGTGGTCTACCCCAATATGGGACGGTTCATACTGCTTCTGCTTTCAGCCCCAAGTCCAGGAGCCTTCGCAGGCAGTTGCTTTTGCTTTTACTATTATAAATTCAAACACAAAAATAATTTGTTGTGAAAACAACTGCCTGCGAAGGCTCCTGGATTGGGGCTGAAAGGTGAAATCGGAAGCAGTATGCTCCAACCCATATTTGGATAGACCAGGTTGCCTTGATAGACCAGTCTCTCCGAAAAAACACTTAATCTCTCCCCTGGTATAGCCAAAAAAGTGAGGAGAGCCTGCAGCTTAGAGGTTAATACATCTACCTAATATGCAAGTAGCTCAGGTTTGAATCCCAGAAGGGTATGGCTAGCTAATGAGAGCTAAATAGCTTGAAATAGATCTATACTTTGTTGTTGTTAGTCGGGAAGTTGTGTCTGACCCATCATGACCCCATGGAAAATGTTCCTCCAGGCCTTCCTATCCTCTACCATCCCCTGGAGTCCATTTAAGCTCACGCCGACTGCTTCAGTGACTCCATCCAGCCATCTCATTCTCTGTTGTTCCATTATTCTTTTTCCCTCAATTTTTCCCAGCATTAGGCTCTTCTCCAGTGAGTCTTTCCTTCTCATTAGGTGGCCAAAGTATTTGAGTTTCATCTTCAGGATCTGGCCTTCTAAAGAGCAGTCAGGGTTGATCTCCTAGATCTATACTAATCTCCCTTTATTTTTTTGTCAGTAAATATAAATTCAAACGTAAATGTTTACCATTCATCAGTAGCCACCTCTGGGGCCAATTATTTTTATATCAGACATTAACCTAGTACTTTTCAGTTCTCAATACTTTTCAATTTTTTGTCAGTTTCCTCTGATTGTTTGCTTTTCTTTCCATCATAGCTTTAATCATTTATTAATGTTGCTTGTTGTTCAGACTAACAGTGGGAATAGCAACCGGTAATTTTACATTGTCTCCCCTAATTATAATGGTTGCTTTTTATGTTTGCATGCTCATGTCAAACATGGTACTCTTATGTATTATGAAGAGACAAAAATATTGATAATTAAAGATAATTAATTGCTTTAAAAGTAATGAATTAGGAATGAGGCAATCTTCCTCTTTAGAGAAGAAGACAAGGCTATTAATCACTGATTCTATCGCTTTGCTCAAGAAGCAAACAGGAAATTTCTAATTAAAAGAATAAGAACCCCCAAAATCTTCAATCTTCTTTGTCAGAACAGTCTAACATTACTGTTGTGTCACTCTTTAAAGATAATGCAAACTATTAACTTTTGTTTTGGTATTCTTGCACCCATTCACTTAAAAGCAGCCTGTAAAATGTTCTGGGTTGGTTTTTTTTTTTAAATTTAATCTTATCTACTTTTTTTCTGATTATTTCTTTCCTGATGGAATGTGCACACCATTTTTATCATATGAAAATGAGCACAGCCTTTGATTGTAGCAAACTGAATATTGGAACACCCATGAAGCAGATTATTCACAGTTTTCATGCTATATTTATGAAAGTAGCATTTTAACATTATATTGAGTTATACTTTGTACAATGGGGGTATATTTTATATACAAGGATGGGTATAGATCAGTGGTGAGTTGCCCCCAGTTCAAACCAGTTCGCAAGAACCGGTAGTAAAACTGGCGGAAGGCCCCATCCACCACTCCGGATGTTGTCATCAGCTTTCTGATGGTCTATTTTATTAATAATGGTCTATTTTATTAATAATGCTTATTAGCTATTTAAATTTTGTAAACTGCATTCCAGAACCAAAGTATCAAATGACATAAATTACATTACATAAATAACATTAAATCTAAAAATAGATGCATAAACTGATTGCCTAGAAGTTTCCCCTATTTTTAAACAATGAAAGTAAATAAGTCAACTTAAATGGCAATTCATTGATGTTCCTGGCAAACATTATTCCATTGGGAAAGCAATCAATATGTTTGTGTTGCTGATTGAAAACAAAACATCTACTTGAAAAGGAGGATGATTGCATAAACAGCTTTTCCATGTTTATACATTGCAACGTCACAATCCAGTTATTACAAACGTTTGGTGTCACAGTTTGCCAATCCTTTCTAGACAGATGGATATAGATGGCTGTTTTACTAGAGGGCATAAAGGAAAAAAAAATCCGTTTAACTCTACGATGCTACTGTGTTTCCCCAAAAATAAGACCCTGTCTTATATTTTTTTGAACCTTGAAATAAGTGCTTGGCCTTATTGCCATGCGCTCAAAAGCCCAATTGGGCTTATTATCAGGGCATGTCTTATTTTGGGGGAAACAGGGTATCTCTAACTGTGATATTGGACCACATTTCCCCTCCTAAAGCATTATGGAATGTATTTTCCATATGGACAAACTGGCTGGAAGTGTACTGAGATTGATTCTATCTGTGCATCCCTCTGGAGTTGGTAAATAAATGGATCTTAAAGTAAGCAGCAACTTAAAACAATTTTTTCAGGGAACCTGCATGAAATTGTGAAGTTTTGACACAGGAACAGGATGGAAGAATTTTCCAAAATGGTAAAACATATTTCTCCTAGTAAAATCTTACAGGTAGTCCTCGACTTATGACTGGTTCATTGGTAATCATCCAGAGGTACAATAGAGCCCCCGCTCCCAAGGTTTTTATGACCCGGATTTGAAGTTCTGATGGCTGGCTCTCTCCCATTTCACATGATTGTAGTTTGGGTACTTGACAACAGGTCCACATTTATGGCTTTTTGCAGAATCCCATTGTCATGTGGCCGTGATTTATGATTTTTTTTTTGTCGGAGATTGGTGTTGACTTCTGGTTTCTAGAACACCCTCCCCACCCCAAGGAGGACAATGGATTTGCTTAAGGATGGCAACTGGACTTGACCATTAGTCTAATACAGTGGTTCCCAACCTCTTTTTGGCCATGCCTCACCTAAGCATCCCTAAAATCCTGATGGCCCCCACCCCAGACATATAATTCTTACTATTCAAAAAGTGACTTCTACTCATGTAGAGGCAACCTAAAAGGCAATTAACTTGGTTTAAACAAGGTTCCAATCACCCCCATTAAAAATAAATTTTGCCCCCCTGTGGGGCATGGGCCCCATGTTGGGAACCACTGGTCTAATAGCAGGTTCTGTCATCAGTCATGAAATTGAGAAGAATTTGGTGGGCACCTCCTTGGGGAACAAGGTGGACTTCTGTGAGACCTTATCACTGTAAATATCCATGTCACAGCTTTGTACATAGAAATGGTGAAAACAAAAGATATAAGAACTATGGTATTGCTGCTTTTTAATATCCAAGGGCCTTCCTCAAACCTTTCTTGAGGTTAAATTTAATTGAGAAAGATTGCCATTTTTTTTCATATTTTTGCCATTAAAGTGCAAGTTATTCTCTCTCTCTCTTCCTCTCTCCCTCTTTCTACCTAGCCATCATCTATCTATCTATCTATCTATCTATCTATCTATCTATCTATCTATCTATCTATCTACCTAACCTACCTACCTACCTACCTACCTACCTACCTACCTACCTACCTACCATTATCTATCTATCTATCTATCTATCATCTATCTATCTATCTATCTATCATCATCTACCTACCTACCTACCTACCATTTATTTTTATCTACCTACCTACCTACCTACCTACCATGTATCTATCTATCTATCATCTATCAATCATCTCTCTCTCTCTCTCTCTCTCTCTCTCTCTCTCTCTCATCTATCTAGCTATAAAATAACTAACTAACTAACTAACTAACTAACTAACTAACTAACTAACTAACTAACTAACTAACTTTTGGCTTGTCAGAACCTTCTTTATTTGTAACATGGCTTTATTTATATGAAACTCAGGAGGAAATCTCTTTTTACAGTGGTCAGTGGCCACTCTATTGACAAGCATATCACAAATCAAATATATAAGATGAACCTCAAATGAATTACATAAGACTTATTTGCCTAAAGATCATCATCTCCTCGTCCTTTCCCCTCCCTCCTTCTTAAATCAAATAACAGATTGAAAGAAAGAGAGACCTAATTCTTCCACAGTTGGACTCCCAGATTGCTCCACTCCAGAAATGCCACATAACCAGAATTGCTGGTTATTTGTCAAACTTTGTGACAAACAGCCAGCAAATACAAAACTAATCACCAGCAAATAATGCTAAGTGAGGCTGAACCTGGGTAGCGTTTGAATGGGAAATTTCAAGTGTAGTCCAAACTTCATTATTTCCACCTGAAAGTAATAAGGCTAAGGCTAGACTTCAAAGTTAAATAAAATCCCAAAAGCAAACCATTTTTGTGCTGTTTCTAAGAAAACTACATAGTTGCATCTAGGATGTCCCATGAAGAACTTATGCTATCTCAAAGGAGACTAACTTTTATTTGATGGTGAGATTTGCCCTCTCTTTTGGCTGGAGAATAAATTCTGTTTGAAATCTCTGAAATCCATGTAAAGGATTGAAGTGACTATTGGAATATTAATTGCAGATAGAAATCACTTCCTTGTCTAAATCTGTATGCTAATGCTAAAACCTAGGGTTCTTTTTTAATGTGCCTCCCTCAAACTCCCACTACTTATATAACTTTAATGGGCCTTCGGGGTTTAATAAAATGGACGAAGGTAGTATTTCATTTACATTTACATTATTGATAATTAGGAAGTTTGTAGCACTTGGTATGTTCTGGGAATGTATAAAGTACAGTAAGGAGAAATTGGGCTCCTTACATTAAAATGTTAAAACCCACCACTTTAAGAACTGCCATGCCTATGGGTTTTTCAAGCTTTTCATAATTATTGTCATGTTGCCGTTAAAATTCTGTCTGAACTTTCATTAAATCCCATCTGTCTGAAGGATTTATGAGACTGATCAATTCCATGGGCTGAGAGTTGATTTACAAGTGTTCTTCCCAGGAGACAGATTTTCCAGGTGTTTTTGTTTCTCTATGTTCTCTTCTGTTGTAATAAGATTTTTAAAAACGCATCAATCCCACCTTTTCATTTAGGCTTTCCAGCAGGAATTTTCCAGCAAAAGGCATTGATCTTTAATGAATAAAACAATCAAAAGACAAAAACAAAACAAAAATATTATTGATAACCTGCCCTCTACCAGAACATGGATTCTTTGGCAATGAATCAATTATGTAGCAACCACATTAGTTTCCGTGCATTTCTCTTTACAAGGCTAGAGATAAGATTCTAATTTTAGAGGACATTGATTTCCTGTCTGACCTCCACACCAGTTTCCATAACGGTTTTCTTTAAATACTAAAAAAAAAAAAAAAACCAAAAAAAAAAAAAAACACCCAAGAGTATATTGGAAACTGGGCTGTGAGTAGGCCTGGCCTGGGAGAATTTCTTAAATCCTGCAATATTTTTCCAATGTTTGGATGGAAACTGGATGGATTTTTATTTTAAATAAAAATCAACAGAATAACAGAGTTGGAAGGGACCAAGGTGGCATGTGGAGCCACCTCTGCGGGCATGCGAGCTGATGCCCAAGTCAGCTGCACCGTGCATGCCCACGTACTTTCCGCATGCAGGGGGGCATGGGGGGCATGGGGGTTGCATGCGCTGGGACGGGGCCTGCGGGAGGGCATTGCATTATGGGTGTTGCCTCGTACGCATCTCACTTTCAGCACCCGAGAAAGAAAAGGTTTGCCGGCACTGCCCTACACAATTTCTGACAAACGGCAGTCCAATCTCTTCTTGAAAGCCCCCAATGATGAAGCTCCAACAACTTCTGAAGGAGCCTGGAATAGCTCAGCAGACTAATGCACTGTAATTTAACTCCAGCTGTCTGCAATTAGTAAGTTCGAATCTCAAGGTTGACTCAGCCTTCTATCCTTTCTAAGGTAGGTAAATTGAGGACCCAGTTTGTGGGGGCAATAAGCTAACTTTGTAAAATATACAAAAGTATGAAGGCTATTGCTTAATGCATTGTAAGCCGTCCTGAGTCTCCAGAGAAGGGCGGCATATAAATCAAATTTAAAAAAAACAAAAACAAAAACAAAAAAAAAAATTTCTGTTCCATGGGTTGATTGTTCTCACTGTCAGAAAATTCCTCCTTATTTCTAGGTTGAAACTCTTCTTGATCAGTTTCCATCCATTATTCCTTGTCTGGCCTTTGGGTGCTTTGGAAAATAGCTCCTCTCTGTGGCAGCCTGTTAAATACTGGATCACTGCTAGCATGTCTCTCCTGGTCCTTCTCTTCACTAGACCAGCCATGCCCAGTTCCTGTCACCATTCTTCATATGTTTTAGTCTCCAGTACCCTAATCATCCTGGTTGCTCTTCTCTGCACTTTTTCTAGAGTTTCAACATCTTTTTTTACAGTGTGGTGACCAAAACTGGATGCAATATTCTAGGTGTGGTTTTACACCTTACATCTGCATCAGGCCATTGGTCCATTTGGACCAGTGTTCTGTATCATTATTATAAGGATGTGTAAAACTCATGTGCTCCTTCCTCTATTACTTTCTACTGACCCGTGTTTAATTTTCCTGCCACTGCAAGTAATAGAAGGGAGACTTTAAAACAAGTGAACTGAGAGTTAAAAATATTTTACTGTCTTCCCTTCTATTCGACAGGCTACAACTAGCAGGTTTCTGAACTTTTTGAAGCACTTTAGTATCAGAATGGGTACCAGAATTTTGTGTAAATATATTTATATATATAGGTACTCTGAACTTAAAACATACAGGTAGTCTGTGCTTAACAATGCTAATTGTGATCAGAATTTCCATTGCTATGTGATGTCATAAATCATGATATCACAAGCATACTGCTTAGTGATGGCAGTTTTGGCAATCCATCCTTGTCATAAGCAAGAACTGTGTTGGATGTTAGGGTTAGAGTTAGGGTCATGGCTGGAATTTTGAGGACCATTCATTCAATACCATCACAAATTTGAACAGTTGTTCAATGAGTGGTCATTAAATGCAGACCACCTGTTAATAAAAAAAATTGGATTGGCTAATGGAAAGGGATAATTCTGCCTTATTCTCCCCAGATAACTCTCCTTATATTACTCTATGAAAAAAGGTGGCAAAAATATATGAAGAATACGAAGAACAGTTGGGTGTGGACCAGAGGTGCTATTCAGCAGGTTCTGACCAGTTCTGGAGAACTGGTAGCAGAAATTTTGAGTAGTTTGGAGAACCTGTAAATACCAACTCTGACTGGCCTTGACAGGCCCTGCCCCATCTCTTCTCTGCCTCCCAAGTCCCAGCTGATTGGGAGAAAATGGGGATTTTGCAGTAACCTTCCCCTGGAATGGGGAGGGAATGGAGATTTTACAGTATCCTTCCCCTGCCATGCCCACCATGCCACACCCACCAAGCCATACCCCGCCCACCAAGCCACACCCACAGAACCGGTAGTAAAATTTTTTGAATTCCACCACTGGTGTGAATGGTCCAGAGAAAAGAAGGACTAAGAGTGACATGATAGCAGTATTCCAATATTTGTGGGGCTGCCACAAAGAAGAATGGGTCAACTTATTTTCCAAAGCATCAGAGGCAAAACAAGAAACAAGGGATGGAAACTAATCAAGGAGAGAAGCAACTTGGAATTAAGAAGAAACTTCCTAACAGTCAGAACAATTAACCATTTGAACTGCTTACCTCCAGAAGTTGTAAGTGCTTCATCACTGGAGGTTTTTAAGAACAGACTGGATAGCCACCTATCTAATATGGTATAGGGTCTCCTGATTGAGCAGGGGGTTGGACTAGAAGATCTCCAAGGTCCCTTTCAGCTGTTTTCTGATTGATTGATTTCCTCTATTGTTTAGTTGATGGGCATTGCTTTCTCTGTTCCTAGTTCATGCCTTCTGCTAACACTTTCTGAAAAGGTGCCCTCTCTGCTTCAGTGGCAATGAATAACAACATAAAACTAGTTCTTTAGCTTCTCAGTAAATTATGGCTAAAGGTCAAGGTACTGAGCACTGAACCATGTGTCCAGGAGCTGAATGTAATTCAGTGATATCTAATTAATTCATTATCTAACTTGGCTTCTTAATCCAAATAAATTCCTTTGAACTCTTGTACTTCATTAGACGGTTATGCAGCAGTACTGAGATCCTCTGGTGAAAAGGAGTGGGTTCTGGTGCAGACATGTCCATTTGTTTCTTGGATGTTCTCATACAATTCCTTTATTCCTTTATTTATTGATTTGAAAATTTATATTGCCACCTACTCGCACATGGCGACTCAAGGCGGTTGACAAAGATATAAAAACACCATATAAAAGAAATAAAAAATAATAAAGTAATAACCCTCCATCCCCTACCCTGGTGACAACACCTGTTCATACTAACCATTTAATGGGCTCCATCCTGCTTTGGGTTTCCCAGGCCTGCCCACAGAACCATGTCTTCAGGGCCTTCTGAAAGAGTGGGGCCCAGTCTAATCTCTGGGGGAGATGATGTTCCAGAGAGAGGGAGCCACCACGAGGAAGGCCCTTCTTCTTGGTCCTGCCAGATGTATCTCCTTAGGGGACGGAACATGCAACATGCCTTGCCTCCCTGCTCTAGCTGGTTGGGTAGACCATCCTCCTCTGCTTTCCCTCCAAACATTTCTTGGAATCTACATTTTATAGGTTCTTCATTTTAGCAGATTCCAAGATCGAACTGGCTTTTGTTCTCTATTCACAACACAGTGAATAACACATTCTTTGACATGCTGGGGAGCACTCATTTTCAGGCTTTGAAGCTTTCCCTTGATAGCCATATTGTCTGCTGGCATTAATTTATTGCCAAATAGTACTTGAATGCTCTGAAGCTTGGGTTTAGCAGTCTATTTTTAAGGAGTCCCTTGAGGAAAAAAAAAAAATCTGATAATGATCTCATCTCTGTTCAAAACATTGGTACCATGCTGGGACCGTGTTTGATCAGGCCTAATTTTTTAATCTCCATCTTTCCTCCAGTTGCTTTAGGCAATTTCCTTCTGTACACAGAACGGACAAGGTTCATTCTGTTTTCATTTTTAAAGAAGACATGGATGGCTGCCTGTTAAACATTTTGGACTAAACTTCATTCATAGTTTTCTCCCAGCTCTGTATAATCTTGTGGATTGCTTCAGCAGACCTGCTAGATCTCTCATTTTATCTCTTCAGTGTCCAAGGATTTGCATGCTTTGACGGCAAGCTGTGTTGGAAAGGCTGTCTCTACATTTCCACACATTGGACGATGTTGATCGTTGTACTTCATTTTCAGAGGAAAAAGTAAATTAATGATGGCTACATAATTTGCTAATTAAAACTTCTTTTAAAATTATTGCAGTGTAATTGCTCACAAATATGGAGTAGTCAAGGTTTTGTCATCCTGGCCCTTTTCATGCATAGGAACCATTTCTGAACATTGGTCCACCGAATCCATTTTTTTAAAAAATGCATGGGATTCTTATCTGTTAGTGATAAAGGCATGTTGCTAGTGACCCATACTATATTACTGTGCCTGGACAGCCTCCTCTTTAGTTATAACGCTTTAAAGCTGATGGGTAGATAATGTGTTGATTCAATGCCCCCTAGAAGTATATTATAGAATGAGGAAAGGTTACTGATCAGAATTCCTTTTCTTATTTCTTTATAAAACTTGAAAGGAAAAAAAAAACCCCACCCGCAAAGAGCTATTCCATGGAAACTCATTTCTTTTTTCTTTTTCAATGTGCACAGATCAAGGGGAAAAGAAAGGTTCAGTGGAAAGAAGGATTTGAATAACTTAAGCATGGCTTTATTATGGAGATGTACAATGCTTCACTTATATTCTACTACTTCTTTTAATTTCATTTATTTATTTCAGATATTTGAGCAGCGGGGTGGCCTAGAGGTGGAGACGCTCGCCTCGCCATTGGGAGGTTGAGAGTTCAATCCTATTAGTGGCAGATATTTCTATCAGGGCCCAAAGAGAAAATATCTGCTGCAAACTCTGCGTAGGTGTCAGGAAGGGCATCCAGACAGTAAATGCTCAGCTCCATTCAGTCGCACTTGCTCCATCCCAATGAAAAGGGATTACGGCCAGTGGGTGGGCTGCTTCATGGTCACACAGGTTTGGGTGAACCCTTAGCTGTGATCGCTGGCTGGGCCCGCCCACCGTCCCTTGTGCTATGCTTTCCATATTGTTGTGACTCCGACCCCCGAGCCTGTCCTAACAGAGGGTGAGCACTCAGAAGGTGAAGGAGAGGATTTGGCAAGGCCTCCCTCTCCAGGACCCTCCTCTCTGGCAATGCCTCAGGATTCCTCCAAAGGCCAAGAGATATGCCAGAAACAAAGCACTTCAGAGCAGCCGCAGATAGAGAGTGAGGGAGATGAGTTTTGGCTGGATCCCAGACAGCTTTGGAAGGATAAGCGTGTGCAGCAGAGAAAGAGGCGTGGGTGGGCCAGAGATTGAGCTGAGTCACTGGACCACACCCCACAAGGGATAAAAGGGTGTGTGTTGGCTATTCAGGCCTTGTGACGGACAAATTGAAAAGCTCGGAAGTCATATCGTGTTTCTAGAACCCTGTTAGAAGCTCTTTTTGGATTTCTTTGGACTGGACTTTGACAATTCTTTGCTTTGTGGAATTAATTTGGTATATCAGACTGAGGAGGAAAAACCTCCCTTAGTGAGTAAAATCTTTTGGCAGGCAGTTCATGGTTCGCTGCCAAGTCTGCTATATTAAAGGAATTTCTGACTGTTTGATTCATTAACTCCTGGCTGTCTGTTTGTGTGGGTGCATGTGTGCGACGGGGACAGAACACATATATAACTAAATTTCTGGCGCATTCTGCCTGCCCACACTGCCTAGCTGAGTTCCGAGCCGCCCCTGCTGTACTCACTGGAGTTGCCTTAGTTGATTAGTGGCATGTTTGAAGCTCCATTTCAGTCCTAAAGGGATGTGTGCAAGCGAAGTGAGCATGGGTGTGCGTGCGCTCACAACCAGTGAACCCGTTGTGAAAGTAAGTGCAGCTCACTTCTGATTACAGGATCATAAAAAGAGAAGAAAAGAAAACAATCATAAAAAGAAGAAAAAACACATTTCAGATATTTATATGGCCACCCGTCTACCAAAGGCACTGTAGGGGACAAACCAATACAAAAAAACAAACAAACAACAAAATCCATAGCTAAAAAGTGGCAAATCAATGGCCACCTGAAATGTCACAAATAACAGACACACCTGCAGCCATATCAGAGCACCATTTGTACTCTGGCTGCATTGTCCCTATTGTCTAATTTTCACAGCTTGTGAAGGCCAGCAGGGTCAAAGTCATCTATATTTGAGAGTGGGAGAACACAGAAGTCATCCTGCTGAGGACCCACCTAGTCACATTCCTTCACTGTTGGGATCAAAGTATCTTTCTCCCTCTCCCCCCACTACAGCTGGTAGTGAAAGGTTCTATTGTTAAAGACAATAACAGAGAGAATGTTATGGCAGAATAACATGGGAGAATGCATCCTTATTATTTCAAAATGGAAAATTGTAACTTTTCCTTTCTTTCCGACAATTCTAAAGACAACTGTTTTGTTTAATGTGTCATTTTAAAGGTGACATCTGAAGCAGTGGTGGGTTGTCCCGGTTCAGTCCGGTTCTTGCGAATTGGTAGTAAAACTGGGGAGAGGCTCTGCCCATCCACCCGGATGTCATCATAGATCATATGCGCAAACGCAGAAGCTCCTGCGCATGCACAGAAGCTCAGTGCGTGCATGAGCAAAGTGAGCATGCATGCACAATCCCGTTGCGAACCGGTAGTAAAGGTAAGTAGAACCCACCCCAGATCTGAAGTCCAGAAAGTTACACTGGTTCTTGGAATCTTTAAGTCAAAGAACAATGGGGGGAACGAAGAGACATGCACGTTGGCTCCGTGCTCTGAGCACAGTTTCACAAGCTTGGCAATTTTACCAAATGTGAACTTCAACTCCCAGAATTCCCTATCCACCAAGCCAGCTGGGGAATTCTGGGAGTTGAGGTCCACACATCTGAATGTTGCCAAGGTTCAGAAAGCCCTGCTTTATCATAAATGAATTCCGCATCTACTCAGTCACAAAGCTGCACTCATGAATGCATTAACAAACTGCCCTGACAATTCTGCAAAAATCTCTTCTGTGTGTTTAATGCCATGAACTGAATAAATGGGGGGGAAGGATCTGACTACGCGAGCGAGTAACAAATTTCAGCTGAATAAAAAGTGTCACGAGTTCGGCATGAATGAGTTTCAAGCATAAACTGGTTGGGTGGCAGCAAAGGGAGGGCAGAAGGTGGAGTGAAGATTGTTAGCCAGCATATGGAAAGTTGTGTGCTGTACAAATTACACCATAGACATATTTAGAGATTGTGATTGGGAGCAAAGGAAGGATCCATTTTATATGCATTTTAATAATGAGGCAAGAGCACGTTTGAAATGCTTATTAAATGCTGGAAGCCCACAGAGAATAAAAAGATCCCAAAGAAAAGGATTTCTATAACAATCTAGAGTAATGTTTCTATACTGATTTATTTATGTGCATATTAATAATATACACTCACGGGAGTGCTGTAGAATAGAATGGTTTTCACTTAATAAAAGCACCCACAAAAGAGACCTTAAAACAAGATGGATTGTCAACATCAGCAAGTTGTCAACATCTGACATTTCGGAGTTGCCACACATGCATGGGGATGGGGAAGTGCACGTTGTTGGGTGTCGGGTGCAGCTGATGGAAGAGACTCACACTGGGGGGGGGGGTGTCCGGAGACACGAAGATCCTGATGAGCAAAGCAGCTGCAACTGGCTCAGGAACCAGGAATCCAGTCTTGATGAGTGCTTGGCGGGCATGGCGAGTCCTCATAGCCAGCTGGCTGGTGGAAGCAAGTAATGCTGTCTAGAACCGTCTTTGGATTTGTAAGCTTACTATGTGCTGCTTCATTCACAATGTGGTCTTTTGCCTTGCTCGGAACAATGACACAAGTACTGCAGGCCCAATTTGCAAAAGAAAACTCAGGACTGTATGGGTTGGAAACAGTGGTGAAATTCAAAATTTTTTGCTACTGGTTCTGTGGGCATGGCTTGGTGGGCGTGGCTTGGTGGGCATGGCAGGGGAAGGATACTGCAAAATCCCATTCCCTCTCCACTCCTGGGGGAAGGATATTACAAAATCTCCATTCCCACCCCACTCTGGGGCCAGCCAGAAGTGGTATTTGCCGGTTCTCCGAACTACTCAAAATTTCCGCAACCGGTTTTCCAGAAACTGTCAGTACCTGCTGAATTTCACCCCTGGATGGAAACATGTGGAAGGGCCTTCTTCCTATAGTGGATAGACAATGGCTAGAATAATGATGATGATGATGATGATGACGACAACGATGATGACGACATTCAATGCAAGATTATGCAGCGGTTCTCAGGCGTGGCAACTTGAAGATGTGTGGTCTTCTGTTCCCAGAATTCCCCAGCCAATATGTTGCTGGGGAATTCTGGGAGTTGCAGTCCACACATCTTCAAGCCCCCAAAGCTGAGGAACACTGCTATATACATCTCCACTCTCTCTCTCTCTCTCGTATCTATAATGATTACAGATGGAACCTTCAAACAGTACAATAAAACAGAGTCAGTTGGGCTGAGTTAGGAAATATATATCATAATAACCTTAATAGAGAAGCTTAAAACGGCTCATGCTTAATGACTGGCAATTTTCAGGAAATGCTGTGACATTTCTTCTCATTGTAATACTAAGGTAAGTGTCAGGAGGTGCCACTGTTACAAATAGCCTTACACAGTAGGAGGGATGGTTTTCTTTTCTCTTTAGCCTGGGAGTAGAACTGAAGTTGGAGTTAAAGTTTTACTCTGGCTTCTGGTTAGTTAGGAGGTTGGATTCAAAAATGGGAAGTTGCAGAGAAGGGGGTTAGGGCTTTGCTAATCTTTAGTAAGTATAGCGCTTAGCAATAGCACTTAGATTTATATACTGCTTCTTAGTGCTTTACATACCCATCTCTAAGGGGTTTACAGAGCAAGCATATTGCCCCCAGTAATCTGGGTCCTCATTTTACCAACCATGGAATGCTGAGCCTGGTGAGAATCGAACTGCTGAACTGCTGGAAGCCAGCAGTCAGCAGAAGTAGCCTGCAGTACTGCATTTTGACTGAGAATATATATCATGTTGTCAGATTTCTGCAGTGCTCGGAGAAATTACTTTGCTGAGTGCAGGCCAATCTTTCTCCCCACTACTACCCTGCCTAGAGGCTAAATCTATTTACTCTTTACAGCTGGTCCTGGACATATTTGAGCCCAAAATTTTGTTGCTAAGTAAGACATTGGTTAAGTGAACTTTGCCCACTTTTTCGATTTTACTTGCCACATTTGTTAAGTGGATCATTGCAGTTATTAATTTAGTAACCCAGTTGTTAAGAAAATGCAGCATGGGAATTTTCCAGAAGGTCGCAAAAGATGATCACATGACCCTGGGACATTGCAACCGTCATAAATATGAGTCAGTTGCCAGTTGTCTGAATTTTGATCACATGACTGTAGGGCATTCCAATGGTCATAAGTGTGAAAAATGGTCATAAATCACTCTTTTTAGTGCCGTTGTAACTTTGAACAGTCACTAAATGAACTGTTGTAAGTTGAGGACTACTAATAATGGTAAGTCTGTCCTGTGATGGCTTCTGAACCAATAAACTAGTAAAATTCTTTTTTTTTAAAAGAAATAATCTTTCCTTTCAAATCTTTTGCATATTTTGTGAAAAAGCAAGTCCTGTTCACTCTAAAAAAAGTATAGCATATGTGCTAGTTGTTCCCGACTCTAGGGGGCAGTGCTCATCTATGTTTCAAAACGCTGTGGTCATGTGGCCGGCATGACTAAATGCGAAATGCGCACAGAATGCTGTTTCCTTCCCACCAAAAATGGTCCCTATTTTTCTGCTTGCTTTCTCACTGCTAGGTTGGCAAAAGCTGGGACAAGTAACGGGAGCTCACCCCGTTATATGCACTAAGGATTCGAACCACTGAAATGCCGACCTTTCAATTGACAAGCTCAGCATCTTAGCCACTGGGCCACCACATCCCCCGTTGTTCACTCTACTCTGTAGTAAATGTTTAGAATAGACATTAAGTGGCAGCTTCATTAAACTGCTAAAACAATAAATATAGCATGATTGACTCGCTCTTCGGGGAAAACAGAGACAATTCTTATGGGCAATAGAAAAAGTTTCGTAGCCAATTTGTTTTGAATGTCTAGGAAGATTTGAAAGTAAAGATCAAGAATCTGAAGCAGATGTGTACGCAGGACTGGAGCTGTGTGGTACAATTCTATCCATATTTATTCAGAACTACATCCCAGTGAGCACAGTGAGATTTTATCATCACAGTGGATCTGACTGGGCTCATTAGAGAAACCCTGTAGATTCAGCAATATATAATGTTTGGATGGATGAAAGGCAAGAGAAAAAGAAAGCTGGGTACCTCCCATGTTTAGGTCTATGCTAACATGAGCTCTATATTCAAAAATCTCCCTTGGAGACAACTACTTAAAACTTATGCAACGGAAAGTGTAACTCAGTTAAATGAGTATTTTTTTAAAAAAGGATGCTTAGTACCTGCTTGAAACAGATCCATAGGTGGATGAATACCATATTGTATTGTTCGAAGAAATATCCTTCTGGGTTCAGCTCCAAGTGGGGAAAAAGACACTGGAAACATGGAGACTGCTTGGAAAGATGGTTTAATGGTGGACAGGATCACATGGTTTGAGTTCCTGAACAGAAAAGGGGTGAGATGCAGCGAGTCCCCGGGTTTTATGCCCTCTCTGGCTTTGAACTTCCTGGGGCCCAGAAAGAGTATCCTGATTGGTTGTCAGATTCCGAGGGGGTGGGGGTCTTAGTTAGCCTTGCTGGCTGATGTAATCTTCCCAGGTACCATGTGGTGAGTTTCTATTGCTAGATGGGTCCTATTGTGTTGCAGATGATAGTCCTTTGACAAAGGATTGGTTTTCTGCCTCTGGCCATTGACAAAAAGGGGTGGAGGCAAGAAGGTGGGAGCTGCTTTGTCTTTAAAACATGCTTCTCCATTTCTCATCCAGGGAAACATACTATTCTGTCTTTTTAATATTTCCCAAAATATTTCATTCCTCTAGGAAAGGGGTGGGTGCTAACTTCCTTCCTTGTTTGTAGCCAGCTCTTATGATATAATAGACACATTTGATAGGGACATTCAACCTGGTCCCATCTCTGCCTCTGAAGCAAAGCCCTCATCAGAGCCTTCCCCAGACTCCAGGACTGGCCCATGTTCCTCCCCACTGTCCAAATCTGCTGCCAGATCTGCTGGCTGCTGGAGGGCCACAACACTAAGTGAGACATTTGTTAAGTGCATTTTGCCTCATTTTATGACCTTTTCTGCCACTATGGTTAAATGAATCACTGCAGTTCTTAAACTAGGAACACAGTTGTTAAATGAATCTGGCTTCCCCATTGACTTTGCTTGTCAGAAGGTCATAAAAAGGGATCACACGTCCCCGGGATGCTGCAATGGTCATAAATACGTCTTAGTGGCTTTGAGTCTGAATTTTGATCATGTGACCATGGGGATGCTGCAATGGTCATAACTGTGAAAAACAGCCATAACTCACTTTTTTCCGAGTACTGTTGTAACTTTGAATGGTCACTAGATGAGTCGTTGTAAGTCAAGGACTATCTGTACACGGTAGATTTCTAAAACCGGTGGTTCAAAGTAAAAATCAAAATATAGTCTTCCATACATTACCTTATCACATACGAGGGAACAGATAAAGAAGCACACTGATAAAAATAAGCTTAAACTTGCCTAAGTTTGAGGAATTATCACCCTACACTGAGAATAGATTCCTGCTGAAATATCAGGACATGCATACTTTCATTAAACTGTGCCTAGAAACCCTTGTAAATTCTGTTTTCAAAAAAATGCCAAATATATCGCTACTGTCAAATCAAAGTTAAATTAGGAAATATATATTTTAAGTCATATATATTCACTGTGCTTTTTTTTTTGTAAAAAGCTGCAATCTATAAAGCAGATGTTTTTCTACCCCCACAAAAACACCCCACTTTTCTTTGTCTTAGTTTTTTAAGCTTTTCTTGACCACAGCAGTGAGTGACACATTTTAACATGGATGAGGAAAGATGAAGCTGATTTAGCAGTGATTACTAACCTGAGTGATCTTCTTTGGATGATCTCCGAAAACAAATATTCTCATTTTAAGCAGGTAGAATAGGTGCTACACTTACTTAATATATAATCTATTAAATAGGACTAATCAGAAGACCACAAAGGAATTAAACGAAAAGCACATGTCTCCTAATATGGATTTATTTATCAGTTACAAGAACTATCAACACTGCAGATAAAGAGATTTGCCAAAAATGAGAGACATTCATAATATCATGCTGTGGAGAATTTATATGGATCACGATAACCTGTAAACATGGGGTTATAAGAAAGGACCAACATCTGAAAATTAGGATGGCTATTATCTGGCATGAAAGACCAGGTCCATTGGTGAAGGTTCAATTAAACTGATTTATTGCTATAGCCCAGTGATGGCTGGGCTGGACTTTTTCTGGACTGAGTGCCCAAAGCGTGCATTTGCCCGAACCCCTAAAATGCAATGTGTGTGGGGGGCCCATGCATGCACCCCACCCCTGTGCATCCCCCCACATGCACCCCCCATGTGTGCATGGCCCCTTGCATGCACCCCACCCCATGCAATGCCAGTGTCCCACGCACGCGCCTTACCCCACGCACGCACCCACCCCCCGTGCATGCACAACAGATACCCAAAGACCAGCTGGCTGGTGGGAGGTGTGCGCGCATGTGCAGCAGAGCTGAACTGGGCTGAAAACTCATGTGCCCCCAAAGAGGGTGCTGCGTGCCACCTCTGGCACGTGTTCGCCATCACGGCTATAGCCTATTAACAAGAAACTTCTCAACTAATGGTCAGCATCTGCTTAAAGTTACATAAGGGTCAATGGCACTGAAGGAAGGTTTGACTTAGTTCACTTGTGACTATGTAGGGATTCTAAGCTGATCCCTTTTTTCACCCTGCCCCCGGTTCTGCCACTTCTTCTCCCAAAGTTTTTATGAAAACCTGTAAGGCAGTGGTGGGATTCAAATAATTTAACAACCGTTTCTCTGCCCTAATGATTTCTTCCAACAACCAGTTCACCAAACTGCTCAGAAAGTTAACAACCGGTTCTCCCGAAGTGGTGAGAACTGGCTGAATCCCACCACTGCTATAAGTATACAGCCCTTAATAAAATCACATCTAAGGCCAAAGGTGATTCAACAGTCCTTTGTTCTCTCATGATAAAAGATGAACACTTATGAAATGTATTCCTCTTTTATTTGACTGCAAAATAATACAAATCACTTTCAATTTATCTTGCATTGCGTGCTTTCATTTTAGAGCAATGAACTGAAGTCATCTGAAGCTAAATATCGCATGTTAGACTGGGCCAAATTCTATTTGACAAAAATGTTTTTGAAATCTTGCATGGTTTTAAAAGGAAAGAGCTGCAACAATAGAAAATAAATGTGGTTACATTAGTTCCATTCATTCATGTAAATGGAGAAAACATTTAAAAGAACAGTGCGGCTGTGACTTTCCGTCCTCCCCTAGTGTAGTACAGATTCATACTATGAAGGTAAGGACATAGTAACATGTGGTTATGGTGGGATAATAGCATGCAGTGAGAAGGTAGCATTTTGAACCATCAACAGCATTGGAAAAACAGCAATGAAAACCTGAAAAAAGATTCGGTGGGAGAAGTAACAATGAGAAATGACTACAAAAGGACAGAGCAATAAAGGGGGAAAAAGTATTTGATGTGGAAGTAGCATTTAAGCAGTACTGAGGGAACAGTAATAAATAATCCCAGGGAGTAAACAACGGGACAGCAATGTACACTGAAGGAAGAGAGCTAGTCAATATATGCTTTCTACATGTGTCTTAGTCTGGGAAGGAAAGAAAGGACAAAGAAGATAAAAGCATCAAAGGGGTGCTTTTTTCCTGGAATATATAGTGATAATATAAAGTTCAGGAACTCAGGAAATAGAGAATGGGGAATCTTCTACACAGTCTGGATTTTTTAAGACAGGTGATGGACAGAATCTGGAGAAGCAAAGGTGACAACAGAAAGGAAGGAAAGGGGTTCTTATAAATAGCTGCTCATATAGCAATTTGCTTGGGTCGACCCAATACACTCCTTGGTTTCCTGAAGTTCAAAGTTTGGAATTGGTGAGTCTAACACAACTGGGGCTGGATATTTAGGCCCAACTCATCACCAAATCCTAAGAACAACAGAGTAGCAGAGTTGGAAGGGACCTTGGAGATGTTCTAATTTCTGCCCAAGCAAGAGACTCTATACCCTTCCAGACAAGTGGCTGTCCAGTCTCTTCTTAAAAGCCGCCAGTGATAAAGCACCCACAATTTCTGAACGTCTGTTCCACTGGTTAATCGTTCTCATGGTTAGGAAATTTCTCTTTAGTTCTAGGTTGCTTCTCTCCTTGATTAGTTTTCATCCCTTGCTTCTTGTCTTGCCTTCTGGTGCTTTGGAAAATAGGTTGACCTTCTCCTCTTTGTGGCTGTCCCTCAAATATTGGAACACTGCTAACATGTCTCCCCTTGTCCTTTTCGCTAGACTAGACATACCCAATTTCTGTAATCTTTCTTCATATGTTTGATTTTTCTTGCCGAAGGGTAATAAATTTTTTTTCTTACCATTGAGTTTCATTTTGTTAGATAGGCCTAATTTAAGTCTATCATCTGTGCCTATCTTCTGGGTGTTAGTTATTTCTGCCAGCTTGGTGTCATCTGCAGATTTGGTGAATTCCCCTTTTATTCCCTTATCTAAATGATTTATGAAGATATTGGAGTACTGGATCTAAAACAAAAGTAACCCCACTGCTTACTTCCCTCCATGTAGATGTAATTCCATTAAGGACTACATGTTGAGTGTCAGTTACAAATCCATCTGGTGCTGATGCTGCCCATCCGACATTTTTCTAGGTTACCAAGAAGTAGGTTGTGGTATACTGTATCAAATGCCTTACTGAAATCCAAGTATATTATTTCCACAAAATTTATCTGGTCCACTAATTTATTCACAAAGAATAAAATAAGATATGTTTGGCATGATCTGTTTTGACAAATCCATGTTGGCTTCTGGTTATAATTTTGCTTGCTCCTAGGTGTTCACTGATCGGTTGCTTGCTTATCTTTTCCAGGATCTTCCCGGTTATTGAAGTCAGGCTTATTGGTCTGTAGTTTTCTGGAACTGTTTTTTCCCCCTTTTTTGAAGATGGAAACCATATTAGCTCTTTTCTAGTCCTCTGGTAGTTCTCTAATGCTCCAGGTTCTTTGAAAGATATGGTTCAATGGTTCCGAGATCATATCTGCCATCTCCTTCAGAACTCTGGGATGTAATTCATCAGGTCCTGGTGATCTGAATTGTCTAGAATGCAAGGTGTTCTCTTACCATTTTCTTGCCTATTTTAATTTAGATTCTTAGTCTGTCTTTTATGGTTCTGTTTTTGGTAGGTTGAACTATTTTTTCTTTTTGCATGAAGACAGCTGCAATTCTACTTTCTCCTTGCTATCATGTCTCCTATCACTTCCTTGCTATCGTCCCCCATTAGTTGACCATTTGTTTCTTTGACTTTTTTCTTGTGTTTTATATGCTGAAAGAAACTTTTTAAAAATTATTTTTGGCATTTGTTGCAAGTCTTAGGTCATTCTGAGCCTTAGCTTTCCTGACTGTCTTTGCGGATTCAGGCTATATGCTGTTATTCTGTGTTCCTTTTTCCATTTTTTAGTACTTATCCTTTTTGTCTTTCAGCTTATCCGAGAATTCTTTTTGCACCCATGCTAGTTTCTTCTTGGATTTCTTTCTTTTTCTTTCAGTGGTATTGTGCTGGACTGGGCTTTTATGATCACATTTTTCAGAATTTTCCAAGCTTCTTGAGTTGTTTTCCCCTTTAAGATTTTCATAGATTTAACTCTTAGGAGGCTCAACACCATCCTTACAAATTCTTGATGGTGGATAGGCAGTTTTAGTGATATGTTTGATACCTTCCTAGAGCCCTTGGGTGGCATGGAGGTAGGTCACAAAGGGGGAGGAGCAGGTGAATAAGGGAGGCGGGTCATCTCCAAGGGAATTCTCATGGCTTTATGACTTCATCCCTGCAGGCTAAAGTGTCAGTTACTGTCAGTTATCAGAGTGAAGAAATCTTCTTAGAGGTAAATTGCTCTTCAGTGGGGCTTCTGGACTCTGGGGATCCTTCCCTCTTTTTGTAGCCAGCTCTTAGGTAAGTAAGGGCAAAAGTTTGATTTAGATTTAGAATGGGGGTAAGGTTGAGGGACAGGCTAAGAGGGAAGTTGAGCTTTAGGATCGGGGGAGGGGGACAGGGAGGGAAATGCGTATGTGGAAAGGGAGGAAGAGAAGAAAAGGTAAAAAGGGGAAGGGGAAGGAATATGTGGAAGGTAAGGGGGACAAAGAGATGGAGTGGGATGGTTAGGAGAAGGGAAGGGGGGCTGAGAGGGGAACAGAATGTGATGGAAAAGGAGGAGGAAGGAGAAGGAGAAGGGGAGGGGTATGAAGAGGTAGAATGGGTTAGATAGGAGAGGGGAGGTGACAAGGAAGGGAGTTGAGAGGGAAGGAGGACTGGACAGGGAAGGAAGAGACAGGAGGGGGTTGAGAAGGGAAGGGAAGAGGGTTGAAGAAAAGTTGTGGGCCCAGTGGGAGTGGGAGGAGAAGGCACAAATAGGGAGGGGAGAAATGAAATGCCTTTATGACTTCATGTAGTCAGGTTATTATCTGAGGTAAGTGAGAGGGAGGGAAATGGAGGATCAAGGCTGGGGACAAAGATGGGGAGAGGCAGGGAGGGGAGTAGTGAGCAGAAAGGGGAGAAGGAAGGGGACAAAATGTGCTGTCCATGGAAAAGAACAAGGGGAGAGGAGGGAGGGGGAGAAGGGTAGGAGGATGGGATAAGGAGGTGAAAGGCAGGTAGGAACAAATGGAGAGGATTCTAATGTTATCATCACTTCATACAAGCAGGTTATTATCTGGTGAGTAAGAGGGAGGAAGGGTGAATGGAATGGGGAGGAAAGGCAGGAAGAAGAAGAGGATAATAAGGAAGAAGGGGAGGGAGAGGAGGACAAATGGGTGGAGTGGTATGGGGAAAAGGGGGAGGGGAGAAGAAATAGGGGAGTATAAGGGCCAGGTCCATATGGAAGATGACATGGGATAGATGGGAAAGGGGAGAGGGAAAGGAAGGGGCATTGAGAGGGAAGAGGGACAGGACAGGGAGGGAAGGGACAGGAGGGGGTGGAGAAGAGGAAAGGGAAGGGGGATGAAGAAAAGTACATTGAAACCCTTGACTCTGCTACTGGATTTGGACATTGCTTTTCATACTTTGGACTTGCTTCTTGGACATTGATCTTGGATTTTGGTTTTAGTGAATTGTCTTGGACTCTGAGCCTGGTAAGGGGACTTTATGGACTTTCTCTGTGTTTCTGGATGGGAGAATGGGACTCATTGGGTTTGGCACTAATTCCCATGTGGGGGTGAATCCTGGGGAATACTATTTGGAGTTGATGAATCCCCAATAAATAAATACATACATACATACATACATGCATATTATTCTCTTTTTGTAGGTCTTTATGTATATTTATTTCTCAGCCAGGTTTTTCCTACATAAATCAAGATCTTTATACAGCCATAGTTCAGTGAAATCTCATTCATTAGTTTTTAGGCTTTATCTGACATCAAACCAGCATTTTGCTGTCTGTTGTGAGACTTAAAGGAGACTAAGATAGATCTATTTCTGACTAGTTTGTCTTCTTCAGTTAGCCACACCCACATCTCATGTCTCCTCCCTGTAAGAGGATACACACACACATTTCTTTTCTGTTTTTTACTTATTTTCATTTTTTTCACTTTTAGCTTTCTTTATGATTTCTTTTTTCTTTTCTTTATATTACTTTGTATTTTCATTTTTTCATTTCCTATGTTTAAAGAATACACACACACACATACAATAATTGGGATAGACAATCATTAATATTTTGAGGGATTTATTTATAGCCATTGGAATGGAAGTTTTTCTCTTATGAAAGAGTGTTTTATCTGATCGTGTGTGCGATCAGATAAAACTGGAATTATCCTTCCGATAAAATGACATCAGTTGACATATAATTACTGTAAATTTCTATGAGATTTTACTTAGACTTAAGGCAGAAATCTCTATTAGCTTTCCGCAAGAATGGGTCTGGTTTTTACTAATTGCAGTATAAATAGATCTCCACTCCAAATGTTCACTTTATTGTTAATGTGGCCAATTTCTCTGCTAATTTATAGCTCCAGCAATTAAAATTAAGATTAAATAGAAATCTCTTTAATTTGAAGGAGCTTCTATTAACCCCCAGGAACAGGCTGAAAATAGGCAGTCATTTGTACGTGGGAGATGGCATTTCATGTTCTGCATTTGTATGTTTGCACATGTAAATAGTTAGGTTGCCTTTAATTAGCACGTATTAATCAGCTTATGTTCTTAATACTCTTCTAAAGATGCTTTTAATGTTTTGCATTCATTGCATTAAATGGCTGCTCTTATCAAATGAGTGCTATATTTTCAGTTCCAAAAGAATGCCCTTTTCCATGGTTTCGATAAGCCAGCGGAAATATACCACCCATATTTCAGATAGCAGGGCTAATTTCACAGCTGGTGGGAGATGTTCTGATTATCAGAAGCACCCCGATTAGAAAAATACATCTTTTGGATGTGTCACAAAGGGAAATGATTCAGGATTTAGTAGTGTCAATAAGAAAGATCCAGTCTCACAGAATTCATCCTTTCCCAAGCTTTGTTTTCTTACCAAGCCACACAACACTCTTCCTGTAAAAGTTTCTTTTTAAATCCTTTCTGCAATGGGATTGGTTCCAAGTTTCCTAAAAATTCTTCCAATCCTCCATTAGAATTACATTTCTCTCTCTCAACTTCTATACAGCTGGTCTTTGATTTACAGTCATTTATTTATTATTTATTTATTACATGTATTTATATGCCGCCCTTCTCCCAAAGGACTCAGGGCGGCAAACACAAGTTAAGAAACATGTACAAAAAAATCGCATTTTAAATCAAATAACTAATTAATGATAAATAATAAACCCAGAATCAGAATCAGCCTATTTGCTTGAACAGCCAAGTCTTCAGCTCCCGACGAAAGGAGCGGAGATAAGGAGCTGTCCGGAACTCGGTAGGTAATTCATTCCAGAGTGTGGGAGCACCCACATAGAATGCCCTACCCCTGGGCACCGCTAGATGACATTGGCTTGCCGTCGGGACCCTGAGGAGAGCAGCCCTATGTGAGTGAACAGGACGATGGGAAGCAGGCAGGAGAAGGTCCTGTAAATATCCTGGACCTAAATCATGTAGGGCCTTATAAGTGAGAACTAGTACCTTGTTCAGTGACCGTTCAAAATTACAACAGCATTGAAAAAACTTGTCACTATTTTTCACACTTACACCTACTGCAGCATCCCCATGGTCATGTGATCAACATTCAGGCACTTGGCAATTGGCATGTACTTATGACAGTTGCACTGTCCCAAGGTCATGTGATTCCCCCCTTTGTAATCTTCCCAGCCAGCTTCTGACAGGCAAAGTTAATGAGGGAAGCCAGGTTCGGTTAACAAATGCATGATTCACTTAACAACTGTAGCAAAAAAAAAAAGATTGTAAAATGTGGTGCGACTCACTTAACAACTGCCTTTCTTAGTAATGTAAATTTGTGTCTCAGTTGTGGTTGTAAGTCAATTGTGGACTACCTGTAACACACAATCCATTTCCACCGCTGCTTAATTAGCACTGGGAAACTCATGAGCCATTAGCATGAAGAAATCCGTTGAAAGGTAAAATGCTTGTAACTGATAAAAATGTTGAAGTCTAGCTTTCACTTTTTAATTAGTTATGTCTGACAGGTAACTTCCCAAAGGCTATGATTCATTCATTCTGAACCTTTCCCCCTTTTTCACATTAAGTTGAATCATGAAGATTAATTACCTTCTTTCCGAATGCGTGGGCAATGTAAGGCAAGATGTGATGTAAAATCAAGAGGGGATCACATGGACCTTCTCATTATTTTCCATGTGGTTTAGATAATATTGCCATAAGCCTGCAATGAAAGTGTTCTCAAGTAATTGGCAGTATTTCAGCTATTTGCTTTGAAACACACCCGCCAAAAAGCACATGGTTACTCTCAGGGGTGAAATTTACTTACTTCCCAACCGGTTCGGAAGCGCACATGCCGCATACATGTTACATGCGCCCTTGGACCCTCTGCGCACACTCAAACCCTTCTGCACATGCACAGAGGGTAAAAAACAGGTTATGACTGGGCGGGTGGGAAGAGCCTCGCGCCGCCATCGCTATAGGTCAGTGATGGCTAACCTTTTTGCTGTCATGTGCCAAAAGTGGGGGGAGCAGGGGTGGGGTTGTGCATGCGTGTGCCCACACCCATAATTCAATGTGCCCCACCCCCACTGCACATGTGTGCATGACCCGCTCTGCTCCCTGCACTTTTGGCATGTGATGGCATGGTGGGCCCGGTAGGCCCATTTTTCACCCTCCCCAGGTTCCAGAGTCTTTTGTGGAGCCTGAGGAGGGCAAAAACAGCCTCCCCATCTCCCGAAGCCTCCGCAGACCAGAAACAGACTGTTTCCCAACTTCCGGTGGGACCAGAATGCCAGTTTTTTGCCCTCCCCAGGCTTCAGAGCCTTTCTAGGATCTTGCAGAGGCCTAAAACAGCCTTCCCCACCCCACCCAGAGGCCACCTGGAGGCCCTCCAGAGGCCAGAAACCTCCTGTTTCCTGATTTCTGGTGGGCCCAGAAGGCCCAAAAATTAGCTGGCCAGTGCACGTATGCACGCCTGGAGCTGATCTAGGGAAAAGCTCGCATGCCCACAGATATGACTTCGCGTACCACCTGTGACACACGTGCCATAGGTTCGCCATCATGGCTATAGGTTCTCTGAACCATCAACTGCTACTGCTGCCGATTCACTGAACTGGTCCGAACCAGGAGCATTTCACCCCTGGTTACTCTGAAGCAGCTTCCCATCCTAGAGAGCCAAAGCAAGCACGGTTGTAAACATTCTATGACCAACAGATGGATTCTCCCCCAAAACCTTTAATCTCTTGAGTTCTGAGAAGGATCAGAATAGTGCAAGCAATGATATCAATGATTTTCTACTAGGTTTATCCTCTGTGGATTTTCAAGGCCATTCTACTTGGTTCCACTTAACCATTGGGGATACTGATTACAGTCAAAGATTCCTTCAAGCCAAGTGTAGAACCCAATGACCACATTGACACAATCGTCCCATTTTCTTGTGGAGCTCAGAATAACAAGAGCTGGAAGGAACCTTGGAGGTCTTCTAATTCAATCGGCTGCTCCAGCAGGAAACCCTATACCAGGGGTGTCAAAGTCGCAGCATCACAATGTCATCACATGACGTATCGCAACTTTCCCCCCTTCGCTAAACTAGGGGTGGGCATGGCCAGCACGTGATGCATCCTGTGAATTTGACACCCCTGCCTTATACTATTTCAGACAAATGGCTGTCCAGGCTCTTCTTAAAAGCCTAAAGTGATGGGGCACCCACAACTTCTGAAGACTAAGCGTTCCACTGGTTAATTGTTCTCGCTATTAGCAAATGTCTCCTGAGTTCTAGGTTGCTTCTCTCCTTGTTTAGACTCCATCCATTGTTTCTTGCCTTGCCTTCAGGTGCTTTGGAAAAATAGGCTGATCCCCCCTTTTTTTGTGGCAGCTCCTCAAATACTGGAACACTGTTATCAAGTCATTCCTAGTCCTTCTTTTCACTAGACTAGACATATCCAATTCCTGCAACAATTATTTATTTGTTTAGCTTCCAGGCTCCTAATCATCTTTGTTGCTCTTCTCTGCACTCTTTTCAGAGTCTCAACATCTTTTTATATTGTGGTGACCAAAACTGGATGCAGCATTCCAAGCGTGGAGGCTTTACAAAGTGATACTAATACTTCATGTGATCTTGATTCTATCCTTCTGTTAATGCAGCCTAGAATATATTGGCCTTTTAGGTTGCTGCCATTTACTGCTGGCTGATATTTAAGTGGTTGTCCACCAGGGCTCCAAGATCCGCCTCAGAGTTATTGCTATTAAGCCAAATTTCATCCAATCTGTATCTGTACATTTGATTTTTATTGTCTACATGTAGAATTTTTCATGCCATTGAATTTTCGAGTCTGTTGAGATTCACTTAGAACTTGAGACTATCTTCTGGGGTGTTGGCTATTCCTCCCAGCTTAATGTCATCTCTAAATTTTATAAGTTCCCCTTCTATTTCCTCATCTAGATTGTTTATAAAGGTATTAAACAATACTGGGCTAAAACAGAACCTTGAAATAGCCCACTGCTTACTTGCCTCCATGTAGATGCAGTACTATTAAGGATTACTTGTTGAGTATGGTTTGTTAAAAGGTAAAGGTTCCCTCACACATATCTGCTAGTCATTCCCAACTCTAGGGGGTTGTGCTCATCTCTGTTTCAAAGCCAAAGAGCCAGCACTGTCTGAAGACATCTCTGTGGTCATGTGGCTGGCATGACTAAATGCCAAAAGTGCATCGAACTCTGTTACCTTCCCACCAAAGGTGGTCCATACTTTTCTACTTGCATTTTTTTACATGCTCTCGAACTGCTAGGTTGGCAAAAGCTGGGACAAGTAATGGGAGCTCACTCTGTGATGTGGCACTAAGGATTCGAACCACTGAACTGCCAACCTTTCGATTGACAAGCTCAGCAACTTAGCCACTGAGCTACAAATACATCTAGTGGTGATGGTATCTCTCTTACATTTTTTTTAGTTTACTAAGAAGTAGGTAAGAAGCAGGAAAGTTTGGCCGTCCTCAGAGGGACGGAGGGCTGGGTCAGCTGTGAGCCTGGTGAGAATTGAACTGCTGGCAGTGGGCAGAATTAGCCTGCAGTGCTGCATTCTAACCAGTGCACCACCACGTCTCTTCCTGTTGTCCAATGAAGTCTAGGAATGTTCCCATGGGGTTGCATGCTCCTTTCTCAACTCTTTCTTTGAAGACTCCTTTCTTCTCCAGAAGAAGGAACAACTTGTCTCTAGAAGTTGCAAATGCTCCAACACTGGAAGTTTTTAAGAAGATAACCTGTAGAGCCTGAACCTCTGCTCAAAAATGCTGGGACGGGGAGGTGGAGGATCCTATCGAGGGGAAGACAACAGGCACACATACGCGGAGACGCAGGACCACACCCAACGAAGTTTCACAAGCAAAGTGGTGGTGGTGGCACTGGGAACAGGTGGCCGTGAGGGTGGAGCATTGGGTTAGGAGAGGGCGAGGGGGACTATCCACAAAGAGGAAAAGTGGGTGCTGTGAGTAGCAGCTGTGAAGCTAACGCCACAGGAAAAACCCCAGAAGAGGGGGCACCACCTGAATTAATGAGAGAGGGGTGGGGCAACGGAATAGAGAGGGCACTGCAGGAGAATGCGCTTGACAGTTAATTGCTGGCTGCTGCCCAAATTAATGAGGGAGGGGTGGGGAAACAGCATAAAGGGCGCTACGAAGCGAATGTTCGTAGCACCAACTTTAAACCAGTTTGGAGCTCAGCGTTGTTCCGGAGCTATCATTAGCATTAAACCAACTTCATTAAAGACTCTGCATGTGTCCTGTTGTGTTTTCCTGCTATCTACGGATCACCCGGGAGAAGGAGCTGAGACCATTTGTCTGAATGGTGTAGGGTTTCCTGCCTAGGACGTGGGTTGGACTAGAAAGCCGCCAAAGTCCCTTACTGTTACTCTATTCTATTTTAAGTAGGTTGTAGGTTGAGTTATAGAAGTTTTTTTACCATTGCTGCCTTTTTAAAAATGCCCCATCCTATGCTACAGCTCTGCTTTCCTCAATTGTCTCTCCCTTTTAAGTACTAGTGGGGTCACACTTTAACTTGGAAACCAAGGCAGAATCAGCTTGTTGGGATGGACTCAGCTGTTCACACTTTCCTTTCTTCTAGAAAAGAGTCAACAAAAAATGTTGAATATTGACATTTGAAAGCTTATTTAGGTAGTGCAAGCATAAATATTTGCCTTTCAATCATGGAAGGATAAAGATCTTTTTCTTTTTTTGCAGACTGGTCTACATATAAGCCTAAAATCTAACATTTATACAAGCAAGTTTCTCTACTCCAAGGGATTAGGCAAGTAAATCCAACATCTCCAGGAATGTGCTGCACATAATGATTAGCTGCTACCTTTGTTCTTCGTTTTTATTCTAACTTATTCTAGCCTTACAAGCCCATAATATATATGTGGCAAAAATGATTTCATGTTTGACCAATCAGAGAAGTTGGGGCATAGCTAGGTGCAATTTACTTTATGTGGGACCATCTTTGAAGGTGATTTGGAAGTTGTAGCTAGCCCAGAGTTTTAGGTCCAATTTGAGATGCCAGATATTGCCTATAAAGCCCCATACAATTTGAAGACTTGTTACTTCTAAGACCGGGTAGTATTTGTCTACCCTATATCGCAGTGCTGAAATGTAAAATTTGTTTCTACTGGGTTCTGTGGGTGTGGCTTGTGGGGGTAATGTGACTGAGTGGGCGTGGCCAACTTTTTTTTTAACTTTTAAAAGCATTTTTTCTACAATCTCTTCGGCCGAAGAGGTTGTAGAAAAAAATGCTTTTAAAAGCCTCTGACGATCCCAGCTGAGCCACGCAATCATCAGAGGCTTTTTAAAAACTTTTAAAAGCATTTTTTTGGCCGAATAGGTTGTAGAAAAAATGCTTTTAAAAATTAAAAAAAAGCCTCTGATGATCATGCGGCTCAGCTGGGCATGGGGTAGAGTAGGGATTTTTGCTACCGGTTCTCCGAATCACCCACTGCCATTGCTACTGGATCGGGCGATCTGGTCCGAACCGGGAGCATTTTACCCCTGCAATATTATCTGGTTGAGAGCATAGAATGCCACCTCAAAGGATATCAGAGGGATGGTGATCCAGAGAATGGTATTATTAGGGGAAGCTGTTCCCTTTCAAATACCTTACACCAGGGGTATTAAACTCGGTTTCATTGAGGGCTGCATCAGAGTTGTGTTGAACCTGGAGGGGCCGGGGTTGAGGGTGTAGCTGGGTGACCATGGCCAGCTCAATGTCATTCATGTCAGGGGCACCTGTGGCAGCCACAGCACTCTGCTGAGCTCTATTTTTGGCTGCAACAGCCTCCTACAACTCTCTGCCAATGAAAATAGAGCTTGCGATGGCTATTTACGGCCCTCCTGAGCTCCGTTTTTGCTGTGATGGCCTCCTGCAACCCATTGTTAGCAAAAATGGAGCTCAGAGAGCCATTAGCAGCTCTCCCAAGTTCTGTTTTTGCTGGCAGAGGCACCGTGGGCTGGTTCTTCATTGTTTCTAGGGTGGCCCTGTAGCCCAGATCTAAGCATCCTGCAGGCCAGATCCGGCCCACGGGCCTTGACTTTGACACCGCTGCCTTACATCCTGAGATTCATCTTGCCTTTTATCTTTCAGGAAGCAAGTCAAAAGCCATCCCTTCCATTTGGTATTTGGAGAATGCGGTTTGGATGGAAGACAATGGCAAGCCTTGAGAAGATTGTTAATGCTTTATTGATTTTATTGATGTTGAATGATGGCATCTTGTTAGCTACCTCGAGTCCTTTGAGTAAGCAGCATACAAATAATTATGGCTCAGTTGGCTTAGCTGCTGGTTGGGGAAAAAAAACCCCACTTTCTGTCTTTGATCCCTATTAAATTGTTCTATACTGGCCAAAGTTCCTTGTTGCTTTGCAAACTGTTAGAGAAGCTATCTAATTGTCCAAAACAATTCCAGCGTTCTGGTTTTAGAAGAGATGAGAAACTCTATAGTCGTGATTGCAGTATAACTTCTTCAATTTTGAAATAAAGGGTTTTAAAATTCAACTTTGCCCAGAATCCATTTTCTTGATTTCATCTTTCCAAATCTGTCATATAGAAGTGATCTCTCAGGGGCAAACTGAGAAAAAACAGAATTATGAACACTCCTATACAATCAATAGGCACCTTTGAGGTCCGTGTGGTTATCTCCTGGACATCTTTGTTGGGAAGAAACTTTCTTTTTTTCATTTTATCCTTTTGACCACAAATGGAAGAATTCATTCTTTCCAGTAGTTATTAAAGGTGGTTATCTACTCAGAACCTGTCTTCTGAAGTCACCAAATCATTGTAGCAAAAGTCCCCATATTTGTGCCAATGTTTTGTGGTTTAAACTGAGTTAACCACATCTTTTCCCCATTTCTTAAAAATAGATGCACAGGCCTACAAACATCTTCTGTCCTTCCAGTGAGATAGTTACACTTTTCTCACCCTGCTAACAGCAATGAGTCCTAGTCTGTATCAAATCAAATCAATCTCAAATCAAAAGTGGGCCTTTGCCCAACTTCATACTGCATCCTAATTGCACCCATTCCTGGATCATGAGACTCTGCTCACATCTATTCATGTCCTGGTCACCTCCCAAGAGGATGGCTATATCATAGTCTACATGAGGCTGCCCTTGAAGACTATCCAGAAGCTTCAGGACTCTCCACATTGTGCACCACTCATACATAGGAAACTACTGACCCATTCAAGGTATTTTCTTCCCCTGAATCCTCTTAAGAATTATAACACATAATGTCCATAATATATTTCCTATAAAATAATATGTGCTATACACATTGTCAGCTGAAGATTCTACTTGGACAGCTTTCAGCTTAGTTCTGATGTCAGCCCTACGAGACGGGTCAGGAAATTGACTCTATAAGTTTCATTGGAAGAATGATATATTGATATAGATTATAGAAAAAGGATCTTCAAAGCCTCCCTTTTCTCCTTCGTATACGCTAGGGAACTTGGGAAGATGTAAATCTGAGATTCTTCCTAGTGCTGTCCTTTGTTTCTTAGCTTAAAAGCATATTTTTAAACATTCAATAGCTTTTCTTTGCATTGTTTCACCAAGACCATCTTTGAGATTCTAGGAGAAGGACTGACTGTGTCTTTCACCATCATCTTCTCTTATCCATCTAACTTAACCTCCCAAGTATCATCCCTTGAGGATGACTGCTGTTTTGTGGGACAGGAAGGCAATGGGACAGGAGGTGGAGTTTTCTCTCCTAGTCATCCACATATATGATTCTGGGTAGGTTACCAGATCCAAAGAGCTGTAAGTAGGCATGCCAGTTGCAAAAAAGAATGATCACTAAGGTAAAGGTAAAGGTTCCCCCTGCACATGTGTGCTAGTCATTTTCAGCTCTAGGGGCGGTGCTCATCTCTGTTTCTAAGCCGAAGATCCAGCGCAGTCCGAAGACGTCTCCATGGTCATGTGGCCGGCATGACAAAACACCAAAGATGCACAGAACGCTGTTACCTTCCCACAAAAGGTGGTCCCTATTTTTCTACTTGCATTTTTTATGTGCTTTTGAACTGCTAGGTTAGCAGAAGGTGTGACAAGTAATGGGAGCTCACCCCGTTACGTGGCGCTAGGGATTCGAACCGCTGAACTGCCGACCTTTCGATCGACAAGCTCAGCATCTTAGCCACTGAGCCATCGCGTTCCCAGAATGATCACTAGATGATGTCAAAGAGTCTGTTGTATCTCTGTGCTTCCACCTCACGACTGTCCAGATTTTTGTAGTCCAATTATGCTATGCCTAAATTTAACAAATGAAGTTTTAATAGGTTGTTTTTTTAAACTCATAGAGGAGTAAACACTAAGGCCAATGGACTCCAAGACACAGTATTTAAAAGTATAGACTACAGGGCTGCCTGGTCTGTGCCAAATATATATACCATGCAGGGGTGGGTTCTACTTACCTTTACTACCAGTTCACAATGGGGCCACGTGTGTGTGCTTGCTTTGCTCGTGCATGCATGCACTCTTCTGCGCAAGCGCAGAAGCTTTTGTGCATGCGCAGAAGCATTTTGATGATGTCAGGGTCAGTGGGCGGAGCCTCTGGCCGGTTTTACTGCCAGTTCTATAGAACCGGTCCAAACTGGGGGCAACCCACCACTGATACCATGTGACATCTTACTTTAAAAGAGTTTCCAAAAAATCATGATATGTTTCCTTAGATGCTTTGTTTTTTTTCCTGAAGTGGCTGTTATCCATTACTGTAGCTCTGAAGCTTTGAATTCCTGCTGCCTTTTGGTGCAAGGATAAGGTAGGATTTATATTTTAATAAGTGGTTTAAGTTGTATTTATGTGATACACAGGACTCTCTGCCCATACAAATTTCACACTTTGAATGGGAAAAGCAATAGTCTTTTTTCTGTCTCTGCAAAAGACCATAGAAAATAATGTCATCTATCTTTGAAGAACTATTACAACAGCATCAGCTTTCATAAAAAAAATTACGAGGCTTCAAAAAATGGATGGCAGTTTGGGTTTTTTTGTGCCGTCATTTACTCAAGTGACAGAAAATTCAATAGAAGATCTTCCTTGTGTATTGGGTACAATCTAGCAGAAAGAGGAACAGACAAGCCATCTTCTCTTTTGTATGTTGAATCTAATTGATATTCAAAGCCACTAAACAATTGCTTCTGCTTAAACCGCTTCTCTGATATTATACTGGGTTGTGGTGAAACATCTCCCAAACTTTGCAAGAATGGCCTGAAGGTTAATGAGCACTAGTACCCACATTAAACTTGAACTCAGAGCAGTCTTCTACAACCTAAAGCCTCATAGATGGAATGGAGATGTGGTTTATATTTGATATTTTAACTATTTGTATTCTGGATGTTTCGTTCATAATAAAAGTATAACAGCTTTTCTTTGTGAATCAGATACATGGTTCCTAAAATCACTAGGTTTACGTTGATCAGTTAGGCCAGGGGTATCAAACTCGATTTCATTGAGGGCCGCATCAGGGTTATGTTTGACCTTGGGGGGTGGGGGTGGCGGAGAGAAGGCATGGCCAGGGTGGGCGTGGCCAGCTTCACATAACTCATCATTTTTGGCCGCAAAGGTCTCCTGCAGCCCTCTGCCAGTGAAAATGGAGTTCAGGGGGGTGCACATATGGCCCCCTTGGGCTCTGTTTTCGCTGGCAAAGGGCTGCAGGAGGTTGTCATGGCTGAAAACAGACCACATGTGCATGGAGCTCTATTTTTGCTGCCAGAGGCACTGCAGGCCAGTCCTTTACTGTTTCCAGGGCAGCCCCATGGGCCAGATCTAAGCACCCTGTGGGTTGAATGTGGCCCACAGTTCTTGAGTTTGATCCCTGAGTTAGGCATTGCCAAAAATGAAACCAGACTTATAAAAATAAGCTCTGATTATGTCACATAGGTGGTGTTGGAAGGAAAATCCATCTGGTTCAGTTCCAAACTGGGAGAAAGACACTGGAAACATGGAGACTGTTTGGAAAGATGGTTTAATGATGAACAGAACCAACAGGAGTCCTGGGTCAGCCGACCAATTGGTTTTATGAGTACATGGATTTTTATAAGTTTCAGCGATGCTGCTAGGGGGGTTGTGCAATGTCTGAAACACGCAAAGCGCATGCGCCAGTGGTGGGTTGCCCCCGGTTCTATAGAACTGATAGTAAAACCAGAGGGAGGCTCTGCCCACCAACCCGGATGTCATCAGAACGCTTCTGCACATGTGCACGGCCCAGTTGCAAACTGGTAATAAAGGTGAATAGAACCCACCCCTGGTGTGCACGAAGAGAACCGGTGGTAACACAAGTTGGAACTCACCACTGTAGAGCAGCCACAACTTCTGAAGGCAAGCCACTCCACTGATTAATTGTTGTTACTGTTAGGAAATTTCTTTAATTAATTCATAAATAAATTTAATAAATTCATAAATTTCATTACTGGAAAACTGAAAAAGTTTGGTGCATTAGCAGGTTTAAAAGTCAAGAAACAGAAGATGAGGATGTTAACAAAATCATGAAAATAGAAGATCAAATAGAAAGGATGAATAAAAGAGCTTTTAATATTGAGACGGAAGTAAAATATTTGAGTATGACTATGACAAATATGAATGGTATCTTACTTAAAAAAATAACTATGTTAAGATGTGGAATGAAATTTTAAAAGGTATGCTATGATTAGCAAAATAACAATTGTCATTTCTGGGAAGAATTTCTATGATAAAAATGAATATTTTGCTAGAATGAGATTTTTATTTCAGACAATACCTGCTTTGACAATTGATGCACCATTTAAGCAGTGACAGAAGGCTATATCTAAATTTGTGTGGCAGGAGAAAATGTGAGTTAAAAATGAGATGTTACAAAATACAAAGGAAAGAGGGAAATTAATTTGCAGTTTGCTCTTTGATTTGGAGGAAAAAGTGGGTGCTGTTAAGGAATAGAAAGCTTTTGGAATTAAAAGGACGTTATCTGAGATTTGGGTTGCATGGCTATTTGTGGTATGGTAAAGTTAAAGTTAAACTGGATTTTAAAAGTCATTGGGTTAGACGTGTATTATTGAGAATATGGAATAGATACAAATTCGCCTGCCTGATCGTCAGAGGCTTTTTTTCCCTTTTAAAAGCATTTTTTCTACAACCTCTTCAGCCAAAGAGGTTGTAAAAAAATGCTTTTAAAAGCCTCTGATGATCAGGCAACTCAGTTGGGATTGTCAGAGCCTTTTAAAAGCATTTTTTTTTACAACCAAGAGGTTGTAGAAAAAATGCTTTTAAAAGGCTCCGATGATCCCAGCTGAGCCGTGCGATCATCAGAGGCTTTTTTTTAGTTTTAAAACATTTTTTCAGCTGAAGAGGTTGTAAAAAAAATGCTTTTAAAAGTAAAAAAAAAAAAAGCCTCTGATGATTGCGCAGCTCAGGTGGGTATGGGGGGGGGGGAGGGATTTTTGCTACCGGTTCAGCCAATCCAGTCCGAACTGGGAGCATTTCACCCCTGCCTCAGAGACTTTTTCCACAAAACAAGAAAAAAATGAATTTTATGATTTATGATTTTGATGATCAGACAGAATAGATGATAGAAAGATGAATGTTTTTAACCATCCGTCAATTTATAATTGTACTTAGAAGAGCTGTAAAGAAGTTGTACTTCTTCATGTCTTTTTTCTTTTTCTATCCTTCTATTACATTTTTCCTCTTCTTGCACTTTTAGCTTTCTCTTCGATTTCTTCCGTTTTCTTTATGCTAGTTTGTATTAGTTTTATCTTCCTTGAAAAAAATCTTTAGCATTTCTATATGTATGTATGTGTCTCTGTGTGTGTAGGTATACAAGCTTGTCTTTTGAGTTTGACATGTTATTTAGATCAAAAGAGGTCTATCTGAAAAACACTAGTTTTTAGTTTTCCATTTCTGTACCCTTTTGGTTCTGGCATACTCTACAGTCTTTTATATGATTACCAGACTTGACTTAAATCAATATTGGAGAGATGGAAATGTATTTCATGATGTTTCTTCATTGGTCAATAAAATCTTCTGCAGTGCGCCATCAAAAAATCCTGGAGTCAGCTTTGAAGAGAAGAGGGGGAGAAAATGCCCTTCAATGGCAGAGATGCAATTAGAGTGATTTGCTGCTTTTAAGTGACTTACAGTACTTGCCGTAAAATGAGAGATACGACAGTCAACAATAAAACAGAAATCATTTCTTTTTTTCCTCCCTTCTTACTCTTCTTTCAATAAACTGCCGGATTTCAGCATGAAGAAGGCATTAATGAAAAACTTCAGTGACTTTCAGGCAAACGACAGATCTTATTTGTTTATTTATTTTATGTATTGGACAAATTTATATAGCCGCCCACCCATCTCACAAAACAAGCATCTCATTGTAGACATTTCATGTTAATTGAGTTAGTAGAGATTTTCGTATCTGTTGTAAATGTTAGTTTTATTAGACGGAGGAATTTTTGACCCTGAAAGAAGAAGTCTCTACATTAATCTTCTAAATGACTTGGAAAATACTTATTGTTGAAGTACTGAGGAGTTCTCTGATCCATAGAAGATCCATTGCTTTTCATATTTGTTCCCATTTATGTGGGGCAAAGGAGTGGGTGTTTAGCAGAAGTGGTATTCAGCCAGTTCAGATCAGTTCAGGTGAACCGGTAGTGCCGACAATCAGTTGGCCCCTCCTTCCCACCCCACTCCATCCTGTCCTTTATTTCCTGCTTTATAGATAATCTCAATCGTGCAGCACAGCTGATTCCCCCACCCTCACTGTTCTACTTACCATTGCTGACTTGGAAGGTAAACAGCTGAGCTTCTAAATGCTCCATTTTCAGTGCTGCACGCAAATGCCTTAGACCCATATCTGCACAAAGTGCACACTCACTGAATCAGTTGTTAAACCAGCAGCATTCCACCACTGGTGTTTAGGGGGTAGACAGAGGTTCCTAGGAATCTCTGTCTTCTTTGTTTAAGTCTCCCAGATAATTGTAAGAAATATGACAGGTCAATTGGGTAGCAACAGATGTGCAATCTTATACATTTTTGAACCTCCTTTGCAAAGGGAGGGGAGCTATTATTGTTGCAATAGATTTGCCAGTGTTCAAGTAAATGTGTGTTTTTGCCTTTTGTTCTTTTTAATTCACTTTTTAATGCTTTTGTCTACTTGTGTTTTGTCTCTATTAATTTTTTTTTCTTTTGGCTTTTGTATATTTTAATCTTCCAAATAAAATTAAAAGAAAAAGATTACAAAAAGATAATTGCAAGGAATATATTAGTGGGAGAGGATTGATGTTTAGGATAAAAGGAGGAAGAGGATGATGATGGGATGGAGGAAATAAACATCCAAAATTCATGTTCAGCAAAGCTAGAAATGAGCTGGTATCTCTTCTCAACACTCCAGAAGATAGGCTCAAGATACAGAAGGAATCTTGACAGACTTGAACATTGGGCGCTATCTAACAAAATGAAATTCAACAGTGAAAAAAGCTAGGTTCTACATTTAGGGAAGAAAAACAAAATGCACAGGTACCGTATATGTGGTACTTTGCTCAATAGTAGTAACTGTGAGAGGGATCTTGGAGTCCTAGTAAACAACCATTTAGATATGAGCCAGCGGTGTGAAGCAGCTGCCAAAAAAGCCAACACAGTTCTGGGCTGTATAAACAGAGGGATAGAATCAAGATCACATGAACTGTTAATACCACTTTATAATGCCTTGGTAAGGCCACACTTGGAATATTGTATTCAGTTTTGGTTGCCACGATGTAAAAAAGATGTCAAGACTCTAGAAAGAGTGCAGAGAAGAGCAACAAAGATGATTAGGGGACTGGAGGCTAAAACATATGAAAAACGGTTGCAGGAACTGGGTATGTCTCGTTTAATGAAAAAAGGGACTAGTGGAGACATGAAAGCAGTGTTCCAATATCTCAGGGGCTGCCACAAAGAAGAGGGAGTCAAGCTATTCTCCAAAGCACCTGAGGGTAGAACAAGAAACAATGGGTGGAAACTAATCAAGGAGAGAAGCAATTTAAAGCTAAGGAGAAATTTCCTGACAGAACAATTAATAAGTGAAACAAAACTTACCTGCAGAAGTTGTAAATGCTCCAACATTGGAAATGTTTAAGAAGATGTTGGATAACCATTTGTCTGAAGTGGTGTAGGGTTTCCTGCCTGGGCAGGGGGTTGGACTAGAAGACCTCCAAGGTCCCTTCCAACTCTTCTATTCTATTCTATTCTATTCTATTCTATTCTATTCTATTCTATTCTATTCTATTCTATTCTATTCTTTGAGACAAAAAAAATAACAGATTATATCATAAAAAAGAATAAAAGAATAAAAGAGTTGGAAGGGAATAAAATTGTTATACTTCTTCTTTTACTGCTCTCTCTTCCAGAAGTTGGCAAACTGCAATGCTGTTTGTTCCTTTGATCTTAGAATCCAAAACGGGAACATTGTATTTTTTGCCAAACCACGCATATAGATTTGTCAGTCAGGATACGTATCTTTCAGTGCTGCATTTTCCTTCACTCTTTCCTTGTTTAATTAATTGAAGTAGATGATTTTTTTGCAGCCTACCATGCACCCTAAATATTCCAATTTCCTCTTCACAACATTTCTATTTTTGTCCGTATCTTTGGGAACCGTCTCATTTCATACATGTCATGAAATCCACATTTGAAAGATTGCTATACTTCTGATTGTCACTTGGTCATTATCTATGCTTCAGCAGCAACAACAACAACAACAAATCCTGGCGAAAGATAACAACATATAATTTGCAAATAATGCTTAATGTTAAGTCTGACAGCAAAGAAGTCAGGGTCAAAAAGGCCTTGGTTTCACCTATTCAATTCTGCTCTTTATGCCTAAGCTGTGATCTCACCTCTCATTCAAATAACAGGCCAGGTGTTGTTTTTTGCTGCTAGTATATAGACTTTGCTTGACTAATGCTATGTTTACTGGTAGTCATTATTTTTTGTTCTTTTCTGCTTTATATTTAACCCATAAGAATTATTCAATTGAAATACTTGATTGAGAAAAATGTGTACACCTTGCTGGTTATTTGCTTGATAAAATGGTACTACTTGCATAACAAATTCTGTTTATTATTAAGCCATTAACAGTTCTATCCTTTTGGCTTTGTTTTTCAGATTTTTAAAAGCATCTCTCTTTCTTTCTCTCTCTGCCTCCCTCCCTCCCTCCACCCACCATCTCTTTCTCTCTCTAGAGTGTCTCAGTCATCCAGGTCATGGTTGTCCCAAAATTGCTTTTTCAGAGTAGGGGAGATATGACACCACCTATCTCCTTATCTCTTTGACTGCTCTTTAGAAGGCCAGATCCTGAAGATGAAACTCAACTACTTTGGCCACCTAATGAGAAGGAAGGACTCCCTGGAGAAGAGCCTAATGCTGGGAAAGATTGAGGGAAAAAGAAGAAAGGGACAACAGAGAACAAGGTGGCAGGATGGAGTCACTGAAGCAGTAGGCGTGAGCTTAAATGGACTCCAGAGGATGGTAGAGGACAGGAAGGCCTGGAGGAACATTTTCCATGGGGTCATGATGGGTTGGACACAACTTTGCAACTAACAACAATATCTCCTTTGCATTATTTCAGGTAACCCTGAGGGTACAAATAAACTTCCAAATGACCTCAGCAACTCTCAAAGAGAGAGAGGGAGAATGCTAATGATCAGATAATGCAAGGAATATAAATCTTTCTATTCTCTTCTTGGATGAGAATCTTCTTGGATGAGAAGTGAAATGTCTTTAAGAAAAAACAAAGAAAGTCCAGTTGCCTTTCGAAAAAGCACATTTGGAATTCTCTCTCTTTCTCTCTCCCTGACAAATATTAGATAGGGGTGGGAATCATCCATCCATCCATCCATCCATCCATCCATCCATCCATCCATCAATCCATCCATCCTTCCATCCACATTTATGAAAGCTAATTTCTTGCTAAACAAGCCAGAAATCACCATCCAAAAATTTAAAGTTATGCCAAAATGGGGCTAGCATAGACATGGGGTTCTCTTTTTATTCATTCCATTCTCTGATGGCTGTGAAGAACTCCAGGGAGACGGAAAAGGGAGACAGGTTACAGCAGCATGTAGAGAGATAAATAAATGCAGAAGTGACACTAGGCTTGTTTTCTAGCAAGGATGATAGTCATATTGGAGACCACTGTGATGGACACAACTTTGTGGTTCTTGATGAATAAGAATAGAACAGAACAGAACAGAACAGAACAACAGAACAGAACAGAACAGAACAGAATAGAATAGAAGTCTTTATTGGCCAAGTGTGATTGGACACACAAGGAATTTGTCTTGGTGCATATGCTCTTGGTGTAATTAAAGAAAAGACACATTTGTCAAGAATCATAAAGCACAACACTTAATAATAGTCATAGGGAAACAGTCAATATAAATCTTAAGGATACAGTCATACAGTCATAAGTGGGAGGAGATGGGTGATAGGAACGATGAGAAGATTAATAGTAATGCAGACTTAGTAACTAGTTTGACAGTGTTGAGGAAATTATTTGATTAGCAGAGTAGGTAGGCATACTTACTCCAGCCTACTGTCTGTCTCATTAAAATGCTGACCAGTTTCCAAGGTATGGAAAAGAGAACATCTCTTATCTCCATGGGGCCACCAGGAACTGTTCCTGGCCCAGATAAAACAGAAATTTTGATTTATATCTTGATAACCAGTAGTGGTATTCAGCTGGTTCTATCTGGATCGCACAATCCAGTAGCGGTGGCTGCAAGAGGCTCTGCCCACCTGCCCGGATGTCATCATGTCCCATTTTTGATGCTCTGCACATCAGGGATGGGTTCTAAAGTTTTTTACTACTGGTTCTGTGGGCGTGGCTTATTTTGTGGTCGTGGCTTGGTGGGAGGTAACGTGACTGGGTAGGCATGGCCAACTTTTTTTTTCTTTTTACTTTTAAAAGCATTTTTTTCTATAACCTTAAGAGGTTGCAGAAAAATTGCTTTCAGAAGCCTCTGACGATCCCAGCTGAGCTGTGCAATCATCAGAGGCTTTTTTTTTTTTTTTACTTTTAATAGCATTTTTTTGGCCAAAGAGGTTGTAGAAAAAATGCTTTTAAAAGTTAAAAAAAAAGCCTCTAATGAGGTGGGCATGGTAAGCGAGTGGCAATCGGGCCAGGGACCAGTTTGGGGGTGTGGCCAGCCAATGTTATTACCAGTTCTCCAAACTATTACTATTTTTTACTACCGGTTCTTGAGAACCAGTGTGAACCGGGAGCAACCTATCACTGCTGCGCATGCTCTGTTAATCTTAATCTTAAAAATATTTCACTTTGCAAACTGCCCCCTGAGCTGTGTAGTGTTGATGGGGTTTGGGGGGGGGCGGTGAGGGGAGGACTTGGTCTCTTGATTCCATCACAGTCATACAACCCTCAGTGATGTGCAACCTCGCATTTGTAAACCCGTAGTGAAGGTAAGTGAATACCACCCCTGCTGACAACCCTCTGTTCCTTAAAGTATTTGTGGTTATTGTTAATGTGCTGATGGACCTCACAGCATCTGCAATACAAGGCTGTCACCTGAACAACAGCAAAAAAAAAAAAAGTCTAAAACTTGGATGGAAGCATTCTAGCTTCAGTTGCTAAAGTGACACAGCTCTTCCATTTTGAAAATGTTGCCAGCGCCAATGAGGCTTCCTTATTAGAAAGCATCATCCGCTTGAAGAAAGGCATGACAAAACTTTCTGACATGTGTATTCCTTCATGCTTCTTCTGACTAGACTATAATGAGGAAAGACAAGACAATTCCTTCCTGGATACCATACCATACTGAATGATCTTCTGAAAGGCAAGCTTTAAAACATCAAGGTGTTTCTGCACCTTGATGTTTCTCATCCTTGGCAGCTCCTCAACCACGGCTGGCTAGGGAATTCTGGAAGTTGAAGTCCACAGATCTTAAAGTTGCCAAGTTTGTGAAACACTGCTTTGGAAACGGCAATTTGAGCAGCAGCAGCAGCAATTGTTGGCAAATTCAGTTGGATGGTCTGCCATTTTGGATTCATATTTTTACACCTCAGTGCTTGTAGAATAGCAGTCAGATGCTGAGAATCCAAATAATTTTTAAATTAATGCCTTCAGTTCTGGCAGATACAAATATGAGTCACATCTCCCCACTTAGCACTGGAATCTAGTTTCATATTTTATTACCAGGTGAGAATCAAGTCCTCTGTGATTCTAATTGTTCCTCAGCTTGGGAGGAAGGTATTTTAATCAACTATTTTTGTTGAAAGTTATTAATACATAATTGGATTGTTTTTTGTTTCATTTGCACGTGTTTTTTTTTTAGCCTGAACATTTCCACATCCTGAATGAATGAAGGTACAATATACACATCTACACAGAGAGTGAGTGCATTTTCTGTTCAGACACTCCACATTTAAAAAGACAAAATCATTTTATTCAAAATAGTACAAACTATTTGGTAGCTTATTCCATCATAATGTGTGTGTGTATGTATATATGTGTGTGTGTGTGTGTGTGTGTGTGTGTATATATGTATGTGTGTACACATATATATTTGTGTGTGTGCATGTATATGTATGTATGTATATGTGTCTGCGCCTGTGTGTATTAGAGAGAAAGAAACCTTATATCTATATCTATACATCTAATAGCTATGTATTTCGTAGAAAAGTATTTGCAGGTGCTTAAAACTCCCTGGGTTCTTCATCTCCAGCACATAGTAGGTTCAAATGATCAGTTTCTGTTACACAGTGTAGCAAAAAAGATGCATGTTTCCACAAAGACCACATAATAAATTGTTCTCTGGTTGTATTTTTATTATTTATTTACATCCTTATTTCCCGCCATTTTTTTTTTAGCCACAAAACCCAATATCGTTGATTTTCCAGGTGGTCTGACACTCCAGAATTGGCCAAAGGTATGTATGCAGAGAAGGAATGCGGTGGCTTAGTGGCTAAGACGCTGAACTTGTCAATTGAAAGGATGGCAGTTCAGTGGTTCAAATCCCTAGTGCCGTGTAATGGAGTGAGCTCCTGTTACTTGTCCCAGCTTTTGCCAACCTAGCAGTTCGAAAGCATGTAAAAAAATGCAAGTAGAAAAATAGGGACCACCTTTGGTGGGAAGGTAACAGTGTTCCATGCACCTTTGGCATTTAGTCATGCCGACCACATGACCACGGAGATGTCTTTGGACAGCGCTGGCTCTTCGGCTTTGAAACAGAGATGAGCACCACCCCCTAGAGTCGGGAATGCCTAGCACATATGTGCGAGGGGATCCTTTACCTTTACCTTAGGTATGCAGAAGGCTCCAAAGATCAACTCCTTTGGACAGGTAGCCCTTGACTTACAACCACAATTGAGAGCAGAATTTCCATTGGTGGTTGTTAAATGAGTTGTGCCCAATTTTAGGATTTTTATTTTTTATTTTTTTGGCATGGTTAAGTGAATCAGGGTTCCCTCATTGACTTTGCTTATGGAACACCAACTGCAAAGGTCACAAATGGTGACCACGTGATTCCAGACTGCTACATGCCAATTGCCAAGTGCCCAAATTTTAATCATGTGACCATGGGGGTGCTGAGATGCTCACAAGTGCAAAGAATAGCTGTAAGTCACCTTTTTCAGTGTTGTAACAGTTGCTAAACAAATATTTGTAAATGAAGAATTACTTATATGCCTCAAGACAGGCAACAAGGATAACAGTAAGTTCACCAATCTACAAGCTACAGTGAAACTTTAAATCTTACTCCTAAAATCAGATGAACGCTGGTTTTATAGTTAGGCGAAATTACTTGTATCTTTTCTGTTTTCTAATGTTCAGCTTCTTGCATTTTGTCTTCACACTTCACACCTAAGCAGAAGGTATATAACTAGTTCTTTTGCAGCTTCAGATTTGTCCATGCAAACTCCACCTAAGATTCAGCTTTCCATGGAGACATTGGCTTCTGTCCCCTCATGATGGAACCTGGTTAAGAGTCAAGGTTCGAAGGGCAACTTAAAAGGTTTTGTTGGCCAGAATTTATGGGACTTGGCTCAAAAGCTCACCATGAAAAGCAATTTCCAAATGCATGCTGCAAACTGTATGGGGTGTTCTCTTGTCAATTTGAGGTCAGTTGGTTGGATATTTTTTTTTTTTTTACCATTTTCATTCTTCATATTCAGGAAGGCAATATATAATTCACTATGGGGTAATAAATCACTCTCCTTAAAGGGGAAAGAACAGTGCCTTGGTTTTGAAATTGATGGGGAGCTGCTTATTGTTATTCTTAAAGTCAGCTGTGCTGGTGTGGTAAGCTTTCATAAAGACAAGAATTCCTTCGATTCCACTTTGTACTTCAATTTTTCTTTTTGAAGTATAAGACACACTCTCCCACCCAAAAGAGGCTGAAAATTTGGGTGCATCTTATACTCCAAATGTAGCTTTTTTGAAGCTTTTTTCCAGCCCTAACAAGGCGCTAGCGAGTGAAGCGATCTTCCACACTTTGCCTGCTTTTCTCATTGCTGCTCCCTCCAATGATCAGCTGTGCTTTGGAAGCTGTTTTTCAGCCCTAACAAGGTGCTAGTGAGTGAAGCAATCTTCCGTACTTTGCCTGCTTTTCTCATTGCTTCTCTCTCCAATGATCAGCTGTGCTTTAGAAGCTGTTTTTTTTAATCCCCAACCCCACGCACGCTCAAAAACCAGCAAACTAACGTGCTGAATCTGACCAGACTAAGGATGCTAGCCAGATGAATACCAGGTAGGCAGAATTTTCCCCCCCTATTTTCTTCCCCAGAAACTAAGGTGCATCTTATACTCTAGTGCATCTTATACTCTGAAAAATATGGTATACAAATAAAAGAAAAAGACTCTGCTTGAGCCAGGAGTAGGAAACCATTGGCTGTCTCATTGATGAATTCAGTTTCCCATTCAGCCCGGCAATTGTGAGGGATGCTAGGAATTCTTGTTCAGGAATAGAATCCCTGAAGTTAAAGCAGTTTGCAAATTTCATAAATGAAACAAACAATACCAGGTTAATTAAATCTGCCTTAAATTTAAGTACGTTGATGCATGATGTGGAACATCGGTCACTTTCTTTGAATGATCTTCTCCCTCGGCAGTCTGAACCAGTGGTGGGTTGCTACCGGTTCTCTCCAGTTCGGGAGAACTGGTAGCGGAAATGTTGATGTGGGAGCAAACCGGTTCACTCCAACCATCAGCTGGGCCCTCCTGCCCGCCCCTGCACTATACCTATCTTTATTCCTTTTTTTTTAGCCCAGCTGAAAGGTGTGGCAGAGCAGATTGCCATGCCTCAGCTGCTCTACAATTCAATGTGCTTGCACAAAGTGAACCAGTGGTAACACCAGTTAAAACCCACTACTGGTCTGGACTGATACTCTAAACTGATCTTCAAAATTCACATACAGCTTTTCTTTCTGTAGAAAATTAAGACATCTGTCCAAATGAAAAATGATGCTATAAAAGAAAAGGAACCAGTGGGGCCCCCATATTGTCCAACATTGCAAGAATTCATTCATCATATCAAGATAAGGATCAAGGAAATTAGAAATCAGGCAAAGAGTAAGGGAAGCCCAGCATAGGAAAAGAGTTGTCAGAGTCCTCTTGGTGATTGGATCCATTTCCAGAGTCATTGAAGGTGTTTAACTTTGCTAAAGCAACTTTGCTGATTGAAGGCCATGTTCTGTTCCCAGTTAAAAACTTGCTGAGAGCTTTGGGTGTATTTAAACCAGAAATGGATAAACTGTATTCTCTGCCCCAAAACAATGTCATTGATTTTCAATTACAATGGTCAACAAAGGATTTGGGGGTTAGTGGGATGAAAATATTGCAAAAGATTCTTGTCCTCTGTGTCACAAAGAGTCTATGGCATGTGTGTATACTGTTTAAATTGTCTTCCTGCCGACCAAACTTTCCAAGTTCTGAAGTCTCTTTGCCTTCTGGAATGCAGCTTCTTCCTTCTGGGAATCCAGATTACATCCACCATACTGGAACCACTTTGGCTTTTACTTTCTACATCCTCCTACTCAGCAGTGAAATCTGGTCGGATCTATCTGGCTCGTGTGAACGAGGGGTGAAATGCTCCCTGTTTGGACCGGATCGCCCGATCTAGAAGCAATGGCGGCGGGTGGTTCAGAGAACACGTAGCAAAAATCCCTGCGCCTCCCCCCCCCCATGCCCAGCTGAACTGCACAATCATCAGAGGCTTTTTTTTCTTTACTTTTAAAAGCATTTTTTCTACAACTTCTTCCGATGAAAAAATCCTTTTAAAAGTAAAAAAAAAAAAAAAAAAGCCTCTGATGATCGCGTGGCTCAGCTGGAATCATCAGAGGCTTTTCAAAGCATTTTTTTTCTGCAACCTCTTGGCCGAAGAGGTGGTAAAAAAAATGCTTTGAAAAGTCTCTGACGATCCCAGCTGAGTTGCCTAACCGGCAGAGGCTTTTCAAAGAATTAGAAAAAATGCTTTGAAAAGTTAAAAAAAAGTTGGCCATGCCCACCCAGTCACATTACCCCCCCACACACACCAAGCCATGCCCACAGAACTGGTAGTAACAAATTTTACATTTCACCCCTGGCGTGAACCGATAGGGCCGGTGGTGGGAGCCTCTGCCCACCCGCCGGGATGGCATTATGTCCTGTTTTTGACCACCTGTGCATGTACAGAAGGCTCTTGTGCATACGCAGAACAGGCGTGCACGTTCACATTTCCGAACTGGTAACAAAGGTAAGTGCATTTCACCACTGCTCCTAGTAATGCCTACCTCCTTGAAGTACCAAATCCTGGTACTTCTCCAGCCTCTCATACGCCTTCTTCCTCATATTGCTATCACCATTGCATCTATCACCGCTCCTGTCTTGTGGTCCTTGTCTATTATGACAATGTCTAGTTGATTGGCCAATACCAGTCTGTCCACCTGAATCTTGAAGAATGTGTGTGTGTGTGTGTGTGTGTGTGTTTGTTTGTGTGTGTGTGTGTATAAATAAAATCTCTGCCATGGTTTATCACCAAGACTCTACTGAACTATTAAAAATAGCCATGCATTTTTTTTAAAAAAAAAGATAAATAAAGGCCTTAAACAAGTCAAGAGGGGGGGAAGTCAGAAGCATAGAATCCTTGATGTTCTTGAGCCTTAGTTGTTTTCTTGTAGACATGTCATTAGCAGACAATTAGCATTATTATAGATTCATCAGCAGATGATTCGAGCTCTTTAGCTGGTCTCCTTGCCACCCCTGTTAAAAATATCAATTTCTTTTTTAAATTTAAATTTTCTGGCTTGATCAGAAAATCCTGATATGATCCTGCAAGATGGTATTCCCCCAATTTGAGTTTACTGTACTAATCTATTAACGAGGTGGCTGGATGAAGTCACTGAAGCAGTCGGCGTGAGCTTAAATGGTCTCCGGGGGATGGTAGAGAACAGGAAGGCCTAGAGGAATGTTGTCCATGGGGTCGTGATGGGCCGGAAACGACTTTGCAACGAACAACAGCAACAAAATTTTCCTGAAGTCAAAGCCTCCAGCTATACTATTATGATTTTGCAGGAGGACTGGTAAGTGAGGAATATATTCCCGTTCCTTAAAGATGATAAGATCATCTTTTGCAGAACGAATGCCTTTCTGCGCATGATTATATCAGCTTGGAAAATGCATGAAATTAAAAAGACGGTAGCTCTTCAGCGCGTTTATGATTTTTAATTAAATAACGGCGATATATTTCCAATTATTCTTGCCATTTTTGTAATAGCATATGTTTTAAAATCTGCCCAGCTGCTACTATTAATTTATACAACTTCAAAAACTAGCCACGGAAATGATTGCAATGGTAATGAATCTCCTGGAAGTAAAAAGGGAGATTATTGTAAAACTTCTAAACACCTTAATCATAAAAGATATATTCCAAGGTGTATTTGGCAGTTCATTATTTCCATTTTACTTTTTAAAGAGGACATTATGGATTTCTTGCATGCTTCATTTTAACATAATCTTTCCATTAAGTATAATCTATCTTTACAGAAAGTAAAAAAGACAGCTTTCTTAACTAAAAGTGATCAATTGCTTCAATCTCAAGAGGAAAATTCAATATTTAAATCATATAATAGTAAAGTATATTAGGGCACTAATGGACTATGGAAAACTATTTTTTTATTAAGTTAAACTAATTGGTGATCTAGTAGCTACTTAGATGCTCTCCACTCTGCATGATAGACAGGGTTTTTTAAAAAATATTTTTTGGATTGCTGTAGCAAGACTGAAAGAGTTTTTTAAAAAATGAGTGGTTTGCCAGTCTAGAGAATGGACAGAGCTAACCATAACCCAGGAAAATCAGCAGAAAAGGATCCAGTCAGGTGGGTGAGTTTTCCTTTCCTTCCCCCCCCCCCCCATTCATGTTTTATTTGTAATTTTCCTTTAATCTCCATACATATTTTGAAGACACTGTATTGACTGGGTCACTATATTTTTTTACACAATGCTAACGATAATACAATTAGATATACATAATCCTAAACTTCCAACTTCTGACTTTAACCCGCACATTGTACTTATAAGCATCAATAGCATTCCTTCATACGGTATATTTATTATCCCCTTTAAATCATTATTATTTTAATATTTTAAAAAAGGTATTCAATATTCTACTCCAAAAATCCAATATCTTTTTGCTTAAAAAGACCAATAAAACCATTCATTAATCAAATTTAATCAATTTTGGGATTATATCTCCAATCCCTTAAAATTATAAATTTCAGTACACGTTTACATGTCATTAATAAGAATAATATAGTTAGGTTGCCACATCATAGACTTCCATCTTATTACCTTGATTAATTTATGATTATAATGAATTCTATTATATATCTAGATATGTTCTACCGTTTTTCTATTTTCTATTTTCTACATCTTTTTAATTTCTAATACATTCACCATATTGAGAAGTATTTTGTATCCATCATCTCTTACTCTTTTTGAGACTTCATCATTTATTGACTTTTTGATCTCTCTCTTATATTTCTCTCTTGGGAACTTATTTCTATTTCTACCATTTTTATACCAATTAAGTATTCCCTCTAGTTTATCCCTTATCTCCTTCTGCCGCATCATTTGAGCACCCATCCATAGTCCTTTCACTAAAAATAGTGAAACATAATGAGCTTTTCTTCTTAGGTAGGTTTTTTTTTTTAAAAAAATAAGAGAATTCTATGAGCCAATCATCTCCAAGAAAAAAAAGAAACAAAACAAATACCTAATTAAACCCCTGTAGTTCCAATTAGCTGGGAACTCACCAACCAGCCATGCCTCCATTGTATTGGAAAGTCTCATTGGCTGTGATGGTGAAAGGCTGGAAGTTAACTCTGCCCAAAGCCTGGAGTTTGATTCTGGCAGGCTCGAGGTTCACTCAGCCTTCAATCCTTCAGAGGCTAGTAAAATGAAGACCTAGATTGTTGGGGGAAATATGCTGACATTGTAAACCACTCAGAGAGTGCTATAAAGCACTATAGGGTGGTATACAAGTCTAAATGCTATTGCTATTCTCCCTTCTCCTGGTAAATGAAATTGTGCCAGTATGTTGCTGCAGCTGCAGGAGTAGAATCTGCAGAGAGAAACTTTTTGAATATTGCCTCTGGGCAGACACCAGGAACACAGTGCTGAACGTTTCCTGTGAGAGGAAAGATTGGCAGGCATATAAAAGCAAAGTGAAGAATAAAGACCACCCAGAAATTTCTTGCACACCATAAAAAGTAGTCAGGCAGTAGGAAAAGCAGATAAACACACCCAGACACAAAGCCAGTTTCATGCCCATGATCTGCATGATGGTACTTGCAACGATCGGCAAATAGATAAACAGTCCACCTTAATCCTGGCTTCAGTTTCAGACTGAAGTAATGCACATTTATTTGATTTGCAAAAGAAAAATCCGAGCGACTGCCGTGAAGATGAATTCATCAAACCACCTTGTCATTAAAGGACCTGTGAGCAGAACTCTGGATCAACTGAAATTTGGGCTGAATCAAGAAAAACATTAATCAACAATGCAGTATTGCAGGATACCGTATCTTTCAGAGTATAAGACGCACCCAAGTATAAGAGGCATCTTAGTTTTTGGGGAGGAAAATAAGAAAAAAGCTGATTGGCAGGTGGATTGCCCCCCAATCAGCTGTTCCCAGAGGTGAATTTTAGCAACAGGGTTCCTTGGTTGTGAGCTCTGTGCCTTGCTTTTTTTTTTTTTTTTGCTTTTTTTTCTGCCTCTGAAATTTCTGAAACTCCATTTCAGAAGTTTTCTGCCTCTGAAAGCCTCCGAAACAGCTTCAGAAAAAAAGGCTCTGAAGCTTCAGAAAAAAAGCCTCTGAATTTTTTTTTTCAGAAGCTCTGTTTGGTGGCTTCTTTTCTGAAGCTTCATTTCTTATGCTTTTTCATCCTCTGAAACTTCCATTTGAGAAGCTGGGCAAGGCTACATTCGGAGTATAAGACGCACCCAGATTATCACCCTCTTTTTTGGGAAAAGGGGGGGAGGGTGCGTTTTATATTCCAAAAAATATGGTAATTCTGCTGACTGCCGATTGCTAGCAGTTCGATTCTCCCTGGCTCTAGGTTGGTTCAACCTTCCATCCTTCCAAGGTTGGTAAAATGAGGACCCTGTTTGTTGGGGGCAATATGTAAACTACTTAGAGAGGGTTGTAAAGCACGGTGAAGCACTATATAAGTCTGATTGCTGTTGCTATTGCTAATCACAGGTTTTGCTGGGTTACATTAATGAAAATTCTCTCTCCCTGGGGTTATGGTTTGGAATACCCAGTTAAGGGTGTGCAGACTCTGTCCATTTTTGTCAAAATAATATATATTTATTTGGAGAACTAAAGAGGAAGTGACATCCAAAAACAAATTAAAAGGAAAACAGTGATATCTCATGATTATTATTAAGTGGTTATGAAATTTTAATACCAGAACGAAAGAAAGAAAATACTGAAACAAAACTGCAACATTAAAAAGTTTAACTCACCTATGCAGATCAAACATTCATTTCATCATTTCATAACAATGTAACAGATTGTGCATAAACGTTGTCTATTTTTGTAAGTTAAGGTGAAATGTGTCTATTGTATCATATGTTGATCAATAGAAAAATCAGCCTTTTCAAAACTAGCAAATACTTCTCAAAACATGACGATTTCCATAATTCTGGAATACAATTCAGAATTACCTTTACGCATTTAACTTGAAAACATCTCCCTGAAAAAATAGGAAGAGAAAGAAATGATGGTATGTTTTCTACCTGGAATTGAAAAAAAAAAGCAGGATAAAAATCTTAAGTACAAAAATAGAACAATGTTGTGTCTTCCTGCTTTTGTGAAATGTTAAGCGCGGAGACGATCAAATAGTGCAGATCAATTGCTATCACTGTGACTACTTTTTAGATAGTACCCTGTTTCCCTCCAAATAAGATATCACCTGATAATAAGCCCAATCAGGCTTTTGAGCGCATGGCAATAAGGCCAAGCGCCTATTTCAGGGTTCAAAAAAATATAAGACAGGGTCTTATTTTTGGGGAAACACGGTAGGAGTATTTTGACCTTGCAGAGAGTTTAAGCTTTGCTGTTCTTCTGTATTTGAATATATTTATAAAGTAAATATATTTGCTTTGTCCTCATAATTTGATTCTTTGTTTTACTTCTTCCTATGACTACTGATTGTACTGTATGGATTCTCTATGCTCAATAGTTTTTTTTTAAAAAAAATTGGGGTAGACTGGGCTGTTAAATCTCTGTCTTTACTTTTCGATCCTTTACCTCTTTTATATTTGAAAGCATCATCCAAAATATAATGCACAGTTTTGCATAAATTCATTTCCAACTTCTGTTTGCATTGAATGTAGCTTATCTTGCTTTTGATTATGAAGAAAATAGAACATGAAAAAAAAATAATTTGGTTCACGTTGACAACTACACAACTACAAAATGATGGAATATTATGTTAGATATAAAACCTTTTTTTTAAAAAAAGTTTGATTCTGTATAACGTGTTTCCCCGAAAATAAGACCTTTTCTTTTTTCTTTTGAACCCTGAAATAAGTGCTTGGCCTTATTGCCATGCGCTCAAAAGCCCGACTGGGTTTATTATTAGGGGATGTCTTATTTTTGGGAAAACAGGGTAGTTAAAAACCACAGCTGAACAACACTGATGACCCTTAAGACTTGCAGTTTGACAGAAAGAAAAAAAAAAGACCCTTTGAAAGTGTCATATGTATTTTAATGTTTCTGTAATAAATTTCAAACAGCCATCAAAATGTACATTTTTCTGAAGACACAGTCGTGTATTTATCAGCTGATATAGATTATTGGTCATCAGAATGAGAGATTTTTCAGGAAAGGAACATAAATCCATTCTCACAGTCGTAGAGAGATTAAATCATTCTCTGAAAACCGATAGGTTTTCTTTTTTTTCCCCAAAAAAGTTTTTTATTTTTATTTCTCATGAGCATATTTGAGTGTATAACCTTTTATCCATCATTTTCCATTCATCTTATCTTTTAACTTTCGTTTTTAGTTGTTCGGGGCTGGTCTTTTACCATTTACCCTTCTTTATTTTACCACAATCTTTCCTCTTCTCCTCCCCTTCTCTTCCTTCCTCCATCTCTTCCTACTTTCTTCGTTCTTCCTCTCCTTCTCTTTCCTACTTCCCCTTCCCTTCCCCCACTCCTCTCTTCTTCCTCCCTTGCTAACCCTCTCTCCTACTCCTCTTTCCCTTTCTTTTTTCTTCCTCTGCTTTCCCCTTTCTTCTGTCTCTCCCTCTCCTTTCCTCTCTTCTTCCTTCCTCTCTCTCTACTCCTCTCTCTAAAGCCAAGAGGCTTTTTAAAACTAGCCAGCCTCTTCATCATTGGCTCAGTTTAATGAAAAGCAAAGGAGCCAGCAGTCCAGAGCAGCAACTGCGCTATCCTGTGTAGCCATTCTAAATTCTATTTATTTAATTTTTTTTCATATTTCTGTGCCACCCATTTTTCTCAAAGAGGTTGCTGCTTAATTATATGTCTAGCTCTATTTATGAGCTGCCTTGTGTCACCAGAGTGGCATGTAATAACCAGGATCATGTCACTGTGTCAGAGACAACTAAAAGGGACAGTAGGTCAACGGGAACATCTGAATGTGGCTTATCTCTAGAGATATATTTCATATAGCTATATCTCCCTCCCACTGTATATAGTTGACATTCTCTGAACCTGGGGGTTTCAAAGGTTTCTTTACCCAACTAGGTAGCTTAATTGGCGCAGGAGTTTTAGAGAACTGAGATTCGTTATTTCTCTGTGTGGGATGTGTTTGTATCTTATATGTTTTGGGTGTATTTGGGTGAAACAATCCAATACAAGTGTTTTGTATTGGCTTGTACTTGTAATTAATGTTGGTGATAATGCATGAGGGTAATGAAATGTTGGCAACCCAAAAATCAAGCTTAGAACACACACACATGCTCAGTCTGTATGTACACACACACACACACACAAATTAGCACCACTTCGAGATTAAAGTCCTGCTCCTTCCTGATAAACAGAAAAATGGGATGAGGATTGTTAACATGGCTATCAGCCTCACTAGATAGACCAAAGTAGAAAATCAACTCCACTGGAAGACTAAAACTACTTTTGAGGTTGGTAATAATAACAGAATCTTGGAAACTTTATTATGCTCTATATTCTTCCCCATATACTCCAGTGAATCAGGGGAGCACCTGCCCGAGTCATTTTTGAACGTTATTTCATATCTCTGGACTTTAAAACGTTTCAGCTGTTTTGCCCTGCTTTTGCATATTTCCAACAAGGTCACCTTCCTTGATTTTTACAGCATCTGAGCTACAGCGCTACCTGTGGAGCCAGGAGAAAGAAAAACTGGCATTAAATTTCTTGTGTTCCCACTAGTGATTCCTATCCTGCTTCAGGAGTGATGCTTGTTGTGGCCCCGTCCTCTGAGCCTATTCCATTGGAGGAAGGAAGCTCTGAGCATGAGGAAGAGGAGCCAGCCAGATCTCCCAGCCCCCCCCCCCTCTGGCACCGTCTCAGGTGCCAGCTGAAAGAGAGCAAAGTAGTGGGGAAACAGGTGTCTCAGATGAGAGTGAGGGAGAGACGTCATTCCTGGACGCACGGCAAAGAAGGCGAGATAAGCGCTTACAGCAGCTGAGAAGACGTATGAGGGAATAGACCTGAGTCACTGGACTTGAGTCACAGGACCAATGAGTCACTGGACCACACCCAGAGACTATATAAGACAGGGTGGTGGTAAATGATCTCTGTGACGAACAAATACTCAATCGGGTAGTCATTGGAGCTAAAAGCTGAAGCTGATCAGAGACTTTGCTGAATATTTGTTGTGATTTTCTTTCTGTGTACTATTAAAGCACTTGGCAGACGGTGTGCATATCGCTGCCAAGTTAGAGATAAGAACTGGGGTGTGTGCCAAGTGCTTCTTTAACCCTCGACTGGCTGTGTTTTTGTGGGTATCTGTAGAGGGGGACAGATCAATGCTATCCTTATTTTTTTACTATACATTAGGGATAGGCATGGGTGGATGCCATAGGGATACCCTTGAAAAGTATCCAGAAGCTTCAGCTGGTAGAGAATGCATCCATGAAGGCAATCTTGGGTGCCTAAGGAACAGCATGAGCTGTATTGGGTGCCGGTGTACTTATGGGTCCAAATCAAGGTATGATCTAGAAAGTCCTACAGGGCATGGGACCAGGTTACCTACAGCAGTAGCCTGCAACTTTTCTGTGGAGGGTGAGCTTTCTGTGAACAGGTAGGTGGATGGTTTTGCATACTGCCAAGATCCTGAGTGTGTGTGGATGGGGCTTTGCTTACTTTCGTGGTCCAATTTCAGGTGAACCGCAGACTGGTGCTAGTCCATGGCCCAGGGATTAGGAACTCCTGACCTATATTTTGTTTTCTTACATCAGCCTGTCCCACCTGATCTGGCAGGGAAGGTATGCTGCCAAAGCGGTTGGTCCAGGAAGAGAGATTTCTCTGTCATTGCCCCATCCTGTGGAACATTCCCCTACCAGAACATTCTGTGGAACATTCTCCTACCAGAACATTCTGTGGAACATTCTTCTACCAGAACATTCTGTGGAACATTCTTCTACCAGAACATTCTGTGGAACATTCCCTTATGTACAAAAAGGCTTTGTGCATGCACAGAGAATCAAAAATTGTATGTGATGATGGCGCGCACATGAAGCCAGCAAGCAGAGCTAGCATGCATGCAGAATGCGAACTTCTGAACCAGTGGGGAAGGTAAATAGATTTAACCCCTGACTCCAGGGCCTTGCTTAGGGTCACATAGAAGAGCACACAGCCATGGGGATGGTTAGTGCCCTGAAGTACCCCCCTGCCTTTTAAGTAATTTTAACAATTCTTGTCTCTTTCAAATTTTATATACTGTTTTATGCTTTCAGTATTTTACTGTACACTCCCCAGGATCTCTCTTTGAGGGAGATGGGCAACTCTTAAATATGATGAATAAATAAAAATAGATTCCTCCTGACTTTGTTTCTCTCCCCTCTGATCCACCATCCTCAGTTGGATGGAACACTTCTACCAATCATTCTCCATAATGCGACATGGGGCTAGAACTGGTGAGGGGGGTGTTGGTGTTGGTTGATGGCCTGGCCATGTGTCAGTGTGGTTTTGTGCCTGTAGATTCAAAGAGAGTCCATCTATCACCTGGAATATTGTTCTTCTGCAATAATGCTCTTCTGCAATTATGCTAAATCTGTATAGAGAAACCCAATGAACAACAGTTCATTGGCCCAAAATTGTGTCATGAAAGAGAGACTGCCAAAAACCTGTTCTCTGGTTTACGGTTCAGCCCTTTCTACTGCAATGCTAATCAGCTGCTGGCTGGTCTAATTCAAATATCTGAGCTGGGAATTGGCTGAGAGACTTGGAGGGTACAGGGGGAAAACTCAATTGTAAATAATTGGACTCTCCCACTGCCTAGAGCAGAATGGTCCTGGAAGACAATGCCTATGAACTGGAAGAGAGTACAGGTGGCCATACTGTGGAAAAATGGCTAGTTAGGTACAAAACTGCTCTCAACCCTTAGAGGTTGACTCTGCCACTGCTGAAGTATGATTCAATCTATAGCAAAAGTTGAGTGAAGCTCAAGAGGAAACAATTTTAACACCGATTTAGCTAAAGATGACTTAAAACTTGCTTCAGGTAGAGGATGGAAACAGATGAAGGCACCATGAGGACACAGATAGACATTGCTAAGGCATGTGCCAGAAATTTCCACCATTGTGATTTACTTGTGCTACGGTTTTGGATCTAATGGCTGTCACATTTCTATTTAACTTAAAAAACAAACAAACAGAACACAGGAGCCTGTGTAGCGTAGAGGGCTAATGCCTCCTACTAAAGGCAGCAATTAACACCAGCTGCCTGTAATTTCTCTGAGTTCAATCCTAGCCAGGCTCAAGGTCGACTCAGCCTTCCATCCTTTCTAAGGTGGGCAAATTGAGGACCCAGTTTGTGGGGGCAATAAGCTGACTTTGTCTAAATATACAGAAGTATGAAGGCTATTGCTTAACGCATTGTAAGCCGCCCTGAGTCTCCGGAGAAGGGCGGCATATAAATCAAATTAAAAATAAAAATAAAATAAATGCTATTCTCATTTTCAGTTTATTTTAGGCTATATGTAGTGTTTGTAACTTGTATAAACTAACTACATCTGCTCTGAACACTGTATATACCACTGTATATATATATCCAAATGTATATACCTAATCTTTCAGAATTCCTTAGTCAACATAATCATTGCTGATGTTTGGAAGTCTTCACATCTACATTATACTTGATGAAAGGCCATTCCTTTCATCCAGGTAGATTTTATGGAGTTCTTTGGGGTTACATATCAAACGATGTTCGTTTGTTATCAAATGTAACAAACTGCTGCAAATGTAGCCCAGACTCCAGATCATTTATCCCAAGTCATACAACTTTGAAACGATTGTCTGTGGCTTGTTTTATAGCTTATCATAATATGGCTATCAAAACCTTGAAGCAGCGACAAATTTTCCATAATTTAGTTTAACTTACTTTGAGGGTACATCTTTAGCTGTAAACTCCCAATCTCTAGCATTTGGATGACGCTATAAATTTTAAATCACACTGAAATATTCCTGAATTTGCAATTTGAAGGAAGGAGCACCCAACTGCAATTCCAAATTAGTTGCTGTATATTCTGGAAATGTGATTGTTCTATTCAGTACCTAGCTATGTATGGTGACATGATAACAGTGTTCCAATATTTAAGGGGCTGCCACAAAGAAGCGGGGGGGTCAGCCTATTCTCCAAAGCACTAGAAAGCAAGACAAGAAACAATGGATGGAAAGTAATCAAGAAGAGAAGCAACCTAGAACTAAGGAGAAATTTCTGACAGGAAAAGCAATTAACCAGTGGAAACACTTGCCTTCAGAAGTTGTGGATGCCCCATCACTGGAGACTTTTATGAAGAGATTGGACAGCCACTTGTCTGAAATGGTATAGGGTCTCCTGCTTGAATAGAGGGTTAGACTAGAAGATCTCCAAGGCTCTTTCCAGCTCTGTTGTTCTATTTGGTGAACTTTGAGATTTGCTGAAGGATCTAAGCAGGGGTGCTATTCAGCAGGTTCTGACAGGTTCTGGAGAACCAGTAGTGGAGATTTTGAGTAGTTCGGAGAACCCGCAAATACCACTTCTGGCTGGCCCCAGAGTGGGATGGGAATGGAGATTTTGCAATATCCTTCCCCCAGGAATGGGGAGTGAATGGAGATTTTGCAGTATCCCTCCCCTGCCATGCCCACCAAGCCACACCCACAGAACCAGTAGTAAAAAAAAAATTGAATTCCACCATTGGATCTAAGGAATAATTGTAATAATAGGCTTAATTGGATAAAATGTAATAATTAGCAAAGATACTTATCTTAGCTAATTAGCTAAGATACAGTGCTGAGGATTTTGCTCAATTTCTGCAAGACAAAATCGCTCAGATCCGGATGGGTTTAGACTCTGACTGGACAGGGTCTGACGAGGAGATGGGAGCAAGTCTTGAAGGTGACATCTGGGTTGACTTTGACCCTGTATCTGTAGATGAAGTGGGCAGGATTGTGGTAGATTGGGGGCTTCCACATGTTCGTTAGACCTATGTCCCTCCTGGCTTGTTGCAGCGACCAGAGACTGGATCCAGGCGATTGTCAACGCTTCACTGAGGGATGGGGTCTTCCCCGCCATCCTTAAGGAGGCGGTGGTTTGACCCCTTCTCAAGAAGCCTGCCCTTGATCTGGCCTCTTTGAACAACTTTCATCCCATCTCCAACCTTCGTTGGAGACGGGACTTTGTTGAGTCCGTGGTGGCATACCAACTTCCACAATTCCTGGAGGAGATGGATTACCTTGACCCATACCAATCGGGTTTCAGGCGCAGACACAGCACGGAAACGGCATTGGTCACTCTGGTGAATGATCTCTGGTGGGCCCGGGATGGGGACTATTCCTCCATCCTGGTCCTACTTAACCTTTCAGTGGCTTTTGAGACCATCGATCATGGTATCCTACTGCGATGACTTTGGGGGTTGGGGGTGGGGGTGGGGAACTGTTCTGCAGTGGTTCTCCTCCTACCTCTCGGGTCGTATGCAGTTTGTCTGGGTGGGGGTTCAGAGATCCTCCCCGAAACCCCTCACGTGTGGGGTGCCTCAGGGATCGGTTCTCTCCCCCTTGCTCTTTAACATCTATATGAAGCCACTGGGTGAGATCATTCACAGTTTTGGGGTGAGATATCATCAATATGCTGATGATACCCAGTTTTACATCTCCACCCTGGACCAACCCAGAGATGCCCTTTCCGTGATGTCTAAGTGTCTGGAGGCAGTGCGGGTCTGGATGGGTAGGAACAGGCTCAGACTCAAACCCTCCAAGACAGAGTGGCTGTGGTTGCCGGCATCTCATGGTCTAGTGGCCCCATCACTTTTGATGGGAGGGGAGTTGCTCACTCCCTCTGAAAGGGTGCGTAATCGAGGTGTCCTCCTGGTTTCATGGCTGTCCTTAGCAGACCATCTGATGGCCGTGACCAGGGGGGCTTTTGCACAAGTTTGCCTGGTGCACCAGTTACGTCGTTTCCTAGACAGGGATGCCTTCCGTACAGTCACCCAAGCTTTCGTTATCTCTCGTTTGGACTACTGCAATGCCCTTACATGGGGCTGCCCTTGGGGTGTACTCGAAGGCTCCAGCTGGTCCAGAATGTGGCCATGCGGGTTGTTATGGGAGCTTCCCATTACTCCTGTGCTTCACCTCTCCTGTGTGAGCTGCATTGGTTACCGGTGGTCCTTCAGATTTGCTTCAAGGTGCTGGTTACTTACTTATAAAGCCCTACATGGCATGGGCCCAGGGTATTTACAGGACCACCTTCTGCCTGCCTCCCACTGCCCTGTGCACTAACATAGGACTGCCCTCCTCCAGGTGCCATTGGCCAGACAATGTCGGGTGGTGGCACCCAGGATGAGGACGTTCTCTGTGGGTGCACTGACTCTCTGGAATGGGTTACCCACAGAGCTCCAGATGGCCCCCGACCTCTGCTCCTTCCGCCAAGAGCTGAAAATATGGCTTTTCCAACAAATTGGCTGATCTGGATGATTTTAATTGGGTGGATTTTTAAATTGATTGTCTTGTGTAGTTATTTTTACTGTTTTCATTGTTTTAATTTCTGTAAGCTGTCTCCTTCGGGAGAAGGGTGGCATATAAGTATAAATAAATAAATAAATAAATAAATAAATAAATAAATAAATAAATAAATAAATAAATACTTGCCTGGTCTTGGATGTTCTGGTAACTGCTTAAAACCTACTGATATTGACAATTTTTTTTCTGGATTTATACCTTTGAGAGAATGGGATATTTCTGTAAAGGAAATATATAAATGAAAAGAAACTGGATTGTTTCCTATTGTTGAACTTCGTTGTTTTTTTTAAAAAAATGGACTGCATTTTAGTGGATACGAGCCTTCATGGAAAGGCTCATTTCCATGGAATTGGTTCCAAAATTTGATAGCTTTGAAAACTGAATAATTAACCTCCTCCATTATATAAACTTATTGCTAACATCTTGTTTCTTTAAAAACTGTTTGCTGTCAAAGTATGATTTATTAGTCTAATTTGCACTGCAGAAATTAAAATGTTAGGAAATATTTGTTTGAATGACCTCTTTCTCTCCTCTCAACATAATATCATTGCAGGTAATCAAACTATTTTGCAGAAGTTGTAAACAGTTATCTATACTTTTAACCAGCCCTAAAACTCTCCTGAAATCTCTCCTTCACGCTAGCCTCATCTATCGTGGTTCTCTGATTTGCTATACATTTGAGAGTTTCATCTAAGAGGGAAACTGCAAAGCTGAAAATAAAATGAATTGAGGCTGACGATGGAAGTGCAGAATATAAATGTACCATCTAGTTGTAATTTTTAAAGTAGGAAATTAGCAACTTGTCCTTAGGCGAATTCACACGATCCACTTGGCTCTTGTTTGAAAGCTTCCATTCCAACTGAACACCTGCACATAATGAGAACTTGGATAATGAAGCTCTGAAACAATGAACTTGATGCATGTGCAAAATCATTCTGCTTTGTGTATGTATGAAATCATAAAATGCACCAACATGTGCCCCAAACTACAGATACGTGCAGCTGTTTAGTATGGTTAACAAGAGGCAGCCGGATAATGAAAATGGCAAATATATGATCCAAACTGTATGGAAGATTAAATTCATGTAGTGCATTGGCATCCTGGGCTTTAAATTAACTGAGTAAAATTGTATTTCTCTCCAAAATGCATGCATGTATATCGGTGTTACTAGAAATGGTGTGTTTTTGTAAACCGTCTTTGGAAAAAGAAATGCTAGGAGCAGATGTGTGGCTCCTTCAGTGAAATGCTTGGTAGAAAGATGAGTTTATTTTTTTAAAAAAAATTCAATAAACAATACACCTTGGCATTGTTCTCCTTGTCCTAAAGCAGCTTTCTCCAACTATATTTGGGATTACAAGCCCCATGATGGCTGGGAATTCTAGGAACTGCAATCCGGTGCTTCTAGTGGTCACCAAATTACAATACTGTTAAAACTGTTAAGTTTTCAGTAATGGCTAACCAGGTTTGGTTAATCCACAACGGCTGTTTATGAGTTGATTACTCAGTATTTGAACCATATTTGGTCATTTTCCAGGATGGAAAAACTGTATTGTATACAAAGCATGTAGTGTGATGTACGAGTGCTAAATATGCAATCATATGGGGACAAGCAAATAAATCATGTATGTGTTGGAAGAAATGTCCATCTGGGTTCAATTCCAAGTGGGGAAAAAAGACACTAGATTCATGGAAGTTGCTTGGAAAGGTTTATTGATGAACAGGATCACATGGCTTGAGATCCTGGGCAAAAAGGGCAGAGATGCTGAGAGTGCCTGGGTTTTATGCCCTCTGTTGGGCTTTGAATTTGAGCTTATGTTCTGATTGGTTGTCAGACTCCCATGCAGGGGTAACTTTGTAGGTTGTCTTTTGAGTCCCAAGCTTGGTTGACCCTTGCTGGTTGATGATGTAATGAAAAGGGCTTTGCACAATTCCTACTATGGCTCTGCCTGAAGGAGGTAGATCTTTTTATGTAGAATAGACTGGCCCAGGCCTTAATGGCCCATTGCCAAAGGTGGGGATGGGGGGGGGATGAATTTCTGCCTCCCTTTTAGGGAAAATATTCTGCCCTTTTAATATTTCCTAAAATATCTCATTTCCCTAGGAGAGGGGTGGGTGCTAACTTCCTACATATGTATGGAAACCGATGAACAGAAAGAGCACCTAAGTCATTGCTATCTGGAAGATAGTTGTCATCTTAGCCTTTTTTTTTTTTTTTTGTGGCACCAAGATTAAGTAACATCAAGTGCACTGCAAGCCAAGATCTCTATGAAAATTAGAAGACTGCTTAAGGAAGTAGCCACTTGGTAGTCATCTTCTCCCTTGTCTGAAGGAGGCTTCAGTGAGACAAAAGTTTGAGATGGTAGAATAAAGAACGTCCCTTGGTTCAGGGGTTGTGAAGGTTCTAGATCACTTGTGTTTTTTCCAGCTATCTGGTTGCTAACTGTCTATACCCGTGATGGCGAACCTATGGCACATGTGCCACAGGTGGCATGCAGAACCACATCAGTAGGCACGTGAGTCCAGCTCTGGCGTGCATGCGCGCACTGGCCAGCTGATTTTTGGGCCTTCCAGAAGTTGGCAAATGGGCTGTTTCTGGCCTCCAGAGAGCCACTGGGGGGTGGGGAAGGCCGTTTTTGCCCTCCCCAAGCTCCTAGAAAGGCTCTGGAGCCTGGAGAGAGTGAAACACAGGCTTTCTGGTCCCACCAGAAGTCAGCAAATGGGCCATTTCCAGCCTCAGGGGGGATGGGGAAGGCCATTTTTGTCCTCCTCAGGCTGCTAGAAAGGCTCTGGAGCCTGGGGAGAGTAAAAAATGGGCCTACCGTGCCCACCGTGCCATTGCGTGCCAAAAGTGGGGGCAGCATGGGGGGTTGCGCACAGGGGGGCAGGGCGCATATAATTATGGGTGTGGGCACGCACACACCTAAACCCCTCCCACACGCTCCCCCCACTTTTGGCACACAATAGCAAAAAGGTTAGCCATCACTGGTCTATACAAAGTTGTGCATTTCCGTGATGAGAGATAGATGTCAGTCAAAGAGAGGCTGTTAGGGAGCATCGTGTTAGATCCCTATAAAGTAGTTAGAGGTATAATTTCCATTAGCAACTTTTCTTGAGTCTGGAGTTTTCAGGGAAGAAAAATAAAGCTTTGTTTATGAACCAATTTGAAATTTAGGAAGCGAGCTGGTGTTAGGCAGGTAGTCTGCAGAGGTGGTCAACAATGATAAAATGGCAAGTGTGACTGGGTGAGCAAAGCTCCACTCCGACATATTCATTCCATGTGCTTTGCACATTAAAAAGGGCAGAGCTTTGATCACCTGGTTGTATCCATCATTTTAATGTCTTTGACTACCTTTGTAAATACCTCATGCTAGGAAAGTCTGAATATTTAACAGCTAAGAGCATGAAATGTGCTCTTCTCTGTTAAGAAACGATAGTGAGTCAGAAAAGCACTTGCATAAAATATTTCTGTGAATGAGAAATTGTGGGTGAAATTAATATTTTTAAAGCTGTTCCAGTTTTAACTGGGGTTAGTTAGTTAATATTGCCTTGTATATTATCCAAAGCAGGGGTCACCAATCTTTAGGATCTCAGGGACCAGTAAATTCATAATTTTAAATCCCGTGGACCACTAATATGATCTGCCTAATGACCGGCTGAGTGGGTGTGGCTAGGTGGTCATGTGATTGGGTGGGCATGGCTAACTCTCCTGCGCAAACTGCACTGGCTTCTGGTGGTTCTCCAGGTTCGTTTCAAGGTGCTGGTGCTTACCTATAAAGCTCTACACGGCTTAGGCCTGGTGTACTTGCAGGACCATCTCCTGCCATCCTCCCATCGTCCAGTGCGCTATCATAGAGCAGGCCTGGAACGGTCTGCCCACTGAGCTTAGGACAGCCCCTGACCTCCTCTCCTTTCACCGCGAGCTGAAGACGTGGCTTTTTTTGTCAAATGGACTGACCCATTGATAGGGTTTCACACTGTAATAATTTTAATCAATTTTAATTGGATTTTAACTCTTATTTTAACTCTTATTGTTGATTTTTTTTGTCTTGTAAGCTGCCCTGAGTCCTTCGGGAGAAGGGAGGCATATAAATTGCAATCAATCAATCAATCAATCAATCAATCAATAAATAACTCCTTGCCTCCCCGCCCGTGTTCCTTAGGGCTCCAACAGGAAGCAGTTGTTGGAGATAAGCAGCCACCATGAGAAAAAATTGGCAAAACAGCTCAGTTCAAATTGGATCTGACCAAGAATGAGGCTCAGCAGAAGCACCTCACTGAGGCCTAGGAGCATAAGCTTTCCAAGCAGAGGGAAGACCTGTGGGAGTGTAAGGTCAGGTACCAGCGCCCGGAGGCTCAGCAGGCTGAGATTGTCAGCCAGTTCCAGGCCATGAGGCAGTCCCACTGGAACAAGGCCCTCCAGCTCTTCACTACCAGTGGCAATTCCCTCCAGCCTTTGCCCAAAGCCCTGTACCAGGAGGCCGAAGCAGACCCCAAGTTGGAATTTCTCCCCCCCTCTGACCCACACAAAAATACATAGAAGGGGAAGACTCTCTGCAGCAACACAAACGTTCATTGCATGTATCCATCCCAGGGCCCGTAGTTTGAGGATCCCTGATTTAGTGCAATACAAAAAATGCAAATAATTTTTCTGTGGACCACCAAAATTTTCTCGCGGAGCAGTTGGTGACTGCTGATCCAAAGTGTATGAGTTGAAGGGTATTTGAATATTTTAAAATAATGAATTCTACTAAACTTATTCATTTAACAAGCTATAGTAATGTTGTTTACAAATAATACACTATGAACCATAATCCTGAAACCATAACTAAGCCAAAATCAAAGAAATTTCATTACAACAAGTCTTTGTTGAGTGGTAACATTCTTTTCTTTGGTCAACAAGAATAGCTTATTGCATTGGCAATGTCAAATGTAGCAAAGTGGAACTCTTTCTAGTGAAATTACAACCGGAGTGAAACACTGCAGTAATAAATTCTCATACAAGATGACCTGATCCTCACCTCTGAAACTAATATTCAGGCCAAAACCTTTGTACTTTAGAAATGTTCAGATTCACATTCCAGCAAAATGGAACAAAAAGAACTTCAAAGTAAGTTTTAAAGTTTCTATTGTAAGAGACAGGCATTTACAATATGTGTTGTGATGGGATTTTGGTGCAATTTTATTATCTGCCCAAGATTTATAAGGAAGCAGAGCACAACTGACTTAGAATAAACATTTAATGACTATTGCTTATCCTTAATGCAGATATTTTTCTACTGTCAAAAGTAGGAAATGTTGATTTCATTTAAATGTGTACTTTTAAATAATGTGGAAGTTTGAGAGATTAATAATTGAATACTGACTTCGATATTTCTTCATATAAGTTGAACTAATTAAAGCTACTGTATTTTTTGGAGTAGAAGACACACTTTCCCCCCCACTAAAAGGGGGCGAAAATTTAGGTGCATCTTATACACTGAATGTAGCCCCGCCCACCCTTTGGCCCCCACCTTTGGCCTCTGCCTTGCAGCAGTTACCTCCTTGCAAGCAAACAGCAAGAAAAAACCAGCTCCTTTCAGCTTCAGCACAGCTTAATTAGCACAAATTGATTGGATTGGCCTCCCGACTCTCAGCTGATTTGCTCTCAGCCGTTTTGTGCAGGGCTCTGCTGCTTGCTGCAAAGAGGTAAATTGCTGGAGCAGATTTTTTTTCCTTGTGCTAATCAAGCTGTGCTGAAAATGAAAATGAAAGTAAAGCAGTCTGTTTGCTGTTTGCTGCAACAAGGCAAAATTGCTCAGAGGCAGAGAGAGATTTCTTTTTCTTCTTTTCCTCAACAAAAAAGTAGGCGCATCTTATACTCCAGTGTGTCTTATGCTCCAAAAAATACTGTAGTTTACACTAACATATAACTATTTTGTATCATGTATGATACTTACTAAATTTCCATTCCGTTTATTTTCTATTTACTCTTATGATGTTAAATCATTTAAGAAACTACCTTGTAGTGAAACAAAAGGTGTGTTCACATTACACAAAAACCAGCATGGAGAAGAAGAGGGAAATTAGAACATATTTCATAGTTGTCCTTCTGCTTATGTAAGATCCGCTGAGGAAGGATATAATTGTGGCAGTTTACTAAAATTAAAACATAAGAATCCACAAGGTTTGAAGAATTTGTGAATTTAAAGAATTCTTAATGAAACTGTAGATCAGCAGCAAAGTTGCTCTGTGACATCTAATGTTACAGAAAAGGTTAGCATAGAGCAAAGAGCCCCTGGCACATAGCCAGTTCTCAATTCTTTACATTTTAATTTTATGTCGCAGGAGAAAAAACTGTGTAAGGATAAACAAAGAGCATTAAACATTCTACTGAATGTGAATATAAGTCAGGGATCCCATTTCAGTGAAGGTAATGACTTCTCACATTATCCAAAAAGTTAAACACAAGCTAAATAGATTCTATTATAAGCTTCTTCCTCCAAATCTTTAGATAAAAGTGACCTTTAACAGAAAGGTCTTGGTAACTGATTTTTTTTGTAGATAGTGTACAAGCAGACTGAAACAAGGACATCTGTTTTGATGTCAGAAGAGTAATGACTGTAATACTTTAAGGAAAAAGAGGTAGGATTTTGGCAGGGAGAAAAGAACAGCGAAATTGCTTTGGATGATAGCCACTTAGATGATAGCCACTTGAACATCTCACTTGAGGTTCAGGGTCACCCTGATGGACATATTTCATAGTAGCACAAGATCAGACCATTTACACAAATAGGTCATGCTTTCTTCTGACCTGTTAATTGCATTATGGTAGATTGCAGCTTTACCATAAGGAAGGCTGAGTGCCAAAGAATTGAGGCCTTTGAACTATGATGCTGGAGAAGACTCCTGCAAGTCCCTTGGACTGCAAGGCGATCAAACCGGCCAGTTCTAGAGGAGATCAACCCTGACTGCTCTTTAGAAGGCCAGACCCTGAAGATGAAACTTAAATACTTTGGCCACCTAATGAGAAGGAAGGACTCACTGGAGAAGAGCCTAACACTGGGAATGATTGAGGTCCGACAGAGAATGAGGTGGCTGGATGGAGTCACTGAAGCAGTTGCAGTGAGCTTAAATGGATTCTGGGGGATGGTAGGTAGGACAGGAAGGCCTTGAGGAATGTTGTCCATGGGGTTGCGATCTGTCAGACACGACTTCATGACTAACAATAACAAAGATTGCAGCTAGCATCAGTAGGCGATTTATCAGCATGTTGAGGGAATGTGATGGTTTTCTAATCAGTTTCTAGCGAAATCAAAAGAAAAATGAACACCAAAGGGCTATTTATTCCTTTAAAAATAATTTAAAGGAATTTAAAGGAAGTTTCCTGTGCAGCCACAGGAATCTTCTAAATGACACGCAGGTTTGAAGCGAGCTCCAAAAGAAAAGGGTGTCTAATTGAAATTCACATAGAATGCAATCGAAGGAAAGCCTTGTATATTGTTGGAGTACCCTAAGCCAATGGAAATAATTCTATATTTGAGAAAAATCATAAGAAACCCCTAAAATTTGAATTTGTATGCATGAATCTCAAATGTAGGCTGGCTTTTAGAATGAATGCAGGTGCTACCAAATGGATACTACATGAAGTAGACTGAACATAAAAAAGCTGATATATGGCAAATTTCTGAGTAATCAAAAGACATATGAAGGGGTTATTGTTCCCATTTAGCAGGCATTTGATATTTGGTTCAACTTTATTCACAATATTGATTTATAAAGGTAAAAGTTCCCCTCGCACATACGTGCTAGTCATTCCCGACTCTAGGGGGCAGTGCTCATCTTCGTTTCAAAGCCGAAGAGTCAGCACTGTCCGAAGATGTCTCTGTGGTCATATGGCTGGCATGACTAAACACCAAAGACACATGGAACGCTGTTACCTTCCCACCAAAGGTGGTCCCTATTTTTCTACTTGCCTTTTTTACCTGCTTCCAAACTGCTAGGCTGGCAGAAGCTGAGACAAGTAATGGGAGTTCACCCCGTTACGCGGCACTAGGGATTCAACTTTTCGATCAACAAGCTCAGCGTCTTAGCCACTGAGCCACCGTGTCCCTCATACTGATTTATATGTATATTGAAAAAAGACTAAGATTGAATTTACAATGCCTGCTGGGAATTGTAGTCCCAACATGCAGAAGCAACCCACAATCTGACAAATTCCACCTTGTCACAATAGACATATAAGGCACCTAGGAAAGAAATATTGCTATTGTATCCAAGCAATGCTTTTGCCCCTATAGATGACAAGAAATGGATCAAAAAATATAGCAGAATAAAAGAATAACAGAGTTGGAAAGGACCTTGGATGTTTTCCAGTCCAACACCTTGCTCAAACAGGAGACCCTACAGCATTCCAGACAAATGGCTATCCAATCTCTTCTTAAAATCCTCCAGTGATGGAGCACTCACAAGTTCTGGAAGCAAGCTGTTTCACTGATTAATTGTTTTCACTGTCAGGAAATTTCTTCTTAGTTCTACACTGGATCTCTCCTTGATTCATTTCCATTCATTGCTTCTTGTCTTGCTCTCAGGGGGTTTGGAGAATAGGTTGCCCCCTCTTTCTTTTGTGACAGCCACTCAAATATTGGAAGACTGCTATCATGTCCCTTCTAGTCCTTCTCTTCATTAGATTAGACACCTGTAGTTTCTGCAATCATTCATCATATGTTTTAGCCTCCAGCCCTATAATCATTTTTGTTGTTCTTCTCTACACTGCATCTGTTTGTCTGTCTCAGCAACCACAGATGGGTATATATGGGTACAACGAGAGGGTTATCTGACCTCAACCTCTTACAGGTCATCATTCAGACAAAAAGAGTAAGCATCACTTCATTGTAATGCAAAATTGGGAGAGATTGCTATCATTCTCAGAAGACCTCATCTAACCAAAGTCTATATAATATACTACTTCTTCTTGTGTCATATCTGTCATCAGATGCTGGTGATCATGTTGGCAGTCCTATGTTTATCAATAGCCATATGAAAAAGTGCAAACCAGTCCCTTAGATTTTGAAGCTATGATGTTCTTCTTTTGCCTGGACCTTGTTTGCCTTCAATCATTCACTGGAGGATTAAGTGAAGGATGCCGTATTTTTCTGGGTGTCGCATCACATGTCCAAAATATTCTAACTCTCAGTTTTTAATGGCTTTGATTATTTCCTTTTGCTCTCCCAGGCAGCTTATCACCTCCTCATTTGTGGTTTTGTTAACCCAGCTTATACATAACAGTCATCTGCTTCTAGTTTCTTCAAGTGGTTTTCTGTCAGAGACCAACTCTCTACTCCGTAGAGCAGGATAGAATAAAATATACAAACTTTTATTTTGTCCAAAGGGATGTACATTTTGTTTTCCTTTTTCAATATACGCTTAAAAAAAAGATCTTGACATGCTTGGACCAATATTAACTTGTAAAGTTAAATGTTTTTTAGGGGAACTGCTTGAACATGAAAGATATTGACTGAATTACAAATCTTGTGATAGTTTTGCAACCTTCCTGAAAGAACGGAGTCCCACTCCAAAAGCAGCAACCAGAACAACACAACAGGAGAAGGAAAAGGCCTTTTTCAATCATGTCGCAGTGAAAGTTGCCGCTCCAGGTGCATGAGTTTGGAGCACCGGAGAAAGGGGGGGGGGAAAGGAGAAGGTTAGAAATGAAGAGAGGGAAGAGGGATGAGCAAGAGCATAAGAGAAAAAGAGAAAAAGAGACTCCTTTTTTTGCTTGTGGATAGAACAAAAAGGATGGTTTCATACAGGGGTGGGCTTCAAAAATTTTAGCAAGGGGTTCTCTGCCCGGTTGCTGGGTGGGTGTGGCCATGGTGGGCGTGGCCTAGTTGGCCTTCTGCAGCACAGCAAGTGTGGGGAGGGGGTCATTTTTGCCCTTCCTGTGCTCCAGAGGCTTTCCTCCAGCCTCCAGAAGGGCGAAAACAGCGTCCCCAGGCTCTGGAGGCCCCTTAGAGGCTGGAAATGGGCCTGTTTCCAAGACTTCCAGTAGGCCCATTTTTTACCCTCCCCAAGCCTCCATTTGTGCCCTGCACTTACCTGCATCCAAAATGGGCTGCGTGGGGACTCCTGGGAGAGAAGGGGAGGGATAGGCAGGGCCAGCCAGGAGTGGGATTTGGGAGTTCTCTGAACTGTGCAGAATCTTAGCTAGAGGTTCTCCTGAACCCCTGCGAACCCCCAGCAGCCCACCACTGGTTCCATAGCAGCAGGACAGTCACAAGAAAGAAAGGAAAGGTAGAAGATAAGAATGAGATTTGGAGAATCTGGGCTGGATCAATAGATAGATAGATAGATAGATAGATAGATAGATAGATAGATAGATAGATAGATAGACAGACAGACAGACAGACAGACAGACAGATATAGAAAACAAATATATGTGTGTGTGTGTGTGTGTTTCCTTAAGCCAGGTTTTTCCTACGTAACCAAGATTTTTCTGCAACCCTAGTTGAGTGAAATCACATCCACTACTTTCTGGGTTTTTTTCTTTCTTTTCATTCTGGCAGCCAGCAGATTTTGTGCTGCCCATTGGGAGACTTATATAGCTATTTCTGGCTCATTAGCCATCATCAGTAAGCCACACCCACATCTCATGTATGCATCTCATGTATCCTTCTTGTAAAGGTACAATATCTATTTTCTTATTTTTCATAGGTTTTATGTGTGTTTTTCTTTAAGCCAGGTTTTTCCTACGTAACCAAGATTTTTCTGCAACCCTAGTTGGCATTTCTGGCTAATGAGGGAAAACCTGGCTTAAAGAAAAACACATATAAAACTTACGAAAAGTAAGAATGAAGATATAGATAGATAGATAGATAGATAGATAGATAGATAGATAGATAGATAGATAGAGAGAGAGAGAGATAGATAGATAGATAGATAGATATAGATAGATAGATAGATATGGTGTTCCTATCTGTGAAGAATACAAAGTGTTCAGCTAAATCAGGAAATATAAATTCAAACTGGAGAACCAGTTTAGTCTAGTGGTTAAGGGGCCAGGCTAGAAATGAGGAGACTATCAGTTCAAGCCCTACCTTAGGCATGAAAGCCATGTGAATGACCTTGGCACAATCATTCTCTCTCAGTCCAGTGCACCTCACAGGATTGTTTTTATATAGAAAATAGCAGGAGGGAGGTGATATATTCATCGCCTTGAGTTATTTGTGAAATTAGTAAAGGATACAAATTATTTAAGTAATGAAAAATCTTCCTTTTATGACCCTGTGACCCAGGGGTGCATTCTACTTACCCGTGTTTCCCCCAAAATAAGACCTTGTCTTATATTTATTTGAACCCTGAAATAAGCCGTTGGCCTTATTTTCGGGGAGGTCTTATTATTTTGGTGCACGTAGAGCAAGATGGGGTTAGGGTTAGGGCTCTTCTTGCCAACTTACCTAATTTCCAGCTCTGCATTTAAATATTTTTGGGGAGGGCTTATTTTCGGGGGAGGCTCATTTTAGTACATGCACTCAAAAGCCCGATTGGGCTTATTATCAGGGGTTGTCTTATTTTATTTTTCTTTTTAATTTTGATTTATATGCTGCCCTTCTCCAGAGACTCAGGGCGGCTTACAATGCATTAAGCAATAGCCTTCATACTTTTGTATATATTTATACAAAGTCAGCTTATTGCCCCCACAAACTGGGTCCTCATCTGGGTTATACATGCCAAGACTACAATTATAGTCTTGCCATGAGGAAACAAGATTTTGAATTAAGAAATAAAATCAGCCTGGATTTTCAGGGAAGCATGGTACCTTTATTACCGGTTCACAATGGGACATGCTTGCTTCTGCACATGTACAGATCATCAATTATGATGTCCGGGTGGGTGGGTGGAACCTCCCGCCACTTTTACTACTGGTTCTGAAGAACTGGACAGAACTGGGAGCAACCCACCATTGCTGTGATCCCTTAATTTTGGGTAGGGTTGGGGCAACTAGATGGAGCTGAATGTTTTTACTGGCTGACTGCCCTTCCTGATGTCACATGGCGTTGTCAGCCAACATTTTTCTTTGCATCCTGCAAAAGAAACATCTGCCAATACTTAGGATTGAACTCTCAACCTTCTGAGTGGGAGGCGAGCATCTTCACCACTAGGCCACCATGCCGTTTGTTTAAATAATTAAATTAAAATGTGATTTCTATCACTACATGTGATTGAATGTTTTGATGATCATTTGGCCTCCCTAATTCCACGTACAAAAGAACAAAATTGCTTAACAATTATAGTCTTGCCATGAGGAAACAGGATTTTGAATTAAGAAATAAAATCAGCCTGGATTGAAAAAAAAAAAGAAGAAGAAGGGGGAAGCTCCAGAATTTAACCTCCTCAAATCAGGATAAAACTGTGAAGGAACAAAAATGCAGAGAAGGGCCCCTCATTTCCACCATAACAAAATATTTAATTACAAGACTCCTGTGCAAAGAAACGTATTGCCATTCAGCTTGTGTACCAAATATTGAGTTCCTAGTCAGGCAACCTCCAAGATGACAAGAGTAGATTAAAAAAAAAAAGCTAATAAAAGTAAACTAGAATAAGAAAAAGAAATAAAATACATTCAGATGGAACATCAATTAGCATAGGAAATGTAGAGAAGATATATATAAGTATTAAGTAATATTTAAGTATTAAGTATTAAGCACTTCACCTCAAACTCAGTAACAAAATCCACCCAGCACTCTGGGAGAAATCCAAACAACTAGCCTTCTGGAGAGCCGAAACAGAAACCTCCCACAAGACAGACACACACACCAACAAACTCCACAGACTAGAAAAACGCCAGAAGCCCAGCCCTCCTCCACAGCAACTCACGAAACAAACAGTACATAACATATCAGACAGGACCCTCACCACAGCAGAAACCAATGTCCTTTCCAAAGGATTTAGCTTTGCAGTCGCCCCCAAACGCATCCCCGCTGAAAACATCATATGCGGAGTTGAAGCTAGCCTAACCAAAATCAACCCAGATGAAGCCAATAAAATCAGACTTGAAGTCACCAACGTCTTCTGCTCCAGCAATCCACCCAGAAACAACTTACACAAAGAAGAACAAAAAGCACTCACCAACTTGAGGAAAGACAATAACATAATCATTCTCCCAGCAGACAAAGATAATGCCACAGTGGTAATGAACACATCTGACTACCAAGCTAAACTATCCAACTTACTCCAAGACCCTGCTTACAAACCTCTAAATACAGACCCCGCCACCTACCTGGAAAAAAACCCACGAAATCCAAAATAAAAGCCTCTCCCATCAGTGAAGAGATCCAACAAAGAATCATCCCCAGAGAGAAATCATCCAGATGCCCCAAGCTCTATGGCCTCCTCAACATACACAAAGAAGGAACACCACTCAGACCTATAGTAAGCTCCATAGGCTCACCTCTACAGAATCTTGCCAAATTTCTTGCCAAACAACTTCAGCCCTATGCAGAATCCATCACCTCACACGTACAAAATTCATTCCGCTTCATAGAAACAATAAAGAAACAAAACCTGCAACCCAGCAACCTACTCGTGAGCTTTGATGTCATATCCCTCTTCACCCAAGTGCCTATTAAAGAAGCCTTGACAGCTATCCAAAACAAATACAACCCCCCCCCCCAAACACATACTAGATCTGACCAACCACTGCCTAACCAACACATACTTCATCCACAATGGACAAAGATACAAACAGATAGAAGGAGCACCTATGGGATCACCCCTCTCACCTGTCATCGCAAACCTATACATGGAACACTTTGAAACCAATGCTTTACAGTAGATAAATCTGAACATAAACCCAAACTCTGGCTTAGATATGTAGATGACACTTTTGTAATTTGGCCACACAGAAAAGAAAAACTGGACAACTTCCTCTCACATTCAACAGCCTTCACCCCAAAATACAATTTGCTATGGAAATAGAAGCTAACAACCAACTCCCCTTTCTGGACATCCTAATCTACAAAAAACCCAACGGCCCCCTAGGACACACCATCTACCGGAAAAAAACACACACCAATCACTACTTAAATGCACAATCACATCACCACCCTGCACAGATCAACTCCATAGCCAAGACTCTCATCTCAAGAACCAAATGCCTAGCCAACAAAGACCACCAGAAAATTGAATTACACACTCTCACAAACATATTAATCTCTAACAGATTCCAAAGAAACACAATTACCAAAGGGAGACACCCCCCCAAGAACCGAGACACAGAACAGGACAACCGCAACGGCCTCCTCCCTTACATCAAAGGCACCACAGATAAAATCAGCAAAATTCTCCACAAACACAATATTAAGACAGCCTTCTGCACTGACCAAAAAATAGCCAACATCTTAAGAAACTCCAAAAACATGATCCAGCTAGAAAACCAAGGAGTCTATGAAATACCATGCAAAATCTGCCCAGCCACATACATTGGACAAACTAATAGGAGAATAAATGCACGCACTGCAGAACACAAGAATGCAATCAGAAAAGAAGAAAAAACTTCCTCTCTTTTCCAGCACCTTAAAACAACAGAACACGAAATTGACTTTGAACGAACCAAATTAATCTCCAAAACTGAACGCTTCAACAAGAGAATAATCATGGAAGCCATCGAAATAGAGAAACACCCCCATAACATGAATAAACACGATGATACCTCCTGCTACCAGACATCTGAAAACTAGCCCTAGTCAACAGAAGAGTCCCAGGCACAAAGATTAACACTGGATCCAAGACAACACATGACACCACCACCAATCATCCTCACCAGATTCAAACCCAAACCCATCCCATAGATGAAATACAGCCGCCATCCAGAAGCCAGACCACGGCGGCATCACCAGCTCCTGCATCCCCCTCTGATCCCCACCCAAAGCAAACTGACACACGCCATGAACACATGGCAAGACCTCAAAGTCGGAGCCAAACCAAAGCCCAGGATGTGACGTCACAGCCATCTGCTCAGGACATTACATCAAAAAACTCAGGATATCACAACACTAGAATTCCGGATGTTAACACACAGCCCATTACCCAGGTCATTAAAACACAAAAGACTAATGGGCACACATCAAGAACCTCACCCACACAAGATGTTATGAAACAGCTGACTAATCTGCAAACATTAACTCCATCTACCAATCAAGATGTAACAACACAGGCAACCAGCCCATTCACAGCAACAAAGCCAGCACCCCACACCTTCCCACCAGTATTTATAGAGAGATGGCAGCTCTAATCACACTTTCCTCGCACAAGCATGAAGCCGAAGATACCAGCTTGAAGATGACGAGTGAGATCTTGTCGAAACATCGCCAAGATACTCTCAATCTTACATGGGAAAAGACCCAAATACATCAGAACTTGCATACCTCTACCCATGAAAATAGATTTTCATGGGTAAAGGTATGCAAGTTTTGGTGTATTGGGGTCTTTTCCCGTGTAAGATTGGATAAGATTGACCAATGTCCTTTCCAAAGGATTCAACTTTGCAGTCGCCCCCAAACACATCCCCTCAATCCCTACTCTCAATCTTACATGGGAAAAGACCCGAAAATGATTGGCATAAAAGTATGTGTTTTTGTTCTATGCCCTGCTATGTCCTTGTCTTTCAAATCTCAGGTTGGTAGCAAAAGCTATTGTTAGCTGCTATTATGAACTTGAGATGCTTGGCCATGTAAATTGAGACAATGAATCAAATCTACCATTGGGTACTAGATATTCTTCCATATATAGTTAATGCAAAAATTCAGCTTTACTTGACTCAATAGGCTATGTTATAGGCTCAGCGGGGGGAGGGGTTTTTCTAGAAGACCTCCAAAGTCCCTTCCAACTTTCTTGTTCTTTTATTCCATCAGTTCAACCATTTCTACTTGAATTAGTGGTTTTCTGCTTAAAAACCTGGTAGTCCCATTTCTAATCAAACTGTTTTGACAGGACACTACTTCTGGAATATTGTGGAAAATGCAAACAAATAGAGTAAGGAAGTCTTCGAGACCATTTGCATACAGCCCTTATCATTGCAAAATATTATGACTACTGAAGTTTTGTACATCTTAAAAGAACCACCCTCTTCATGGTTTACTGTCTTGTCATGGTGAAGGGGCTTGAGTAGCTCGATGAACCTATGAACTATACTGTGCAGGGCCACCCAAGACGGACAGGTCATAGCAGAGAGCTCTTGACTGGTGAAGGAAATGGCAACCCACTCCAGTATCTTTGCCATGAAAACCCCATGGACAGTACCAAAACTTTGGCCAACTAATGAGAAGGAAGGACTCATTGGAGAAGAGCCTAATGCTGCGAACGACTGAAAGCAAAAGAAGGGGACAACAGAAAATGAGGTGGCTAGATGGAGTCACTGAAGCAATTGGCGTGAGCTTAAATGGACTCCAGGAGATGGTAGAGGACAGGAAGAGTTGTCCATGGGGTCATGATGGGTCAGACACGACTTCACAACTAACAACAACAAAAAGAACCACCGGTCTACTAGATCAGTACTTTAGCTTGTGACGATCAACTAAATTTCTTTTAGTATTCACTAACAAAGGTATCTATGCTACTTGAGAAGAAGGAAATAATAAGACCCTGAAAAAAGGGAGAAGGAAGAAGAAATAAAAAGTTTTCAAACCTAACAACATTAAAATGTAACTTGGCTGTTTGGGGATAGCGAAGTTTTGCTAATTAACCTACAGCACAAGCTAACATTTGGTGGATATTTTTAAAGGTCATAGGAAAAAGAAGTAATTATAATTTACACTGCTTGTGCAGAGTATAAAATTGCAAAAACACAATGGATAACTTATTGGATGCAGGTTGCAGGGAGTAGGATCCTAGTAGTTTTTCAAAAAAGTCTTAGACTTTTAGTTAGTTTTGAACATTAACCCATTGCATAAAGAAAGAACACAGTTTTGAATGTTATGGACAACATTAATAAAGTGCAAATACAAAAGCTACTGAACGTGTTCAGCATATCTACTTGGGCATTCTCCAGTGGCTTAGTTAAAACTGAATAATTTGAGGATTTTCTCCAGTTCACAAATTAATCTGGGCTAATTTACACATTGGAGTGCCTTTATCCTTTCAAGGTTGCGCTTTCCTAAATTTGTCGGTGTAATCTTGCTTTAAAACCTAGGTAGTGTTTCTGCTCTACAGTTCCACATCAACTGTTGTTGGAAATGCAGAATGCTGAATTACGATCCATGTTCTGATGAACCTCATTATATTTGCTTCAACTGTGGCCTTCCCTTATGAAGCAGCACACTCAGTCTTCATATAGTCCAGTTGTTGTGTCCGTTTTGATACTGTCCTTTGCCTTGTTTATTTCTTTGTTCTGTTTACAGCCTTCCATCTTTGCCAGGTGCCTTGGCTTGTCTTTTGTTGAATGTGAGGCTCTAATTTTGCATTCACAGGAAGTACTGGAGAGAAAATTCCACTATCAAAGGTCCCTATACTCAGTCCCCAAATAATTTCTTTGGCCTGGTAGTCGCACAAAAGACACATTAGCAATAGCAAAAGCACTTAGACTTACATACCACACCATAGTGTTTACAGTACTCTCTGAGTGGTTTACAATATCAGTATATTGCCTCCAACAATGTGGATCCTCATTTTACCAACCTTGGAAGGCTGGAAGGCTGAGTCAACCTTGATCTGGTCAGGATTGAACTCCTGGCAGTGAGCAGAGTCAGACTGCAATACTGCAAGCACTTTCCCATCACAGCTCATTAACAACATTCCCCAGATAAAAGGCCTCTTATCACCACCATTTTTAAATAAAAATATTATTAAATTCATGGCTAAATGTCTATGGAGATTCTCAGTCATCCAGGGCATAGTTATCTCAAAGGTGCTTTTTCAAAAGGTAACTGGACTGTTTTTTGAGGAAGAAGAAAAGGTTTCACTTCTTATCCAAGAAGCTTTATCAATTGTGACTGGATTGTGGGGAGATGGAAAGATAGGAACTGACAGTTGAGACTGGATGGGGCGGGGAGATATAAGGATAGATTCTGACAGGATTTGACAGGATCCTTCCATCCCCCCTCCCCCCCCCAACCTCCAGTCACAAATGATGAGACTTTTTGGATGAAAAGTGAAACATCATCTTCTTCCTCAAAAAACATTCCAATTGCCTTTTGAAAAAAAAAAACACTTTTGAGACTATTATTAAATTTATTTGCTGCCTATCTCATCATCCAAGGTGACTCTATCTACTTCAGAAGAACAATGGCTGAAATTACAAACAGAGGTCTGGTTGCAAGGTAAATAGCTCTATATTCAGATGTAGATGAAGTCCTTATAAGATAAGATGCATATTTTACTTTAGGAAAATGTACACTAAGCAGCTTCTTATGTCTACTGTACTATGTGCTTAGTTGGACCACACCGCACTGTGTCCATAATTCATTTAAGTCTAACTATGAAAACAAAACTTGTCTATTTTCTCTGCAAAGGTTACAACCTTTTGTTGTAAAAAAAACAAAAACCCTTCATGTTGAGCATTTTCCAATTATTTTTCTGTCACTGCATCAGGTCTCTTTATGGGTTTCTGCCTCAAAGTAAGCCTAGGTTTCTACTTTTATTTGGATTTTATCAAATATGCATGGTAGTTATATATTTTATTGCATAGTTCACTTTGTGTTTATTAATTCTCTTTATTCCTTGCCTCTTTCGAATATACGGGTGATTATTTCTTGTAATATTTTATTTTTATTGCTTTTTTAATTAGGAAAGAAACAAAGGAACTCAGTAAAAAAACCTCATAAAATCTCTCTCTCTCTCCCCCCACCTCTCTCTCCCCCTCCCTCTCCCTCCCTCTCTCTCTCTTCATACACACATACATATATGAAATGTTTAAACTGTAAATTGAAGAAAATATATGCACTGCTCCTAGCCTTTAAAAACTTTTATAAATAATTTATCAGTCTGCTTAAAATATTTTAAAGATAGTAACAAAGAGAGACCTCTAAATAGATATATTAATTGTGAGGCAATGTTCATTATAATATATTATTGTTCCCCATAAAGCCATTGGAATTTTAACTTTTTATCATTGTTATGGGTAATTCTTATTAAAACTTTTAAACCAGAAGATAAAAGCTAGCACAAATTAGCACAAAGTAAGGAAAAGAAAAAAAAAATCAAAGAAAAAACCCCCAAAAGATTCAAGAAAAGAAGAAAAGTTATATATATATGTGGCTTTCAGTATTTTTCACAGAAGTTAGAAGTACAGATATATTTTGACCTCTCTTTCTGAAGTTACATTACTCATCTTTCTATAATCTATCTTGTCTAAGCATCAAAACCATAAATCACAAGATTATCATTTTTTTTCATTCTTGCACAAAAGTCCATAGGAGGCTTCTTGTCAGCATTAAATGTGGATAATGTCTTTTGTCTAATCAAAGAAGTTAATTTATTCATTTCAGCAAAATCTGTCAACTTCACCAATCATTCCTTCATAGGGGTAGTACTGAATCTTTCCATCACTGTGTGTACAGTTAATCTCACAGCTGTGATCATATATTAAAATAATCTTCCATGGAAATTATTTTAAAGAAATATTTTTTTTCTAACCTTTTATTCATTAATCCTAAAAGGAAACGTTCTGGCTTCAACTGAATATTGATCTTTAAGATCCCTATTTAGGGCATTTATTAAAGCAATTACAAATAATTTACATCTACAAAAATAGCTTCATTGGAATAATTATTCCAATTAACTTGAATCCCAGGAAAAATATGTATTTTTACACATCTTACCTAATATTGTGAAGCTTTTTCTCTGGTAACATTGTATTGCTAAGTAGGGCATACAAAACCTTTGCCAGACCAATTCTTGAATACAGCTTATCCACCTGGAATCCACACTGTATATCAGACATCAACACGATTGAGCAGGTTCAGAGGTATTTCACAAGAAGAGTACTCCACTCCTCTACTCACAATAGAATCCCTTCTGCCACCAGACTTGAAATTCTGGGCTTGGACATCTGGAACTGTGCCTCCTGCGGTCCGATCTAAGCATAGTACATAAAATTGTCTGCTACAACATCTTACCTATCAATGACTTCTTCAGCTTCAACCACAATAATACATGAGCAAACAATCGATACAAACTCAAGGTAAACCCCCCAAACTCGATTTCAGAAAATATGACTTCAGCAACAGAGTGGTCAACACCTAGAATGTGCTACCCAACTCCGTTGTTACATCCTCAAACCCTCACAGCTTGAACCTCAAACTGTCTATTGTGGATTTCACCCCATTCCTAAGAAGTCCATAAAGGGGACGTGCCTAAGCGCACCAGTGTGCCTACCGTCCCTGTCTTACTGTCCCCATTTATCTGTACTTACTTCCTTTGTTTATGTTTATGTTTATGTTTATGTTTATGTTTATGTTTATGTTTATGTTTATGTTTATGTTTATGTTTATACCTATACCTGCTATCTTGTACATGTTTGACAAAATAAATAAATAAATAAATCTTCATGGATACATTATAGGAATATATAAGAATTGTTCCATTGTAGAGTAGAGGACTATTTCCCCAACCTCCTGGCATTAGGTGGGTGGGAGGCAAAATTTACCAATGGCTCTCCCATCCGTTGCATTATTCTCAAATACATAAGCATGAGACTACTGTCAGACCTGCCAAATGATCCTTGGCTCTATTGGTTCCTCCTCTGGGTTGATGGAGCCAATGGCTCCTTTCCCAGGTCAGGGCTCTCTAGCGGTCGGTCCTGTTTTGAAGTCTTCCCCGTCTTCCAGCTCTGCTTGGCCTTCATTGGAGCTAGCCATGGTTCTAAAGGTTGCAAAATCCCCATGGCAGGTTAATCCTTTGGGTGGATTAAAGAATGCAGTTCTGGTTAACTGTTAGACCTGACACAACTTAAACCTCTAAACAGATCCATTGGTTGAGAAAGGTATAATTTTCTTCTTCTTCTTGTGCCATATCCGTCACCGGACGTTGGTGATCATGTTGGAGATCCTATTTTTATCAACAGCTGCACAATTTTATTATTAGTCTAGTGTACTGCATTATTGCATAGTCAGAACTGAGAATTGTGCACCAAAATCACTAAGTTCTACTCCCCCCCAACTGCCCCTCACTATCCAACCCCTATAACCATCAAGTTCATGCAAGGTTTTTTCATAGTTGTTGGTCAGAGCCCAGCTTGGTATGCAGCGCCCTCCTTCTTCTAGCTGGATGACCCTGGAGCAGCGACTTGAGGTGGCACAGTTTCTACTTTCATTTCCCCAAGCATCCTCCCCTTCGCTTCCCTCCTCCATTTCATGGCAGCCTGTCACTGCATAGCAGCAAAGCAGAAAGAAGCATAAGATGGCAGTTCACAACTAGAGAAAGATCTTCTTTACATAGGGACAGACATTTGATCCTTAAAAAAGCCTTCTCTGCTTCTCCAATGATATTATGGCCTTCTGTAAGATAAAACCATTCCTTTTAGGAATTGCATTTGGACTCACAAAGTCTTTATTGGACTTTGAACAAGCTACTTTTCCTTCTTGTTCCTGTTTTAATATCTTAATGCTTCATCACCCATCTTCCTCAATCTTGTATCCTCCAGCTAGGTTGAACTTTATTTATTACTAGACAGCCTGACCTTTATTGTTACAGATGAAACTGAGATGTCTGTTTTTGTTTTTCACTCTCTTGAGTTCTTCGGGGAAAAGTCACAGGGTTTCAATTGTTTAAAATGGATCAAGGAGCTTATTGCTAACTTCTAACTCCTATCCTAGGTGACACGGTGACACAGTGGCTCATTGGCTAAGACACTGAGCTTGTTGATCAAAAGGTTGGCTGTTCAACAGTTCCAATCCCTAGTGCTGTGTAACAGGCTGAGCTCTTGTTACTTGTTCCAGCTTCTGCCAACCTAGCAATTCGAAAGCATGTAAAAAATGCAAGTAGAAATATAGGGACCACCTTTGGTGGGAAGGTAACAGGATTCCATTGCACCTTTGGCATTTAGTCATGCGGACCACATGACCATAGAGATGTCTTTGGACAGTGCTGGCTCTTTGGCTTAGAAACAGAGATGAGCACCGCTCCCTAGAGTCGGGAACGACTAGCACATATATGCGAGGGCAACTTTTACCTTTACCTTTAACTCCTAACCCTACTTTTGGACCATATTGGCAGTTGGGTTCATCAACAATCTGCAGGGTTTGTACACTGGATCTTTCCTCCTCAAAGCTCAGATCAGTTAACAATGAAAGGGTTTTCAAGGAGAAAATATCCAGAGGCCTGCATGTTTTTGAAAATGGGGGAAGAAAATTGCTGTAGGAGGTGTCCCTGAGGGGAAAACATAAGCCAAGTATTTCTTTCCTTCTTCCCTACCATTTCTCCATTTTTGATGGTAGACACAGGTGATTGTCTATTTTGAAAAACAAAGCATGGAACTCAGTAAATAATATTCTTTGTTTCCTTATTTACTGAAATGGCACTGCATTGCGACAACCCTCATTTATCTGTTGACCAGATACTAATCTATCTTGTTGGACTAATCTATCTTGTTGGACTTATTAGGCCATCTACTAATGGACTAATTTTAGATGAAATTTGTCTCACTGCATCTGGGAGGAAGATTACAGAATCACCTGCACATAAACAGACAAATGATTGCCAATTAACAATTAAACATTTACATATTACTATACGAGATAAGTCTATATATTAAGAAGCATGTATAGGTGCCAGTAAGGTGCAGTGGTTAAGGCATCAGGAGGAAACACTAAGTTCTAGTCTGACAGTAGGGATGAAGCCGGCTGGGTGATCTTGGACCAGTCAACCCTAGGATTGAGACAATGGCAAACCCTGTCTGAAATCTTTCTAAGAAAAATGCAGAAATTAATTCAGGATGTCACCAAGAGTCAAGACTGCCCATGCACAAACATGTTTCCATAATTTTAGATATCACTTATTTCCCCAGTCAAAATAATTCACAAAAAGGAAAGTATGTTTCTCCTTCCACATGAGATCTAATTGCTTTTACCTGCCAGTACTGAATAATAATAATATTCATTGAATAATATTCAATATTCAGAATTCCTGCACTATTTATTTATTACTTATTTATTAAATTTTTATACCGCCCTTCTCCGGAAGGACTCAGGGAGGTGTACAGCCACAATAAAACAATATGAGATACAAAATTTAAAAACAATTTAAAACAAATTAAATATTTTGGCCCTTCAGTTAAAAACCCACAAATTTAAAACACTCCATCCAATTTCTTGTTAAGCCAGTCCAGCCTCTTGGAATAACAGAGTCTTAAGGGCATGACGAAAAGTACGCAGGTCGGGAATCATAAGTAACCCCGGGGGCAATTCATTCCAGAGGGTGGGTGCCCCCACAGAGAAGGCTCTCCCCCTGGGGGTCACCAGTCTACATTGTCTAACCAACGGCACCCTGAGGAGTCCCTCTCTGTGGGAGTGTGTTGGTTGATGGGAGGCTATCAGTGGCAGAAGGCAATCCCGTAAGTATCCGTGTCCTAAGCCAAGGAGCGCTTTGAAGATGGTAACCAGCACCTTGAACCTCACCCAGAAGGCGAAAGCGATAGAACCAGCTGGCTCAGAGAAGCCACCTAGAACTAAGGAGGAATTTCCTAACCAGGAAACAATCAACCAGTGGAACAGCTTGCCTTCAGAAATTGTGGGTGCCCCATCACTGGAGGCTTTTAAGAAGAGACTGGACAGCTATTTGTCTGAAATGGTATGGGCTCTCCTGCTTGAGCAAGGGATTGAACTACATGACCTCCAAATTCCCTTCCAATTCTTTTATTGTATGTTGTAATACAGGGGTGTCAAACTCAAGGCCCGGGGGCCAGATCCAGCCCATGGGGTGCCCAAGGGGCCGCCCTGGAAACAGCAAAGGACTGGCCTGAAGTGCTTCTGCCAGAAAAAACAGGGCCGGGGGGAGGGCACACATGGCCCACCCGAGCTCCTTTTTTACTGGAAGAGGGTTACAGAAGGCCATCATGACTGAAAACAGAGCTCTGGAACCCCATTTTTGCTGGCAGGGTGGTCAGGCTGCCACAGGCGCCCCCGATATGAGTGATGTCAAGCTGATCATGCCCACCCTGGCAACGCCTACCTCGGGCCCTGAGGTCAAACACAACCCTGATGTGGCCCTCAATGAAATTGACTTCGACACCCCTGTTCTAATAAATAGCAAGTAACACCATTCCTAATGTTTTGTGATATGGAGCTGATTCCCCCCCCCCCTTTTATAAGAGGGTACAGGTCATAGAATAGCTTTCTGCACAGATGGCAATTTTCTTCTCATAAAAGAAATGCATACCGTACATCTGTAATCTGTATGTGCAGGAAAGAACTGTCTGTTATATCATCTTCCCAGTAGGAAACTGGATTTAGCAGTACTCATCTTGCAAGAAATTAAAACCTATTATTTCAGTGCAATACAGCTTGACATTCATATTGTGTGCCTACATTAAGGCATAATTTGATCTCTGAGTATGAAAATCACCATTTTCTTTCATAATTTTCCCCCAACCTTTCATTCTCTGATTTTATTTTTTACAAACAGGCTACTTTTATTATAGTATTGCTGTTGATAATAATCTCTCAGCAGTGGCTGAAAAATGCAGGTTTTGACCTGTCTTTTTAGCTATGATCCCTTTCAGAGGCAGAATCTGTGTGCGGGGGGAACCTTTACCTTTTACATCTTTATATCTTCTCTCTCTCTCTCTTATCTCTATATCACTCTGTCTACCCCGCTCCCTCTTAAGAACGGCTGGGGAGCCGAACAGGGAATAAGAAGTTATATCCATAGGCAGCTGATGGACTTTTTTTTTTTTTTTTTATAAAGCATCTACTTCACTATTATGGGAAAGAATGTTAGTCTTGATGGGTCTTTGGACTAATGCAACAGGACTCTTCTGATTGCTCTAAAATCCTTCAAGATTCTGTTAAAGTCTATATCATATAGGGAAAAAAAAATACTTCACACTGTTTTTGGCATCTGAATTGACCAAATGAAATGTAATGGAAGTAAGGGTCTTCTGTGAATCACGGAGCTTCCGGTTTAACATTTATTTCAACCCGAATCATGAATTTAGCACATGAATTTAGCCTTACAAAATGCTTCCCAGTGAATTTCCCATTGGATTCAGAGCAATGGTGAGATTCAAATTTTTTTTTACTACCAGTTCTGTGGGCGTGGCTTGGTGGATGTGGCATGACTTGGTGGGCATGGCTTGGTGGGCATGGCAGGGGAAGGATACTGTAAAATCTCCATTCCCACCGCACTCCAAGGGAACGTTACTGCAAAATCCCCATTTCCTTCCAATCAGCTGGGACTTGGGAGGCAGAGAATAGAAGGGGATGGGACCAGTCAGAGGTGGTATTTACCGGCTCTCCAAACTACTGAAAATTTCCGCTACCGGTTCTCCAGAACTGGTCAGAACCTGCTGAATACCAACTCTGATTCAGAGCTTCTTAAAATCCTTGAACATACAGATTTTATATTTTAGTGGCCTATCATTCTTTTGCCTTTGGAATTGGGATTTTGTTCAAATTGCTCTTAGAATATAAACAGGCCTTTTAAGCGCTTACAACCAGATTACTTGACATTGAGCAACAGAATGGATTTAATTTAATTTAATGTCATAGCAGCAGACACTTAGGATACCTTAGACGGGAACCAAGCAAATATTTAACCAATCTTATAACCTCCCTCCTCTGCATGAGCCTTTTTTGGGAGATAGATGTAATATTTTACCTACAACAGTTATCAATAATGATTCATCAGTAGTGTGGCATCAAATTGTTATTGACTCTTAGCAATCGCATATCTTCCTCCATGAAGATAGATTTTAGATTAGTCGAAATTCCTTTTTCCATAAGAACTGGTCCTTGCAATTAAAACTGGATAGAAACAACACAACAGGTTTTGTTGTACATCTCATATAATCAAGGTAGCTATCAATCTGTCATCTCTCCTTGTTGAAACATATGCCAGGGAGATTATATTTTTTTTCTTGTGTCAGGCAATAAGCCTAACACCAAGATTTTGTGTTACAGCTATTAAAGCATGCAAAATATATATATATATACCTGCAGTAATGAAGAATAAATATCCCCAGGGTAAGTTATGTTACATGCCATGTCCTTAGAATTTTACATATGGTTTTAAATTGGTTTTAATATGCTATGTTATTGTAATATAATTTTGCTGTCCAGCTGTTTTATTGTTCTGATCATTGATCCAATAAATTTGTATATGTATGTGAGTATGTTTAAATTATTTAATCGTATTTCCAGGAAACTTTCGTGTGGGAAGATTAGTCCAAACACATAGCATGAAATACTAATATAACTAGATGACTACAATGGAGAATTGAAGCGCAAAGCCCATGTGCTAATTCCAAAAGTAATTTTAGAAATTCCTTAGATTGTAACAGAGGACTGTCAAAAATATTGGTGGGGGACAGCTAGCTCAGATAGTGATAAACACAGGTGCCGGGTTAGGGAGACATGATGGAAGATATGTTGGTCAGGCTGTTCTTGTGGAGGGTTAATTCTGAGACCACAATCCAGGGGTGAAATTCAAAATTTTTCCCTACCGGTTCTGTGGGCATGGCTTGGTGGGCATGGCAGGGGAAGGATATTGCAAAATCTCCATTCCCACCTCACTCTGTGGCCCGCCAGAGGTGGTATTTGCCAGTTCTCTGAACTACTCAAAATTTCTGCTACCGGTTCTTCAGAACCTGCTGAATTTTACCCTTGCCACAATCCAACTACTCCCAAGAATCATAATTATAGTGATTCTGGTCTCCTAGTGCTGCTGAATGCAAGATTGACCTCTAATAAGACTCCCCTCATCCACAAACTAATCAGGGATAGAAGATTTTCAGGGTGTTCCACCAGACATAATCTCTTCATGAAAAGAAAAAAGGGATCATCTGGGATTGCTATACTATACCAGCATTCCTGCTGTCTAGCATCTTCTTTGTCTGTGCCCTGGGTCAAAGGTGGCTGGGGAGTTCATGACCACCATAGCAACCATGGATTTGATTAAGATTATTGGGGTTCCTAGTCACGGGGAAGAGGTCATTCACTAGATTTGGTATTTGTTTCATGGCAATGGCAATATGATCTGAAGTTAGAGAATGCTAATGTGTATCCCTTGTCATGGATGGCTCACTTCTTCCTGGGGACTTTCTGCGTTCCTAGTTTAGCAGTTCTCTGTAGCTAATTCCACTATGCAGGAAGAAAGGATGGATTTGATTGGTCCCCAAATGATTACTGGATCCTGAAGGATTCCAAGAACTTGAGGTTGTTCCCAAAGCTCTGTCACAGGGCCCAACTGAAATCTTAATTGTGGCTTGGTTCCTGGAAGTCCATTGGTTTCACACACACAGAGAGAAAGTGAAATAGCTAGATAGATAGATACATATAAATATAGGTATAGACCAGGGGTGGGTTCTACTTACCTTTACTACCGGTTCACAATGGGGCCGCATGCTTGCGCTCGCTTCACTTGCACACATGCTCTTCTGCACATGCGCAGAAGCTTCTGCACATGCGCAGAAGTGTTCTGATGATGTTGGGGTTGGTGGGCGGAGCCTCCTTCTGGTTTTACTACTGGTTCTATAGAACTGGTCCGAACTGAGGGCAAACCACCACATAAATAATCTGTCCATTTCTAACTCAGTATAGGAACAGGAATGGCAATATTTAATATTTTGTCTATTCTTAACTTAATACTAATACCTAATATACCTACTATTATAACAATCCTCTTCTTAGCTTATTTAACTTTGTTAAAACATTTTCTATCTTTCACTTCTCTGCTTTTCTTTCTGATTTTCATATTTGTTCTCTAACCATTGATAGAATAACTCCCATATACTATAATAATCAGAATCTTCATTTTCTTTAATTGCAAGTGTTAATCTATTCATTTCTACACATTCTAATATTTTCTTAATAACATTCTCATCCGTAGGGATCTCTTCACGTTTCCAATTTTGTGCAAATACAATTCTAGCTGCAGTTATTACATGAATAATCAGATATACATTTTCTTTACTGTAAATTATTTCAGATATTTCTGATGTACTTCGAGTGAAATCGAGTGAAATCATGATTAAGTGTTCTGGTTTTCCTGTTCTTAGATCAAGATAGATATTATAGCTTATTAAAACCAATCAAGCTTCCTTTGATATTTTGAATTAATTTAAACCAATAGGAATGCACATAACCTAGGGCTGGGTCTCATCTCTTCATCTTAATACTATTTTATTTGGAAGTAGTTCCAGGTATGGTGGTCAAAGATTGAATCTGGAAATTCTATAACCACCTTGAAGGAATTTTATATTTCCCAACATGCTGCTTTCCTATGTTTTACATTTTTTTTCCAGATGATGATTGTATGGTTTTAATATGAGTATGTACATACACAACCTTAATTTGGGAATGGCACCATATAAATTAACTGAATAATACAACAAAATTTGGTACAAAATAGATTTCAGTTATAATTATCAGTCAGAATATATGTATTGACAGTGGTATCAATTTCACAGAAACAAAAAAATATTTCCTTTCTGTTATTTTTTACATTTTGATTCATATGTATATTTTCAAGGAGATTTTCAAATGGATACAATAAGCATTTTTATGTCATTTTTTTAAAAAAAAAACACTACTCATTTATTTGGAAGACTACTACAATGAAATGGGTGAGTTTTTTCTATTTTACTGGGAATGATTAATCAGCAGTGGTGGGTTGCCCCTGGTTAGCACCTGTTCTATAGAACCAGTAGTAAAACTGGCGGGAAGCTCCGCCCACCAACCCCAACATCACCAAACACTTCTGCGCATGTGCAGAAGAGCGTGCATGTACACAAGTGAAGCAAGTGAGCGTGCACGGCCCCGTTCTGATCCAGTAGTAAAGATAAGTAGAACCCACCCCTGTTAATCAGCCTTAACAAGTGAACAGATGACAGAGGACAGACAGGAAAAGTAGCTGAGGCCACATCATATTATGCTAACTCAGGGCTCAGTAACAGTTTCACCATTTACTTTGTTCTATTCTTTTTCTCATTGCACTTTTCCTCTTATTTCTCTCTTTTCATTTTCGCTGCTCAATTTTAATTTGCATTAGTTCTTAATGTACATGTTAAAAATATCAATACAAATTATGTGTGGATCTGATTGGGGTAGATTGTAGGGGTGATACAGAAATATAATTTTATGTTATTTTATTCTATCTTACATATTTATGTATTAAATTGCATTTTATCCCATAATTATTGTCTTCTACCGTATTTGTATTTTAAATTGTTTTTATAGGATTTTCTTGGTAATATGTGTTTGAACCTTGTATATGGCCTATAGGCTAATCAATAAAGCTAATCTAATAAAAATTACATTTATAAAAAAGAAATAGTACTGAACTCTAAAACTCTAAAACTCAGTCCACTGTTCAGTTATTCTTCCACTTATCATTTTGAACACAAAACTCTTATTTACAATGCTAGGGACTAAGGACAAGGACACCCTAGTGACAATAATAATCCTGAGGCAACATCCATGTCTGTTCTGTACATTCTGTCAGCGACAGATGTATGTATTTCAGTGATGGGATTCAGCCGGTTTGCACTACTTCGGCCGAACCGGTTGTTAAATTGCTAGCTGGTCCCCACCCTGTCCTGCCCCTGCTTATTGGCCTCGCATCCTTGGCTGGTGCCTTAGAGTCATACCGCGCAGAGGTGGGCTGCTGCCGGTTTATACTGGTTTGGGTGTACCAGTGTTTAAGATTCTGCGTAGTTCAGCGAACTGGCAAATGCCACCACAGGCTAGCCCCGCCCACCTTGCCACCCCATCCCCGCCTACCCAGTCACATAACCCTGCCCACGCCCACCCAGCCATGCCCACAGAACCTGTTGTTAAATTATCTGAATCCCACCACTGATGTATTTCCTGTATGAGAAGGAATTGCCCTAATAGTCCTATCTTTGTTGTTGTGGAGACCAATAGTCTCTTGAAGGAATGGCCATTATCTATGGTTCAGCTGCTGTGGTAATGCTTGTGTTCTCAGTTTCTTCAATTACAGATGTTGCTGAGCTGTTTTGCCAGATGTACTCAGAACACACAGGCAAAGGAGAGACTCTAAGGGTCTTGTTAACTAACCTTTGCTTCCCGTGAATCCATCCTCCTATCCTTCTACCCCTTACAGCTCAAGGAAGTCAGACTGAACTAAAGTTAAGCTTCTCAAATTGTTATATACACCTAGACAAGTTCTAACTGCAGACGCAAACTTGTTTTCATGAGATGTGCAAAATCAGATGATTTCTGTTCCCTAAGAAATGCACGTTTGTCTGTGACTCTAGTCATTGCATACAAATAGGCAGATTTAAATCATATGCCTCTCGGAATATGAACACTGATATTGAAACCATTCTGAAGCCATTACAAATGACTTTTAGATGCCTTGATGCAGAAAAGCATGTGGGAATGTGTTTTTATTACACACCATCTAACCCTGTAAACAGACTCTCAGCAGATTGCTGATAGAATATTATGATTAATAATGGATTTGCTCAGACCAGAATCTGTAAGTAGGGAAGCAATGATAATTCAGCTAAAGATTTATAAGCAACAGGTAAACTTGACTGCTTCTAGAAGAGCTGATTGTAGTATGCCTGGATGATATAAAAATGGCTTCTTTTTATTCTTTTTCAATGGGAGTGAATCCAATTCAACACAGTTGGAATGACAGAATAAAAACATGTACCATTTCCTGAAAACTTACAGTAGCTAAATATAAATTTGTTAAAATACTTCTTAATTCTGGGAAGAGACAAAAAACATGTCTGCACATTAAAAACAAATTAAAACAATTTTAATAGAGGTGTCTCACCTGCAAACTTTGTTCAGGGGCAATAATATCATTTAAATGCTAGATCACCAAAATATTGTTTAAAGTTTAAATATAATGGTTTGTTTCTGTTCTATAAAGCAGAATTCATTCTTAAGGGCATTGCATCCCTATGTTGTTGTGACAAAGAAATGGCTTCCTCTGAGAAAACAGCAGGATAAAGAGCAGGTAGCATTTGGTAGTGGATTTTTGTAACCAGTCTCCAAGCAAATTTTGAAACATGATAATTAGCACTAGTAGACTCCATGAACCTGTCCTGATTTGATTCAACTTTGAAAAGGATTCAAAGAGGGCATGATGTGATTTATGGTTGTGATTTGTAAGGTTTTTACTGCAACATAACTTTAAAATATTCCTCCCGTGCTTAGTTTAAGGCAGAGAGGCTGGGAATAAGGACAGGAGTACAGGACAGCTTAATGATCAAACAGAGAAGCTGGCAGAAAGGGTCCTGCTGCAATTTAAGCATGCATTCCATAAACTTTCAAAAATCTAAACTCTTTTCAACTGCTTTCCTGAAATGGCAGACTTGACATAATACAGGGACAAAACAAATGAGCTTTGCAAAAGGTAAAGGTAAAGGTTACATATGTGCTAGTCGTTCCCAACTCTAGGGGGCGGTGCTCATCTCCATTTCAAAGCTGAAGAGCCAGCACTGTCCAAAGACGTCTCCGTGGTCATGTAGCTGGCATGACTAAATGCCCAAAGCCGCACAGAACGCTGTTCCCACCAAAGGTGGTCTCTATTTTTCTACGTGCACTTTTTGTGTGCTTTCGAACTGCTAGGTTGGCAGACGCTGGGACAAATAATGGGAGCTCACTCCGTTACGCGGCACTAGGGATTCGAACCACTGAACTGCTGACCTTTTGATCAACAAGCTCAGCATCTTAGCCCCTGAGCCACTGCCTTTCCTGTTCTCTTCCTCCTACAAACTATTCTACAACAAGACATGTTTAGAGGTGTAAACATTAACCTGACAGACATAAACCTATTTTCCAGAGATTTAAATGTGCCTCCATTAGGCAGAATCTAAGTTTGGGCCCAAGGGTGGGTACCAGTCTGCTTAGCCCTGAACCCATACTCAGAGTGCCGAAAGCAAAGGGTGAAAACCCTTTTGTATTTTCAGCAGTGGGATGGAAATGCATTAGCAAAAGAAAGCACAGGAACAAAGTTTCTGGCTGGCCACATTTAAGAAGATAAGAGATGAGGAAGTTAATGAAGCCTACAGCAATGTGAGTCTACTACTCTAAAAGAGCTCTGAAAGTCACAAGAGTTTAATGAGATGATAAAACTCATTGGCCAGCTACTCATATCAATTTTGGAGAGCCCATCACACCACTGAAGCCCCTTCTTAATTCTTGACATATGGAAGTAAAGTAGCAATAATGTTTGATATTGTGGAAGTCTGTAGAGATTCTCAGTCATCCAGGTCATGGCTGTCCCAAAGGTGCTTTTTCAGGAGGAAACTGGGATTCCATTTCCTACTGCCCTGTCAGACCTGAAGAAGCTTCTTGGATGAGAAGTGAAATGTCTTCAAAGGGGAAAAAAAACCAAGAAAGTCCAGTTGCCTCCTGAAAAAGCATCTTTGGGATATTGTGAAAGCAACAACAAAAATGAAAGTTGTCAAATCTACAAAATGTATTTCAAAGTCACCTGATTCCATTTGTTGCTTCGGTGCTGGTACCCACTTCAATTTGGGAATTTGCTTTGATAAGATAGTTTGATCAAATCTGCAGGCGCCCCTATGGAAGATAATTCTTACAGCTCTTCTGCATGACTCTGACAGTGGTTTTTTGTGAATCTAGCAGGAACACTTCAAACATAAACAGAGATCTGAAGGATCTGCTTTGTGTTCTGAATACATTAAGCTGTGAACAGACTTGTTATGAATAGAGTCACCACCCTAACCATTAAGAGTCTCATTACAGAAAAAGAGATTAGGAAAACTGTAACTACCTGTAGGCTTGCTATACCTGAGTGGCAAAACTTCATGTGAGTACTTTGGTGATACCAAAAGGGTTACCTTTTGTTGTCATCTAATGGTCCTCTGTTGACAGCCCAAACCTGATAGATATCTTTTATTGGATGCTTTAAGTAAGCTTGGAAAATGGCGACTTTTTAAAAGGATGATATTAGGTTTGATCTTTGTGATCAGAAGAATGGGTGAGTAGAATTATACATATATCAGATTATTTCTCTTTGGATTTGTATATTAGAATATGTGAAAGTATGTATTGATGCTAGAAGTCTCATTGAGTTTACAAATCTTAGGTAAAGGGAAAGGTTCCCCTCATACATATGTGCTAGTCGTTCCCAACTCTAGGGGGTGTTGCTCATCTCCATTTCAAAACTGAAGAGCCAGCGCTGTCCAAAGATGTCTCCGTGGTCATGTGGCTGGCATGACAAAATGCCAAAGGCACACGGAACGCTGTTACCTTCCCACCAAAGGTGGCCCCTATTTTTCTACTTGCATTTTTTACGTGCTTTCAAGCTGCTAGATTGGCAGAAGCTAGGACAAGTAACAGGAGCTCACCCCGTTATGCGGCACTAGGGATTTGAACCACTGAACTAGAGAGCGTGGACAGCTCAACAGACTAAAAGCCTGTTATTAACATTCAGCTGTCTGCAATTATTGCAAGTTCAAATCTCACCAGGCTCAAGGTTGACTCAGCCTTCCATCCTTTCTAAGGTAGGTAAATTGAGGACCCAGTTTGTGGGGGCAATAAGCTGACTTTGTATAAAATATACAAAAGTATGAAGGCTATTGCTTAATGCATTGTAAGCCGCCCTGAGTCTCCGGAGAAGGGTGGCATATAAATCTAATTAAAAAAAAAAACTGCGACTTTTCGATTGACAAGCTCAGTGTCTTAGCCACTGAGCCACCACATCCTAGTTTACAAATCTTACTTCCTAATAATTGATGTGGTGCAATGTCCATAAAGGAAAACAACAACTGAGAGTTCAAACAAACATTGCCTGCCCTCCAACATTCACACATAATAACATTTAAACAATGACATAAATGTAATATTCCTTCCACTAAGAAATGTAATCTTTCTTCCACTAAGAAAAACAACCCGCTTGTATAACAGGTTAAGTACAACAAATAAAACCACTGAAACGTATAGAAATATTTTTATAGGCCAATAAAAATGAGTAAATTGCATATGGTTTAAGAATCCTACTTAATAATTGATTCATCAAACTAGAAGAAAGCTACAGTGCTTGAATTAGTATACAGAGAATTATATGAGTTAAAATGCTAAAGGCTGAAATTACAAGCAATTTAAAGTAACAAAGAAAGAAGAGTGCAAGCAGCTACTATGGAAAAAAACCTACTATGGGTCAGAATATCCCAGATTAAATCTTGATTTAACCACTAAAAAAATTGGGAAATTTCTGTTTTCTTAGCTTGGTAGGTCTATATAGTCTGTTCTTAGAATAGACAAAAGAAATCAGGACTACTATTCAGAACTTATTCAGATAACAAATATATATAAACTGTTTTAAACTCTGCAATGCTGCATTGGAATTGTACTATTTTCCTCTTATAATCAAGATGATGGAAAGTTTATTTCCTTTTGGATATTTTTTCTCCTTTGCTGTTGTATGTTCACATGAAACAATGAGATTCTTTTATTTTTTAGGCTGCTTTCACAAAATGTTCACAAAAGAAGGTCACTAAATTGGCCCAGTTATATAGGTAACATGACACACAATCATCTTTTATTTTTAGAAGATATTTATGCTGAAAGCAAAAATTGATGCTGAATAGTGACACTGCTGATTTTTCTCCTCAGGACTGTATAGCCACCAGATGTCTCTAAAAGCATACTCTGCTATGAACATTTTATACCTTTGAAGGTGTTGAAAATCTTGGATTTATTTGACTGTTATATCTGTTCACCCAGGGATCAAAGACTCTATTAAAATTATCCCAAGTGCAGAGTCAGAATATTTATATAGCTGAGCAGGTAAGTTTCACAATTTTTGAAGAAAGCTTTTATTTAATCTGTATGTTTTAAATTCTAATAAAATGAGGCATAATATGAAAACTCTTTACCAGTAGTTTGATTTTATTAAAAAATACAATCTAAATATACTGTGAAAAGGATTGACACCTCCCAATTTTCGAGCTAAAATAATTCAGTGCCCTATTTCTTGAACGTTATTAAATATAACAAGCCCAATATTTGGGTTATTGAGGCAAGTGAACTGAAAACCCCCAACAAGAAAATAATGCAAACATCCTATGTGGTCTTAGAAATGATGCCGTTGTAAATACAATCACATTTATGAAGATATATGCATTCTTGTTTATCATTTGACATTAATATTTCAGCCGTAACACTGATCTAAAAATATAATCGGTTTCTTTTTAGACTAAATCACAAATATTTCAGTCAAACTGGATTCTGTCATAGCATTAAAGACATACAGTCCAAGAATTACCCTTTAAAATATTTGCTTGAACAATTATGAATAAAATTGTGGCAATTGCATAAAAAGGAAGAATTAAATTTTGTAAAGCTGCTTAAGAAAAAACTATATTGGAGAAACTTGCAAATTATAAGATGCAGAACAAAGAGATTAGCATACAAGTACAGGAATGTTGCAGAAAATGTATTTGTTAGAAAATGTATAAAAAGTTTAAGAAGTAAAACATAACAAAATAAACAATTTCTTAAAATATTTTTAGAAAGTTTAATAGAATGGGCTAATATTTATATGCATGATATTCTGGGATAGATCAGATTTGTATATCCCCTAAGTCCCAGTGAAAAATACCATCTATAACTAGATAATCTATTTGGATTTGTTTTTGATATGACAATCCACTAATTAATAGTAATGTGTTTATAATGTTAAACTCAATTTCATTGAGGGCTGCATCAGGGTTGTGTTTGACTTTGGGGGGCCGGGGTGGTCGTAGCAGGATGGGTGTGGCCAGTTCAACATTACTTGTGTTGGGGGCATCTGTGGTGGCCCGAGCGCTCTGCCAGTGAAAACAGGCTCCTGAGCTCCATTTTCAGCTGCAACGGCCTCCTGCAATCCTCTGTCAGTGAAAACAGAGCTCTGGAGGGCCGCACATGGCCCCCCTGAGCTCCGTTTTCACTGGGAGAGGCACAGCAGGCCGGTCCTTCACTGTTTCCAGGGCCAGATCTAAGCACCCTGCAGGCCAAATCCAGACCCCAGGCCTTAAGTTTGACACCCCTGGTTTATAATGCTTACCTTGCTGGTTTAAAATTAAGCAGGAACGTTTAAAATATAACTACTTTTCTTTCTTTGATTTACCTACTTTTCCGAGTGTTGTTTTTAACAAAACCCAGTCACAGCTATACCCCATTTCACAGCTATACCCCAGTTCATAATTTTTCCAGCTGCTCAAGGTAGAAGGATTGTATCTCAGCTCCAAATAGAAACCCTTCTATTTCAAGCAGGGATGAACACAAGTCAGGAACAGCCTGAAGGTATAACTTGTATGTGCTTCAGAGTATTCTAAAATCCAAGTTCTGAAGCTATGCACTAGCAACCTAAGTCCCTTATTAAATGAAAATACTGAAATGTATAGCATTATTAAGGACAGCATCCTAATTCAGATGAAGAGCCTTCAATGGATATTGAGCCGAATACTAAACAGTATCTCTGTTGCACTAAGTTCCCTGATTTGGTTTCATTAACCAAGAATTGTTTTTCAGTCAGATATATCTTCAGTAACCATACAGTATACTTTTTGTTGTTGTTAAAGATAATGTTCCTTTTATTGGCATTACATATTTGGGGCACATTTGTAACTGTCACACAATAGATCTAATTATTGCATATTTCATCCTAACTTGCTTCAGTTACACTTCATGTTAACTGCCATATTTTTCGGAATATAAGACGCATCTTATCCCCTCCCCCCCTAAAAGAGGCTGAACATTTGGGTGCATCTTATCCTCCAAATGTAGCTTTTTCTAAATTTTTTTCAGCCCTAACGAGGAACTAACAAGGTACTCTTTCCAGCTTTCCCTGCTTCCTCTACTCTCCACTGTGCTTTAATGAGGCACTAGCAAGTGAAGCAATCTTCATACTTTGCTCCAACTCTCAGCTGTTCTTTAGAAGTTTTTTTTCAGCCCTAACTAGGCGCTAGCCAAGTGAAGCGATCTCCCCGTGCTTTGCCTGCTTTTCTCATCGCTGTTTCCTCTCAGTTGTGCCTTAGAAGCTGTTTCTTATCCCCAAGCAGGGGATAAAAACCCAGCAAACTAATGTGCTGAAGCTGACTAGACTAAGGATGCTAGCCAGATGAATACCTGGGAGGCAGATTTTTCCTCCCTATTTTTCTCCCCAAAAACTAAGCTGCGTCTTATACTCCGGTGCATTTTATAAGCCAAAAAATACAGTAGGTATCACTGCAGACATTACTCTAAATTAGAGTAAAACTGGATTCATTGGATAGCACTGCCTTACCCAGGAAGTAGAATGTTCAGTTAGTCTGCTTAGTTTATTTTACAGCTAACATGAAAATATTTTGGTATTTGCCATCTTTTAAGAAAAATATATCTGGAATAGTAGTAAATATGAGAGAAGAGAGAGAAAAAACAGAGAATGCAATACAGTTTATTCTTAGCATTTTTATCATTCGGGGTTTAGAATTATTTGTACTGTATAGGTATATGCAGTGGTGGGATACACTTACCTTCCCTACCGGTTTACAAATGCGAGCATGCGTGTGCGCATGGCCTTCTGTGCATGTGCAGTACTTGTGCATCATGTCTGGGTGGAGCCTCCCACAGTCGCCACTACCTGTTCGCCTGATCCATAGAGAACCGGCTGAATCCCACGTGTGTGTGTGTGTGTGTGTGTGTGTGTGTGTGTGTGTGATTCCTGCTGCATTGTCCATACATAGTGATGCATTCTGTTGTTAATTAAAGTATAATTATCCTGTTTTGCATAGAATATTATCTAGCACAAGACTGAAACAAAAAATATATACAGTTCTATAACAACCTAGAATTACTAATCCATTATTACCTTCAGTTCATCATTAATGAGTTAATTAGTATTGAATCTGAAGTAAGGGTGATGAAAAATGAATGGTTTAATCAATATTTTGCAAAATCTTAAAAACCTTGAATTAGGGCATCAGTTATTATTAAACATAGAAAAAGCCTCGTAAATAGAAAACAATGCAATGGTCCACTTCAGTCTTGGACTATTGAAAAATTAGGAGAGATTCAAAACAATGAAGCATGAGAATATTTGGAAAATGAAATTGGCATGAAAAAACATGATACAAACACAAAGATAGCAGTGCTCAGTTTGTACAGTTCTTCTCTTAGATTGTCTGTGCTTTGGGGAAGAGGAACTTAGAAAACCAAGGAAAATGAAATAATGATTACATGTTGCCTCAATATATACCTCAAGGAGCACTGTGTCCATAGAACTGAACAAAAATTCTTCTTCAGTTGTTTTTGGGGGAGTAGTTAATATTTATCTTATGTAATTTTTAGTTTGTTTGTTTTTTTAAAAATTCCTGACCAAATGAAGAAGCAGGGACTATTTCTGTAATCTGGAGCTCAATTCCATTTGTCAGATATTGACATATTCTTAAACTTTCGTGCAAACCAGTAAATGCATTCACTCACAATGTTTTCTTTTCTTCATTTTTCTCTATAAATTATGTTAATCTTTTATGTTGGTGTTGGTTGAGAGGAAACATACTGAGCAGAAAACAACAGCTTTTCAATACAACATCTATGCATCTTGTAACGTTACGGAAGGATGCTACATGTATACGTTTAAGGAAGCATAATTCGTAGAAGCCTCTTCAATCTGGACTGCAAAATTCTTGTTTGTGCCTCCTGGTTAGGTGTGTATTCATTTGTTTCTTCCTTAGCTGTAGGATTAATAGCTCCCCACATTCCATCTCATCATCTTTATTTTGTGATGCCAGCAAGCTATTTCAATTCTTTGATCCTCTTTCAGGTGAGTTTGGAGCTATTGGGCTTCTAGAGCAGTACCAATACAAGAGAATATTTGTAGGTCAGAGTTGAATTATGGGATGCTTGGTTTTCTCCGAGTGTGGTTGTTTTCTAGCAGATGTTTCAATACCCAAATAGGTAACACCATCAGTGCTAGAAGGAAGTGAGATTTGCTTTCTGTTTATATGGTCAGTCTATAAAGAGGCAGCAAACCCCATTTCCTTGTAGCCCTGATGATGTTATGTAGTTGGGTACTGAAACTTCTGCTAGAAAAAAATGAAGCTCAGAGAGCTCCAAGCACCCCACAGATCTGGAGCAGTTTCTAATGTAAGAATTAAAGATGCAGGCATTATTCTATTGCCCCAGTAGGCAATCTTTGCTCTTTCACAGTTAAATGTTGACTTTGGCTTCATCTACACCAAGGTGTCAAACCTGTGGCTTGTGGGCCAGATGCATCACACACTGGCCATGCCCACACTTGGTTTAGCGAAGGGAAAAAAATTGCAATACGTCACATGATGACAACGCGACGGTGCGAGTTTGACACCCCTGATCTACACCAACTACAATTCTGATCTGACTTGCTCCACCCTAATAAAATGGGTGGTGTGGAAAGATCATCACAGTTGACAACCATGCATAAGTTTCAGAGTGGTTCAGGACAGGTGTGCTATTTAAATTAGGCAGCATTTGTTTTGCCTTCTGGCAAAGAGGCTGAGCCAAGTTATAGGAAGATGGGTCACAGCCAGAGGAATACCATTCCTGGAAGTGGCCATGACAACAACAGCAGCAGCAACAGCAACAGCAACAACCTCTTTGCTTCCTACAAGTATACAACAGGATGGCCGGCAAGGAAGAAGCAGCTGTCATCTGATGAACTGGAGCAGGGGTGGGTTCTACTTACCTTTACTACTGGTTTGCAATGGGGCAACGCTGTGCTCTCACTTTGCAGAAGCTTCCTGATGATGTCGGGATCAGTGGGTGGAGCCTCTTGCCAGTTTTATTACCGGTTCTTGCGAACCGGTCCAAACTGGGGGCAACCCACCACTGAACTGGAGGTAGAATTAGTAGCAGCTGGTGATTTGCATGATCTCAGCATTAGAAAAAGGCTGGAGGCCAAAAAAAAGGAGAGCTAAGTAGGAACTGCTTGTTGCAGAAGAGGTCATTCTATGTCTCTAAATTGTAGAAGTTGGAAAGAGTAGCAGAAAGAAGAATAAAGCAGTGCTTGCCACCATGGGCAGCAATTATAGTGCAAGTTGAAGCTATGCAGCTATCCTGCCAAGATCCAGATGCTGCTTCTAAATCATAACAATGAAGGTATTATGTACTGGCAGCATAATGGTGAGCTCAATTTCTGGCTAGATAAGAATTCTTAAAAAGGAAATAACAGACTACACAAGCAGATAATATCCTTGTTTGAAGATCAGCTGGGAAAGACTGAGGCCTCCTTCATTTACTGGTCTCAATTAGGAAAATGGACTGACATGTTAAGAAATGAATCCCTACAAGTTAAGGAGGTGAAAAAAACCCTAACTTATACATGTGAACACATCATCGAGTGAAGATTGGATGATAAGTATAGGCTCTGCATTGTTTAACTTTCACAGTGTCTCATTCTATTAACCATTTCTATTTAATTTCAAGGCTAGATTTGTTCTGGTGCGTAAAGTGGAACTGCAAAAATACTTGTTTTCTTAGAAGTTCTTGATTTCACATAAGGTTAAGTTTTACCGCTCGTATGTTCCTCACAGGACTCAGAAATCACACAGGAATGTCATGATGAATGGCTGTGGCTGTGTTAGGTTAAAAAAAGAATTTTTAATGAGAGAAAATGATTAATGATTCTTTGGAATCCAGCTACTTTAAATAACAATACCTTTAGTACAAGTATATAAATTATACCAGCTTCATAATATCTAGCAGTAGCGCAAAAGGAGATTATGGGTGGAATTATCATTGTAGAATTGTTGATACTAGAAATGTACCCGTTCTAATTTATTTTACTTATAAATGACCAAAAGCATTTTCTCCTGTTTCTGGGATTTCTCTGACTGTTAATTAAAACTAAGGAAAAATGGGGAAACTGCAACCATCAATTTAAGATGAGTCCGATGAGAGAGAGAGACAAATTAGTTAACCCCACCTAATTATGTGAGAAGTAGGATCATGTGCACTATATTTCTTTCCTATTGCAGAGAAGATGGCTCCCTTAGAGCCACTGGTTCTTATATGCCATGTTATCTTCTGCAAGCCAAAATGTGAGTAGAACAGAGGTGGTACTCAGCCAGTACAGACCTGGTCATACCAAATGAAAGGTATATTGTATTTAGTAGACACTAGATAACTCCTAACCCATTGGGCCAACCTTTCAGAGATATTTCCTTATCTAAGGCATAGTGACTGTCACCAGAGACATCCCGTTTCTACTCCAACTGCAACAGCAACTTATTTGGTGTCTTTCAGCCCAACCTATCTTCACAGGGTTGTTGTGAAGAAATAGAGGTAGTCCTTGATTTATGACCACAATCAAGCCCAACATTTCTGTTGTTAAATGAGACATTTATTAAGTGAGTTTAGCTTCATTTTATGACATTTTATGACAAAGAGGTGGCGCAGTGGTTAGAATGGAGTACTGCAGGCTACTTCTGCTGCCTGCCAGCTGCCTGCAATTTGGCAGTTGGAACGTCACCAGGCTTAAAGTTGACTCAGCCTTCCATCCTCCCAAGGACAGTAAAATGAGGACCCAAATTGTTGGGGACAATATGATGACTCTGTAAACTACTTAAAGAGGCCTGTAAAGCACTCTGAAGTGGTATATAAGTCTAAGTGCGATTGCTATTTCTTGCCACGGTTGTCAAGTGCAATCACTGCTATTGATAAGTTAGTAACATAGGTTGTTAAGAGACTCTGGCTTCCCCGTTGATTTTTCCTTGTCAAAAGGGTATGAAAGGGATCACATGATCCTGGAACACTGCAACAGTATGAACCAGTTGCCAAGCATCTGAATTTTGATCACATGATCATGGGGATGCTACAAAGGTTGTAAGTGTGATAAATGGTCATAAGTCACTTTTTTTCAGTGCCATTGAATTGGTCACTAAATGAACTGCTCTAAGTCAAAGACTACCTGTATAGAAAGATGGAGCTCTTTGTATGTGCCTTGACAAAAACCTGAACCTGAACAAAAATGCAATATAGATACACATGCATATTTGAAGAAGCACATGAAGCAATAAAAAATATATAAGCCTTTCTTTATTCACCTTAAAGTTGCTTCTTTAACAGCCACGTGATGAATCAATACTTGTTTCTGGGGCGGGGGTTGGGGGTGGGAAACAGAGAGCAAGGGATTGCGAGACTGGCTGGGAAACTGTAATGGAATGTTGAAAATTAAAGTCACATGATCACAGCAGCAGCACACCAGCAGCCAGTTGTTTTTAATCAGCCACAAATTTCTCAGATTTTATCTTCCTGGGATATAGGCAGGGGTGGAATCCAAATTTTTTTCCTACCGGTTCTGTGGCTTGGTGGGCGTGACAGGGGAAGGATACTGCAAAATCTCCATACCCTCCCCTCCTGGGGGAAGGATATTGCAAAATCTCCATTCCCACCCCACTCTGGGGCCAGCCAGTATTTGCCAGTTCTCTGAACTACTCAAAATTTCCGCTAGCGGTTCTCCAGAACCCATTGGAACTTGCTAGATTTCACCCCTGGATATGGGTCTTGGATTTTGGGTACATTCTGTAAGCTTGAGGTACCTTGGTTCAAAAACAGTTGTCCTGTGACGTGCCAGTTTGCTTAGGTAAAAGTCATGATGATAAGAGTTTTAGTAGTATCTAGACAGATTGCTAGATTAAATATTCCCAATACATTTAACCATCTTGCTAAAACTCTTCTGTCCCTCTAAAGCAGGAGGGATGTAAGGTAAAATTGGAACACAGCTGAATACAAATATCAACCCAAAGCATAGGATTTATTATAATCCAGTGGGTAGCAGTTTAAGATACCTTTTATTGTTTTATTAATAACGCCAACCTTAGATAATTCCATAATGGATCAGGCAAAGTCGCCTTAAATACTTTGCTTTGGAATCTCATTTGGTAAGGGATGCTTATCCTCTTATCTCAATTAAGGGTGGAGATAAATGCCTATAAAATGAAAGCATTTCATGCTAGTTCTACTAGCTGGCATAAATCACAGCCTCTAGCCAATAATAAGCCTCAGCAATACAATCAGTAGAGAAATTGCATTGTGTAAATTGTTAGTCTTTTATTAAAGTTGTGTGCGCAGATCAATATATATCTTGTTCAATTCATTATCCGGTGAAAATGATATTGTATTCATATAATGCAAGCATAATAGCAATTATATGATTCTAAAGGATAAAATATATAGAGTTTATGTAGAACTTTCTCAATAGGAATAGGAATCCTATTATCTTCCAGAGTATATTTAGAGGATTTAGAAGATACAGGATTCCGTAATTCAGAAGAGAACCACTTTTATTACTCACACAGATTTAATTTTTTAAAAACAAGATCAATAACTAGACTTGTATTTTATTCGGATAACATGCTGATTATTTCGCATGCTTATTTTGCTATTTAACTTCTAGGATGTACCTTTTTTTTTTTTTTAAAAAAAGAAAACTTTTAACTTTTAAAGGAAAGTTAATCAATAGCTAATATTCAGCAGAGGTTCTAGTTTTCCCTTGTGTTCTCTGAAAAGTTACGTGAGGCAAGATGATGTCTGTTCAGTACTGATTGCTCCCATGGTGAGATAAGTTAGCAGAGGAAACAGATGTAGGAAAATAGCTATAGAAAGCTTTCCATTTTACACTTCAGAGATCTGTCTAAAACATGGACCATTTTTATCAGAATTGTTTGTCAGGGAATGTTCATAAGGTCAGCTGCTTTGTTTTCACAAATCAAGGTTTTCTTTTTGTCCAGTGGTGGGTTCCTTCCGGTTTGGCCTGGTTCCGCCGAGCCGGTAGCGGTGATGATATGACATCACTGAACCAGTTCTCCCCCCTCCCCTGCCCCCCATTATTCTTACCTTTTATTTGGCCCCACCCCCAATCTATTGCTGCCTCCTGAGTCCCAGCTGATTGGCTAGAAGGAAAAAAAAACTGTTTAAACTCTTGCCCCAGGGCTTCAAAGGGCTGCCCTACAGCTGATCAGTGTTAAAAGGCAGTGTGCTGGTAGACTGGTGCCTCCAAAAACAAATGAGTAGACCAGTGCCTGCAAAAATAAATGGGTAGACCTGTGCCTTCAAAAACAAATGAGTAGTCCAGTACAGCTCTGCAAGCAGTTGAAAGCCTGGTAGACCAGTACCCCTGCTAAATCCTAAAGACTTGTCACATGACCATCAAGCCATGCCCACAAAATAAGCCATGCCCACAGAACCGGTAGTAAAAAAATTTAGAACCCACCCATTTTTGTCACATGACTAGTGAAATATTCTTCTATAATGTCTATACTAAAGCCTCCAAATCTAGAGTATGTGGCCCACATGTGGCACTCCAATGAATCTTTTGTGGGCCCTCAGTGCTGAAGATGATAGGCAGCAAGATATCAAAAGCATGCATTTGGGTAGCCTTGGTTCTGAGAAGTGCTTTGGGAAGATCAGTGGCCTGGTGTCAGCACCTTCCCAATCCAGTGGGCTCCTCACAATACTGGAACCTGGTTGGAAAGCCCATGAAGTAGGCAACCCAAGAGCTAATATGCCAAAAAATTTTGTTTTTTCTCCAGTAACTCCCATCTACTGTTGCTGTCTGTGAAAGGTGCTGCTTGTGAGAACATATGCTTCCAGGCAGGAGAAAGGGCTGATGCTTGGCCAGGGTTGATAGGCTGGGTCTGCCCAAGGAAAGAGGCTGAGTCTGACCACTCCTTCACAAGAGTCTCTCTGCTGGGGAAGCAAGTGAAAAAGCAATTTAAATCTCTCTCCTAGGCCAGGAGTCAGTAACCCATTGCTCTGGAGCTGCATGTGGCTCTTTCATCCCTCTGCTGTGGCTCCCTGTTGCTGGTCACAATTGATAGGGCTTTTTGGTTAGGACAGGCAGAGCAAAAAGGACACCATACTAGGAGGAGACTCTATGGTGGGGGAACCAGACTTCTGGTCAGCTGAGGTAAAAGGACACCATGCTAGGAGAAGACTATAATGGGGGAACCGGACTTCCAGTTGGCTCCAGAATTGAACAGGGGCTTCCAGTTAGGACCTTTGTGGCTCTTTGAGTGTTTAAGGTTGCTGACCCTTGTCCTAGGCAAAGGAAGAACACACTTTGCCTGGCAAGATGAGTGCAGAGAAAGGGAAAGGGAGGAAAGAAAGATGTGTCTACTCAGCAGAGAGAGGGGGGGGGGGAATTGTTCCTTTTTAGCGGAATGAATCTCATAGATTACATCATCTTAGCTATGAACTTGCAAGAATCCTGTTTAAGAAAAATGTTGCCAACTATATTATGCCAGTGAAAAGACTGTTCCTTAAGAAGGTCTGTTTTACATTAAAGTATTTTTTATCTGTGAAATTGTTTGTGTATTACAATTACCATTTTACCTCCGTTTTATAGGAAATCCAGACGGTTGTTGTTTTCACTAGTATGTCATTGATACTGATTTGTGATTTTGGATTTTTTTTTAACACTTTTAGTACATTGTTTCGAAGTTGTATTTTTATATTGGGTTTTACAATGCGATCAGCAACGATGGCCATCTATAGAACATGAGTTGTGTTTTAGTTGTTTTGCAATAACTCAGACATCTTACTTATCCCCCAGGTTAAGTTTTGAATGGGTGAAATTGAATTCTATTCATTTCCATAAAATTCTGGAGTCTACCAATTGATATCCATGGGCAGCATAAGCATTCTCTTGAATGATTTTCAAGAGTTGCTGTTTGCAGTTTCACCTCTGGATCATCATGTAATGAGAAATGAAGTGATGGATATTTAAGTCTGAGGAGGACTTATTTCACTAAAAATTAATTGATTTTTTAAATATACACAACACAACCTAGAGAATATTATGTAGCCTTAGGACCCATTGAATTATCTAACTCAAGTTCATAATTGATACCAGTGAGAATTAAATATATTTCATTTTTATGGCTACTGCTTCTTGGGTAATGACTCAAAAGGGAATGGAGGAAGGAGACCATTGAGCAAGGGATAACATTAAAGGAGAATTTGGCTAAAGGATTTGACTTCCCTTATGCTACTTGAAGGTTGCTGAATAGGATGAGAGTTGGAGTGCCTAAATGTAAAACCAATGTACTCAAGTGGAGGCTCTTGGTGGAAAATGTGAATGTGGAGAGATGCAGAGCCCGGCCCATCTGCTGGTATCTCAGCTACTACCAGAAATATGTACTGATAATAGCTTATTTTTGGCTAACGAAAAAGCCAAGAAGGTGGCTTTATTGTGGCCATTTAAAATTTGATCTAGGAGGAGGAGGAGGAGGAGGAGGAGGAGGAGGAAGAAGAAGAAGTTGATGATGAAGAAGAAGAACTCATTTTAAACAATCACCCAAACTTTGATATGAAAGGTGTCTTAGACAAATTTTAATAAATATATTTCATAACTTTGAGGATTGGGAATAAGAGTAGAAACCTCATCCCAAAGACAAATCTAACGTCACTTTCAGGCAGAATACAAATTAGAGGTTTTAATTTCTCTCTGCAAAGAAAGCTCAGCTTTACTATTATTCATTCGTGGTTCTGTAAAGTGACACAATCAAGTAAAACATGATCTGGAACAGGGGTCCACAACCTTGGCCACTTTAAGCCTGGTGAACTTCAACTCCCAGAATTCCCCAGCCAGCTTTGGTCAGCAAAGCTAGCTGGGGAATTCTTGGAGTTGAAGTCCACCAGGCTTAAAGTTGCCAAGGTTGTGGACCCCTGATCTAGAAGATTGACAGAGGCTACTTATGATTTCCAAAAGTGAGGATGAGTCTAGCTGTTGTCTCCAAGCTATACAAGTCATTTCTTTATGCTTTTACCAAGTGCTGATACTGGAGAATTTCAACATGCTCTAACCAACGGAGAGCAATAAAATCTAAGCTGCAATATTATCCCCATCTCATTGACTCTAGGACCCAAAAGCTTATGTTGGATTCTGAGTGAACGTTTTGTATTTTTAATGAACCAGCATAAATTATTTCAGGGACCTAAATAAAAGCAATAGAGAATTTTGAAAACTACTGTTAAGCACCTGTACTCATTTGAGATCTTATTGGCTATGAGAGGTTATTTTCTTGGGATAATGTTAATGAAGGTTTATGGTATTTATACACATATATCCTTAGCATGTCACAGCACCAGGGGTGAAATGCTCCCGGATCAGATCAGATCAGACCGGATCGCCCGATCCAGTAGCGATCTTGGCCGGTGGGTCAGCAAACTGGTAGCGATGGCGGAGCATAACTCCACCCACCCAGCTGGGTGTTATTACTTCCTGGTTGTAACCAGGAAGTAATGTGTTTTTTACCTTCTGTGCATGTGCAGAAGATCTGTGTGCACCTGTGATGTGCGCATGCGTGTGAGCGAAGCAAGTGCTTCTGAACCGGTAAGGAAGGTAAGTAGATTTCAAACCTGCACAGCATGCTTACTTTGACCAATCTTTTAAAAGCTAAAGAGAGTCAGTCCTGATTCATACTTAAATGGGAGATAAATAAAACATCCCAAAGTGTAGACTGGTATAGGAAGTTAAAAAACAAAAGAAAACAAAAAAAAAATATGTGGGCATCTCTATGTAATCTCTAGAAGCTAAGGTCAATTTGAGGCAGACTGTTATCTTTTTACACATTTACTTCATAACATCCTGAATACCCCAATAGATTCTTGTTTCCTAACAGAGTGTTATAGAATTTACTTTTTATAACTTTCAAGATTCCTTGTGGAAAGTGAAATACTTCTTTACTTTCCCTTAGTCTTAATACAAATTGACTCCTTGCTAATGCAAACAGTTCACTTGTTTTCTATTCTTCACTTTTTAGATCAAAAGAATGATTCTTCTGTCCTCCAAGTACCATATTTTTTGGACTATAAGATGTACTGGAGTATAAATTGCACCAAGATTTCGAAGAGGAAAATAAGAAAAAATAGTTTTTGCCCTCCCTGGCCCCGAGGAGCACTCTAAAGGCCTCCCAAACCCTCTGAGCATCCCATTTTTGTGAAAAATGGGCCTGTTTTTGGCCTCCCCAAACTCCCACATATCACGTTTTTGTCCTCCCCAGACCCCAGGATCACTCTGCAGACCTTCCAAACCCTCTGCGCATCCCTTTTTTGCAAAAAAATGGGCCCGTTTTTTGCAAAAATGGGATGTGCGGGGCAGGGTTTTGGGAGGCCAAAAATGGCTGTATTCAGTATATAAGATACACCAACATTTCCACCCTCTTTTGGGGGGGGGGGAGTGTGTTTTATACTCTGAAAAGTACGGTAACTGCTCTTCAGGAGGTTGTTGTCTTCACAATCCCTCTCCCCAGGTTTAGTTAATAACATGAGAGACACATCCCATTCACAGATGTAGATATGGTCAGACTAAACTAGGTAACTAGCTTGTCTCAGTTTGTCAGTCTATTTTCACAATCACAAAGATAAGTTGAAGAATATATAGAGACCAAAACTAGCTGTAAAATTTTATTATAGCTTTTTTCAATTTTTCATCAGTATGTGCAAAATGGAAGGCATCTAGAAAATGCTAAGGAAAACTTCATTTCCTGTTAATGGGTTTTTTTTTTTTTGTATTATCAGAATATCAGTAGAGTATAAAGGCCTTTTTTTAATTATAAGAAAACAAAAGTAGCATATCCGCATTATTAAGGCTTCAAGTGGTGCCGAATGCAGCTGCGCGGGTTGTGATGGGACACTCTCATGTTACACCCCTCCTGCGCGACCTGCATTGGCTACCAGTTGCCCTCTGGGTGAGATTCAAGGTGCTGGTTATCACTTATAAAGCCCTACATGGCTTGGGCCCGGAGTACCTGACCGACCATCTGCGGCCAGCGACAGCCCCCCATCGCCCGGTGCATTCCCACAGGGGGGGCCTTCTTGGAGTGCCGTCAGCCAGGCAGTGTCGACTGGCAACTCCTAGAGAACGGGCTTTCTCTGTGGGCATGCCTACTTTATGGAATCAATTCCCCCTGGAGCTCCGGGTGGCCCCTGACCTGCGCCCCTTCTGTTGTGACTTTAAGACATGGTTATTTCACCAGGCCGGATGGCGCTGAAGGGGTTTTTTAAGAGGAATTTTAATCGCTTTTAACATTTAAATGTTGATTTACTGCTTGTTTTATTCCTGTGAGCCGCCCTGAGTCCTTGTCGGAGAGAGGGCGGCATACAAACTCAATAAATAAATAAATAAATTATAGAAGGTAGTTTTAAAATGTGAAGGAAAATAGCCAAGAAAGCGTAAGAATACAGTGTGAAAAATTTGTTAAACAAAAATAGATCAAACCTATCAATACCATTTTGAAGACTTTTAGGGACCAAGAAAACAGAGCATAATGAATTAGTCAAAGTATTTGACTATGAGCCACCGTGGCGCAGTGGTTAGTGGAGTACTGCAGGCTACTTCTGCTGACTGCCGGCTGCCTACAATTTGGCAGTTTGAATCTCACCAGGCTCAAGGCTGCCTCAGCCTTCCATCCTTCCAAGGCGGGTAAAATGAGGACCCAAATTGTTGGGGGCAATATGCTGACTCTTAAACCGCTTAGAGAAGGCTAAAGCACTGTAAAACAGTATATAAGTCTAAGTGCTTTTGCTATTGCTATTGCTAAGTGCTATTTTTAGTTGCTCTATTCCAAACATGGAGAACCTATAATTGTTATTATGCTGCTGAACTACAGTTCCCAAAATTCCTCACACCTCTGCCCTATTGGCTAAAACTGTTTGGAATTATAGTTCTACAATGGGCTCCCAAATGGTGTTCTGTGTTAATCCTCCCTTTGCTGCAAGACATGATGGGATTCCTGAATGCTACATCAGATGAGTGCAGAGGGATGGAAAAGCAAAGAGTTTTGAAAACTACCAACCTCCTCCATCCACTGTGGTCAGTTGTTACGATAGTTGCAAGTTTATGATTTGGCAACCCTAATAAAGGATGATCTGTCTTTCTGCATTATTCACCTGAAAAAGATGTTGTCAGTTAACTGAAACAGCTCAATATCAGTCATCATATGATGAATTGCTGTAGAACGTTGGTTTATATTTACCACTGAAGGCAAATAGGAACCAAACAGGGAGGCGATCAGAACTAATGATCTGTGATGACATTTGCTGCAATGATTGATACTAGATGATTTAAACAGCTGAACCCATCTGCAGAAAATGGATAAAGAGAACTAGCAGTATTCTTAAAACCATTTGTATTATGCCAAGTCCTAGTTGGAGTAATCACTCCAATCTGTAACACTTTTTTGTTTTTAGGCCGAACATAACAACAAACAGATAAAAATTGGCACATCAAGATGCACTTTATGCATCAGGTTTACAGATGTCATGTATAATTTTCTTTCTATTTCATTCCAGATCTGATTCATCTGCATGCTATAAAATTGGTTCCAGTAGTCACAACTGTAATCACTCATCACTAAGGCACAAGGACTGATAACAAGGATATCATAATTGTTGAATCCAATAATAAAAGACTGTCACTAGGGTTGCAAAGTGCTTATTATTTTTTTTCTTGGCAACAATTCCCTGCTTTCCCAGAATGCAGATCTTCAAAAATTCAACAGATGTAGCTTTTCCCATTTTCCACCTTTGTCTGGGAGACAGCTAACAAGGACACTGGCCCTACACTGGTGAAGTGGGGAAGGGAAATCATATCCTTTGTACAATTGACCCCATTACAAATTTATCTGACCTTTCATTCCACGCAGTACTGAAAAAGGCAGCAGACTATTGTCCTTAAGACTCTTCTTTTCAACGGAGCATGACAAAAGATGTCAAGTACAATTGTAACAAGTAAATCAATATTTAATTTAAAAAATGGCCAGCAAACGCATCCAACCTTAGAGTTTTACTTGAAGTCTACTGCCTTTTATAGACCAATGAATGAACTTAAATGCATTTTTAAGGGTCTGATCTCTATGTGCTTGGAGACCTGTGGGGCAATTTGAAGATTGCACTATTTAAAAAAAAAACAAAAAACCTGCCACTGACAACCTTCAGAGTTGGAAAATGCTTGATTTATTTTTCAGATAGATGCATTATTTCTATTCCTCTTTATATTTATTCCATTAATGTGGCACTTTAAGACAGCTCTTTCTGCTTTGGTATTATCTGACATGAAAACTGCATATCACTCCTTTATAAGATTTTGTCTGAGGTGAAATCGGCATTTAAAATAAAATATGGTATGAAAAACATTTGGTGGTATACATTTTCAATATCAAAATTTTAGACACTATCCTTGGCATTTTTAAAGCATCTAGGAGTAAGAGTTAGACAAAAATTGTCTACTAAGATACTAAAGGATCAGTACTAAATTTAATATTAGTACTACCGTTTCCTCAAAAATAAGACCTCTCCAGATAATAAGCCCAATCGGGCTTTTGAGCGCATGTGTGAAAATAAGTCCTCCCAAAAATATTTAAATGCATGCGCAGCCAGTCCCCGCCATTTCCTCTGGTTAGGGTTAGGGAGACAGAGTTGGAAATCAGGTAAGATGGCAAGAGAAGCCCCATCTTGCTCCATGCGCCCCAAAATAATAAGACCTCCTCAAAAATAAGGCCAAGCACTTATTTGGGATTCAAAAATATAAGACAGGGTCTTATTTTCGGGGAAACATGGTATTAGACAATATTATACTAGGTTAAAAAAGCTGATATATCAATGTCTAAATATATTGCCAGTGTTTATAATGTGATATTTTATTGTGATATGACATTGGATGGCTAGCCTTAGATGAAACAAGTGCTGAAAAGAATTCACTGCAGACATTAAATGGTCTTCTCTGGGGACATTTCTCAACTAGATAAGGGCATTATGGTCTCTTAAAATAGATGTATTGTTGTATGAGGTGACATACATGCTTGCAAAAAAACCCCCCGCCTTCTCATAACCCATTAAGTGAACTGAAACATACTGTATTTGTGTAAGCATGCATAAGATAACGGAGGAAAGCTTAATGTTTTATAACTTTCCATAAAGCCAAATCTTCATTCTGAAGACCCATAAATTGCACAGGCCTGCAAAAGCTACAACATAAAAGAAGAGGTTGAAGTGCTACAATTTCACCTCATGCCTTTTTTGTGTTCTTATCAGTTTTCACTTGGTTAGATGTAGCTAACCAAAGCATCTAATGATTGAACTATTGTGCCACTGATCAATTATTGCACAGATATGATTCTTAGGAATGAGTCAGACAGCTGATCTCCATTAAAAATGCATTTAGGAAAGTACAAGAGATTTGTGGATATTGATTCCAGATCTTAGACTCCATCACTGTTCTATTATCAAAAACCATCGTACAAAGTGGGAAATGAAGGTTTAAGGATCTTACTATGAGCTTAATCATTAAATCTAGAGTTGAAAGCAGTACTGTAAGACTGTCTAGTATCTTCATAGCTAATGGGTATCATAGGGTTGAGATGTTGGTATCCTATAGTAGAATGTCACCAATGACATCATTCAAGATGGACCATGAGGTTACTCTCAATATGAATGTTGCTACAAAGGAAGCAAAGACATTGATATGGAATTATTGTAACACTCATGAATGAAGGCAAATGTATGTGTTCCAGGAAAATGTTGCATGATCTAATCTGGGTTGTCACCGGGACCAGAAATTTAGTTTTCTGAGCTTTCCAGATTTGTGCTGGATCCCATCCTCAGGAAACTTCTGTCTCACTGGAATGTGTGCCTCAGATTGGATCCTACTACTATAACTCACCTTAGCTTTCTACTGCTTCTTCAACCTGACTCTTGATTTAGGTTTTTCAAGCTAGAGCCTTCTCACTATATAGTTATCTCTTTTAAGCTTGATGACTTCCATTCTTGAACTACTCTTGCCATCAATAAGTTTTTCTTAATGTTCAGATAGAACTTATTTTTCTGTCACTAAAAATCCAAAATTAGTTATACCTCATGGAGCAAAAGAAGGGATAAATTTGCATCAATTGCTGGCTAACGTTAATATTATTGTCGATACGAACATCACAAAAGAAAACTAATTTCAATTTCTAATTTGTTGGGTCTCTGAGAAACAGAATTTTTGATACATGCAAACAGGGAGATATGAGTTTCTTGTTTTAAGCTTTTTACATGAGTGCCATGTAGCTATTTAAATCAGTCAAAAGATTAAGTTACCTTATAATGCTATGCTCTTTTCATATAGTCTTACTGATATATATATATATGTATATATATATATATATATATATATATATATATATATATATATATGTATATGTATATGTATATGTATATGTATATGTATATGTATATGTATATGTATATGTATATGTATATGTATATCAGTAATATATATATATATATATATATATATATACACCACTGCATTATTTAGAGCTGCAGAATTTAATTTACTGTTTCTAAAAAAACATCTTGATGTATTAATCTTGTCTTCTAGTATTCATTTTCTTTCAGAGAAGGTAGGCATGCAAGTTGTATCACTGTAACAAAGTTATTATGCAGCGCGTAGGACTGAATGTAGAACCAACTACTTTGCATTGTTATAGGTGTAGCTTTTGAATAACTATAGTCTGACCTTATGAGGCATGTTTATGAAGATACTGTAAGCTTTTGTGACAATGTTATCACATCACTGTGTAGAATCTGAGTTTATTTTGTGGGAAGGAGATGCCATTATTACTGTACTTTTTTCTTTAAAAATAATTTGCGGGAAGCAATATTTTCCCAGCTTGCAAAGTTTTGAATTTCTGAACTGTGTACTTTTGAATATATGGTTTCGAGGATTGTTTTAATTGCCATGTTAAGACCATCCAAAAGTGTCTCCATAACATTTATCACTAATTATCAAGATGATTTGTGTCCATTGCATTAAACATGCCCCCACCTATACATGCCAGCAACATAAAGCCAGGATGTAAAAAAAAAACCCTGTTATTATATTTTAAAGATTATTATTGTCCACTCCACTACATAGACCAGACCAGACCACTGAACTCCACAGGGATGCTAAAACTACTTTTATTGAGATTGGCTATACTATAATAACTGCTTGAGTTTGTAGCTCCTCTTTCTTCTTACAGTTCAGTGAATTAGGGAGGCATTGAGTCACTTCTGAATTTTATCTCATGGTCCTGGACTTAAAAAATGCTTCAGTCCCTTTTGCCTAGGGAATAACTTCTCCACATCTCAATCAAGGTTCATCTTCCTTCCTACAGTTATGAAGATTGCTTGCTCTGCCACTGTCATGGCCCTGTCAGAGCCTGGGTCCAAGAAGGAGAAAGAAGATGGAGCTGAGTGGGATGGCACAGTCCCTGTGGCTCAGGAGGAATGACCTGGGGAGGAGGACAAGGCAGTCTTGGGTCCCTCAGGCCTCGAAAGAATAGATAGGGAGGAAGAAAAGTTGCAGGATGACGGAGTGAAGGAGGGAAAGGACAGGCAGTGGAGCAGAGGAGTGACTGAGCACTGGAGACAAGCAACTGCCTTCTCTGCCTGATCCCCAAGTGCAGAGAATGGAGAGGAGGAGGAATCAGCGCAGGGTGGCCCAACTACTCAGGAGGAGTGCTCCCCACCCTCCTTATAAGGCTCACCTGGGGAATAGTACTTAGGGAGATGCCGTGAGGAGGGGCTTTTGCCAGGAACAAGTGTTTGTTTTTGGATTACACTCACCCAGCTTTGACTCAGATCTTTTGCCTTGCTTTGAGGACTGTTCTTGTCTTGTCCTAGCCTTGAAGACGTTGCCTTCAAAACCGTCCTTGTCTTATGCCTGGACTTTTGCTTGTGGCCTGGCTGGGTAAGCTATGAACTGTGGTTTGGGGGACTGAGGGTGGAGCCTTACTGGTCAGGGAAGGGTCATTGGTTTAACCATTCCTAAGAGAAATAAAGACCCTCTGGAGCAGGGGTGAAATTCAGCAGATTCTGACAGGTTCTGGAGAACCTGTAGTGGAAATTTTGAGCAGTTTGGAGAACTGGTAGCAGAAATTTTGAGTAGTTCAGAGAACCAGCAAATACCACCCCTGGCTGTCCCCAGAGCGGGGTGGGAATGAAGATTTTGCAATATCCTTCCCCTAGGAGTGGGGAAGGAATGGGGTTTTTGCAGTATCTTTCCCCTGCCATGCCCACCAAGCCATGCCCACCAAGCCACACCACACCCACCAAGCCATGCCCACAGAACCAGTAGTAAAAATTTTTGAATCCCACCACTGGGGCAAACAGAATATTTTAGTGATAGAAGGGGGCTTAAACTATGGTTTCTGGTTCCAAATTGTTTTTATGGAACTTTACCTTAGGCTAACATATTTTTAGTTCTGACATGAATGAATCCATGCATGAAAGTGAGAGGAGGAGAAAAACTAAACACTTCTTTACTCATGATTTCTGCTTCTAATTGTGCCGTAATGATTGTCTTCTCCAGCTCTTTATGGACTCTGCTTTGAAATTTGGGAAAAGGGGTTCAGCTGAATGCCATAATTCCAGGCCATCAATGTTATAATCTTGACACCCGCTGGAGAATAAAATGAACTGCAGCTGATTTCCCATTGAAATTTTAAGCCTAAAATTGGAGTTTCCATGCTACGAGTGGGTAAGCTAAACATGTATGTATCCTGCAAAAAGATGCAAAAAGTGTTCAGCGATAGCAAAATATAAATTTTAGGGGCCTTTGCATTCTAATCCCCTGGGAAAGAGAAGTCAATTTCATGCTTTCTCCTTTAACCTGTAGAATTGCAAATCTGAAAAGCCATTTTTCCCCTTAAGGTTTGGCAGGATGAAGTTAGTTCCTCCAATGGAACATTTTAAAATACTGCAAAGGAAAATACGAACAACTAAACACAACATTATGGAGGGCTATGAGTGGGAAGAGACAAGAATTAAAGCTGGAGAACTAAAGGCTACTCTCTTTGGGATTGTACATGCTAATTACTAGCAGCCCCCCCCCCCAAAAGCCAATGCGATCCTAGGTTGCAACAACAGAAGATAACATCAAGATCACATGAAGTGTTAGTATCACTTTATACTGCTTTGGTAATAGCACACTTGGTTTCAAGTTTGGTCAACATGATACAAAAAATAAATGTTGAGAAGTGCAGAGAAGAGCAATAAAGACGATTGGGGAGCTGGAGGCTAAAATATATGACAAATGGTTGTAGGAATTGGATAGGTCTAGTTGAATGAAGAGATGGACTAGAGTGACCTGATAGCAATCTTCCAATATTTAAGGGGCTATTTAAGATAACGGGGTCAACTTATACTCTGATGCATCTGAGGACAGGACAAGAAGTCACAGATGGAAACATAGGAGAGATTCAATCTAGAACTAAGGAGAAATTTCCTGACACTGAAAGCAATTAATCACTGAACAGCTTGGCCCCAGAAGTCATAGGTGTTTCATCACTGGAGGTTTTTAAGGAGAGATTGGACAGCCATTTATTGGGAATGGTATAGAGCCTCTTGCATGAGCAGCGGTTGGACTACAAGACCTCCAACTCTGTTATTATGTATTATTTTCCATTACTCTGAAAAGTTTCATCATAGATATATAAACAAAGTAAATTCTTGTTTAATATTCACACCTCTGTTTTTTGCCTACCTTTGTCTCGTTTTTTAGTATTCTAGCTTTTTATGTTTGCTGAGGTTTAATAAATTATAAACAAATGCTGATTTTTTTGCTAGCTGAATGAATAGTGATGTGCTTCTTCTGATCTTGGGTGCTAAATGCAAACCAAACTGGAGATTATACACAGTTGAAATTTCCCAATCACAGTGGATTATGTAAAGCAACATCTGCCAAACATGCCTATGATATTATATGGTCCACTGGCATAGGCATTCATTCAAAAGGACATCTAAACATGAGTAGCTACTGAAGTATATCTGAAGCATAGGATAAACAATTTGATGGATTAATTTACAAACTGTGGTACTCTGTCCAGCGTGGGTATGCAGATTCATACTCATTGTGTAAACATATTTTTTTTGCTGAAATGAGCCCTGGAGTTAAAAAAAAATAAAGTTCATTGAATGCACAAAGCTTTTCACATTTTATCTGCCTATAATAGATCAGAGCTGGTTTTAATCAGACCAGAAAATAAAATCATACCTGCCAGCTAGGAGGACAAACTCAACTTGCTTCTTAAACTATCAGGTGCAATATATCACATCACCTTTCACAAATGCCAGTGCTCTCAATATGTGATGGCAACACGCACGATTCTTTGGAGAGGACCAGTACCAGGGGTGAAATCCAGCAGGTTCTGGCAGGTTCTGGAGAACTGGCAGTGGAAATTTTGAGTAGTTCGGAGAACTGGCAAATACTACCCCTAGCTGGCCCCAGAGTGGGATGGGAATGGAGATTTTGCAATATCCTTCCCCCAGGAGTGGGGAGGGAATGGGGATTTTGCAGTATCCTTTCCCTGCCATGCCCACCAAGCCACGCTCACAGAACTGGTAGTAAAAAAAAAAGGATTTTATCGCTGACCAGTGCTCTCTATTTTAACCACTGCATGCAGGACTGCTATCTTTCAAATAAATCCCCAATGACAAATTATTTGAATTGGTGCAAACTATATTTAGTAAAGAAGTTCCACAATTACTCAAATGCAGCCTCAAGACTAAAAGTTGAACTTCAGAGGGTATAAAAATTAAAAGTTTGGTCTGATGATTGCCAACAACTGGTTGAAGAATAAATTCTTCCCAACAGATTGGTCACATGCATTCTGTAGTCATTTTCGATCCATATTTCTGTATTTTTTCTCCCCCCCCCCTTTTTTTTTTGCAAAAGTTTTCTTGAGTTATGAGCAGGCCAAAGCAACCTCACTAAGGATGCAAATCAGGATGATAGCTCATCAATAAGTACTAGGCTCACAAGGAAAGGAAGGTAGAAAATGGTTTACATCTCCCCCAGGATAGGTCTGCAACTATTTTACCTCTCTTCTACTCCTCAAACCTAGGAGAATCTTAGAGAAATAAGGTTTGATGGGTTTCTAAAATATTCTATATAGTAAATGTACTGTACCTGCCCTTGTGGTCTAGGAACGAAAGAAAATGCTGGCCATATTTTACTCCGCTGTACCTTTGATAGAGATTATCGCACAAAGCATATCACATCTTTTCTGTTGCAATTTCCAGGTTAGTCCGAGCAATTTTCTGATTCCCTATTGCTATCAGACTGAAATGACTCCATCACGTATAATATTGCAAAATTGTGTGTGATAGCATGTAGAGTCTGCCATGAGATTAGAGCCATTAGAGTCAAAATGATTGGAGCAGCATAAAAGCATTCATGCTAAATAAATACATAGAAACAAGATAACATATATGTAGGACACTTTTGTGAATGGCCATTTGACTATTAGCCGATTCCAATTTAACTTTTATCTTGTCAGTCTTGGAGTGGTTTTTAGAGTGTCCGTGAAAATTGATGTGCTTACGCCTGGTCGTATTGGAGTATTCTCTAACATGTGATTTCTTGTTTTATATGATTGTTATCAGGCTTTATCCATATGCATTACATTAAAGATTTTTTACGTGAATAAAAACAACATGAAAAAATAGAAAATAAAGAGAAAAGATAAGCGAAAGAGTGCAGGAAAAAAAAAGAAACTGATATTTGAAAAAAGAAATGGCTTGCTATTTTTAGAGCAGCTACAAACAATCTTATTTCCCTTCATCTTCACTTTCAAATTTCATGTTTCCCTCTTCCTGTATTCAACCCCTTTTAATTAGCAGAAACAAAAATAAGTCACGTCGTTTTAACCATTTTCAGAAAAAATATCAAAAGTCTACCCTTGATAGACTTTTATAAAATTGTGTACTACAGGTAATCCTAGACTTATGATGGGTTGCTTGGTAACTGTTTGAGCATAAAATGAACCTCCCAAAAGATATGTACAACCCAGTGGTAGGATTCAAAAACTTCTACTACCAGTTCTGTGGGTGTGGCTTGGTGGGCATGGCTTGGTGGGCATGGCAGGGGAAGGATACTGTAAAATCTCCATTCCCACCCCACTCCAAGGGAATGTTACTGCAAAATCCCCATTTCCTTCCAATCAGCTGGGACATGGGAGGCAGAGAATAGATGGGGGCGGGGCCAGTCAGAATTTTTACTACCGGTTCTCTGAATTACTCAAAATTTCTGCTACCGGTTCTTCAGAACTGGTCAGAACTGCTGAAACCCACCTCTGTTACAACCTGGATTCAAAGTTCTGAGGCTGTCACTTACTTTGTAGTCATGCAATTGCATTTTGAGTGTTTGATAACCAATCCACATTTATGACTGTTTGCAGTGTCTCATAGTCACATGACTGCAATTTATGATGTTTTCAGAGAATGAGTTCACTTCAGGACCACAGCATTTGCTTAATGACACTACATTTGGTTAATGACCTTTGCAAAAAATGTCATAAAATGAGGTCATTTGTGTGGGTGCCTCTATTTACAACCATCATGACAGAGGATAGAAATTTGTGCTCCATTACAGTTGTAAGTCAAGGACCACCTGCATTTTACCCTTGATCAAACAAATCTATTTTGTATTTTTTTCTTGTAACCAATCTTCTAATAGATGTTTGGACAGAACATTGGACAGAATTAAGTTGAAATTGAAGCCTTACTGTATAACTTAATGTCATGTCATCTTCTTGATAGAATGCATAGGTGTATCTCTTGAAACATTTCCAACAAATGAAAGCAATAGCCAAAAGATAGCCTGTCTTTTTTCCCTCCTCTTTTCCCTTTCTCTATGTTCTTAACTCATTAATCCCATTCGACACATACTACAATCTATACCCTTTAACAAGCGTATTGGACTCTTGTTTAGAAACATCTCCCAATTATTTCACTTGGAAGGCCCAAATAGTCCTCTTTCCCATTAAGACATGTGGTATGTATGTATGTATGTATGTATGTATGTATGTATGTATGTATGTATGTATTTAATCAATGTGTTTAATTAGTTTGGAAATATTTTAAAATAAGCAAAATCTGGATTCAGCCAAACTCTTTGTCCATTTAAAATTTTCATAGTCCAAACTCTTAGCAAGTTTTCTTTTTTTTTTACTGTAGGTTATTTTAAAATTCTTGTGCTTATTTATTTCCATTTCCATTCATGCCCGTATAGATTGTAGGAACACTTACCAAGCAGTCTAATTGCTTTGCTGCTCTGAAGATCTCTGTAACTTTTACATACTTATAATTCAAATGTGGTTTAGAAAGTGGAGTTTAGGTGTCCATTACAGGTCCCTGTGGGTATGAGCACCATCTCTCTTCCTTGACTTTTGGCAGTTTTACTTTCAAGTTACCTGCAGAATTCCCTCTAGTTTCCTTGCAGAGCACATATGCACAATCTCCTCAGTTTTTCTTTATCCAGAGAAGCCCTGCCAGTCTGCACTCATTGTTTGGTTATGGTTCTTCATTCAGCATTGTTCCTGCTGTTCACAGATGCATTAGTCAGCCATTTTCCCCTCTTGGAAGCCTCACTTGCCATGGTTAAGAATTTTATTTCTCTGGCCTTTGGCTGTAATAATAAAAGTTAATTTGATTTTAAAATAAGTTATAGGCATAACTTTCAGAGGACAGGGAAATGAAGCTCACCACATCTGTCCAGATTAAACTTGAGTTATTCTATTTTGAGGACTTGGATGGCACTAATAAAAGTACCTCAAATTCCCTGTTACAATTGGAAAAGGCTAGTCTTCCTTTTTTCAAAAAATGCCCAAGGCAATATAAATAATTTACATTCTCTCCTTTCTTCCCTTTGTAATATATAATTCCTCCTCCTCCTCCTCCTCCTCCTCCTCCTTCCAAACTTCTTCTTTTTTTTACTTTGGTTACACTTTGTTCTTCTTTTCACTATTGTTTCCTTCTCTTCCCAATATTGCAGCAATATTTAAGACAGTTGCTTCTTACACTGTTGCATAAATATTTAAATTTCCCCATTCCTGGGCTTGTAGTTCTCAGCTTAATTTTCCAACTGAAGAAGCAGAGAAGGATTGTCATTTTCTAGGAATGCAAAATATCTCTACTTTGCAAGGTTGCGCTTGCTTTATTAGTTCACAGTGCTTTTTAGGGGACATGTTTTAAATGACTTTTTGGCAACTGCCTCCAGAGACAAAAGACAGAAGGATATTAGTAGAAACAGAAGAGCTGGAATCAGAAGAGAAGAGCCCCCCTCCCTCCACCATCTCTAAACCATAGATATATATTATTCATTGGAGCCAGATTGGGACAAAAGGTCTCAGTGAAGTTACAGAAATGCTCAGACAAGATGGAAATTACATACAGTACCTCTGGAACCTCAATTCTGAAATTATGAACAGTGTTATACAGAAGGGATAATGAATATTCTCTTACCTTTTTTGAAATTCTAACAGGGAGAGCTTTTGAGATAGCCTGGAGAAAACTTTTAGGGTTTCTGTCATTGTGAGGAGACTCATTTTTCACACTCATGAAATTCATCTGGGACAAAAATATATTTAAAAAATGGCTAAGGGTGGAGCTTTAAAGCCAAGACCTTCTGAAGTAGAAGAGATTCCAGGGCCCAAATGAAGCCTCTTCCTCTAGAACTTCCAGCATCCCTTGTGAAAAATTAATTATTTCATGATTCTATTGTTCCACTAGAAGTCCTGATTATGGTAACTCAGTCTAATCCTTCACAGGGTCAATTCTGCTACCGAAGAAAGTAAGGTGATAACCTCCGGAAGAAGATGGTGGAAAATGCAGAAGAACTGAAGAAGTTTATTTGATGAGAAACTAAACATTTTCAAAGAAAAAAACCAAGAAAGTCCAGTTACCTTTTGAAAAAAAGCACCTTTGGGACAACCGTGACCTGGATGATTGAGAATCTCCATTGACATTGCAGAAGATGGCTGGATGAAAGAACTACATGCCAGATGATCTGTCCTACAGCCCATACATCTAGCTTGTTGGCTTCAAGTGTGGTGGAAAATATTATTGTCTTATCAGTGTCAAAGAAAGCTGACTTCTGTGTTTGGCATCAGGTATAGAGGTGGTATTCAGCCGGTTTGGACCAGTTCAGGTGAACTGATAGTGCAGATCTGTGGGTAGGCTCGGCCACCCACTAGGCGTAATCCCATCCTATATTGCTATATGTTTTTGATGCTGCATGCATGTGCGGATGATGTGTGCAAGCCAATTGCCATATTTTGTGATGCTGCATGCATGCATGGATGGCACTCACATTTCCAGTGCTGGGCGAACTGGTTGCTACAGTATATATGTACCTCTGATCAGGTAGCTCTTCAGTGTACATGAGACTTCTTTATTGTCTGCAAAAAAACCCCCAAAACCCGAGGTGAATATTAGAATCAAACTCTTGGATCTCTACATATTATTATTTAGACATAACCAGGGGTGAAATCCAACAGGTTCTGACAGGTTCTGGAGAACCGGTAGCGGAAATTTTGAGTAGTTCGGAGAACCGGCAAATGCCACCTCTGGCTGGCCCCAGAGTGGGGTGGTAATGGAGATTTTGCAATATCCTTCCCCCAGGAGGGGAGGGAATGGAAATTTTGCACTATCCTTCCCCTGCCACGCCCACCAAGCATGAACCGGTAGAGGAAAAAAATTGGATTTCATCCCTGGACATAACTGAATGTAAAGCTGAGTTTTGAAAAGGAAAGAATCTACAGCTGAGCCTGATGTTTGGCAGACATAGGGGAGGGATGGGATGGGGAATGGATTTAAGGTTTTCAAAAAAAAAAAACCCCAGAAATATTCTGGTTTCCCAACTCATCGTAGCTTATTCAATCGGCTGTTATGTATGTTCCTTTTAAAAGTTTAGCACTTTTCTGAACAAGTTCTAACTTCCTGTTTAAAATTAGCCTGACAAATATGCTGTGTTTATATAAAGCAAAACAAATATGCAACATGTACTAGATTTGTAGTTTAGCCTAGATATAAAGGGCTAAAAATAGGAATTTTTAGGTAAAACCCAAAGAGAGGGTTATTCTGCTTGAAATGCAGCTCCACTATATCAGTATATGTTACCGTTCTAGGTAGTCCGGACAAGAAACATAAGGAACATTAACCCCAACTTTATTATAAGGTTACATTAAACAGAGTCTTGCCAGTCTAAATGTATTTTTCCCTCTTCTCTTTTTAGTCTCCGTAAAACTCCGTAAAACTAGGGAAGATCTCTTCTGAAATGCTTCCCATGCTTTTCACCCAACTGCAGACTGAACTGCCTCTCATCAGACTGTTGTCTAAACTGCAGGTCTTGCTCCTGTCTCCCAAGGTCATTTTTACATACCATCATAGTACGATGAGCTCTGGTGGCGCAGTGGTTAGAATGCAGAACTGCAGGCTATGTCTGCTGAGGGCCAGCTGCCTACAATTTGGCAGTTCAAATCTCACCAGGCTCAAGGTTGACTCAGCCTTCCATCCTTCCAAGGTCGGTAAAATGAGGATCCAGATTGTTGGGGGAAATATGCTCTGTAAACCACTTAGAGAGGGCTGTAAAGCACTGTGAAGCAGGATATAAGTCTTAAGTGCTATTGCTATGATCATTCAGCCATCTCAGAATGGTTTCCAGATTCACTGGCAACAGTCCAAGACAGCCCCGCTTGGTGAAAATAATATTCTGAGGGCCTCTCTGATCCTGCTATAAAAAAGGTTTATGGAATAGTTATGGTATGCAAATTTCTGAGTAGGAGAAGATATGGCAGAACTTGGGGCTGGAGTGAAAAAGGGGATCAGCCTGGAATCCCTACATAGCCACAAAAGAACTAAATTCAACCCACCCCACTTATTTATTTTTATTTATTTATTCAAATTTGACATTGACACTCATCTAACTCTAAACAGTGCTGACCATTAGTTGAGAATATTTTTGTACATTAGGCTTTTAGCAATAAATCAGTTTAACTGAACTTTCACATATGGACCTGGTCTTGGGCCCTAATAGTCTGCTTATTTAGAGAACTTTTCTTCTAGTTCTGAATCGGAGTTAATTGTGCAAGTCAACAAAAAAACAAGAAAAGAAATCATACCATGAGCACTGCACACAAAGCAAAAGAAATTAGATTGCACAATCATTTAACACAAAAATAGAAATATAACATTACAAAAAGGTATATTGTTTAAAGTCTAAGGCACATGCTCCATAACCAACTTTGATGATGTGATGGCCTCAAGTAACACCCATCATGGCATTTGCATGATGATGTCATAACGGATGAGTCATCATTTGCTTTGTCTCCCCTGCAGAGACATCCATGGTGTCACATCTGAACACTGTCCCTGAGAAGATACCATCCCAGGTTCCGGGGAAGAAATTACATGCATAATGCACCAAATGGTTTGCCCAAAGTCAGACCACCCTGGATGTTGTGTTTATGCAACTCTCCAAAATCTTCTAAATCTCTTGGAAAGAAGCTGGGCTATTGCCTGCTTTATGCATTCAATCTTTGTAGTGGAGTTCTGGCTGACAGGCACCTAAGCCTGAAGATACCATTTTTAACGATAGTGACAATTCAATGTTCTCAGTGGACTGTCAGCATTGTCCATCATGCCATGGCTGATGTGTCTGCAGTCATATGATTATCTGCAAGTCAGGAAGAATTGCAGCTCCCTAAATACTTTTAAGTATAGGGCTGTGCAGAGGAATGTAGAAGGAGTTTCCACATTTATATTTCACTATCTCAGGGATAGTTTTAGGCATTTTAGGCTCAAACTGTTCTCTCCTCCTTTATAGTTTCGTGTTTTTGGCAGCTTCCCACAGTTAAATTGCCTATTTTAGGTGTGATGCTTTGTCTTGGGAAATAGCTAATTGAATGGGAAGCATTCCAGGTAGCTAAGAAATGGCATCTGCTAGAGGAACCTGATTCAGATATCAGAAAAACCTTTACAGGATTGGTCAAATTGTCAGCTTTCCAGTTCCGTTTACAATAGTTTTTTGACCATCTTCTGTTACAATTATTAGTTTTGTTGTTTGACTTCTCTCTCTCTCTTTTTTTTTACTGATTAGAAAAATTCCCTCTCCCCTCTTCCTTCTCTCCTCCCTCTTCCTCCCTCTCTCCCCCTCCCCAGCTCTTTTCTTCATATTTATCCCTGCTTGTGATGATGATCATGTGGAATGGAAAAGTTGCAGAAACCACTGGCACACAAGCAGTGGTGAGATTGGTTCTCACCACTCCGGCCGAACTGGTTGTTAAATTGCTGGCTGGCCCCTCTCCTCCCCGCTCCTTTCAGAAGTCTCCACATGCCCCATTTTGACTCCCAGGTAAGTGCAAGGAGGCCTACTAGGCCCAAAGCGGGGCATGGGTGTGTAGGTGTGTGCGATATGTCCCCCCAGGGGCATATATTTTTTATATATAAGAAGGGGACGACAGAGAATGAGGTGGCTGGATGGAGTCACTGAAGCAGTAGGTGTGAGCTTAAATGGACTCCATAGGATGGTATAGGAGAGGAAGGCCTGGAGGAACGTTGTCCATGGGGTCGCGATGGGTCGGACATGACTTTGCAACTAACAACAACAACAACAGTTGGATTGTGTGCTACACTGATTCTATGTGGTTGTAGTAGTCTGTTGGTGGTTTCTAAGATATTCTTGATGTATGGCAGTGTAATTCTCTTTAGGGTCTGTGTTGGTTGTGTTGTATTGGGTTGAGTGGTCAGGACCTTTTTGATAAAGTTGTGTGGGTATCCATTTTGTTGGAATGTGTTGTATGTTTGGGCTCATTTAAGTAAACTCCTTACACAGTTTCTCTTGTGGGAGGTTGGGTTGTTGCTTTGGTAGTGGAGCACCTGATTAGTATGGGTGGTTTTTCTGTAGACTTGTGTTTCTAGTTTGCCATTGTGGCCTCTGCTGATCAGGATACCCAGGAAGGTTGAAAACAACAACTTGCTACCCTTCCTGGAGTAGCTAGTTAGGGTAATGAAATATCTGCAAGAAAACAAGCAATCTCAGAGAGCATCAAGGATCCCTCAAGAGTATACTTGTCTAGCTAATCACACCAGCCAGGTTAACCCTGATGATCAATAGGGTTATAGTTTCTATTAAGATAAAGGTTCTCATTGCATATAAGTGCTAGTCGTTCCTGACTCTAGGGGGTGATGCTCATCTCCGTTGCAAAGCCAAAGAGCCAATGCTGTCCGAAGATGTCTCCGTAGTCTTCAATCTTCAATAAAATTATTGCAAAGAAAGACTTCCTTCAAAATCTTACATTTTGAACTGACACATTTTATTTTGCCCCCAAGTTACGTATGGATAATAATGATGGGTCTTCTCCCTGATGCAACATACATAATGGTAAGTCTGAATCACATGGTTTGAGTTCCTGAACAGAAAAGGAGCCGAGATGCTGCAAGTCCCTGGGTTTTATGCCTTCTCTGGCTTTGAACTTCCTGAGGCCCTGATTGGTTGTCAGACTCCCATGGGGTGGGGGTCTTAGCTAGCCTTGCTGGCTGATGCAATCTTCCCAGGTGCCATGTGGTGAGTTTCTGTTGCTAGATGGGTCCTATTGTGTTGCAGATGATGGTCCATTGACACAGAGTGGAGGGAATTGAGTTTCCCTCTCTGGCCCATTGACAAAGCGTGGGGGGGGGTGAGCAAGAAGATGGGAGCTGCTCTGTCTTTAAAACATGCTTCTCCATTTCTCATCCAGGGAAACATGATATTCTGCCTTTTTAATATTTCCTAAAATATTTCATTCTTCTAGGAAAGGGGTGGGTGCTAACTTCCTACAGTATATCATAGTAAAGATGTACTCCTTTTGGCAATATTATTTAAATCCTTGTTTTTAATAACAAAGATATTTTTGTAAGAAAGACAGAGTATAGAATGTTGTTATGTATATATTGCTTATGTTTTTATGGACACTTTCATTCTGATCTTATTTCATGAACACATACATCCAATTCAGTTTAAAATTGTAGTAAATCGGAGCTCCTAGTCTTGGGAATATGAAATTATCTTGTACTTTGATGCAAATGAAAAAGGAAACAGACAGATGGTCTAGAAATCAAAGAGCGTTTAAGGTAAGTTGTAGCAATGATTATGTAATTATACGATTATGATGAATTCTGAAGTTCATTTATATTTCAAGAAGGCTCCTTATTTTTATTTCCATATACTATTTTAAGCAAATTCATGTGCTGTTGAATTCTTCTGATGAGACATCCCACAAAGATTTCACTTCATCAATCGTGATTTCCTGTTTGGAAAAATAAGAAAGAGAGAGAGAGGGAGGGAGGGAGGGAGGGACAGAGAGAGTGCCTTGACTCATAGCCGGAGCTCAGTCATTGGTTTGTTGGAAGGAAAATCCATCTGGTTCAGTTCCAAGCTGAGAGAAAAAAACTGGAAACAACATGGAGGCTGATTGGAAAGTTGGTATATTGAACAGAACCACAAAGATAGTCCTAGGTCAGCTGAACAACTGGTTGAATGAGTATCTTTATAGGTTTCTGTGACTTTGAAGTTGGACCTGTTCTGGGGGTGGTGCAATGAAGGGGCTTGTGTTCTGAAAGGATGTTGGGCAATTCCTATTGTGGCTAATGACTTTTGTCCTGTGTTAGATTTTGGGTGAGGGGCTGGTTGCTAATCCTACCATTCTGCCTTTGTTAGCTGGAGTTTTGAAATATCCTATCTTGAATGGATTTTAGCTTGCAGCATTTGCTTTGCTTATGAATAGTGCTATCTAGATAGTTGTCTTCCTCTTTCAATAAGCTCTTTGTCTCTTAAGTACTGGCATCTGCCATGGGCTGTTAAGAAAGATTTAGGGGCTGCATCCTGCTTCTAAAACATGTTTCTCAATTTCTCCTTTAGGGAAATATAATATTCTACCTTTTTAAATATTTCCTAGAATATTTCATTCTTCTGGGGTGGGGATGGGGGTTTCCCACAATATAGAAGCTGATCAGATTTCTGGTTGAAGGTATTCCAATGCACAGGTGTATCAACAACTACTAAACAATACTGTTTTCTTCCTAAAAGTGGTGTACCGTTAGCGTGCCTCCCGGATTATACAAGTTGGGCAGTCAAAACTGGTTGGAAGAGACAATTCTGCTTCAGTGCCAAGTCATGTAGAACATTAAGGTTAAGATCAGCATCTTGAATTGTGCTCGGAAGTACATGGTATGCCTGGCAGTGAGATCTGCCTTTGAAATTAATAATAATCCATAAACGGCCAAAAAGCTGGAGCAGAGAATCAACCAAAACTGATCATATAGCATTGAACAGAAATGAAAGTAACTCACCCACATTGGTAAATAAATTTAAATAAATAAATAAAAGTGATAATAGGCATCTTGGGTGTTATCCCCCAATAACTGGAGCACCACTTGAACTCTATTGGCATTGACAAAAACACCATCAGTCAATTGCAAAAGGCAGCTTTACTTCAAATAGTTTACATCCTGTGCAATAATTTTAACATCAAACAACAACATCTGCCTATTCCAGATCCTTGCAAAAGACTTGATAGTTGGGTAAAAATGCCAGAACCAAACTACAAATCTGGTTGTGCAGTGAACCATAATAATGAACAAAAATTACCTTCTGGTTCCTATTTTCCCAGATTATTCTAGACTATATTGGTAGGGGTAGGGTTCATAACTCTGAATCCATAGCTTAATTTTCTTCAAGTGCCCACATTCTTTGGCAGCCTTTAATCCAAACTTTTGGAGATGAAAGCGTTTTTACTTCTTCTCTCCTTAAACCCATTCCTACCCCTCACTGGGGAAGAGTATAATGTGCCTTAAAGATATTTAAAGGCCACTTAAAAAGATGGAAAGATTCAATGCTACCCTCAATAGAGGAATGGCTGGTGAAATCTCAGATATTGCTGAAAAGAACAAATTAACCTTTTCACTTCTTTGATTAGAGAAAAGATACTATCTACACATAATGATGCCTGGAAAGCTCTTATGGATTCTTTTGCCTAAAAATGGGGGGTGGGGGGGAATGAACTTGTGATTTAAGGCTTTGATGATCAGACAGATTAAAACACAAATATTAAGATGTATCCATCTTTGTAAGATGTTACAATTTAATTGTACTTATAATTGCTGTGAAGTACATCTTAGTATTTCTTATCTTAGTATTTCTTTCTTTTCTTGCACTTTTTAACTTTCTCTTTGCTTTGTTTTCTCTTTTCCTCCTTACTTTATATTATATTGTATTAGTTTTTAATCTTCTTTTTAAAAATTCAATAAAAATGTATGAATATTTAAAGTCCACTTAAAACATACGGGTCACTGAAGCCATTATAGGACTTCAAAATCTGCAATAATTATGCTACCACAAGCAAATACAGCATCCTCTGTATAGTTTAATAAATACCTTGTTTTGGTTTTTTGATATTGATTTGGACAATATAGGGGAAGGACTTTTCTCTCTATTGGTTAATCTACTGGAATACTATATTTTGTGTCTTGAAGAAAGACTGATTAAAAGGAAAAAAATCTTTGAGGTAGGGTGGGGAAGAGGAGAAGGAGAAACCACTAAGAAAGCTTATAATTTGTTAAAAATATTAACAAATTACAAATGTAATATATAAAAATATATTTTAAGATACACACACACATATAATTATTAATAAACTCTATAAGCATAATCTGAAAAAGAACAATTTCAGAGTTATTATTCAATCATTGTTTTTTAGCTTGTTTTACCTTCTTTAATTTTAATCCATTTTAAAATTTATAATCATTGAATGTTTATTTTATTATGATGTAAGCGGCTCAGAGTCACATTAGCCACAAGAGGGGTGGCAAGTACATTTAATAAACAAACAAACAAATAATTCCAGTGGATTGGACTTGTCCTTTAGATTGGAGAAGTATCATATAAACAGTGGAAGTTTTCAGTTTTATGAAAAAGAAAGGCTAAAATAGTGTAGGAAGTTAGCACCCACCCCTTTCCTAGAAGAATGAAATATTTTGGGAAATATTAAAAAGGCAGAATATTATGTTTCCCTGGATGAGAAATGGAGAAGCGTGTTTTAAAGACAAAGCAGCTCCCACCTTCCTGCCCCCACCCTTTTGTTAATGGGCCAGAGGCAGAAACTCAATCTTTGTCAATGGACCTCATCTGCAAGACAATGGGACCCATCTAGGACAGAAACTCACCACATGGCACCTGGGAAGATTACATCAGCCAGCAGGGGCAGCTAAGACTACCACCCCCTGGGAGTCTGACAACCAATCAGGATACTCTTTCTGGGCCCCAGGTAGTTCAAAGCCAGAGAGAGCATAAAACTTGAAGACTTGATGTATCTGCCCTTTTCTGTTCAGGAACTCAAGCCATGTGATCCTGTTCACCATTAAACCATCTTTCCAAGTAGTCTCCATGTTTCCAGTGTCTTTTTCCCCACTTGGAGCTGAACTCAGAAGGATGTTTCTTCCTACAATTGGATGAGATTTTTTCAAAATCTAGCTGAACAATTTCTGACAGAACAACTACTTTAGATATTGGTGCTCCCAGGGGTAGGAAGAAATATCCTTCTGGGTTCAGTTCCAAGTGGGGAAAAAAGACACTGGAAACATGGTGGCTGCTTGGAAAGATGGTTTTAATGGTGGACAGAATCACATGCCATGAAGATCTTGGGTGAAGAGAAAAAAAGGGAAGGGATGCTGAGAGTGCCTGGGTTTTATGCCCTCTCTGGGCTTTTGAATTTGAGCTTGTATTCTGATTGGTTGTCAGACTCCCATGGGGCCATGCAGGGGCAACTCTGTAGGTTGTCTTGAGTCCTAAGCTTGGTTGACTCTTGCTGGTTGATGATGTAATGAAAGCGCTTTGGGATTCCTATTATGGCTCTGCCTGAAGGAGGTAGATCTTTGTTATGTAGATTAGACTGGCCCAGGCCTTAATGGCCCATTGACAAAGGTGGTGGTGGTTGGGGCTGAGTTTCTGTCTCCCTTTTAGGGGAAATATTCTGCCCTTTTAATATTTCCAAAATATCTCATCTTCCTAGGAGACGGGTGGGTGCTAACTTCCTACACAGGGAAAAAAAAAAGATTTTAGTCTTTTCATTTGCTCTAGAATTTCAGCCATACAGACACTGAACTGACAAGACAGAAACGCTAACTACGTGACTACGAATAATGTTACTGCTTTTCATTAAATTAAAGCTGTCAAGAGACTTCTCACGATTCTCCACTGGATGTATTCTGTTCTTAACAGTATCTAATATTACGCTTACATTAACAGCAGTTTTAACATATAAGGTGCAGACAAATATCTTTCTCCGTCTTTATCAAAGTTGTAGCAGATGAGGGAAGTGGCGGAAAATTTTCTTTCTTCAGGGCCATCCAGGCAATCATCGATCAAATCTCTTCCAACAGTACAATGAAAGATTTGATTCATTTGTTTGAGGTTTCAAAAAGAGCAACCAAATTAAAGAATAAATAAATAATTACCAGGATAGTAACACAGAGATTGCTGAAATGTATACTGAAACATAGGGTACTTCCACAGTGGATAATTTTAATAATGAAGCACAGGGACTACTGTATATAAACAAAATTTACATGTGCAACTGACGATAAGGAAAATATCTGATAGTTACCCCATTGTCACTTTGTTTTCAACACTGGTTCTCCTATAGTTTTGGCTATAATAACCCTTCATAACAAATAGCCTTCCGTGTTGCATCATTTATTAATAATTATCAGTGGTAAACCACACAGAATCAATGGAAATCAGGAGGTATATGACTTTAAATAATAGTAATAACAACAATAGTAACATTGTAGAATTCATGTTGTCCTATCGGGGAATCAAAAATTCTGTTGCTACTTGTCTCTTACTTTGCAATGCGAATGATATGGAATTCAAATCTTGTAGATGGAAAAGATGAGGTTGGAAGAAGAGAGTTGATTGAAAGGACAAGAAACCAAAATGGGTGTGTGTTTTATCTAAGTCAGATCTAATAACATTTCTTACTGTTTCTCTTCTCCTTTTTCCTTTGATACCAAGTGTCATCAGCCTCATCAGTGGAGAAATTACCAGTAATACTTTCAAGCCTTACTAATAGGCTGCATAAACAGAAGGATAGAATCAAGATCACACGAAGTGTTAATACCACTTTATAATGCCTTGGTAAGGCCACACTTGGAATACTGCATTCAGTTTTGGTTGCCACAATGTAAAAAAGATGTGGAGACTCTAGAAAGAGTGCAGAGAAGAGCAACAAAGATGATTAGGGGACTTGAGGCTAAAACATATGAAGAACAGCTGCAGGAACTGGGTATGTCTGGTTTAAAGAAAAGAAGGACTAGGGGAGACATGATAGCAGTGTTCCAATATCTCAGGGGCTGCCACAAAGAAGAGGGAGTCAAGCTATTCTCCAAAGCACCTGAGGGTAGAACAAGAAGCAATGGGTGGAAACTAATCAAGGAGAGAAGCAATTTAGAACTAAGGAGAAATTTCCTGGCAGTTAGAACAATTAATAAATGGAACAACTTGCCTCCAGAAGTTATGAATGCTCCAACACTGGAAGTTTTTAAGAAGATGTTGGATAACCATTTGTCTGAAGTGGTGTAGGATTTCTTGCCTAGGCAGGGGGTTGGACTAGAAGACCTCCAAGGTCCCTTCCAACTTTGTTATTCTATTCTATTCTATTCTATTCTATTCTATTCTATTCTATTCTATTCTATTCTATTCTATTCTATTCTATTCTATTCTATTCTATTCTATTCTATTCTAATATTCTACAGTAACAGTAAAGAGTCGGAAGGGACCTTGGAGGTCATCTAGTTCAACATCCTGCTCAGACAGGAGACTACTATTTCTGTCCAGTCTCTCTTTAAAAGCCACCAGGAATGGGGCACCCATGACTTCCAAAGGCAATTTGTTCCACTAGTTGATTGTTCTCACTGTTAGGAATTTTCTCCTTAGTTCTAGGTTGCTTCTCTCCTTGATTAGTTTCCATCCATTGTTTCTTGTCTTGCTTTCAGGTAGTTGGGTAAATAAATTGGTCCCCTCTGCCTTGTGGCAGCCCTTCAAGTATTGGAAGATTGCAATTATGTCATCCCTGGTCCTTCTTTTCACTAGACTAGGTATACTCATTTCCTGCGATCGTTCTTCGTATGTTATAGCTTCTAGGCCCCCAATCATCTTTGTTGCTGTTCTCTAAACTCTTTCCAAAATGTCAATATCTTGAGATTTCAATATTATATTTTATTGAATATTTTATTGAATATTAGACTTAGAATAACTTTATTGTCACTTAGAATGTACACTAATCAGCATACGTTAAAATGAAATTTCATTGCATACAGCTCTCAAAGGGTCATTATCTCCAATATACAGTACATAAACATGACAAAATAAACCAATACAAAATTATGCATATACCCACATATATTATATATTGAGATTTCAATATTCTCTTAGGCCAAGGGATCATGATATACTTGAAAAAGTGGGGCAGGATTAGCTCAATGTAATAACTTTAAGCAAGTTATTATGCACATCAAAACCAATAGAAGTTTTAGTAGGTTTGATGTGTTGCAGAAGGAGAGCCACTAAATTCCACATTGTATCCCATAGCTGATGTGCAACTGATAACTAGGAAATGGATGATGTAAAAAACATCTTGGAACACCTTTTTTCATTACTGCTTTAGAATAAAGTGCATCTTATCTCTAGTTGTTTATTGTTGAGTTATCCTTGAATGTGCCTACACGTGTTGAATGGCGTGTGTTCCAGTTCAGTTGAAACAGATTTGTATCTGTTGCTTTGATTGACATAAAGATAATTAGGATCGTAGTTCATTGTCTGGTGAAATGACAATGCAGCTGGTATTTCACCGTAAGTATTTTGCTTCTTTAAAAAGAAAGAAAGAAAAAAAAATAACTTTCATGGCTTGTTATCAGTAATTCCCTGTGAAAGCAGTGTGGTTATGAAGCAGCAGTAATGAATTTATTTGCCTTATTAGAGCCCTTTGAACATTATTCCTTTAATTTAAACTTGGAGATAAAGTTTAAGGTTGTAAAATTGCCATATGCGTAGGCTGAGGTTTTAATCTTACTGCTATAAGAATTCGAACTTCGAGGGGGTCATATGATGAATTGTTTTGTTACTGGAACACAGTGCAAATCAGAAAAGGGACGGGGGGAGCCAGCATTTCATATCCTTGATTTTCAATTCTCAATGGATTTCTACCCCTTGATTTATTATTAGCTAGTGGGCTATGAGAATGCTTCAGTTGAATTTTAGAGATGCTGGGAGATAAAACAGTCCTGAGGAATAAGCAAGAAACACGAAGATCTTTTTCATTAAAGGTGAGAAAAAACTCCCCCCCCCATTTTGCTTCCAGCCTCTTTCTACACCACTGATATTAGACTCTCATTATGCTATGCACCCATCACACATACCGTTTTTCTTTTTTTTGTAGCAATTTACACCGTATTTCTGTTACCTATCTATGTGCATAATTGAGCTGGTGGTTTTTCTAGGCCAGTGATGGCTAACCTTTTTGCCATCGTGTGCCAAAAGCGCGGGGGGGGGGGGAGGGGAGCGTAGTGGGATCACATGCACGCGTGCCCACATGCATAATTCTATGTGCCCCGCACCCCGTGCTCCCCCCACATTTGGCACGTGATGGCACAGTGGGCCCCGATAGGCCTGTTTTTTGCTCTCCCCAGGCTCCAGAGCCTTTCTAGGAGCCTGGGCCTTCTAGTGGCCGGAAACAGTATGTTTCCTGACTCCTGGTGGGCCCAGAAGGCCCCAAAATCAGCTGGCTGGTGCACACATGCGTGTCAGAGCTGAGCTCGCATGCCCACCCATGCCATAGTTTCGCCATCACGGTTCTAGGCTGTATCATTATTACACTGGAATTACCTTTAGCGTGGGGAAGTTCCCCATGTTTTGACTGGTTTAATATTAGGACTCCAATTGAATGGGGAATTGATTTTATTGATTTGGGACAAAAGAAGCAGTGATGCTTAGCAATTCTAAATCTTAAACTAATGTTGTTTAGATCATATTTATCCTAACAACAAAAATACACAATAGTCACAATAATTGCTTGGTTCAATCCTAAAGCTGAAATATACATAATCTTTAATACTCCATGGTTGAAGTTTGGAGATTTACAGTCTTACGTGTTGCTTTTCTCCTGTATTCTTCTCCAGCAGAATAAAATATAATTCTCCAGCAAAAATAAAATAAAAATAATCTGCACTGAATTTAATTAAGATCTTCTCAGGGTTGGTTTCTATTTACCTTTACCTCCGGTTTGCAGCGGGGCCACATGTGTGCGCTTGCTTCGCACGAATGCACGAGCGCTCTTCTGCGCATGCACAGAAGTGTTTTGATGACATTGGGGTCAGTGGACGGAGCCTCCTGATGGTTTTACTTTCTGGGTAAAAAAGAACTGGTACGAACTGGGGGCAACCCACCACTGGATACTCTGGATACTCTGGATACTCTGTCAAACTCGTGTCCCACGGCCCGGATGCGTCATGTGCTGGCCACACCCATGCCCGGTTTAACGAAGGGGAAAAAAGTCCCGATATGTCACATGATGCTGCCGTGACAACACAAGTTTGACACCGCTGCTCTGGAGCATCTAGTCTTTGAGAACAGTGGATAGTTTAAACTGAGATTTGATTACAAGCCTACATAATTATTCATGACTCACGATTGTTTAGTTAAAGCTTCCCAATTCCAGATGTAACAAGGCACACCAATTTGTAAAAAAGTGTGTGCAGAGCCATGTCAGAAGAAAATGAACCAAGGCAATCTGTGACTCACTAAACCAGAGCTAAATTAAATTATGGTTTAAAAGAGTTTTCCCCATCTGGAACTCTTCAGATATTGAGCCCAGAAAGCCCACGAGGACCAATCAGTATGGCCAGTGATCAGGGATGAAAGAGTTGCTGTTCAAAACATTCCCAGAACATTAGTTTGAGGGAGAGTTGGTGTAAGATTTATATGTCAGCCAATCTGTATTTTCTACATGTGCAAAAGTTGCAAAGAGCAAGAGGAAGGGAAAAAAATCAGATAAGGTGATGGCAGAACATGAAGCTTGAATTCACCCAAGGAGGAATTTCCAATGTAATATTAAGGCATAGTAATAGCATGAGTTCAAAGTTTGTATTCAGAACTGGGATTCACGTACCTTCCCTACCGGTTCGCAAATGTGAGTGCACACTCCACCTCTGTGCATGTGCATGGCCTTCTGTGCATACGCTGTAGTCATACATTACATCCAGGTGGGTGAATGGAACCTCCCGCAGTTGCCGCTACCAGTTCGTATGAGCTGGAGGGAACTGGCTGAATCCCACCATTGATCGTGTTGAGATTTTAATCATCCAGTGGGAAATTTCATTGTGTTTTTAGCATTCTCTCTCAACAGGAAAGTCAGTACCTATTATAAACATGATCTATGCAACAATTACATAGATACATTATTTTATTCAGGCAAGGTTCTTCTGGAATGTATTACCTGCAACCTTATACTGTATACCCAAGATTAAATTCTCAATGTATAAAGCATTTTAATGGATGGCACCACTACTGGACTTCTGAAATTACATATGACATGATCATAGTTACTGGATGTTTGACTTCAATTAATGATTTATATCTGTCACTATTTTCCTTGTCTTGAGATCTTTCATGGTCCTGCTTATTTGCTCAAGCTTTGAATGGATGCTTTGTTTATCAAATAATTGATACAAAGATGCCTTTTGATGCTGCTTTAGCAAACAAGAGTCCCCTCACTTCTAGAAGCAAAGTGCTCTCACTTCACTTCACTTCACCTTGTTTTTGTCACCTTTCCGCACAATGAGAAGTACTTCATCAAAGGGAATTATGTTGATTGTTAACCTTGTGATGAAGGAGAATTTCATTGATTGTGTGTCCCAAAGTACTTTTGCAGGGTGAAGCCATGCCACATCAGCTGAGCTTAGAAATTATACATATGCAAAATAGACAGCCTGTGCCTAATTTCAGACATATATACATAGAATGACCACGAGAGGGGGAAAAAAACCACAGTGGGAATAAGAGCTACTTCTGACTTCCTGCTGGCTTCCCCATTGAATTTCCTTCCTTCCTTCCTTCCTTCCTTCCTTCCTCCCTCCCTCCCTCCCTCCCTCCCTCCCTCCCTCCCTCCCTCCCTCCCTTCCTTCCTTTATTTTACCATTAAAAAATTGGCCCTCTTAAAATAGAGCAATATACTGTATATGAATCTATAGCTTAATCTTATTATTGCAAAGTTTGTGGTTTGAAAAATACAGTGAATCAGTTTGATTATTATTGTTGTGGTTTAAAATTGTGGGAGATGCCCAGAGTTCAGAAAAGATGGATGTCAATATAGGTATTTTAAATAAATAAATAATAAATAAATAGAAACAAGTTAATTTCAGTCAGGAAGCTTGTACCTAATAAATTTTCCAGGTAGAGGATTGTTGTTTTTTTGTAAGTATCTAATGAAGTTCAAGATCCCATCTTTTTATTTACCTACTTAGCAATTTTGACATGACAATTTATATTATTTGTGAATCACGTTAGATATTTTAGGATAATTAAATGCTGTATGTTAAACTGAGACTTAATGTAAATTGACAAACAGTGCTGCTAATTCATTGCTGTTCTTCTAGCAAATAATGCAGGGTTTTTTCCCTAATGGAGATGAAGTGGCAGAAGCATTTGGTTCATCCATGCAACCTGTTTTGCTACGCTTTCATCCTGCCCTGGAGTACGGAGATGTCCCACCACAAAATTTAACAATAACAATAGCAGTCGCATTGTAGACTTATATCCCACCCCATAGTTTTTTGCAGCACTCTCTGGGTGGTTTACAATGTCAGCACGTTGCTCCCAACAATCTTGGAAGGATAGAAGGCTGAGTCAACCTTGGGCCCATCGGGATCGAATGCCAGACTGTGGGCAGAGTTAGCCTGCAATGCTGCATTCTAACCATTGCACCACCACGGCTCTTCAAAATTTATTGGGCATTTGGAATAAAACTGTGTAGTGCGTTTGCTGTTGCCAATAGAGTTGTACAGTACCATTTGATGAGGTAAAGGTGATTACTGGTAATTTTCCCTGGCTGATATTGGAATGTCACCTATCATGCAAAACGCTATGACCAGGGGTGAAATCTACTTACCTTCCCTACCGGTTCAGAAGCACATACATTGCACACAGCGTGCTTTTGGCGCTTACCGTGCATGCATGGGTGGGTGATCTGCAGAGGATTTCACCACTGGCATATTCCCAGTTTAGGGACGTGGTGGCTTAGTGGCTAAGACACTGAGCTTGCTGATCGAAAGGTTGGCAGTTCAGCGGTTCGAATCCCTAGGGCCACGTAATGGGGTGAGCTCCTGTTAATTGTCCCAGCTTTCGCCAACCTAGCAGTTCGAAAGCACGTAAAAAATGCATGTCAGAAAAATACAGTCAGGAACGATTAGCACATATGTGCGAGGGGAACCTTTACCTTTACCTTTACCTTTATATTCCCAGTTTATTGTCCCTCTGTAGCTTGATTGTTAGTGACTCTCTGTTGTGTTTCACTGAGGTCCCCACCCCCCAGCATCTTCTATCTGATCCTTTTAAAAATGAGATTTAAACTGAACCTAATATTTTTTGCAAGCAGAACCCATGTATTTCTATGGTTCTTCCACAAGTGCGCTTTTTGCTCACTGCTGCAGTCAAATATGGTTTTATGGCACACACATTGAAGTGGTTCTGGATATGAATTTTGCCCAGTTTGTTAGCAGATGGTTTGAGGCAAGAGGATTAAATCATTGCAAAAATGCAAACTTCACAAAAACACCTCCTGCTCCTATAAAAAAAGAATGACACAAATTGAACTGCGCTTGAGTGGGTTGCATTAAAAATTCATAGAAGCCATGTGGCGTTTGAGTAGGACTGCCAGAATTTTCAAAGGATTCCTAAGAAGTATCAAGAAGTTCAGATTATGCCAATTTTGATTGACCCTGCTTTAAACATGTGTGTGTGTGTTTTAAAAAAGAAGGCTTGTCAGATTTACACACACACACACACACACACACACACTCTTATATAGGACATAAGACCCTTTTTAAATAAAGGAAACAAAAATGGTTGAGTTTTCCTAACTGGGTTACTATAATTTGGTTTAGTGATGTCTGAGAACTAATTCATGGAATTAGCAGATGAAAGCTACCATTGTTATATATCAGTTTAGTTATATCAAATGGTTATTGTGATAACAACCATTCAGAACAATTTTTTTAGTGCATGTTCTGAACTGCAAGAACCTTTCATAACTCTATTTGCAAGACTAATAATAGAATACAGGTCTTTATATGCCTTCATGTGATGATAATCATTCCATTTTCATCTAAACAAATTGGGCTAGTCAAATTTTCATGCCGTTGACATCAATTTCTCTTTTAATTTTAACTTACCTTTGGATAAATTTACAATTCTATCCTTTTTGTCTCAGAGATTATAGGATAACTCTTGATGAAGAGGAAAACCACCAGCAACTTAGAGAAGGTACTTCTTGGAGAACAAGATAAGGACTTAATAGATTTAATTCTCAGAATAGCAAGGAAAGAGAAGCAAGAACAATAAGGGGTAGGAGTAAAAAACACTAGCACACCACTATCTTCTTAATGGCTGTCCTGGCCAATGTGAAGTGTTGCACTAGAGAGTTAATTTTTTTTTTCTCACACAGATTCTCCTGTCACAGGCAGTAGTCAAGTTTCTCAAGGTAGGCCTGAGGCAAACTGGGTTGGCCATGCATTCGGGAAAGAAAAAAAAAAAAGAAAAAAAAAAGAAAAAGAAAAAGGGGAAAAGTAGTTTACAAAGTTAGAAGCCACTCTCTCTCTCTCTCTCTCTCTCTCTCTCTCTCTCTCTCTCTCTCTCTCTCTCTCTCTCTCTCTCTCTCTCCCTCCCTCCCTCCCTCCCTCCCTCCCTTCCTTCCTTCCTTCCTTCCTTCCTTCCTTTTTCTTTTTTAAAAAAGATGCATTTATTGTTTTTTAGGATTGTTGATTTAAGTTGGATAATTTTATTTAAATTCGTCCTTCCCTCTGCCCAGGAAATAGCTTTGGATTCCTCTGGGAGAAAAGCTATATAGAAAATGAATGAAAGAATTAATTCATAATACCTGTTTTTTGTTTCTGGCTTCTCACTCGAGAGCATGAGTCCCAGCCAAGAACCGTTAGAGGAAAAAACTTAAATATCGAAGCCAATGTTCTCATTGTCTGATTGCAAATTTAATATATGGCAGCCCAATATGTCAAGGGTATTAGGAAACATACTTCCAGTGCGGAACCATTTTCTTCCAACATGTTAATTAGATGTGGTTGGGTAACTGCTGGATTCATTAAGTTTATATGTAATTGAAACCAAATAGAGATCGCGAACCTTGAAAGTTCTCTTTCGATTAAGGAGTAGCCATCAATTGTGAAAGCAAACTCTGTCCTTTTTGCTGGGGAAAGTTATTGCTCATGTTAGTCTCGGAGAATGGGAGATGCCCTCCGGCACCCAATAAGCCTCCTCTTTCTTTCGGTTTCAGAATAAAATTCAACCCTGCACGATTGGGCAGACAGAAGGCCTGGAGGGGGAGAGAGAAATTGCTTCCCTTCCAGATCACGAGCTGTTTTCAGATCTAATTTTCTATTGATACGATCAGATTGAGTTCCCGAAGAGTGTGAGAGCAAGGGAAAAAATATATTATAAAAAGTCATCCTTTTCCATGGTTTTTTTTCTTCTCCTTTTTCTGAAAATGAAGGCCAAACTGAAGACGGTTTGCTGTAACAATCTCACTTTTATTCAGTTTTTCTTTTCTTTTCCAAGATAGTTGGACCTGTTATCGAACTCTTACTTTAAAATTAATTTCTGCTTGATCAGGCAGCCATTTGTTTCTCTTAAAAGCTGAGCCTGTTGTTAATTGGCTGTATAGTGCTGCTAAATTTATTTAAATGAAAGAAATAAGGCTCCCCTATTAATGAAATAACTTCATTAAAGCTCAAAGGCAGAGGGCAGCAATGTGCATTCCTCCAGATCCATTAATCTAGGAGTCCCATCATCCTTGATTGAATTAACTAGGATAACGGCAGCAGGAGTTCAGGAAAGTAGTTGGATGAGTTCATGTCAGCCATTTCTGCTGCAGTAGACATCGTCGATTTCATTCATCTTTCCTCTTGCTCCCTTTTTTTCATTTGTTGTTCGAGATATGTCACATGAACGAAATCTTCGAATATTTCATTAATACTTTCGGCAACTTTTATTAACCTTTTATGCTCAGTCCTATATTCCAGATGTATCTTTCAGCAGTTCCCACTTCAACATCTACTTGTATAACTACTTTCATGAGCTCCCTTCTTTTATTTATTTGTGACAAGATGTCTTAGCAGATCACCATACAAAGAAGGATTTCGAATCGTTATAGCTCAGGCATAAGACTGTCAGCTCAGCACAAGTGATGCTGTCAAGGGCGAGGATATTCAAAACTTCAGTAATTGCATTACAACTGTCAGAAACTTCAAAACATATGACTTTCCCACTAGCAATGCAACTTTCCCATCAAGCATCTGATGACAATTTCACTTTGTGTTTCATAAATGTAGTCACAATATTCCATACTTTAGCTGAAGAAGCAAAGCAAGGATAAATTCCGTATCAATTTCCAAAATAAGTTGATGTGAGATTTAGCTGTATTACATAAAACCAAGTTTTAAGTTGCAACATCCACTGGGGGATATCAATGGTTAGGATTGATAAAACTCTGTAGGATCCTTGATGTTGTCTGAGCTTGGTTGTTTCCTTCCAGAAGCTTCATTAACAAACTAGTAACTTTATCAGGGAGTAGAGTTTGCTTTCCTTTTGACTTAGTGGCTTGTGGGTGTTGGTGGGAGTGATCTTGGCAGTTCCTTGATTGTGCTGTTGTTTACTGTTAGCTTGTTTGTCTGTGTTTTGAATCCTTTGTAAAAGTCTCATTGCACACCAAGATGCTTTTTGTTCATCATGAACTGCTACCATGTCCTTGACTCATAAAAATAACTTTATTTTGTTAGTCTAGCACCACTAGAAGTTCTGATATTTATATATTCTACGCAATAAGAATGATGATGCAGTGGTTATGTGCAGTATTGCAGGCAAACTCTGCCCACAGCCTGGAGTTTGATCCTGATGGGGCTCAAGGTTGACTTAGGCTTCTGTCCTACTGAGGTCAGTAAAATGAGGATCCAGATTATTGGGGACAATATGCAAATAATGCTGATGTTTAAATCACCTAGGGCAGGGGTATCAAACTCATGGCCCGCAGGCAGGATGTGTCATGCTCACCTCCAGTTTAGTGAAGGGGGAAAAAGTTGTGATATGTCATGTGATGGTAACATGATTCCGTGAATTTGACACCTAGACAGTGCTGCAAAGTACTATGGTGTGGTATATAAATCTAAATACTATTACTATTGCTACAAAGTGCCCTTTAGCCACACGTTCAGTGTTTTCAGCTTTGACTATTGTTGGTATAAGTGTCATCTGCCTTTGTGATTTCAGTCTGGGATACAATCAAAGATCATAGAGAAGAGTAGATTTCTCCAAAATGGTCAATATCAAACACTGGGAGTCAATAAGACTATCCATTATTGGTGTTTTTTATTGTTATTCATAAAAACATTATTTGAAACACTAATCATTAAATTGTTTCCATCTAATAAAGGTTGAATGATTAGTCTGAAATGTTTATGAAGGGGGCAATGAGCCCCCTGATTTAGAGGCTACAAGTATGCTGAGCATTTTCCTGAATAACAAATCATTATATTTATAACTGTCTTCATTTTGATGGGCCTGATGTTTCCTGTTCTAAGCACCAAATTATTAATACTAGATTTCCTTTTTTGTTTGGGGAAATTCTGCCAAAATTGGAAGCTCCATCAGATGCAGAACTCTGGGCTAGTGCTCAATTGACCATTCCTAAAGCCATCACTATTCACAAACTGTTCGAAAGAATAAAGTTATCCAGAAATAACTACATTGAGAAATAATATTATATTTCTCTTAATTTACTACTTCTTGTAAGTAATACTAATCTTTCGTACACAGTTTTAAAAATGGTATACTATGCCAGTTGAGTGCTAAAATATATAATATGTATTCAAAAAAATATAATATAAATGTAATAATCAGTTTGAGTCATTTTTTTTCACATTTAGTGTCAATGTAATATATCCTGAAATTTTGGGAGATGATGTGTCACAGAATGAAATAGATTATAAATATTGACTTTCCCTTTCTGCCAACATTTTTTCTATTAAATATCACTAAGACTTATATTTCTGTAAAGTATAGTAGTTTACTTTGTTCATGATAATATCTGCTAGGCTATTTTGTGCTTAGAAACATGGTAATCTCAGAATATCTCTTTCCTCATAAAAAAGTTATATACATGCAGGAAGCCATGTTATGAACAGAACTAGACAAAACATCTGACTTCAGGTTGACGAATGTGACGAGGCTTATTTATTCCACCTACTGTATATGCTGAATATATATTAAGAGAAGCTGGATTGGAAGAAAGTGAGCATAGTTTAAAATTGAAGGAATTCTGCTATAGATTTCTGCTAGCAAATCAAAACTTTAAAGGACTGAATTATGTGCTCATTGACCATAAATTAAGGATGGATTATTTCAGATTATTTTCTATTCTTATTTGATGTTGTTAATATGCTGGATTAATAGGGAGAGTGTGAATTCTAGTTTTTTTTTTAGTACTAAAAGCTAGTATGTATCTCCAGTAATCATTCTCTTTTAACTCAACCTACTTTACAGAGTTATTATTGCGGGAAAATCAGAGGAAGCATTATATACATCACCTCAAGCTGTTCAAAAATAAAGGAGGAAAATAACCTAATAATCTTTGAATCATTTTTGATTGGCTGATGTGTTTAGATTTTTGTGTCTGTTTTTATTATTTTTAATATTGTGAGTCACCTAGAGTCATGTATATGAGATACGCAGACAACCCAACCCAACCCAACTCAACTCAGCTCAACTCAACCCAACCCAACCCAACCCAACCCAACCCAACCCAACCCAACCAATAAATTTTATAAATAGTTAAATAATAAAGATTATTATTTTAAAAGAACAATAGTAATCAATATATGTTGTCTTACTATAGACAATACCGTCAGATTAATGCATGTTGTTATAATTCATGTTAGAATAATAGAGGATTTTTTGGTTAACATTTTAAAAATCTGATCTACTTTTTACTCTTTGTAAATCTTGCTTGCTATTTCTTTTTTATTAGTATTCTTTTCCTTGCTTGGTTCTAGTTTTAAATATCTTTAACAATAAATTTTTTAAAAAGTCAATTAGCTTCCCTGACTTTATTAATATAGAAATGAAACTCTGGGCAAGGCCAAATAAGTGTGAAAAATAAACACACAAAAAACCCAATAGACACATTTTTATTATATGAGGCAAACCAAACAGTGAGGCAATGTGTGGGATATGTCAAGGTCTTTGTATATTTCTATGTCACTGTAATTGAAAAGGTTTATAAACATGAGATAAGAATTAACAGGATTCTATGAAGACTGGTTTCAGAAGTGATTGATCCAATTTCTGAGCTGAACTGACAATCCAAATGGAACGTGCAATTTGGGTTGAGTCAACAAATCAGACAATTTGGAAGGGGGTTGTGCATGATTCAAAGCAAAGCGTGGAAGTGAATCAATTAAATCCACCAAGTTGATTTAAATAATTGAGTAATGGTGTATTGAAAATCCAGATTGAACTGACAGTTTGAAATGGTTTGGAGCTAATCTGTACCCTCTAATAATGAATCTGCATTATTGACTTTGGAAAAGTTTTTACGTGCTGGACAGCAGAATTTCAGCCTTGATTACTGGGTGGACTGTATACAGTACCTTAGTAGCTTCATCACTGGGAATGTGACAGATTTGAAGTAAATGTGTTTTCCAAAAGAAGGATGTAAAATATTACAAATGGAAAATTACAAAATATTGCACAGCGTCATCCAATTGATAACACTCTTAAATGTTCTTTCAGACTGAGATGGGACAGCCACGTAATGAAATGTGAAGGATCATTCAAAAAATGATGGAAACAATCTCCTCCCAAATTGTCACTTACCCTGACAATTATCCTTCATGCTCACTGATGGAAAGTATGAAATGCAAACAGCATTTGAATTAGTGAGGGACACAGTTTCTACACCAAATGAAAGAAGGGATGGATGGGCTTCCTTGGCCAGAACAACAACTCCCAAGCTGAAAAAATAATGTTCGGTTTGAATTATATGTTGGTGGGGACCATATAATTGATATACTGTATATTTCGGAGTATAGGATGCATCTTTCCCCCCCTAAAAGGGGGTGAAAATTTGGGTGCGTCTTATACACCAAATGTAGCCCTACCCACCCACTGGCCCCCACTCTTTGGCCTCTGCCTCCCAGCAATTTACCTCCTTGCAGCAAGCAGCAAGAAGAAACAGCCCATTTCAGCTTCAGCACAGCCTAATTAGCACAAGTTGATTGTTCGTTGGATCGGCCTCCCGACTCTCAGCTGTTTCAGGCTGCAAGGATTGCCTTTGCCTATTGCTGCACGGGCTTCTGCTACTTGCTGCAAGGAGGTAAATTGCTGGGAGCAGATTTTTTTTTCTTGTGCTAATCAAGCTATGCTGAAAACGAAAATGAAAGTAAAGCAGGCTGTTTGCTGTTTGCTGCAATGAGGCAAAATTGCTGGGAGGCAGAGGCAGATTTCTTTTTCTTATTTTCCTCACCAAAAAAGGTAGGTGTGTCTTATAGTCCAGAGCATCTTATACTCCGAAAAATACAGTATATGACCTCTGATTGTCCTTCATTTTTTTGTGTCAGTTGTTCCAAGGTTGTCCATGGATTTATTTTGGTTGACTAGTTTTATACTTGCTGTTATTTATTTATTTATTTGTATTCCGCTTTCATTATTTTTACAAATAACTCAAGATGGTGAACATATCCAACACACCTTCCTCCACTTATTTTCCCCACAACAACAGCAACAACAGTATGACATGGATTGGGCTGAGAGAGAGTGACTGACCCAAAGTCACCCAGCTGGTTTCCATGGCTAAGGTGAGACTTGAATTCACAGTCTCCCGTTTTCTAGCCTGGTGCCTTAATCACTAGATCAAACGGGCTCTTATGTGGATGCAGTTTTCTCCTGGTGTAAAGGAATAATCTTCTGAATAGCATGTACAGTTTTCCTTCTCTTAAGGTCCCAGAGCAGAGATATACATATTTTATAAGCAGATAGGCTGATAAACTCACAATCTACAGCAATGACTTTGCCAAGATGGGTTTATTCATTGCTCTAAGCCATACATAACCATGGAAGCCTTCTAAGAATATAGACCTAATTTAGCAGCTCTACTTCCATATTATGGGATGTGGTGGCTCAGTGGCTAAGACACTGAGCTTGTCGAACGAAAGGTCGACAGTTCAGCAGTTTGAATCCCTAGTGCCACTTAATGGGGTGAGCTCCAGTGACTTGTCCCAGCTTCTGCCAACCTAGTAGTTTGAAAGCACGTAAAAAATGCAAGTAGAAAAATAGGGACCACCTTTGGTGGGAAGGTAACAGTGTTCCGTACGCCTTTGGCATTTAGTCATGCTGGCCACATGACCACGGAGACGTGTTCGGACAGTGCTGGCACTTCGGCTTTGAAACGGAGATGAACACCGCCCCCTAGAGTCAGGAATGACTAGCACATATGTGCGAGAGGAACCTTTACCTTTACTTCCATATTGTTTTTTTTTTTTTTATTGAAAAAGTTTTACATTACATTTTATAATATGAAACCCCCCCCCTTCCCCCTCCCTTTCCCACCCCCCCATCCTATCCCTTCTATCCCTCCCCCCTCCCTTGACTTCCGCTATTTGACAAACATTAATCTTATCATATTCAACATTCTTTAAAGGCGAGATCCCTTTGCATAAGAAATTAACTATTAACACTTCACTAACATTCACATACTTATAAATCTAAACATATTAGATTAAGACAATTTAGCTAAATAAGCTTAATACATTCTCTTTAAAATTTAATCTATACCTCAGTTATATACTCTTCATTTTAATAATGATAATTAACCATATAACTATACCTTTCATACAATTATTTAAGTATACTAACATTTAGTGATCTTAAATTTTAAACTATACATCTATTATAAATTCTTCAGTTTAATAATAATAATAAACCACGTAACTATCCATACATTTACTTAAATACATTCTAACTCTAATTCAACTGAGCACTATTTGAAATTTCTTGCTTTGATATTTCTTCTTCATATAGTCAACCCATTTCCTCCATTCCTTGACAAAAGCTTCATGGGTCCTTTCCTTTAGGTATGCAGAAATTTTTGCCATCTCTGCCAGATTAGACATCTTCAATATCCATTCCTCTATGGTAGGCACTTTGTCTTTCTTCCAATATTGACCTATCAGTAATCTGGCTGCAGAAATCATATACAATATTAACCTAGTATCAATTACTGAGAAGCCCTTGACTATTCCCAACAAAAAGAACTGAGGAGAAAACTCCAACTTCTTCTTCAAAATGTTCTGCATCACCCACCAAAGTTTAATCCAAAATGGTTTCAACTTCCTGCATGTCCACCAAATATGAAAATATGTTGCATCCAAACAATCACACCTCCAACATTTAGGTTGAACATTTGGATACATACGTGATAATTTTTTGGGATCTAAATGCCATCTATAGAACATTTTGTAAAAATTTTCCCTTAGGTTCTGTGCTTGCGTAAATTTAACGTTCTGGACCCAGATCTTTTCCCATGTTTCTAACATTACTGGTTGATCAAAATTCTGTGCCCATTTAATCATGCAGTCTTTAACTAACTCCCCCTCTGAATCTCTCTCCAACAGTAAATTGTACAATCGTTTAATATGCATCGGTCCTTTACATTTTATCTGAGTCATCAAGTCCTCTTCATGTAGCATTAATCCAATTTTCTGATCTTCTCTCCATCTCGCTTGAAGTTGAAAGTACTGCAACCAAGTTAAATTGACTCCATCTTCCAACAGAGTATTCCAAGACTTCAAACACCAACTGCCCCCATCAATAAAAAGTATCTCTTTGTACAACAACCCCCCGAGTGACTTTATTTTTGGCAGAATATGCCCAAGATCCAACCACAAAGGTATTTTGTAATCCAATTGAAGCTGGTGCTTCTTCCAAACTCTCAGCAAAGCGTGTCTTAAAATATGCCTATTAAATACACTGTCTCTCTTATCTTCATAAAGTAGATATGCATGCCATCCAAATTGCAAATCATGGCCTTCTATATTCAAAATATCTCTTTTGGTTATTCCAATCCAATCTCCGACCTGTATCAATGCTGCTGCTTCATAATATAAACGTAGATTTGGAACTTTAAGGCCACCACGTTCACGTACATCTTGCATGATCTTAAATTTAACTCTTGGTTTTTTCCCACTCCAAATAAATTTATTTAAGCCTGCTTGCCAGTCCATCAGATATTTATCATTTTTAAGCACCGGAATCATTTGAAACAGAAACAGAAATCTAGGTAGAACATTCATCTTAACAGCTGCAATTCTACCAAGCAGAGAAAGTTGCAGTTTTTTCCATGTATCAAGATCTTTTTGAATCTTATGCCAACCTTTACTTCCATATTGTTGATGTGAAGGAAGGAAAGTCTAGCTGATTATAATATGTGATCATATGCTAACCTGAGTTCATGCATAAAAGTTTGCTAGGATTTGTTTACACCATGTTTTGTTAACTAACCAGAGAGTCCTGTTCACATGCAATAATGACTTACAATGTTTGAGTTCACTCATGGCTTATGGGTTTTTACCCAGTCTGTCCTGATATTTCTAAAGAAACTGTCCCCTTTGCTTTGATTCTTTTTGGGCAGTTTTCTTTTAAAGCATGGAACATCTCTCAAAAGATTAGATCACGGAATTCAGGGCTGTTTTTCTGACACCCTGCTAATTGGATTGGATTGTTGCCATAACTAGAGCTGGATTGTCGAAACGAAAGCTGGTGAAAAGGACTATTTTGCTTCTATTTCTCCCACAGTCAAAATAAACTTTGATTTCTAGGGTGGTTTGAAAATGAGACCAATTTCTTGTGGACAGTAGAGAATCAAAGCAGCATTGAGATATAAAGAGAATTATTTTTCTGATATAATTCACAGTGCAGATGAAAAAGCAGCCAGCCGTTCTGAAATATTAACAAGGTGTTAACAGCTTGGAAGATGTTAAAAGCCTTTCTGTTTGTTTTGTTATGGGAGTGAGGTGAAAAAGAGAGATCTTGCTATCAGTCCATGAAAAGTGGCAGGAGAGATCTGCTAGATTGACTGTTGCTTCAAGTCAAGAAGCTTGTAATCATATCGGCTGCTAATCATCTTGCATGACTTTTGAAGGAGATTACAATATCCATTCATGAAGGAAAAATCATATAAGTGCTTACATGAGTGTTACTTAACGAAATCCACTTGTTTAGAAGTGTATACCTAATAAAAAAAGAAACAAGTGACTGTTAGGATAAGGGCAATGTACTTGACTTGCTCCAATGGTTTGCCTCAATTGACACAATCTTGCTTGGGTTTCTGGGAAGAAAGTGTAAGAGCTAATAATAAAAGTAAATCTTTGTAGGTCAGAGTTAAATTGTGGGGTGTTTGGGCTCTCTGAGCTTGGTGATTTTCTTGCAGCATTTCATTACCAAACGAGGTAACATCATCAGTGCACTTAGCATTGATGATGTTACCTACTTGGGTGATAAAATATCTACAAGAAAACCACCAAGCTCAGAGAGCACAAAAGACATTTCGTTCACAAACTACAGTATAGTAATATCACCAGTGCTCCTAACACTGATAATGTTACCTAGAGTGGTAATGAAATGTCTGCAAGAAAACCAACAAACAGTTGCACCAAAATATTTAGAAGGCACAGCTTGGGGAAAAGAGACTAGGTTTCTGTTACAAAGAGAGGAAAAATGAGGAAATGATTGGAATATTTTTTTTTGTACGGCATTGAATGGGAACTCTAGAAGGGCCAACTATTATCAGGGGACATTGTGGAAGGAAACTGGCAGGTTGTTGAGACACAGACTCTTGACATTTTTATTTTTATACAATCCAACTTTCCTCAGAGAGCTCAGTCTGCATCCTGACAAAATGGGGAAACAGGACGTCCCTCATTCTAGCCTCCCAACAAAAAAATTGGCACGGAAGCTTAGACTGAAAAGAGGGGGGATTCTCTTCTCTGGGTCCTCCTGTGTGTTCCTGAGAATATACAGGAGCAGGGCCAGATTTAGATGAAAAGAGGCCCTAGGCTATTCCACTTATGAGGCCCTTTCACCTCCCATTTTTTTCAGTTCAGTGTTTTAGTGTTCACTGTTTTTAGAATAGTGTAATTTTAATTTTGCTAACAATTTGAATGTAGGCCCCTCTTGATCTTGAGGCCCTAGGCTGAAGCCTAGTTAGCCTATAGGAAAATCCGGCCCTGCACAGGAGGACCCAGTGTATTACAGAGTTGTGTGAGAACTTGAACTTGGATATCTTCAGTCCAAGGCTCATGCTTACCTGCTACATTACATTGACTCTGAAGCTTAGGCCATTGTCAACTACTGTAAAAACAGTCCTAGTGAACTTCAGAGTAAATCTTCAGAGAAATACATGTCAAATACAATATAAATACACATTACAACAATAATAACATTATTCAAGGAGGCAGCAATAACGATTACTTTATACCCGTGATGATGAACCTATGGCACACATACCCAAAGTGGCACATGAAGCCATGTCATCCGGCATTCACGGCCTTGCCATTTTGTCTTCCGGGTTTCTGGTGAGCATGCACATGTGATGATCAACTGTCCTTTGCATGTGTGGCAGTGCCGAAAACCGGTGTGTGCATGTGGAGCTGGCCAGTTGATTGTTGGGTGCAACAATCCTTTGGAATTTGGCTTTTCCAGAGCGGTATCCCTTTGCATGCGTGGCAGTGCCGAAAACCAGGTTGCACATGTGCACCACTCAGCTGATTGTCAAGTGTGCATGCGCAGTAGAACCCAAAAGTCCAGCTTTTCTGGAGTGTGGCCCTGACGAACACATGCATTAGCTTGCGACGTTTCCACATGACCTTTTCTGCACTTGGTGCCAGAAAGGTTCTCCATTACTGCTTTATACCGTCTAAGGGTTTATAGAAAGCATATATTCAGAATTAGATTGAATGGAAGTCTTCAAGAAAAAATTGGACAGGTATTTGTCTGGGATGCAGGGGTTTGGCTTAGAAGACCTCCAAAGGTCCCTTCCAGCCCTATGATTCTATGATTTCACTTTAAGATGATGTACTGTATATATGATAGAATGTGGCTGCTCTGGTTATGTCTGAAATTGTACTCAATTTTATCAGAATTGATGGTCCAACATGCAGCCTTTGTTACATCCTTGTTTTGTTTTGGTCCGTAAGTCACACCCCTGACACACACATGCAAAAACCAGGTGTTCGCTCTTCTTAAAGTGATGATTTTAAGGATATTTCAAGCAGATATTCTGAAACTAATGTTCTGTGCAAGAGGACAGAGTCTTGAACTGTCACTTTGTGATGTTTTGGGATTTTTGAGGTGGAGAGCAGCAGCATTTTAAAACAGAGACATCATGGGACTCATCTGTAAACCAAACACGATTTTGGCTTGCGTGAGAAGTACTGTGGGATTGATTGGCTGTCCTAGAGAACTTACAGACCATTTTCTGACTTTTTAAGTCTAGTTTACACAGAGAGGCTATGCTCGGTCACAAAGAACGATCCGAGTGACTGCCAAAGATAGGGTAGTCTTTAATTCACATTCAGCTCTAGAAGGCTAATCTTTCATGGTTGAGAATTAAAATGGCACTAAAGGATATTTGGAAAAAAAAAAGAAACTTCTCTTTCTGCCAAAAGGCGGTTGGTGAGGCCTTGTTTTTCTTCCCTGTTGTTCATGTGGTATTTTCTGCAAAATGAATTCTAAATCTTTGGTTGTGAAGGAGAGTGTTTATGAGCCATTTTTGCTAAAGAAAATTGTATTGACTTATTGAAGAGTTCAGAGATGTGTATAAGACCACAATGACAGCTTGCAATTTCTTTACTAACAGAGAAAATACTTGTCACACCTTTGGTATCCCCTTTGGTATCATATATATATATGATGCTTATGAATGCAAGGACTTATTGTTTTTTATGAGGATATTTTTCAATTTCCTAATCTACTCTATAGCTATTTCTCGATGGCTTTCCATGAAAATACTAGCCAGATTTGGCCTTGCTTGGCCATTTGAGATCAGTCAAGGTTCTTGAACTTTTAAAGGATGCCATACACAAACCAAATCACTCGATATATTTGTACAGAATTGTGAGGAGAAGTTCCAAATCTCACAAGAAGAGTTTTGTGTATCTCTTAAGTATTCCTCTCTTAATTTGTACGATCTTATTTTATGAATGCTCTTATAGCCTATGTGCTTGTTGAAAGAAATTGTGTGGATGAAGCTTCTCAGAGGTAACCATGTAGATACAGGAAGTTCTACATCTCGTCACCTGAAATAAATACAACATTCAGGCAGCATGTACTTCATGTGGGTTTATGAGATTTCCAAAAACCACTGTATTTATGCACCAATGTTTAATGTTCACAGAGGTTGTAATCATCAAAACAAAGTGTGACTAAAAACAGAATCATAAACAACGTGCTACAAGAATACAATTTCTACTTCTGGTTCTTTCATGTATTAAAACAAAGTAATATCACCCTTTAAAAGGCACCTCAGCCAACATATAACCACATAGGAATTTGCTTGCAAAATATAACTAATAATGATTTTAAATAAATACATGAATAAATAAATACACGCTTTTTTAAAAATAAAAAGTTCCCACTGTTAAGCCCTTTTCCATTTTGTAAGCTAATTTTCTCACAATGTATCAACAGTTAATGTCATCTTGTGAAGTGGATAAAGGTTAAAATGGAGTATTTCTTGGCTTTTATATCTTGCCCTTTTATCTGTGCTTTAATGATCCTTTATTTAGTCATTTAAAATATTTAGAGCCTCCTAAGGTTCCAGAGGAGGTTACCTTCCATAAAAGCATAGAAAACTAAAATGGGAGGGGAAAAAAAAAGATTAAAGCAGTGGCAACCGTAATATTTATAATAAAGTAGCGCACTTTTTCAGAAAAGACAATTCAGTGTGGTAAGATAGTATGTGTTAGGTCCTGAATGCTAAATAAAAATCCAGAGTTTTGCCTCATGTTGAAAAACCAACAGATGTTTCCCAAGAGAAGAACATTACACTGCTGGATTTCATAACTGAGAAGTCCTCCCCCATATAGCACACCTGAAAAATCCTGTTCTCCGTCTGTTATGTAAGCAGACAAGAACAAGCTTCTCCGTTATCAGTGAAAGGTTCTACCTCCTTGTTGGATTATAGGAAGGCTGTAAGAAAGAGAATCAGAGAGTCTTCACCCTGCCTGTGTGTTTGTGGCTTCTAAACGGGAAAGTGTTGACATGCTAGAATTCTTATCACCTCATTCTGTTCACGTCAATCAATCTTGCTGAATCAAGCTCTATGAAAACTGTGCTTGTTGGAAATAAGGAAATAGCTTTAGGCAGCAGCTGAAGAATCTGAGCACCCTGTTCCAATCATTGGTTGGTAAGGAGCATCTAGGCTATAAATCCTAATATTTCATAGTTGTGCAATTCACACAGATGTGTACAGACTGATGCATGCAGGGAGAGGTCCTTCTTCATATACTGAAGTCCTAAACAATTTAAGTGTCACTATAAATCCTTGGTGCCAGTCAGGAGTGAAATCCAACAGGTTCTGACAGGTTCTGGAAAACCAGTAGCGGAAATTTTGAGTAGTTCAGATAACCAGCAAATACCACCTCTGGCTGGCCCCAGAGTGGGTGGGAATGGGAATTTTGCAGTATCCTTCCCCTGGAGTGGGGTGGGAATGGAGATTTTGCAGTATCCTTCCCCTGCCACGCCCACCAAGCCACACCATAGCCACCAAGCCACGCCCACAGAACCGGCAGTAAAAAAATTTGGATTTCACCACTAGTGCCAATGGCAGCTATTTGGTATGCAAATGATCACCTGTTCCTGTCAAAATGACATGGAAGATACTTGGAGGTGGGAGCTCACTATTGCTCAAAATAGTCATTGATAAAGTGTCACAATAATATTTTGGAAGAACGTTAATCCCTTCACTTCTCTGAATGGAAATTTCAGGCTAAGATGAAGTTGGCTGGATAATTTGAACACAAATTTACTATAGTATACAATTTTTATTTCCTTTTCCTTTTCTTACTTAAAAAAAAAGCTCAGCGCAGCTGATAGTTGGGGGGGGGGGAGGGGGGCAAGCTTTCTTTGGTGTGACAGGAACATTTGCAGAATCAAATACAATCACAGCTGTGAGTGAATGGGATGAGTCCAAACTTGAAATGCTGCTGTTGAGTGGAAGACAAAGCAATTACACTAACTGTCTACGGAGATTCATTGAGGTCATGGTTGCCCCAAAGGTAGCTTTTTTCAAAAGCCAACTGGACTTTCTTTGTTTTTCCTTTAAGACATTTCGGTTCACATCCAAGAAGTTTCTTCAGAACTTAATCTTTGCTTATACCAACTTTACAATAGAGCAATGGATCTTGCTTCTTGAAACAAGAAGTGGGGAGATGATTGTCAGAATATTCATGACCTGGAATAGGGCATAGCAACAAGGTCAGCCAATGGGGACTGTTTGGAAACTAAAACAGTTTTGGAGGCTGGGCGTGGCTCAACTCTGAATGTGTGCTCAGAACTGAAACTAGTCTGCTGAATTGAAACTGAAACTCGTCTCTGCTGTTCTCTCCTCTATCTGTGTTCGTTTGTTTTTTTCCCTGTAATTTTCTACCACGTTGAAAGAATCTGCTTTTGGTATTGTATGTGTTATTATGTATATAAAGAGAAGTTAAGGAATCCTGCTGAATCAGCTACCTGTGTGTGCTTTCTGGATTTGATTTTCTGCAACAAACTCTGACAATGGTGTGATGATGGATGATTTCAAACAAATAGTATTTTTAAGAATACAAAAGTTAGAGCTTGGGGAACAGGGAAAGATGGCTTGGCTAATGACATGATGGATCATGAATGGATTTGCTTCAGAAGTTTGTTTCACTCCTTCAAGGATTGAGAGCGTGTCAGAGGTGGGTTTCAGCAGCTTCTGACCAGTTCTGGAGAACCGGTAGCAAAAATTTTGAGTTCGGAGAACCAGTAGTAAAAATTCTGACTGGCCCTGCCCCCATCTATTCTCTGCCGCCCAAGTCCCAGCTGATTGGGAGGAAATGGGGATTTTGCAGTAACCTTTCCCTGGAGTGGGGTGGGAATGGAGATTTTATAGTATCCTTCCCCTACCATGCCCATCAAGCCATGCCTACCAAGCGGTGCCGTGCCCACCAAGCCTCACCCACAGAACTGGTAGTAAAAAAATTTGAAACCCACCACTGGAGCACGTCTATCATTAAGCCAATCTTTGGATGTCTGTTTTACTCTTTAATTAATAGGCCATAGTTAATATAACCCCAACCTGCCATAGGGCAGATTATGTATTCACGACAACACTAATTTAATAGGCAGGAGTACATGTTTATCAGGCTTTTGAATAGGTGATATATCTCTAATGTATGTCTGGAAATTGAATCAGATCAAACTGAATTTTAGTTCAGTGTTAATAGGGGTCAGAGCAGGGAAGAGGTTAAAAAAAAAAGGTTAGGATTGCAGCCACAATATATGATCCAAACTTTGCTTTTTAATGTGGTTTATAATGCATGTAAAAAAGGAGCACAGCTTTGATTGCGTGCTTGTCCTGCCTTAGAAGAAGCTTACTCTGCATCACATATATCAAGTAATTTAGGGGAAGGAATGAGTTTTATGACACATAGAACTCAGTCTAACTATTTCCAGGATTTCTCATTTGAAGCAATCACCTTACTTTACTTAATAATAGGGTCAGCTCTGTCCATTTATACAATATTCAAATTATGTGCGATTTTTTTTCAAGTCAAACTTGATTCCCTTTGATCTTATGGATCTGTTCTTCTATTCTTCCAGGATTTAGTTATTTATATCTTGGCTTTTTGATCTACTCTACAATTCTGGATTTCCCATGTGGTCACTGATCACAAGTTCTAAATGGGAATTATCATGCTTAGTGTTTGAAAGTCAGCTAATACTGGGTAACATCTAGATTCATATTTGTCCTTTTAATTCAAGAGAAACTGGACTAATAACATAGCATGCAAGATCAAACTGAAAGCAGATTGGGATTTGTTGGGATCCTATTGGGATCCTAAAATAAATATATGACTGTTATTTGCAATGTACATTACAGGGAAGGACTCTTCCATGCATATCAGGGGAAAGAGGTAAGGAAAAACAATTAAACTTTATGTTCAGCACAAATTTACATTATAAACTCTGGAAGAGGAAGCTCTTGTACCTACTGTCTAAGCTACAGTAGTGGCCAAAATTATGGAAACCTTTTGGGAAAAGTGTATTTTCTAAAATTAGCTAATAGCACCACTTTTTATGGGGAGTAGTGCCATAAAATTATATATCAATGGAAGGATAATTTAATCAAGAATGTAATGCAATAACTTTTATGAAGGATTTGCTATTAGAATAGCAGTTACAGTATAAAGAAGAAAAGTGAAACGTGGAAAAAATGAGATATACAAAAATTATCACCATAGAAAAAATGAGATATACAAAAATTAACACCATGTCAGTTAATACTTAGTTGGGTAATCTTTAGCATGAATTACGGCCTTACAACGTCTTCCCCTGCAGTGAACCAAGTCTTATAGTTCTGCAGCTGTTCTAATGTGAAACCAAGACTGAAGGATTGCTTCTATTAACTGGGTTTTATTGCTGGGTCGCTTCTGACTAACAAGTTTCTTTAGTTGGCTCCATAGATTTTCTGTTGGGTTTAGGTCTGGGCTATTCCCTGGCCATTCCAGCAGTGGAATATGATTATCTTGAAACTCCCCCCCAAAATTGGTATTATTAGCCATAAAACCTCAAAAATACACTTTTCCCAAAAGATTTCCACAATTTTGGCCACTACTGTACATATTTAGTTGGCAACTCAAACTTTCGTACTTGTAGTTGGCATTTTGCCAGGATTCTCTGTCAATAATTGCTTGAATTCTTGTAAGATCTTCCTTGGGTGATCAATGATAGTCTTTCACCTTCTTGTCTTCCATTGGCCTTCAGTTTTTCCAGGCATCAAGGTTTTCTCCAATGACACTTGTCTTTGCATTATTTGTCCAAAATAGTTAATGGTTAGTTTGATTATCAGGATTTTAAGTGCATAGTCTGGTTTTACCTCATCTATTATTGAATATTTTGTTCTTCTTGCAGTTCAAAATGTTCTCAATGTTTTTCTTCAACACCATAATTCAGAGACATCAACTTTTCTTTGTTCAGCTTTTCCAATGATCCTCATTACAGCTGGATGTAGTGGAAAGAAATATGTCCAGAAACTGACTTCACTAAAAATTGCCAAAATTGAGACACACGGTTTATAACTTAAATACCCATTGCACTGTTTATTAATTTCAAGAAAATATTAAATATTAACATATGGACAAACCTGTTTTGAAGGATATTGGTATTATACTATTTTTAATGGCCTTGTTAGAATTGAGACCATACATGAAGTCCCAGTTAAGATAATTTATTGATGACAAGAGGGTAAATTACAACTCCTCTCTTGAATGCTGCCGAATCTTATCTAGTCTGGCCCAAGTGCAAATTGCCAGCCTGGGAAGATTCCTGTGCAATGGGCATGGGCAATAAAGTAGCTAATTGATCTCTTCAGATGTGTATATGGTTGTTCACGCCTGACACTCTAGTAATGAAAATTAAAGAGCATAGTGGAAAAAAGTGATACTGAGATAAAAAAAAAATAAAAAGACCAACATAAGGATCATATCTTTAGAGTTTACAAATAAGACACTGAAGTTGGTGAATAGAATCTGCTTTTTAGGATCAACTATAAACAGTAAAGGAATCTATAGTCAATTGGACAATGTTAAACCTTTCAGGTATTTCAGAGAGGAAGAACAACTAAGCATACTAGCTCTATTTTATTGTAAGATTACAGTAACAGAATCTTGCAAGACTGAGTGTATTTCTGTTGTGGTCCACCGGTGGCCAGCAGAGCTGGCAGCAGAGTCAGACAGTAAGGAGGTTGGGGAGGAATATGGGCCAGTCCTGGGGGCTGGGGAAAGCTTGAACAAGGGCTCTGCATCAGAAGCAGAGAAGGAGATAGACAGCAGTGAGGCAGAGAAACAGCTGGAGCCCGTTCCCAGTGTGCACATGCGCAGAACTGCCAGAAGACAAGAACAACTTAGAAAGCAGGGTCGACTTGGGAGTAAAGCCACACCTTGGAGATGATTGACCCCTCCCATAAGAAACAAAAGAGGACCTAATGGGGAGGGGGCTTTTCCAGGAAACAATTCATTCCTTCGATCGTTTCAAGAATGGAAAGCTCTGTTCGTGACTCTAAGAGACTCTGTGCCAAGTTTTGCCTTGCTCTGCATTTGGAAACAAGTTACATGGCAGCTTGCCAAGCGAGATAAGGTTTGTGTTGATAAATATTCCTCTGAAAAACTGTTTGGACAAGCCTTGCTGACTGTGAATGAAAGTAATTCACAGTCATGTAAATAAAAGAGGTTTTGTCAGGACCAAAACTCTGCTTCCTGCTTTTTAAGGGAGCCTAGGTCAGAACAATTTCTCCCCTCCTTTCTCAACTAGAGAAAGTCTCTTTTGAAAGGTATCCCATGCCCTCCTTTCTTCTATGGTCTGAGATATCTTTTACATGCCAGTAGTCTAGTCTGTGGCTCTCCTTTTTGTCTCCCAAGGTCAATTCCAAATACAATTACAGATAATGACCACTAATAGCGAACTAATTAGTAGTTGGTAACTAAAAAGCACCAGAAGATATCAGATGCTGTAATGTTTTTAGGACCACAAAGATCAGAATTCTGAAGAGAGTGGTTTCCCTGTATGAAAAAGTTTTACTTTGAAGTATAGAAAGAGTATTGGTACTTTTGAAAGTTGGTTATTAGAGAAGGCTCCTGAGAATATGATGGATAGCCAAGTAAACAAACAAAAGGATCATTGAACAAATCAACCCAGAGTTCTTGCTTGAGGCAAAAATTACCTGGCTAAAATTCTTTCAGATACATTGTTCAAAGACCTAGCTCCCTGGAGAAGTCTCTAACTCTAGGAGAGGTAAAAAGAAAGAAGAAAACAACCAGAAGTAAAGTAGATGGACTCATTTGCAGCATGTCCACCATTGCAAGACCTGAAGAGTCAGGTGATCATTAGGAGTTGATATGACTTGATGGCATATAATCAATCAATCAATCAGTCTCATGTTCCTACAAATAAATGGAAAATTGAACCATGAGAGGAGATGTTAATGTTGGTCCATGCATATCATCATTTCTTAATTAATATAAGCAAGTAGCAAGTCATCTTTGTCAAGCTCATAAGTTAAGCAGTGTTGGGATGGGGAATTTCCACAGAATGCCAGAGCTGCAAGCTAGGATGACAAGTCAAAACGATATTCTAGAGGAAGGGCAAAACAGATCATTTTCATATTGCTGTTAAGAAAGCTATATAGATATCTCTGTCAAGCCAAATGTTGAACCTGAGTTGAAAGAGTATTCACATTTTAATTGAACTAGGAGGCTGTTAATGACGAGAAATGATATTGCCTTGGGTAGCAATTGTACAAGCTCTCATTTAAGCTAATTACTTAGCTCCTAGTGTTGCCTTCTTTGAACTCCTCCAGCAATGCAGCACCCACAAGCTCCAGGAAGAAAACTGTTCCATTGGTTGTCACTCAAGTGATTATTCCACCTATTTCACTCAGCTGACACCAAAACACAATGGTGTTAGTGCAGGAAGTCCAGGGGTGGGCTGCTGGGGGTTCTCAGGGGTTCAAGGGACCCTTTAACTAAGATTCTGTGCAGTTTGGAGATCCTCCAGATCCCACTCCTGGCTGGCCCTGCCCCGCCATGCCCACCCCACCTCATCTCTCCTAGGAGTTCCCATGTGGCCCATTTTGCATGCAGGTAAGTGCAGGGCGTACGTGGAGGCTCTCGGAGGGCAAAAAACGAGCCTACTGGAATTTCGGGTCTCCAGAGGGCTTCTGGAGCCTGGGGAGGATGTTTTCACCCTCCCAGAGGCTTGAGAAGCCCCTGCCCTCTGGAGCCACGCCCACCATGGCCACACCAACCATGGTCACGCCCACCCAGCAACCGGGCAGAAAACCCTTTGCTAAAATTTTTGAAGCCTACCCCTGAGAAAGTCATAACCAGAACCACCGTTTCAACTAGCATAATTAGGAATGCTCTTAGTCTCATTTCTTAATATAATGAGTTGTTAATAAAATTAGAATAATTAGTAACTGGAGCTATTTTTTTTTTCTTAATTTCTGAAACGGCAGACATCACATTTAAACAACTAGCTTGAGCCTATTCAGAGGAAATCAACTGCAGAAAACTTAGTTATATATACAGGAATTATATAATTCCTGTATATAATATATATAGGAATTATATATATTTTGGGAACATAACAAAAAACTAATGTTATGAGAGCATTTCCAATGTTTGTTAAAGCTACCATTGAAATCATTGAATTCCTGCTTTCCACCACAGGCAGATGTCAGGAGAAAGATTAGATGCTCAGTGAATTAGCATTTTTAAGAAGAGACTTCAGAAATAATTGACTTTGAAAATCAGAGCTTCCTTTTCATTTTTTTTTTATAATTCAGTTAAAATTGTCTTTAAAATAATTGTCATAAGAAGCAGGCTTCCTTTGGTATAAAGGAAGCTTTGAGACATGGAAGCTTCAGAAATCTGAATGGGTCCATCACTCCTGACCTTTAGAGAAGCCTTAAAAAACTGAACTATTCAGAACAGCATTTTTTAAAATATCTTCATCAACATGCCTATCATTGTTATGATGATGAAGCCTGGGTATAATTTATGAACAGTGTTGAAATTTTAAGAATTATTATTATTGTTATGATCATTTTAAGATTATTATTGTTGCAATTAACTTATATATTAACCATCATTGGAGGTAGTGGTGGGATTCAAATTATTTTACTACCGGTTCTGTGGGCGTGGCTTGGTGGGTGTGGCATGGCTTGGTAGGAGTAGCTATGAGGGCATGGCAAGGGAAGAATACTGTAAAATCTCCATTCCCTCCCCACTCCAGGGAAGGATACTGCAAAATCCCCATTTCCTCCCAATCAGCTGGGACTCGGGAGGCAGAGAATAGATGGGGGCATGAGGTGGTATTTACCAGTTTTCCGAACTACTCAAAATTTTCGCTACCGGTTCTCCAGAACTGGTCAGAATCTGCTGAATACCATCTCTGGTTGGAGGTCTTCTAGTCCAACCTCATGCCCAAGGCAGGAATCGCTATACCATCCCAGACAAATGGTTTTCCAATCTTTTCTTGAAAATCTCCAGCAATGGAGCCCCCACCACTCCAGGAGGCAAACTGCTGCATTGATGAATTATTCTTACTGTCAAGAAATTTCTCCTTATTTCCAGGTGAGTCTGATGAAGCTTCCACTCATTGCTTCTTCTGGTGCTGCAGAGAATAAATTGATACACTCTTCCCTGTCACAGCCCTTCAAATATTAGAAGACTGCTATCATGTCTTCCTGAGGCTTCTCTTCATTAAGCTAAACCAGGGGTCAGCAACCTGCAGTTCTGGAGCCACATGCGGCTCTTTCATCCCTCTGCTGCAGCTCTCTGTCACCGGTTGGCTCCACAATTGATAGGGCTTTTGATTAGGATAGGTAGAGGAAAAAGGACATTGCATTAGGAGGAGACTCTATGGTGGGGGAACCGGACTTCCAGTCCACAGAGGAAAAAGGATGCTGTGCTAGGAGGAGACTCTATGGCGGGGGAACTGGACTTCTGGTCAGCTCCAGAAATGAACAGGAGGCTTCCGGTTCTGGTTATGGCTCTTTGAGTATTTAAGATTGACTACCCCTGGGCTAAATATACCTAGTTTCCTTAGCCATTCATCATATGATTGAGTATCCACATTCCTTATCATCTTTGTTGCTGTTCTCTGCACTCTTTCTAGGGCCTCAGCATTTATTTTATTTTTTTTAACTGTGTGAAGAGAACTGGACGCATATTCCAAAATGTGATCTCCGGTATTTCAAGTGTTCTCTCTAGTATAAATAAATATAAAATTTGGAATAACGTTATCAAACTGAACAGTGCAGAACATTTTCAGCCTTAGCTCTCTTATGAAAAGATGTACCATAAAATGATAAATAAATTGGCTAAAAAAAGTGATGGAACCTAAACACAAAAAAATGTTAAAAAAACATTATTTTGGGGCAGGCCAGGTTCTATATTTGAGAGAACAACTGGCCTCTATCTCTGGGCTTTGTAAGATTACCCAATGGTGGCATGGGATAACAGCAACATGTCTCCAACCAGCATTAGGTGGTAAAGTCTAGTCACCCTTTTATTTCTTGCAGTAATCTGGAGAACACTGAAGTTAGAATAGGTTTGCTTAGTAGTGCTTGGAGTTCCAGCTCAAAACAAGCCGGTTGATTGACAGAATGGAAAACACAGGATGATAGGTAAATGGGAAGGATCCATGGCGTGTCTGGCCAAAAACCTTAGAAAGATTTCCAAAGACTTAAGGCATGCTGATTTCTTGGGGGACAAAGCTACTGGTGCAGAGCAAAACCAGACCAAGCACAGCTGTACAAAGATTTCTGGGGAACAGGAATAAATGAGCCTCAGAAAATCAGGGAATTTGTGCCAAAGGAAGTCAAAGGAAAGGTCAAGGTAAAAAGATCATGTCCAGAATACTCAAATGTTTTCCTATAAAAGACAGCCAAAACGATTACTGTACATCAAGAGAATTATATTTCACTGATTATTTTTGTTTAAAAAATTCCTATTTTGCAATGAATCTCACAGCACACATTTAAATATTAATTTGTGACAATGCAATTTGATTTTTTTTTCCTCCTGGTTTACCCATTTAAACAATTTGCATTTCATTTTGCCTTTTTCATTATGACTGAGTCTGAATGCAATATTGATAAGTCCTGTATGTTTGGTGCATTGATGATGGCCTTCTGAGGCCCTTTCTTTCCTGCCTTGTTTTTTTTTCTCTTATCACATTGATTTATAAACAGTAAAGTTGAAATTAGAAATTATTTCTCTTACAGTTTAGATAAACCTGCGATGCACATTGTAGCATATCTTGAGTCTTGCATATTCTATGCAGTCACTCTCTATAGTCTTTATCCTCTTCTAAAGCCAGAATCACTCTGGAGTTGAGTGACACTAAAATAAAAACTGAATCAAACCAATCATATTCACAACAGGAGGGAAACAGTGCTTTCTTTTCTGCTGGACTTTCACATGAAGACCAAGTGGCACCTTACTATTACCACTGCTGCTTGAGGACAGGCAACAGGAAAGGGGGAAAGTGAGGAACAAAAGATACTGCTTAATGTGGAATCAAACCAATGGATATCCACCCAGTACAGGTAGTCCTTGATTAATAAGAGTTCGTTTAGTGACCGTTTGAAGTTACAACGGCACTGAAAAAAAGTGACTTATGACTCTTTTTACAATTATGATAATTACATAATCTCCATAGCCATGTCATCAAAATTTGGATGCTTGCAGGGGTAAAATCCTACCAGTTCGGACCGGACCAGGCGAACCGCTAGGGATTATGAGCATCAGTTCGCCGAACTGGTAGTAATTACCCCTCATTGGCCCCACCCACCCACACTCGGCCGGTTGCCACTCACCTCTTCTGGCCACTCAATATTCCACAGAATTCAATGTTAAATGCAGCAGAGAGAATGCTAACTTTTCTCCCTCCATTTAGAACGGAGCTGCTGCAGCCTGTCCCTTTTAAGGTAGTCCCCAGAAGGGAAGGGGATGGGGGGGGGAGCATCTTGAAAGGAGACATTTTTGTGAAAGGCAGGAAAATGGGGAAGGGGATTTTCCTGCCTGTGATCCATTCCTCAGTCTCAGCACAGACTGAAGAAAGGATGGTAGGCAGGAATATTCCTCTCCCCATTTTCCTGCCATTCACGACAAGGAGTGGCTAGGAGGGAAGGGGCCGGTGAGGAGCCCCTCGATATGAGTAATGTCAAGTTGGCCACGCCCACCCAATCACATAACCTCCCCCCAACAAGCCATGCCCACAGAACCAGTAGGGGATGAGTCAGCTTGACAACTGACTCATTTTTATGACAATTGCATGTGCTGGGGTCACACAATCCCCTTTTGCGACTCTTTGACGAGCATAGTCCATGGGGAAGCCAGATTCCCTTAATAATCATGTTATTAATTTAACAACTTCAGTGATTCACTTAACAACGGTGGCAAGAAAGGTCGTAAAATGGGGCAAAGCTCACTTAACAAATGTCTCACTTAGCAACATAAATTGGAGACTCAATTGTGGTCGCATGTCGAGTATTACCTGAAATGTTCACGCTGATTGGCAGCCAATGGCTATCTGAGGTTTCCAACCCTGGAGCCTTCTATGCCTAAGCATTGTATGGTTGAAAATGGGAAACTAGCATAAAAGATAGCATAAAAATTGATAGAAGGAATGTGTATTATAGGATTTATATCCAATCTGGATTGAAGGCAGTACATGTAGATAGGTGGTGTCATGTCTCCTGTCTACAACAGAGTCCTTTCAGCAGTCCCCAAAAGGTTCCACATCCATTTGCATTCTGATTCAGGTGATTGTGAGGATACAGATAAATCCCCAAGTGGCCTCAACGACTCTCACAAAGAGTGCTAATGACCAGATGACTGCAAAGAATATAAACCCTTCCATACCCCGCCATTTAATCAGAATGGAAGAAACTTCTTGGACGGGAAGCAAAATAGTTACAAGCATTTTGTACAAGCCACCAACAAACACAAAAGTCCAGTTGCCTTTTTGAAAAGCACCTTTGGGACAATCATGATCTTGGATGATTGAGAACATCCATAGACACCATGTGTGTTTGTATATCTCTCTTTTATAAATGCATTCATTATTAGAACATTGAAATTTAAAAAATACCTACAAAGAAAATATTGGAATGGAAAGAAAGTAGAAAAAAGGAAGATGATGCACAGAGAGAGAGAGAGAGAGAGAGAGAGAGAGAGAGAGAGAGAGAGAGAGAGAGGACAGTTATGTTTAATTTAAAAAAAAAAACAAAAGAAAACCATAATGGAAAAAAAAAAAGAAACATGAGATTGTATTCTATCCTTTCCTTCCATTTGTATCCCCAACCATGGCCTATAATTCCATCTTCCTTCCATCTTTATGATTTGTAATTTTCTAATAAAAAATAAACAAGACTACCATGATATTGAATTAACGGAAATGTTTTCCTATGAAATAGGAAGGATATATGTAAATGAGTAATGAGTATTCACCTAAGAATGAAATAAAATCATAGCAGCAATAAGGCTTGATGACTGTACTTAAACGTGATTGGATTTTCTACCGCACAGTCATTTCCAGCTGCAAAAATATATAAAAAAAATGCGAGACTATAGGCAGAAAAGGGATATTGGATGAAACTATAATATGCTATGAGGTATCCATTCAGTGTCCTGCTGGATTGCACAATAAATATAGAAAGGACAATGAAAAAAAATTGGGATTTCAAAACTGTATTTGGAACCAAGAAAAATAAATGACACCAATTCAAAAATAGATGACACCAATAAATTTGATTAAATAAATAAACAAAGGATAATAAAAAGAAAATAAAGGGTAAAAAGTTGGGAGTATATCATAGAAATAGTTTTCATGCCATTCTACTTTTTTCTTTCATGTCTCCTAACCTCTTAAACTATGTTTAGAGGTCCTTCCTTCCTTCCTTCCTTCCTTCCTTCCTTCCTTCCTTCCTTCCTTCCTTCCTTCCTTCCTTCCTTCCTTCCTTCCTTCCCTCCCTCCCTCCCTCCCTCCCTCCCTCCCTCCTTCCTTCCTTCCTTCCTTCCCTCCTCCCTCCCTCCCTGCAAATTACAAACCAGAGTAGTGTGCATGTATCAGAACTGCCAAAGGCCATCAATTTACCCCCTTGCGCCATTAATTGGTAACTACGCCACCTTCATAACTACTCCACCTTCAGTATGACCTAAGCGTAGCTCATAAAATCATCTGCTACAATGTCCTACCAGTCAATGACTACTTCAGCTTCAACCACAACAATACATGAGCACACAATAGATACAAACTTAAAGTGAACCGCTCCAAACTCAATTGCAGAAAATACAACTTCAGCAACAGAGTGGTCAATGCCTGGAATGCACTACCTGGCTCTGTGGTTTCATCCCAAAACCCCCAGAAATTTAACCTTAGACTGTCTACTGTTGACCTCACCCCATTTCTAACAGAGGCATGCATAAATGCACCAGCGTGCCTACCGTCCCTGTCCTAATGTTCCCTTTTATTTGTATCCATCTCATGTATTCACAATTATGTTTATACTTATATCTGTTGTTTAATTTGTACTTGACAAATAAATAAAATAAATAATAAATAAAATATCCAGGCTATAGACAACACAGGATAAACAGAAGTAATAATATAAAGGCAGGAGAAGTTGGTTACAACTATTGAGAAAGCTCCCGGGATATCTGGAGGGGGAGGGGGAGGAGAGTTCCAGTTTGTAAGATGGCAGACGGAGTATCACAATCAAAACTCTGCCCCTTTTCTGCGTGCATAATCGCCATTTTGCACAAACCCCTGTGAATATCTCCAGAGGGTAGTTTTATCAATTTTGTAAATGGCCCTTCCTTGTTGCCTCAATCTAAAGGCAGCTCTACCAAATATTGCTGTAGCACGGATTGTTTCAGGCTGCAACGTTTACTAAGAGTGCTGTAGTAAATTTACTGCACAGGTTCCTACAATATTTGCAGTGTAAAATACACATCCAAGTGTTTGGACCCCTGAGACATAGGCAAATATGTTCTTCCCAGGGAACCCTATTAAGTCTGCCTTCCAGCAGAGTGTATATAAGAATGTACATCAAATCTGAGAAGAGACTCTGTGGTGTTCAGGCTGTTCCAATGTAGTAAGATATTTCACAGGCTACAAGTCTGGGATTCAAGTCTCAGACTGTCATGAACTAAATTCAACTCATTTTTAATTCAGGATTCACTTTATAAGAAGTACCCTAAATGGATGATAGCCCATGGACAACAAAAATTCTGAAGAGAGTTTCCAATTCCCCCCTTTCCCAACAGCTGCCGGCTTAAATGGAATTTGTCAGAAATTACTAAGGGACCTAGGGCCATTGGATAAAAGTTAAGCCGTAACCTTGAATTAAACCTCACCAGCCAAATGAGTCTCCACTTTAGGTTGGACAACTGCCAGTGCAGTTTGACATTTGGGATATACTTGGAGATCCTCATGAATTTAGATTGAATAGTTTCCAGGGGCTAATTGTGTACTGGGCTCCATTAAGTCAATGACTTAACTTTAAATGATTTGATAGCATCCAGCACAAAGCTGCTTTCCTTTCCATAGAAACATTGTCTCTTCACTGCATGTTCAACACTGACCTTCTTCTGGCCTGAGGCATGGAATACTGGCCTCAAATTTAATATTGTTGATCTTTGGACGTATTAACAAATTTGATTTGATTTAACCTGTTTAACGTATGTTTAAAGCATTTAACCTGTTCTGTGGCATGATCTTGGTTCTTCTAATTGGCAAACACTTAAAAGCCTTGTCTTGTAAAAGATTATTATGAATGCAGAGAAGGATCCTCAAGGGTGTTTTGAGGCCAACTGGTGTCCAGGATGAGATACAGTGTTGTCTGCATGCTGTAGTATAGATATTATTCCAGGATTTCTGCATGGCAGTGTGACAGAATGCAATTAATCTTGCTAGTTTCTGGCCAAGGTCTGTTTAATTTGTATTACTTGTATTTTATATTTTAAATTTTATGTCCTATAGTATGCCTTATTTTAATTGTGATGCTTTCTGACACAAAAAAACAAACATTCCAGGATTTTAAAAGCTGCATTGTGGAGAAAGCCATGAGAATAGAATAGAATAGAATAGAATTTTTTATTGGGCAAGTGTGATTGGACACACAAGGAATTTGTCTTGGTGCATACGCTCTCAGTGTACATAAAAGAAAAGATACATTTATCCAGAATCATAAGGTACAACACTTAATGATAGTTATAGGGTACAAATAAGCAATCAGGAACAATATCAATATGAATCATAAGGATACAAGCAACAAAGTTACAGTCAAACAGTCATAAGTGGAAGGAGATGGGTGATAGATTAATAGTAATGCAGACTTAGTAACTAGTTGATAGTGTTGAGGGAATTATTCGTTTAGCAGAGTGATGGCGTTTGGGAAAAAACTGTTTTTGTGTCTAGTTGTTCTGGTGTGCAGTGCTCTATAGCGTCGTTTTGAGGGTAGGAGTTGAAACAGTTTTTGTCCAGGATGATTATTTGAAACAGGGATGGGTTGTTTGGGAATGTTCATAGTTGATATCTTGACATTTTTTCTACTCCATTTGCAAGTTTGCTATAAAAATTATTTGGAAAAATTGCTTTCAAATTTACTTGAGAACAAATGCAGCACCTCTTTATTATTTATGAAGGAAGCCAAATATTCCGAGCGTGATTTCTAAGCATGGTTTTTCTTACTTTTAGGACTCTAATGCAACTTTTAAGTACTAGGTTTCGTGGAAAGTCCAAAGCATTAATTGCAAATCACATTTGAAGCATACAGAGCCTTAATTATCATCATCAGTTTTTTGATTGTGGCAGGTATAGATTGATTGATTGATTGAATGAATGAAAGAATGAATGAATGAATTCAGAAATAAATGTTCATTCTATATTTGGCTGACTAAATTTGGTCAGAGTCCTTTTGTTCAGCTACTGAAAGTATTGCAGTTGAAATACGTCTTTCTGATTTATGACTTAACCTATAGAAAAGTATGACTTTTGTCTTAGGCAATGCCTTCATAAAGATTGACAAGTACAACTGAGTTCTGAAACTTCTTTGGGAAAAATAAGTGATGGGGAATTTTGAGGAGTTGGCTACGTGTGCCATTTATTGCCCCTGGCAGCAAAATATAGGACGATGATCCCCCCCCCTTTTTCTTCTTGATTACCATTTTGAAAAAGCTCTTCCACTTGAAAACCAAACCAAACAAACCAAAAACATATCATGTTTTTCAGAGGTAGGATTTTATTTTTTAATGAAACAGAAAAATCCTCAAAGGAGCGGTGTGGTGGTCTAGTGGTAAAGGTGTTCTCTTTGAAAGACAAAATGTAGTGAAGGCAGGCAGGAAGGCAGGAAGGCAGAAGGAAGGAAGGAAGGAAGGGAGGGAGGGAGGGAGGGAGGGAGGGAGGGAGGGAGGGAGGAGGGGGAGGGATTTTTTTTTAAAAAAATTGCATGTCATATTGTACAAATCAATTTCCTATTTCCTGACATGTTGGCAGATACAGTATGTGTTAATGACTTAAATACTGGCAAAGGATGGTCTTGAAGGAACAATTTGAATTTTCTATTTATATTTCTATGTTAATTTCTTTAGAAGTCTATATGAAATTTTGTAATATTCTAGTACACTTTAAAGCTACACATATGGGCAAATATTGTGATTACATATTCCACATAGTAGGAAGTTGGGGAAGGCTTTTCTTTGTTTAGTATGAAGATGTCTGTTTAATCATGCATCCAACTGTATTGGTTTTTTTCCCCCTGCGGCTGCTGCTTTATACATTATTTTCTTTCACTAAGTATTTGTACCCTGCTTCAGAAACTTGCATATATATATATAGGTCTTTGGTTATTCGGGTCTTCTCCCACGTAGAATTGGAAGTATCTTGGCGACGTTTCGACGAAGTCTCATTCGTCATCTTTAGGCTGGTGTTCTCAGCTTTGTGCTTCCAGGAGTAATGTGAAATTGCAGCTGACCCTTCCTTTTAACTGCTAGTGGGGTTGGGAGCTGATTGGGTGGGAGCTTGGCTGTGTTCTGATTGGGTGGAGGTGTGTTCTGATTGGTTAGGGGCTTGGCTGTGCTCCGATTGGATGGGGGGTTGGTTGTGCTCTGATTGGCTGGGGGTGTGTTCTGTTTGGGTGGGGGCTTGGTTGTGCTCGTCTTAGTCTGAGTTGCAGGGGGATTTGAGCTGGTGAGCTGCATTGTTGTTGTTTGGTTTCGTGTTTGTGGTCGTGAGAGCTTTTCATGGAGGGTGTTGGTCTGATTCATGTATGGATTGGAGGGGTTAAAAGTGGCTAATGATGCAGCTGCGGTCTGGCTTCTGGTCCTTGGTCGTGCCTCATTATCAGTGTGGGTTTGAGTCTGCTTTCTGCATGGATGTGTGGTGGTGACATCCTGTGTGGCTCTTGTGAGTGTGCGTCTGGTGTCATTCATTGTGTTAGGGACTCGTTTGTCAATAAGGGCGGGTTTCCAAATGGCTGGCAGGCAGGAGGTATCGTCTCGTTTGTTCATGCTGTGTGGGCATTTTTCTATCTCGATGGCTTCTCTGATTATTCTGTCATTAAAGTGTTCAGTTTTGGTGATAGTTCTGGTCTTTTTAAAGTCAATTTCATGTCCTGGAGCTTTAAAGTGTTGGACCAGGGAAGAAGTTCGTTCCTCTTTTTTGACTGAGTTTTTGTGTTCTTCAATGCGTGCACTTATTCTTCTGTTGGTTTGTCCGATGTATGTGGTGGGGCAGGCAGTGCATGGGATTTCATATACTCCTTGTTTTTCTAACTCAATTTTGTCTTTGGAGTTCCTCAGGATGGTGGATATTTTTCGGTTTATGCAGAATGCTGTCTTGATGTTATGTTTGTGGAGGATTTTGCTTATTCTGTCTGTGGTGCCTTTTATGTATGGGAGGAGGGCTTTGCCGTTTTCTTGTTCTCTGTCTTGAATTTTAGTGGGGGTTTCTTTTTGGATTAGGTTGGTAATCTTATTTCTTTGGAATCCATTGGATGTTAGTACATTAGTGAGAGTGTGTTCCCTAGACTATGTTCTACAGAATTGCTTTAGTGATTGTTTGGAGGGAATCATAGAAGCCTTTTAATACCTTTTTAAAATTAAGGACTCCTTGAAATATTAACCTGGAATTGCAAAGACACAAACCCGTCCTCTTCCAGTGGTCTCAATGGCTCTGTACCCACATAGGTATTACCCAATTGTTCTGCTGAGATCTTCTTGAACTCCAATATCCTTACAAAAGAAACTTGATCTGGCCTTCACTGTTTCCCAGCCTTGGGAACTTGAAGAAGTGTAAACTTCAATTCACGAACTGGGGAATTCTGAGAGATGAAGTCCACAGATCATCATGTTACCAAGACTGAGAAATTCTGCTTTAGACATTCCAGTGGAAAAGAGAACTTAAAGAGAGATTAAACAAGAGATGTGGTGGCTCAGTGGCTAAGATGCTGAGCTTGTCAATTGAAAGGTCTGCAGTTCAGCAGTTCAAATCCCTAGTGCCATGTAATGGGGTGAGCTCCTGTTACTTGTCCCAGCTTCTCCCAACCTAACAGTTTGAAAGCACATAAGAATGCAAGTAGAAAAATAGGGACCACCTTTAGTGGGAAGGTAACAGCGTTCCATGCACCTTTGGCATTTAGTCATGCTGGCTACATGATCACGTAGATGTCTTTGGACAGCTCTGGCTTTGAAACGGAGATGAGCACCACTCCCTAGAGTCAGGAACGACTAGCACATGTGTGAGAGGAACCTTTACCTTTACCTAAAGAGAGATACTGTCCTTTCTATGTTGATATATCACCACTGGATAATGATCTATGGATTTATTAATTCATGACAAAAATTAAAATATTTTTTTTTTAAAAAGAAAGCTTCCACTCATTTGTTTTTTATAATAGGAATACCAATTTGCAGCTATTTCTGAATGCTGGGAATGGAAGAAAATTTCCTTTCTATGCTGATTGCCTTGGGATATCTTCATAGATTTTAAGCAGTGGTGGGTTGCTAGCAGTTGGCCCCGGATTGGGCGAACCGGTAGCGGAGGCGGGAGGCTCCACCCACCCACCCAGACGCTTCTGCGCATGTGCAGTAGCGACAGGTTTTGAAACCTGCCCCTGATTTTAAGGTAGATAGAAATGCTACTTAAGAAGCACCTTGAAATACATTCAACTAGTTCTTATTTCAATTTGCAGTACACCTTTTTTTGAAATAGTGGGTAATTACTCATCAGATAATGAAAAATATAGTACAACAGTATATAAATTCTTCCTGTAGTTTCTTCTTCCCACTGTTAAGAATCTGAACTCAGAGATTTCTAACTTTAGTTTCCTTTTGTTGGGCTTTAGTTTCCTAGATTAATATATGCTTGGCCTCTGTCTGTGAGCTTGTGTATGTGACCACAAATGTATTGTGGCTATGATAAAAGATTTAAGAATTCTCAAAGATATATTCAATAGATTTGAATTACCAACCTACTTATTCACCTTTTCTCCCCAGGTATCTTTTTTTATGCATTCATCTTTATAGTGGGCGTGGCTTGGTTGGCATGGCATGGCATGGCATGGCTTGGTAGGCGTGGCTTGGTGGATGTGGTAGGGGAAGGATACTGTAAAATCTCCATTCCCTCCCCACTTCAAGGGAAGATTACTGCAAAATCCCCACATCCTCCTGATAAACTGGGGTTTGGGAGGCAGAGAATAGATGGGGCGGGGCCAGTCAGAGGTGTTATTTACCAGCTCCGAACTACTCAAAATTTCTACTACCAGTTCTCCAGAAAAGCAGCTTTAACCTCATTGGGCATGTGGGATTATTTTATTTAAATATTTTTACAATGTAAAATATTGTATTGTCTTCAATTTTCTTCCAAAAAGTTCAGAATTGTGTGTGGGTTTTTCTTGTTTCCACTCTATTTAAACAAAATCCTTGTGAAGTTCATTACTCTAGCACAGAGTGACTGGAAAGATGGGTAAATATTCTATCTGGAGATCAGATTCAAAAGCCATTCAGTTAAATCCTTGAACTAAACTGACTTTCCAGTGTCAATTGGATTTGAATCATTGAGTTGAACTGAATGTCTCCACGCTGATTTAGATACCAGGTCAGAAACAGCTGTTACCAGGTAAATTCAGACATATAAGACAAATCCACTTAATTTGGTCCTTTGATTCTGGATCAATTTTCTGAACTGAAGCAAGGATTTAAATTGGATTTTGAATGACAGACCAAAGTTTTAGAATTGTTAGGCATGTGTCTGTTCCCTTGCAAGCTGTTTAGATAAGTAGGGCAAATACATTCAGACATGTTCATAAACTCATTTTATAGAAACCTCAACAAAGTCAGAGAAGGAACTTGACTATTGGTTACAGCATTGTTACAGTAGCTAGGAGACCATCATGCTATTGCAGAGTAGTAGTTTGGCTTGCCAAGGTACCAGCCATGTTATAGGAAATGCTTGTGTACTTCACAAGGTGTGCAGCAGAAGGGCGAGCTGGCTCTGCACCATATAGAAAGATGAGCAGCTCTTCCTGCAGCATCATCCAACTCTCTACCTGGAGTTGTCTCACAAGTAGGTGCTGCAACCAGGAAGGTTCAGAGCCATCAAGAATCTGCCTGCCTGCACAGAGCACCAGCTCATCACTGAAGTAGTACTTATTATATCTAATCACAGAGAACATGCTTTTGAACCGCAAGGTGAGGCAAGGGATGGCAGCTCACCCATCATGCAGAGCTAGGGTTTGAACCATGACAGCTGAGACCATCTCCAGTATCATTAAGCCAGTGAGCCACAGTGCCTCTTTTGACTATTGTGATTTTATGGACAAGCCCATATAATCCTATTTGCAACAGTGTGGAGATAGGGTGCCATTGCCTTCTTCTGCACCATTTATTTTCTTTTCATTTCCCACTAGACATTTCCTGTGCAGACAAGACTAGGTTCCTGATAGTCTCTCATATAAGTACAAGCCAGGTCTGATCCTGTTAGCTTTTTTTTTTTTGATTAAGCAAAATCATGTCACCATTTAGCATTAAATTAAATGATATAAAATGTGTAATGTGCTATCCAAGGTCTGGATATTATTTATTTTTCCCTTTAGTTTATACATTTTCAATTAACATGTATAAGTGCTTTGTGAACAGTGTATTGTCTGGGTCAGTTGCTTACCAAATAAATTTTTTCCAGTTCCTAATTTCTATTTCTATTATCCAGCCATTTATAAAACAAATCCCATATTTGAAAATATTCTGTATCTTCCTTCTCTTTTATCTTTAATGTCAGTCTATCCATTTCTGTGCAATTTAATATTTTTAAAATTACATTTTCTTCTCTCAGTGTTTCCTCATTTTTGTGATACTGTGCAAATGCATGGATATTATTTACTTTTAATATATGAATTTTGGTTCAGATTGGAGCAATTGATGAGGAAGCTAGTCCTTCACAGCACATAGCAACACAGTTAAACATAAAAGCAAACTAAGCCAAACAATCCAATGGGTCCAGGGGTGTTGAGCTTTCTAAACTAAGGGAAAGAGATTATTAAATTCAGAGCAAATACAGCTACGATGTTATCTGTTAGCATTGGAATAATAGGTTTAACTAATGTTATTCTTTGCCATTTCTTTGTGAATTCAGTGAACCAATATGTCCATTTAGAGACCTGAAAAATCTGTGCAATACATGAACAATTACTGTTCATATTTAAATGATGGGTTGCAAAAACTATATTCAAGAAAGATTATATTCTAAGCTTAATCCTTTGATTGTTTGAGGATAGCATTAGCCGTTCACTGTATTCATTCTTAACAGTTGCTAATCTCCTGGAAATAATATTGAACATTTCCGTAAATGACATTGCATTGTGGAATATTTAAGAATTTTTCTTGCAGAAAATGTAGCTACTTTTTGTATGCCCTTTAAAGAAAACTCAGGCATGAATAGAAGCTTTGATCACCAATGGTTGAATATTTGTTGAGTTGAAACTCTTCCAATCATGCAACGAGTAGAAATGGCTCAAAACCAAAGAGTTTAATAGATTAAGAATGAGTAAAAATATTGTTTGTTACCACTTTCCTTCGTAAATTTCCCCAAATTTGGAGGTGGGACAAAAGAATTGGAGATCAAACAAACAAACAAACAAACAATTAAAAACATAAAGGAGAGACCTGAAAAAAGAAAGGTTTGAACATTTCATACAATACCGTTTCACAAAAACACAAATTCACAAAACCCTACTATTAAGTGCCAAGGAAGATATGGAGCGATGAGATAAGTACCAAGCTGCAGATCTGAGGTATCCAGTTGAGAAAGATAGATCTTCAAAATTCTCTTTATCCCACCCCATTTTATATAATAAAAGCTCTTTGTTCACTCCAAAGAAGGGAAGCATTAATTTTGATCTTCCAGGTATTTATAGTAGGGGAGACATCAGCTTCTTCTGATCTTGTGACAGGATGAAAGACAGAAGACATCTTCTGGCTCAAATCTTGCCTAGACGAAAAAATAGGTTCTTTCATCTAATCACTATGTTAGAATTTATCCTGTTTAACTAACCTTTTTCCCTTTACTGCTATCTTACATCAACAATGTACTGTATCTTGTTTCCTGCAACCACATGAATTTGTGCCCTAATCTTAACATTTGCAGATTATTATGTTCGCCTCGCACATATGTGCTAGTCATTTCCGACTCTAGGGGGCGGTGCACATCTCTGTTTCAAAGCCGAAGAGCCAGTGCTGTTCGAAGATGTCTCCGTGGTCATGTGGCCGGCATGACTAAATGCCAAAGGCGCACAAAACGCTGTTACCTTCCCACCAAAGGTGGTCCCTATTTTTCTACTTGCATTTTTTACATGCTTTCGAACTGCTAGGTTGGCAGAAGTTGGGACAAGTAATGGGAGCTCATCCCATTACGCAGCACTAGGGATTCGAACCACTGAACCGCCGACCTTTCGATCGACAAGCTCAGTGTCTTAGCCACTGAGCCACCATATCCCTTTATCTTCTTTACATAATTCTACTTTGGAGACAAAGCAAAGAGCTGAATATGCTATCACTGCCTACTTGTTTTAAAAGCATGTGACACAATTCTGAACTTCTTTTCTTCATTACCTTTTCTCAAACTTGTCAGTTGTAATGGAATAACCATTACAACAAATCAGCCAATGGGAACTGTTTGATTATTTGAGGCATGTCAGACAGCTAGGAGCCTGGGTGTGGCTAAGCTTCACCAGTCTGTCTCTCTCTCTCTCTGTGTGTGTATGTATGTGTATGTGCTTCTGGATTCTGAGTTCTGGCTCAGGCTTCTGCTGCATGGGTATTGTATACATGCAACATTCTTTATATTGCTGTATATAAACAAGTTTCTTCTAAAAATGAATCCTGCTGAATTATTTACTTGTGTGCTGGTTGGATTGCTGCAGACTCTAACAAAACTATTTTTGTATTTTCTGAAAAATATTTGTTGCAAAGAGTTTTCCTATAGTGGACACTTGTCACATAAGATTCATTGATAGTCCCTTTTCCCCCCATGTTTGCTTCCTCAGTGTTTTGGAGTAGGAGCTGTGCAATGGAAAACTTGTTTCCATTGTAAATATTTCAGTTGATTGACTCTCAGTCAGGAGTGAAATGCTCCCAGTTCAGACTGGATCACCCGATCTGGTAGCAATGGAGGCGGGTGGTTTGGAGAACCAGTAGCAAAAATCCCTGGGCCCCCCGATGCCCAGCTGAGCCGCACAATCATCAGAGGCTCTTTTTTAAAAAATTTTAATTTTTAAAGGCATTTTTTCTACAACCTCTTTGGCCGAAAAAATGCTTTTAAAAGTAAAAAAACAAAAAAAAGCCTTTAATGATCGTGTGGCTCAGCTGGGATTGTCAAAGGCTTTTAAAACCAATTTTTTTCTTTTTTTAATTTTTTTTAAATTAGATTTATATGCCGCCCTTCTCCAGAGACTCAGGGCAGCTTACAATGCACTAAGCAGTAGCCTTCTTATTTTTATATATTTCATACAAAGTCACCTTATTGGCCCGCAAACTGGGTCCTCAATTTACCTACCTTAAAAAGGATGGAAGGCTGAGTCAGCCTTGAGCCTGGTGAGATTCGAACTTGCAATAATTGCAGACAGCTGAATGTTAATAACAGGCTTTTAGACTGTTGAGCTATCCAGGCTTTTCTATAACTTCTTGTAGAAAAAATGCTTTTAAAAGCCTCTGACGATCCAAGCTTAGTTGCCTGATAGGCAGAGGTTTTTTTCTTTTAAAAGCCTCTGATGATCCAAGCTGAGTTGCCTAATCAGCAGAGGCTTTTTTTCTTTTAAATGCCTCTGACAATCCAAGCTGAGTTGCCTGATCGGCAGAGGCTTTTAAAAGAAAAAAAGCCTCTGCCGATCAGGCAACTCAGCTGGGATCGTCAGAGCCTTTTGAAAGCATTTTTTTACAATCTCTTCACCGAAGAGGTTGTAGAAAAAATGGTTTTAAAAGTAAAAAATAAATAAATAAAATTGGCCATGCCCCCCCCAGTCACATTACCCCCCCCCCCCAAGTCACACTGACAGAACAAATTTATATTTCACCACTGCTCTCAGTCTTGTGATGCAGAAGGAAGCATATGCAGGAAGTAAAGAAAAAGTATTCAGGAATAGTTACATTACAAAGCCACAAATGCTAAACAGAATTACTTATCAGATCAATTATTTTCTGTGGTATATGTTTAAGCATGTAAACCTTCATTCGGGCACAAGAAAAAAACAACAAAGCAGATTGAAAACATGAAAACATTCTGAGAAATGAAACCACATTAATCGTCTGTCAAGCCAGCCACTCACTTATGTGCAAAGGACGTTGGTAAACTTATATATATATATATATATATATATATATATATATATATATATATATATATATATATATATATATATATGTGTGTGTGTGTGTGTGTGTGTGTGTGTGTGTGTGTGTGTGTGTGTGTGTGTATAATTTATTGCAAATATTGACTGTTACAGGGCAGAATTAAGAAAAGTGGGTGTGGCTGGCTGATGAAATCAAAAAAGATAGAAATAGATCTATTCCAGTCTCCCTCTTAAATTCAAACAGTTAGCATAATAGCTGCTGGAATGTTTAGGAAGGCCTAAAAGCTGGTGAATTGAGATTTCACTGAAAATTAGGCTATGAAACATCTTGATATACGTAGGAAAATCTCTGGCATATTTATATTTATATTTATATTTATATTTATATTTATATTTATATTTATATTTATATTTATATTATATTTATATTTATATATAAATAATTTTTTTTATTTCTATATATATATATATATATATATATATATATATATATATATATATATATATATATATATATTTACACACACACACACACACACACACACATGGACAAGGTTTCAAAAGTACTTGTTTTCAAAAGTACATTTGAGTGAGAGTGAGAAAATTCTTAAACATAAGTAGATGGAGTAGGAGAAATCTTCATAGGCTGGTAGGGCTGGATAAATGTAAGAAATCAAACTATTAGCATCTTTTGAATGAACCAAAACAGACTAAAACATTTTTTTTCTACAAAAAATCATTGGATTAAACACTGCGTTTCAGCTGAAGCCTAATGGGCAAACCGCAGCGAACTGTCTGCTTTCTCAAACAAACCCAGTGGGTGCTCCCTCCAGTGTTCACATTCTCACATAATAATGGCCAGCAGAAACAACACTTTCAGACAGCTTGAAAAGGGCAGCGTCTCCCACAGTTCCGAAAGTATTTCTGGGAGAAAACGCACTGATCAAAGCCGAAACCGATGACCCTGGTAGCTCTTGTAGTCTAACTTGTCTCTGCTCAAGGTGAACAAGATGATCAGCACTTTACATGAAAGGTAGAAGGATCAAATACTGGTTGTTGCTCGTTCAATATGAACTCATCAAAGGGAAAACTGGGTTAGAAAGGGTCTTCACTGCTCCTGCTGATTTAGCAGATGCAGATTTTTCTTGGGGCTTTTTTCTCCCCGTCTTTAATACCGTGTATAATCAAAGATGCACAATATTTGCATTTTTGAAAGAAATGACAATGCTCTACTCTGTTTGAAAATATATTCTTGAATATTCAAACCCTTGTCTCCTAATCGCAGCAGTGCAATTATATTTTAGGAGTTGGACTGTGGTCTCTGTCCTTTTTATATATTATATGTGCTGCTCTTGTCTTCACAAAATGTGAAATGTGAAAATGTATTTTGTGCGTGTCTAATTGTGGTCGCCATAATGTAAAAAAGATGCTGAGACTCTAGAAAGAGTGCAGAGAAGAGCGACAAAGACGATTAGGGGACTAGAGGCTAAAACATATAAAGAACGATTGCTAAAACTGGGCACAGCTAGTTAGTGAAGGGAAGAACTAGGGGTGACATGATAGCAGTGTTCCAATATCTCAGTGGCTGCTGCAAAGAAGAGGGAGTCAAGCTATTCTCCAAAGCACCTGAGGGCAGGACAAGAAGCAATGGGTGGAAACTAATCAAGGAGAGAAGCAACTTAGTACTAAGGAGAAATTTCCTGACAGTTAGAACAATTAATCAGTGGAACAACTTGTCTCCAGAAGCTGTAAATGCTCCAACACTGGACGTTTTTAAGAAGAGATTGGATAACCATTTGTCTGAAATGGTACAGGGTTTCCTGCCTAAGCAGGGGGGTTGGACTAGAAGACCTCCAAGGTCCCTTCCAACTTCTCTTCTCTTCTCTTCTCTTCTCTTCTCTTCTCTTCTCTTCTCTTCTCTTCTCTTCTCTTCTCTTCTCTTCTCTTCTCTTCTCTTCTCTTCTCTTCTCTTCCCTTCCCTTCCCTTCCCTTCCCTTCCCTTCCCTTCCCTTCCCTTCCCTTCCACTGCACTCCACTCCACTCCACTCCACTCCACTCCACTCCACTCCACTCCATTCCATTCCATTCCATTCCATTCCATTCCATTCCATTCCATTGGATTAAATTTGTAGTCATATTCGGATGGGATGATGATCTCTCCCATTTGGTGATTCTCTATGATAAAGAAAAGGAACTCCACATTTTCCCAGGGACTGAAATGAAACATCATTGGTCACACTGATTCTTGTTAAACACTGGTCAGAGAACTGTCCTTCTGCACTTTGAAATGGTGCCATGGCTGCAGGGATGTTGAGAATAATACCTTTTGGTGGGATTTGGTGCTTTAAATTCTAATTCCACTCACAAGAATGAACAGAAAGGATTGCCAAATATTGCAAGATCACTATTAAATTGCCAAACATCAGCATGCATTGAAGCTAGTGTAAAAATTGAAAAGGATCAAAGAAGGCAGAGCAAAGACATTAGACCAATGTTTTTCAAACTTTTAAGAAAAATGGATGTCAACTCTCAGAATTCTCCGGATATTCTGGGAACTGAAGTCTAAATATTTTAAAGTTGCCAAGTTTTAGAAACTGCATTAGTCCACTCAGAAATCATTGAATCTAGAGCACCACTAGCTTCTGAACATTCCCAGAACATTGTCCTTCTGTGGACAAGACATGTAATAGATGAAAACTAGCATATTAAAAAAGTAACACAAAGCTGCATTCAGGTAGAATTAGAAAGCAATTTGGGGGTGGTGAAAAATACAGTACTTTTTTTCCCCTCCAGTTTGATGTTGTATTACCCAGACAGCTCTGAGGCAACTTACATTGTAACTCAGAAGAAAACAAGCCTATTTTGGAAGTTGGGGCTCTGCTCGAAGTTTGCTAGGAGACCATTCAAGGTGATAATTTTTTTTTGGGGGGGGGAATTATCTCACCCCTAGAGTGACACACAAAAGTATAATTGGGATTGTATAAAATCTGTCCAATTCATTCTGGTCAGGTCAGATCTGGAGCTCCAGAAATAACGCAAGTCTGTTTCAAGTCACTCATTTTGAACATTATTTGATTTAACCTGTTTTAGATCATTCAAAAAATGGAGTTCTGTTCCCTTGGAGAAATTTTGCCATTTTCGTTTCTAAAAGCTAAAATAATGACCCACTACAATCCAAAGTCTCTTGGTGGTTTACAAATTTAAGCATGCACAGTAATCTAGGAACATAAGAACATGGTACATTTAAAAACTTAAGATAACACCGTGCAAATACAGTGCAGTATATGACATTGTTTTATTTCTTCTTATAAGCCACCACCAAGTCCTTTTTGACTGTAGTAGTGTATGCATTTGATAAATAACTAACTCAATAAACTAATAGCTTTCTATTCAGGCTGGTTATAGAGATGTATTTTCTGCCAAATAGTACGATATGAAGGCTGAATGGAGAATAGAGAGGCCTAGCTAGAAACCAAATTGTTGTTCTCATAGAATTTATCAAAATTCCTCCAGTCCAGTAATTTCTAATGCAGATTTTATATATAATACAATCCTTGGTTGTATAAACAGAGGCATAGAACCAAAATCACGTGAAATATTAGCATCGCTTTGTAAAGCCTTAGTAAAGCCACACCTGGAATACTGCATCCAGTTTTGATAGTAGTATTCCAGTATTTGAGGGACTGCCACAAAGAAGAGGGAGTCAACTTATTGTCCAAAGCACCAGAAGGAGAAACGATGGATGGAAACTAATCAAGGAGAGAAGCCACCTGGAATTAAGGAGAAAGTTCCTAATGGTGAGAACAATTAACCAGTGGAACAGGTTGCCTTCAGAAGTTTTAGATCCTTCATCACTGGAGGTTTTTAAGAAAAGACTGGACAGCCATCTATCTGGAATGATATAGGCTCTCCTGCTTGGGCAGGGGGTTGGACTAGAAGACCTTCAAGGTCCCTTCCAGCTCTATTCTGATGATTGATTGATTGATCAACAATGGCTTCTTCATCTTAAGTAATGCATGATAATGTTCTTCCCACGCCGCTGTGGGAATAAGGTAGTTCAGTGATAGGGATTATTAGGCATGATGGCCTAATGGTGAAGATGCTCATCTCCCACTTGGAAGGTTGAGAGCTCAATCCTAGGTGGTTAAACGAGGGAGAGGATAAAAAAGAAATAGAAACCCAGATGACACCAGAGTAAATGAAAAAGGGGGATGGGAGGGGGGGAAAGAAAGAAGATTATAAGAATAAATTGCAATTATGATGATAATACTGATAGATAGAATAAATCTGAAAAGAAACTGAAAGAAAGTATATATGATTAGAATACAGGAGTTGCTTGGATGCCAAACAAGGAGAATATTCCACAGCAAAGAAGATAGAAAGGAGAGAGGAGTAGAGGGTAGGAAGAGGAGAGGGAGGGAGAGGAATGGAAGAAAGAGAAAAGGAGAGGAAGGAAGGGTAGGGGGCAGGAGTAGGAGAGAAGGTGAGAAGGGGGAAAAGAAGAGAGGAGTGGGGGAAAGGAAGGGGAAGTAGGATGAGGTAGGAGAGGAGGAAGGAGAAAGTAGGAGAGGAGAGAAGGGAGATAAGGGAAAGAAAGGAGAAGAAGGAGGTTTGTTGCGAAATGAGGAAAGAAAGAGTAGAAGAACAACTCTGAATGTAATTAAAATGCCTTATTTTAATGCTTTCTTTAAGGAAAATTTGTATATATAGGATTAATTATGTATAATATAAAATGTACATTTTATATTATGTGTATAAGAGATAAAACTGGAAAAACTTTTCAAAAGAAGAAGAAGAAGAAGAAGAAGAAGAAGAAGAAGAAGAAGAAGAAGAAGAAGAAGAAGAAGAAGAAGAAGAAGAAGAAGAAGAAGAAGAAGAAGAAGAAAGGCATCCAGCTAGTAATTGCTCAGCTCCTTTCAGTCACCCCAACTCTACTCCTAATTAAAGGATTATAGGGTCCTAAACAGAGATGGTATTCAACCAGTTTGGACCAATTTGTATCAGCCAGTAGCAGAAATCACTATGCTGTCCTATTTAGGCATGTCTTTGACGCCGGTCACATGCGGAAGGCGTGTGCGAAAGCAAAGCGCATACACTGCAGACTGGGTGCATGCACAAAAGTGCTGGCCGAACAAGTAGGCAAATTATGTGAATTCCCCCTCTGGTTCTAAAAAGAAAATATTTGAGCATTTCTCTCTTTTTGTCTCTCTAGTCCTTCTTTAGTGACTGAAATTGGTTCCAGTAACTCAGTCATTAAGCAAAATGGTTTCTAAGTCAACACGTGACTGAGAGAGACATGTGAAATCACTGTTTAGTGCTGCCTCATTTAGAATAGGTGGCTCAGTGACTAAGACACTGAGCTTGTCTATCAGAAAGGTGGGCAGTTCAGCGGTTCAAATCCCTAGTGCAGGTCTCCTGGTGAGCAGGGGGTTGGACTAGATGACCTCCAAAGGTCCCTTCCAACTCTGTTTCTGTTACTATAAAAGATAAAGCTCTCTGTACAGTGTACTGTTGTTTGACCCACCTTTTTCTTTTCTTGCCAACTCACAGGGTGAAGAGATTGCTAAAACAAGCTCTCTTTCTGTGTAGTGTAGTGCCAACCACAAGTTAACAAGCTGAGTTCTCTGACCTTAATTAGTTGATTAAAATCCTCCTGTGGGCTGACAGCTGCTGCCTGAAACTGATCAGACCTTAATCAGTTTCACATCGCTGGTTTTTGTTGTTCTAAATGTGTGCATTGGTCAGAATATGATTTTTTAAAATTACTGTTTATGGTCATTGTATTTGGGAACAGTCCCTATCTGAGGCAGTTGCTAAAATGAGGACTATCTATATTGTCTGTCTGTCTGTCTGTCTGTCTGTCAGTCTGTCTGTCTGGGTGAGTTAGGAACAGAGGTTAAAGTAGCCAGAACAACAGCCCTCAAATCTTCTGCTCATCAACCTTTCCATGAAGTTTCAGATTGTTCTTTAACCCCCCACCCCCAAACTTTTCTTATACAAAAATAACTTAATAAATACTACTTTAAATAGTAGTGCTACAAATAAGAACAATATCAAACCCTTGAATGGTCCCACCATCCCTTCGAAATTGATATTGATAACTTTGGGGAACCCTGAGCCAGCAGAACCAATAAACGGGATTTCAGGAAGAGATTTTCCAGTTGAGAATATACATAAAACTAAATTTTATAAATTTCTAAAACTAAGGAAGAAATTTGCACTATTATATGAGTTCTTAATTGTGAGAGATTATCTATGTTAGGGTGCAGTTAGTAAACTCTCATCTGAAGGAAAAAAAAACTATTGAGTTCTTATTTTTTAGAGAAATCTTAGAAATGTTCAAAAGTCATGTGTCAAATGAATAAGGAATTTGTTAGAAAAAAAATGACAACCAATTCAAACTTTTAATGTAACTTATATAATAAATTGTTGACGAGGCCTGATTTTATCAAAGAGCTGACATTTCTGCAACTCTAGGTTGCTATCTAGTGGTTTTCTGGATTTCTATAGACCATATGTGATTTATTGTTGCTTCTAACTCTTCCTGATCAGATGGAGATCATTTCACCAGGATTGTTGCCAATAATCACTTCATTGAATTAGCCCTAGTGAATACAGTACTCCTAGGACCAACTTTGTAGATTATATAGCCAGTTACAGATTAGTTTTGCTTGATTCTGAAATATTGGGAAATGATCTATCATTATTATTAGTGTTCTGGTTGCCTAGTAACATCAGCTGAGCACAAGAAGCCTTTATCCATTATTCTAAGCTATTGTGAAGGTTGCTTCCAATTTCAGATGTTAAAGGAGTCTCATTTCTAAGAGAATTTTGCCAGATATGGCAGAAGAAAACACGAAGCCATAGTCTTATGATCATGAAGAGCCTCTTAATAAGACAGATTGAATCCTATCTACTGTAGCTAACTGCTACAGGGGCATATTGTGACTGAAAAACTACAAACAAAGCTTGGCTTTTTCATGGAGTCAAGAGAAGAAAAGAAACAGGCAACTAACAATTAATGACTGAGTACACTTTTTGGAAAGAAGATTTCAACTTTCAGATTTCATCAGAGATATTACCCAACGTGATTCTGTCCTGTGCTTTTGGGATCTCTAGAGAAGGCTTGTTTAAAGTCCCAGTCTGGCTAGAGGAAAGGCAGATGTGGATCAGGCCTTCTCTGTAGATCCTTCCATCACTCCAAGTAGAGGTACATAAGGCTTCTTCTCTTCTTGCATTCTAGAAGACACTAGAAGCTACGATTTCAACCATACTTGGGCTCCTAGCAATGAATAATGGACAGATTACATTGTCAGCTATGTTTACCTTTCTAATTTAAGTAAGGAGAAGATTATTTCTTGATATTCTGTTTTATTTTAGGGTTTGGTACACCACCAAGCGTTGGAGTGATTAGAGCAGCATAGACATACTATGGTATCAATCAATCAATCAATCAATCAATCAACAACAATGGGGAGTTAACTACAGAACTTATATTTAGTACTAAAAGTAGAGATGAAAATCCAAGTTGCCTGATTTATCAATGACCAATAATCCATTGCAATGCATATTTGTTAGACTCTGATTAATCTACTAGCAGTATTTGTTTATTTTATTTTATTTTTTTTATTTATTACATTTATTATGCCACCCATCTTGCAGTCACACTACTCTGGGCAATTTGCACTTCTCCCAAATCTGAAGCTTACTGAAACAAAGTCTGGTGATTCTGTTTTCAGACCTGTGGAAGGACCCTAACCCTAACCCTAACCCCTTAAGCTACACTTCGTTCAGGGCTGACATAGAGGAGTGGGGGGGAGCAGCTGGCAAGAGACAGTTTGACATTTCACCCAGTTATTCCCTAGGAGATGAGATGGGAGGGGGAAAATTCCTGTGAGCTTAGTTAGAAGATAGGAGTAGAATGACTTGGAAGATGGCCAATCAGAACAGGAGAGCTAGCCAGGAAGGGATGGGGCTTGGGGTAAGAACTCATTGCTGGCTGCAGTGAGTTTTGGATCAGACTGCCGTTCTAATAAATGAATGATTTTCATCGAGAATTTGGCTGAGATGCAATTTATTTTTAGAAGACTTCGAACCTTGACAATGAATATACTTATTTAAGATATGTCTAATCAACATAAGGGAAAGAAGAAAGTCAGATGAAAGCAAACATAACATTCATACAGGTAATCTTTGACTTATGACCACAACTGAGGTGAAAATTTCTGTTGCTAAGCGGGACAATTGTTAAGTGAGGTTTACCCCATCTTTCAACCTTTCTTGCCACAATGCTTAAATGAATCACTCGGATTGTTAAGTGGCTTTCCCGTTGACTGCTTGTCAGAAGGTCGCAAAAGGTAGTCGCATGACCCCAGGACACTACAACTGTCATAAATAGCCAATTGCCAAGAGTCAGAATTTTGGTCACATGACCACAGGGCTACTGCAATGGTCATAAGTGTGAAAAACAATCATAAGTCTCCCTTTTCAGTGTTGTTGTAACTTTGCTCACTAAATGAATAGTTGTAAATTGAGGACTACCTGTACTTAAATTTTTGCAGCTGAAGAAAACAACAAATCATTTCAATTCGTGTTAAATATTACCCGTAACACATTAACATCCTCTTCATAAGTTGATTCTGGTGCAGTTAAAACTTCTGCTCTACTTTTGTCTCTCTTTGTTCAGTGACTCAATGGGGACACTCATCGCACTTCTATCAGCCTCTCAGACCTCCTGTTGGAAGTGTGTACTGCAGATTGTTCTTTTCTCTTTGCATCTCTTTCCAAACTCCTCCATTGTCCTTAGTTCTTGCAATAAGGCAAGATAAATGGATACCTTCCCTTCCAGCAGCTATTATATTAAAAGGAGCAGAAATCTGTCAAACCAAGCACCATGTAACTTGGTTATGGTAGGTAAGGAGAAATCCCAGGATCCAGGAAGTGGAATAAGATATGAATTCTGACAAATATAGTAGAAGAAATGCATACTTAATAATACATGTGTTAACACTGGCCAGAATTGTGTTCGCACAACATTGGAAGTGTGAGGAGATCCCCACAGAAGAAAAGATAATAACAAAAAATTTAGAAATGAATAAACTAACATTTGAAATTAAGGAAAAGGAAGACACTGAATATTTTTGAGGTATGGGAACTGTTCTATCAATGGTTAAATAAGAGAAACAGGAGTTAGAACTTCAAAAACCATAAGAGAAAGACTAATCTTATTATTAGGATTGTTTACCGTAATTTATTAACTGTGATTAATTGTGATTAGTATTAACAATTAATATGTATTGATGTTATGTGGGAAAAGCACTGTTGTTATGAGATTACTATTAGGGAATACTATTATCATTACTGTGATGCTTATTACTCAAAAGAACTGTAACCAGACAATAGACTGTCTACATGGATTTTGAATATGTTGCTCTTTTTTATTTATATTAATAAAAAATTATTAAAAAAAGATATGAATTGTGACTAACAAAGCTTAACTAAGCGCCTGATTTTGCAGCATTTCTTCTGCAGGAGGAAAAGAATTAGTCTCAGAATTCCGACTGATGCCCTAATTAAAGCATGAGTCTCACACCAGGCTTCAAAAGAAATCCAGTTATTTATTAGGAGCTTCATGTCGGCACGGGGCCAAATGAAGCTAATTTTGACCTCGCTTAATTTATGTCCCAGCTCTGCCCCTGTTTCCCTCCTCCCCCCATGGTGTGTCATCAGTCACATTCTTCAACGAAGCAATTTTGCGGGTTGTAGAGATCACTCCTCTCCGGCCACTCTGGGTTTCTGTGGAGATGACCTCAGCGTATCAATTGGAATGTGCCTTGTTTTGACTGAGATACCAGGTGCTTGATGCAGCTATGAAGTTCGTTTTCCAATCCCCCTTGCCTATGGCAACTCGAGAGCAGGCCAGGGATGCTTTATGAAGGCTTTTGAGAACATGGTGTAATGGAATGAACCTTAGGGTGAAAGGAGAAAATATAGTCTAAGAAACATTGGATTAAGTTTACTTACTTTACTTTTTTGATTAGCCCTTGGGCCATATCAAACTGCAGAGTTCCAAACACAAATTATTACTAAAATCTGACAAAAACAATTTAAAATGAAATTGGAATAAAATACGGTTGAAAATGAAATTGGAATAAAATACAATAATTTAATATATAAATAAAATACGATAAAAATATATTTTAGTGTCACCCCTACAGTCTACCCCAATCAGTCCCACTTATGCCAATCTCAACTGAAGCATTTTGCTTAAGTACTGTGCTGTGTTAAATGTTATTTTCGCACATAAGGTGAAGGTTAAGTAAAACAGAAAAAAGAAAAATAAAAGATTTCCAAGGTCTATCTCCCCCACATAGATATTTAAATTTCAATATCTACATTTCAATATAGATTTAAATTTAAATTTTGTATGTGGCTGCAAATTTGGTGCTCCTCTGTTAAGTGAAGATCGTGATTTTGACTCAACTGGTATATTTTAAAACTTTGGATATGTATTGGTCCTTCCTTCCTTCCTTCCTTCCTTCCTTCCTTCCTTCCTTCCTTCCTTCCTTCCTTCCTTCCTTCCTTCCTTCCCTCCCTCCCTCCCTCCCTCGGTCCTTGCATAATGTGTTCAAAACATGGTGATTTGAGGCAGGTCTTTTCTGCTTCGAATGACAACTCTGGGTTGAGTTATTTAATGATCCCTTTGCTTATTTTCTTGGCTGCCCAGGGTATTTTTGGAAGCCTACTCCAACCAAAAAAAAAAAAAATAGTTCAAAAGCCTCAATACTCTTTCAGCTTCTTCAGAATCCAGCTTTCACTTCCAGAGAAAGTGTGACAGAGAACGACCACTGTCTGCACAGTTCTGATCTTTGTAGATATAAATACATCACAGCATCTGAATTTCTTTCCTAAGGCCATCATTGGCACCCTACCAAGTGTCAATCTGCAGTATATTTCTTGACTGCTGTTTCCTTTACTGTTAATAGTCGATCCTAAAAGGCAGAAGCTATCTATGCTTCAGTGTCTTCACTGTCAGGGTGGTTTCTACCTTTAGAATTGTAGGAAGTTAGCACCCACCCCTGTCCTAGAAAAATGAGAGATGTTAGGAAATATTAAAAGGGAAGGATATTTTCCCTAAAAGGGAGGCAGAAACTCACCCACCCACCCCCACCATTGTCAATGGGCCATTAAGACCTGGGCCAGTCTGTTCTACATTACAAAGAACTTCCTCCTGCATGCAGAGCCATAGTAGGCAAGATGCAACAAAGGTAGGAGTAGCCCTCTACCCATCAAGCAACAGAACTCACCACATGGCATCTGGGGAGATTCCATTACCCAGTAAGGCTCATCCAAGCTTGGGACTCAGGATGGACTACAGAGTTGCCCCTGCATAACCCCATGGGAGTCTGACAACCAATCAGACTACAAGCTCAAATTCAAAGCCCAACAGAGGGCATAAAACCAAGGCACTCTCAGCATCTCTCTGCCCCTTTTCTGCTCAGGAACTCAAGCCATGTGATCCTGTTCATCAATAAACCTTCTTTCCAAGCAACTTCCATGAATCCAGTGTCTTTTTCCCCATTTGGAACTGAACCCAGAAGGATATTTCTTCTAACAGAATAATAGAAGTTGCCATCTTTATAATTAATCTTATCCTGTTTTTTTTATTGTACTCCTTGACTTTCATTGCTAAGAACTTCTAGATCATTCAAACTTTCAGATATCAAGGGACTGTCTATCAGATAACGATAGATATAATCTTAACATACATATCCCATGGTGATAAAAACATAACTGCCTAAATTATATGGGTTAGTGAATATGGGAAAAATTAACCACTTAAATTAAAACAAATTATCGTTGGATGCACACGGGCCACATAATGTCACTTGAAAAAGCAAGGGTCATTAGCGTATACTTATCATGATTAAAAACTGGTTGGCTCTACTCTTTCCACGCTAAGTTAAAAAGCAGAGAGTAATTAGCAAGAGCAAGCTCTGCCAAGTTCCCAGGAGAATCCTGAGCCATAAGATAAAAGATTTTAGAAAATATTAGGAGCAGCAAATAGGTTAAAATTGCAGGCAGTACTGGATGAAAAATTGGGCAAATATAAGGAAGGTATTTCAGAACAAATTGCTTTCCACAGGCTGTAACATATTCCTTGACACAAATTTCCATTTGAATATTAAAAAAACCCAAAGATATAATGTCCTATATTTTTCAGACTAATATGTACCTTCACTCCCTTATCTTGTAGATACAGTGTGTGTGTGTGCATATATATACACACACACACACATATATGCCCACACTATATATATATGTATATGTGTGTGTGTGTATACAGTATGTGTGTGTGTATATATGTGTATGTGTGTCTATATATATATATATATATATATATATATATATATATATATATATATATATATATGGATAGATAGATAGATAGATAGATAGATAGATAGATAGATATAGACAGATAGACAGATAGATATAGATATAGATATAGATATAGATATAGATATAGATATAGATATAGATATAGATATAGATATAGATATAGATATAGACAGTATACGTATATATGTACATATAGACCCACAGTATTATATATATATGTATACACACACACACACACACATACATACACACATACATACATACATACAGGGTTTAGGCACGGTTTAGACATATTATATATACATAAAATGTTATTAATGCAATGTCCTCTGGCAGGAAGCATATATATATTCAAAACCATCTGCCTAAACCCTATATGTCTAGATATGCTGGGTTTTGTTATCAGGAATTCTGGCAGTTGTAATCCAATCACATCTTGAAGATATTAAGTCATACAAGAATGCTCCAAGTAAGATAAAACACATTCATACATTTGTTAAGAATTTAAATGCATTTGTAATAAAATGAGGACTAGACAACTGATGGTCTTTTTCTGATGAAGTAGATTTAGTGTATGTCCCTTAGTTACATCTTTATAATCTCATGAATATGCTTACATTATTTTATGTGGCATAATTTATACATATCAATCATTAGCAATGATTTCATTGTATAAATATACCATGTAAGAGGAACAGATTCTTTCATTCTATTAAAATCCTTTAGGAATCCCTGGCAAAATGGCAGCAAATATTGTAAAATGTTTCTGTAAAAGAGGAATAGCTCACCTCATTTCATATATTGCATGAGTTAAAGTTAGATCTGTAACATGAAGGAATTTTATATTTGAGCGTAACTTCCAAAACTGTGAGTATAACAGTGCTATGGTCATATGCTGAGTGCTATACCTACAGAAAACATATTTATGAAGAAAAATACACACTTTTAAAAAAAATAATATCACTGGATAGATTGGACATACAATCATGGAACCATATTTTAGCCTTGATTGACATATTGGTTTTTGTCTTTTTTTTCCAGATAGTTGATTGTTTCTTGGCATGCGAGTCATTGCATGCATGGCTTCCTTCCATGTTGCAAAGGTGATGACAGAATCTTGGGTTGCACATGAAAAAGAACAGAGAAGGTCAAGCTTTTAAACACCATTTTGCCAGCATGCAGAGCAGAATGGCAATTTTCCATTCTAGCCCACCGCTGACCATCTTCACATCCCTCTCAACGCAGAGAACAGCCATGGAACACCAAGCACTAACACTGCTATCTATTGTTCCCACACTGTATATCAGACATTAACATGATTGAGCGGGTTCAGAGGTATTTCTTGAGAAGAGTACTCCACTCCTCTACTCACGATAGAATTCCTGATGCCTCCAGGCTTGAAATTTTGGGCTTGGACAATCTGGAACTGTGCCGCCTGTGGTCCAATTTAAGCATAGTACACAAAATTGTCTGCTACAATGTCTTGCCTGTCAACGACTTCTTTAGGTTCAACCACAATAATACACGGGCAAACAATTGATACAAACTCAAGGTAAACCACTTCAAACTCGATTGCAGAAAATACGACTTCAGCAACAGAGTGGTCAACACCTGGAATGCTCTACCCGACTCTGTTGTTACAGCCTCAAACCCTCACAGCTTCAATCTCAAACTGTCCACCGTGATCCTCACTCCATTCTTAAGAGGTCCGTAAAGAGGGCATGCATAAGCGCACCAGTGTGCTTATCATCCCTGTCTTACTGTCCCCATTTACTTCCTTTGTTTGTGTTTATGTTCATACCTATACTTAGAATTCAGGGGTGGGTTCTACTTACCTTTACTATCGGTTTGCAATGGGGCTGTGTGCACGCTCTTCTGTGCATGCACAGAAGCGTTCTGATGACGGTTTTACTACTGGTTTTACTACCGGTTCTGTGATTAAGAAAATACTGGAATGTGCAGAAATGAATAGATTAACACTTGCAATTAGAGGGAAAGGAGAATCTGATTATTATAAAATATGGGATTTATTTTATCAATAAATCCTATATATTTATAATATATGGGATTTATTTTATCAATGGTTAGAGAGTAAATATGAAAGTAATGTACAGTAAACTTAAATAAGTTAAGAAGAGAAATGTTATGATAATAAATATATTAAGTATTAAGTATTAATATTAAACTAAGAGTAGATATAAATAATAAATGTGTGGTAAGCTTTAATTGTTATGACACAAAAAATTTGTACCCAGATGACACACTGTTTAATGAATGATGGAATGTTTTGTATTAAAATATTTTTTTTAAAAAAAATGTTCATACCTATACTTGTTATCTTGTACATGTTTGACAAGCAAATAAATTAAAATAAAATAAATTATCATTCCTTTCAGTAATGCCCCTGCAATAATGCATTGGTCGCCCCTTGAAGAGTAGCAAGGATTTTTGCTAAAAGAAATCAGATACAATCCAAGCTGCTCATACGTATCTATGAAAGTTACATACCTAAAAACCTCCTAAAATTACACTTCCGACAATTTTTCTACCTTGTACCTTATTATAAAATGAGCTGGACTCAGCATTTCTATTGATTCATTCCTGAAGGCACCATTTTCTGTGTCAGATGCTTTCTTAAAATTGTTCTGTACCTGAAGTTGGCAGGAGATGAGGACGTCATCTCTTTGGAGTTGTTCGAACTAAGTTTTGCTTTCATTTTAAGTTTTTAGGTGCACTTGGCATTCTATCCTTTAATTTGCACAAAGACAAATTCCTTGTGTGTCCAATCACACTTGGCCAATAAAAAATTCTATTCTATTCTATTCTATTTGTGGTAAGAGCTGTAGTGGCACAGTGGTTAGAAGGCAGTATCACAGGCTAATTCTGCCGATTGCCAGCAGTTCGATTCTCATCACTCAAGGTTGATTCAACCTTCCATCCTTCACAGGTAGGTAAAATGAGGACTCAGATTGTTGGGGGCAATATGCTGACTCTGTAAACTGCTTAGAGAGTGCTGTAAAGCCCTGAGACATGGTATATAAGTGCTATTTCTATTGTGACAGCTTTCCTTGATTTTTGGGTATCGCCATGCTTAATATGCATGTTATTTTTACGTTTGCTTTTAAATCTGCTTGCTTGAATTAATAATTAAGCTTAAACTGTCTTTATTCACTGGTGTGCTCATTCTTTCTGGATCCAAAAGAACCAATTTCCTGGATCGTTGCTTTGACACTTGGCAAAACAGCAATCCATTAATAAATCGCTGCAGAGTTATGGAGGTGGTAATAATTTGGGATGAACTTTCTTAACATGTGAAGATATGGCAAATAGGGAAAAGGATCAGAGGTGGGTTTCAACAGGTTCCGACCAGTTCTGGAAAAATGGTAGCAGACATTTTGAGTAGTCCTGGAGAACCGTTAGTGGAAATTTTGAGTAGTTTGGAGAACCGGTAAATATCACCTCTGACTGGCCCCGCCCCCATCTATTCTTTGTGTTAGATCAGCGCAGGAAAGAAGAAGTGACCAGCAGAGTTCAAGTAACAACGTTTATTAACGAGAACTGAACTGACTTTGCGCTGCCGGAGCTCTCCTTATATTTGCTCCGGCAGACGCACCGCCCACTGACAGGGATTCAAAACTCCCGCCGAAAGGATCTTCAGCCAATCCCAGGCGGATGTCCTTATAAGGACATAACACTCTGCCTCCTGAGTTCCAGCTGTTCGGGAGGAAATGGGGATTTTGCAGTATCCTTTCCCTGGAGTGGGGAGGGAATGGAGATTTTACAGTATCCTTCCCCTGCCATGCCCACCAAGCCATGCCACGCCTATCAAATCACACCCACAGAACTGGTAGTAAAAAAATTTGAAACCCACCACTGAAAAGGATCACATTGCATGTGGCATCTTCCTTGAAACAAGTTAGCGTCACCCATAAATAGGAAGTTACAAGGCAAATTTTGGTTTCCCCAGTTCTTGTGTAACTGATTAAGTTCACTGCATATTATCTTGTGATGAGGTTATTTAGGTTGTGGCTGTAGTTAACCAGTGGCCATTCCTCTCCTTTCCTAAAATTCTAATGTGGATTGAGCTTGATCTTATATGCCGAATGCGTCTCTTGGATTATACATTATAGTTACTTAAGCTCCAATTAATGTGTTGGAACAAAGACTGCGTGAATTATGAATGGTAGGATTGCAAAACTGAGTGCTGTTCAGTGACAGGCACTTTTAGCTTTCTTTTATATCCTACTTGTGGTTTTCCATGCAATTCATTGACCAGAGACTTCATTGAGAACCAATACTCCTAATAAATAGGTGCACACTTCAGCAAAATGAAGACAAAATTAAGGATATCTTTAAAAAGCAACATTTCAGGTCTTACAAAGTACAAAGTTTGATGCTGCTCAAAGGAAATAAGAATATTCATAGCTCCTACATTCACCCTTCTTTACAAACTATTTTTTAATAGTTTGTAAGTGACCTGGAAATGCAAACAAACAAACAAAAAAACCAAAACAGAATATAAAATGTAAAATATAACTAAAATTTGCAGATGTATACAGTTTTTCCATCTTATATGCCTCATTCCTCTGTAAAAGTTACCGGATGAGTTGTCTCATTGTCTTAAATACACCTACACACCACGTACATATATGTACATACAGACCAGGTATTTACCTTCGCTACAGGTTCAGGAATGTGAGCGTGCGCTCGCTCACTAAGCTCGTGCGTGCCTCTCCTGTGCATGTGCAGATGGTCAAAAATGGGACATAATGACGTCCTGGTGGGTGGGTGGAGCCTGATAACCAGCGCTATCAGTTCACACGAACCAGATAGATCTGGCCAGATTTCACCGCTGACACAGACAAATATACACACTTTCCTTTATTTTTGAATATGGAATGTTTATTTAGAAAGACTGATATCTGATGTTTTTATATCGGTCCATTTTATTGACTGTTGAAAAGATGTTTTGAGATTTTTGCTATGTCTTTTTGCCTGTCTAATTCACAATGACTAGGATTCACCAATTTCATATATTTTAATTGAATGTGTAACTGATGCCTTGGGAGGCCATAAAAATGTGTGAGAAATTAACAAGTTTGGTTTGACGTCTCAAATAAACACTTACAGCAGTGGTGGGTTTCAAATTTTTTTACTGCCAGTTCTGTGGGTGTGGCTTGGTGGCCATGACATGGCTTGGTAGGCATGGTAGGAGAAGGATACTGTAAAATCACCATTCCCTCCCCAATCCAGGGGAAGGTTACTGCAAAATCCCCATTTCCTCCTGATCAGCTGGGATTTGGGAGGCAGCAAATAGATGGGGGAGGGGCCAGTCAGAATTTTTACTGGTTCTCTGAACTACTCAAAATTTCCACTACTGGTTCTCCAGAACTGGTCAGAACCTGCTGAAACCCACCTCTGACTTACAGCATGAACCTATCATAAACACCCACTTTAACTTTGTTTGTTAAAACCAGGCATATGTCTGTAAATGTAGAGAATATAGCCCAGGGGTGAAATGCTCCCGGTTCGGACTGGATTGCCCGATCCGGTAGGATTGGAGGCAGGTAGTTTGGAGAACTGGTAGCAAAAATCCCTGCTCCCTTCCCATGCCCAGCTGAGCTGTACAATCATCAAAGGGTTTTTTTTTACTTTTAAAAGTATTTTTTCTACAACCTCTTCGGCCAAAATATTTTAAAAGTAAAAAAAACAGCCTCTGATGATTGTGCGGCTCAGCTGGGGTCATCAAAGGCTTTTAAAAGAAAAAAAACCCTTTTTTCTTTTAAATGCCTCTGACGATCCCAGCTGAGTTGTCTGATCAGCAGAGGCTTTTGAAAGCATTTTTTTACAACCTCATCACCGAAGAGGTCATAGAAAAAATGCTTTAAAAGTAAAAAAAAATGGCCATGCCCACCAACCCAAGCCCACAGAACCAGTAGTAACAAATTTTAGATTTCACCACTGATATAGCCCTTTTAGAACAAGATTCATGGGTTTCATTTCTTATTTCTCATTCTTGAAACTTTTGCTCCACAGGAACCATTATCGAACTCTCCAAAGCTCAGCTGATCAATATTGTGAATATGGGAACCACAGACAATAAAACCTTAGGGAGAAATCAAGTAAAGTGTTGTTGTTTTAAACTATATCCTGTACAAGCAAATTGAGATTATTGATTCTGCTTTTTTTTTTAATGGAACCGTGAAGGCCTTCATTTCTAGCGTTGAGGTTCTATAGATCTTAAAGACATCCAGGCTTCACAATGTACTATTTTGCTACTTTTTTGGGCTGTTTAATCAATTTCTACAAATAAATTACATTATATTTTTAATTGAATGGTTTCATTTTTTTTTTCTTCCCAGTTTAATATGCAGATTCAAACAAGGTAACCCTGTGGATTGTAAACTTTCTGGAAGTGTGTGATTCAGGTTAAAGTTCAAGAATGGAAAAAAAATACATGCACAAGTTAAGAAAAATTAATACCCTGTTTCCCCGAAAATAGGACACCCCCTGACAATCGGGCTTTTTAAAAAAAAATTAGATTTATATGCTGCCCTTCTCCGAAGACTCAGAGTTGCTTACAATGCGTTAAGCAATAGCCTTCATACTTTTGTATATTTTATACAAAGTCATCTTATTGCCTCCACAAACTGGGTCCTCAATTTACCTACCTTAGAAAGGATGGAAGGCTGAGTCAACCTTGAGCCTGGTGAGACCCGAACTGGTGCAATTGCAGACAGCTGGATGCTAATAACAGGCTTTAGTCTGCTTATTAGCCTGTTGAGCTATCCAGGCTCTGGTTATCCAGACTTTTGAGACCATGCACTAAAATAAACCTCCCCCGAAAATAAGCCCTCCCAAAAAATATTTAAATGCAGAGCTGGAAATCAGATAAGACAGCAAGAGGAGCCCTATCTTGCTCCATGCACCGCAAAATAATAAGACCTCCCCGAAAATAAGGCCAAGCACTTATTTCAGGATTCAAAAAAAAAATATATAAGACAGGGTCTTATTTTCGGGAAAACACGGGTAGGAGAAATTCTGTACACTATAACCATAAATATGAGCATTCATACTTCTTTGTTTAAACTACAGGCTGATATTGTAAGTGGGATGAAATAGATTTATATTTGCTCCATTGATGTGGGACAAAACTATAATGATTTGTCCATATATACCTTAGCTTTTGTTGCTGTTGTTATTATTATTTCATTTAAATTTAAGCCCTCTTTCTCTTGTAAACTATAAGTACAAAACAAATGAATTTCACTAATCTTACTGTGTCGTTGAGTAGAATAATAAAATAATAGCAATAGTGCTCTAGCTTGGGCTCGGCGAATAGGAACTGAGGTGAGACAATTGTTGTTGCAATTAACAACAACAACCTTTATTGCTAACAAGGAGTAACAGTTAACAGGCTAAACTCCTATGAGGGTAACTGTTGTGATTCACCAGCAGCCTGTACAGCTGGCAGTGGAGTCGGACAGTGATGAGGCTGAGGAAGAACATGGGCCAGTCCTGGAGGCTGGGAAAGGCCCGGATGAGGGCTCTTCATCAGAGGCAGAGATGGGACCAGTGCCATTGGGGAGTGATATGCGGACTCTGGAGCCTCCAGAGGCTGACAGTAGAGAGGCAGAGGAACAGGAGAAGCCTGTTCCTAGTGCATGTATGAGAAGAGCTGCCAGAAGACAAGAGCAGCAAAAGCAAAGAGGGTGACTCGGGAGTAGGCCCAAGAGATGATTGGCCCCTCCCATAAGACTTAAAAGACCAGCAATGGCTCTTGGGCTCTTTGTCGGAAAACAATGTTGATAGTCTTGCTGCACTTATCTCTTGTCGGTGTCTTCTGCTTTTGAAATTTTGCCAAGAGATGCCCTTGGTAGTTTGCCTAAGTATACCAAGGTTGGTGATTAGACTGAAGAATTTGTGTTATGAAGAGTTCATTTTAATTTAGCTGAGAATGAGTTAATTCTCAGCTGTTCTAATAAAGTCTGTTTGTTTTGGAACTGTTTGTGTCAATTACTACCTACTTGGGCCTGGGACACAACAGCAACAGCAACAAGGGCTGTCTGACAGCTGCTTAAATATGTCATACGGCTGAACCAATGACAGGGCTGCATTTTTCCCACTTCTCAGTAGCTTGCGTCTTGGCCAGTCAGGATCACCTGGCAGCCGGCAAGCCAACTGGGTGACGTCATAGCCCCGAGGACTTAACAAATAGCATTAGCATTTAGACTTACCATGTATACCACTTCATGGTGCTTTACAGCCCTCTCTAAGTGATTTACAGAGTCAGGATATTATTATTCTGGCTTCACCGAAGAAACCATCTCCTCGCATAGAACCCCCCCCCTTTATTTACACCTTGGGAATTAACTGCATTCACCAACAGAAAGTCCAGGCAAGAATCCTGCAAGGAGTTAACTGAAGCAATAGTCCTTATCAGCTCGTTATGATAAATGCAAGGCTGTGAGCTCCCAGCTGGGAGGCTGCAAATTAAGTCAGAGAAATAGACAAACTTCAGTTCTGGCAAGGCAGTCTTTGTTGCATGAAACACAAAAGGAATGAACTTTCTAGAAATGCAAAAGGTTGTCTGCTAGAACCAAACCACTCTCCTTTCCTCCTATTTATTCCCCAGCCAGGGAGGGGCCATTCAGCATCCACATTTGTTTCGCTTCCCGACTCATTGTCCTCTGTTATTCACCTCTTCTATCTGCTCTGCGCATACATGCATCTGAACAGGCCCCAGCTGTTCCTCCTCCTCACTCATCTCTGACTCCAAAGGCAGCTGCCTCTCAGGCTGGGAAATGCAGGATGGCCCTGACTCTATCTCTGTGTCTGACTCTGAGCATCCATCAGAGCCTTCACCAGGTTCCAGAACAGGCCCAAGTTCTTCCCCAACCTCCTCATCATCTGAGTGGCAGCTGGCGGGCCACAGCAATTGCCCCCAATGATTTGGGTCCTCATTTTTACTGACTTCGGAAGGATGGAAGGCTGAGTTAACCTTTAGCCTGGTGAGATTCGAATTGCCAAATTGCAGATAGCCTGGCAGTCAGCAGAAGTTCCCTACAGTACTGCAGTCTAACCACTGCACCACCATGGCTAAGCAGACTGCTGTCCAATATACAAATATAGATGACTATATTATTATTTTAACTATTTTAACTAAAGGGAGTTAAGGTTTAGAATGGCTAGCCTGATGGTTTGAGAAATTTTGTGAGATTTTGAGTAAGATATCCTCCAAAGTTTGGAGACTGTGACACCCTTCCAGCAGATTTAATTTGGCAGATGTTGATAAATTAAAAATGAGCAAACAAATAGAAACTTTAGCTAGAAGCTTTGAAAAGAGGATGCCAAAGCTAGAAAGATGCATTTTGAATATGTCTATACTGTGTAAAGTAGAAATGCTTCAGGATCCAATCTGGGTCAGTCACTGGGACTAGAAGTTTAGTCTTCTGAGCTTTCAGACTCATGCTGGAGACCATCCTGAGGGAACTTCTCTCTACCAGAATATTTATCTCTATCAAATACCGGTAGAGAGAATTTCCCAAGGATGGGTTGCAGCACAGGTCTGAAAGCTCAGAAGACTAAACCTCTGGTCCTGGTGATCGACCCAGATTGGATCCTGCAACACTATCTTGTGACTCATATATTTGTCTTCATTCATGAGGAGAAATACTGTCTATTTTTCAGTATACTTTGTATCTCTCTCTCTTTCTGTCTGTCTGTCTCCGTTTCTCTGTGTCTCCATCTCTAGCTATGACAATGGTGTCATTAGTCTTCAGTGCTGCGTAAATGGAGATCTCTTTCTTTCTCACAAATACAAAAAGAATTTTTCACTTCTATGGGAAATGAAATTATGATGCAGGATATTCCATGCTGCATGAGAAGATGCGTGAATTAATGTGCACACTTAGTGCATCAGTTTTATGACTGTCTTTTATGACAAGTAGAAGGATCTGCAAGGTTAAAAAAAAAATTGAAAAGAGAGGATTTTGATGCGTTGTTTCTATCATTGAACATCTCTCTACTTCTGGACTGATGAGCTTTGCTTAAAGATTCAGGATATTTCTAAGAGTAAATGAATCATAGCTCCAGGATATAATTCCTGGATCCTAAGTATTTCATACCGGTCCCAATTGACTGGCCAAACACTGGAGCCGTACTAACATTAACTTTTATTTTAAACAGAACAGTTACCTCAGAAAACTCAGACCTCGCCCGGGACAGCCTCCTATTTATACCCTTGGCTGTCAACACATTAACCAATAGGAACACGGCTTGTGAGCAGCCAATCAACATACCCAACAACTCCCTTGATATGCAACACTCCTTCCCCCTAATTCTGAGCATGTGCTGTCATCAAATGCCAATCAACATAAGCAACAACTCCCTTGATATGCAACACTAAGCTTACCATGTTATCAGGGGTGAAATTCACTTACCTTCAAATGTGAGCATGTGTATGCGCTCGCTACGCTCACATGCTCATCCTCCATGCATGCGCAGAGCCTTCTGTACATGTGCAGAGGATCAAAAATGGGACGTGTTGACATCCAGGTGGGTGAGTGGAGCCTCCTGCCGCTGGTGTTACTGGTTTGCCCGAGCCAGATAGAACCAGTTGAATTTCACCACTGCATGATATCTATAATTCCAGGATTTTGTAACTGCTAACTGTAGAGATGGAAGAGAAACATAGAAGAGTCAATCCAAGACAGTCTAGAGCAGGGGTGTCAAACTGACATCATCACAGCAGCATCACATGACTACTGGGACTTTTTCCCCTTCGTTAAACCAGGCGTGGGTGTGGGCAGCATATGACGCATCCGGCCCGCAGGCCGGGAGTTTAACAGCCCTGATCTAGAGCAAAGGGATTTCTAGAAGCCTGGCACTCTGACAAATTAGCCATCAATAGATACTAAGAACATAAACAATATCTACAAAAAGACCAAAACGCCTCCCACCAGCAATCAGCACACAGATGAGCATAGATTAACTATAATTAACATCAGACCAACAATCAAGAAGTAAATAATAACCCAATAAAGGAATTGCCAAACAAGGAAATGGTAAACAGCCCAAGTAAAGAACTTCCAAGATCATTCCCACCAACGCTGACAATGCTGACAAGCCACTAGAATATAAACTGAGAGTAAACACACGCCTTACTAGCACTGATGATGTTAACTAGTTTGGGTAATGAATCTTTGCAAGAAAACAACCAACTTCAGAGAGCAGTAAGGACCTCCTCAAGTCTAGAGCTGTTTGGCCATGTGAGATAAAACATAGGATAACAGAGTTGGGAGGGACTTGGAGGTCTTCTACCCTGTTTTCCCAAAAATAAGATCCAACCGGAAAATAAGTCCTAACATGACTTTTCAGGATCCTCGTAATATAAGCTCTACCCCCACCCCCCAAATAAGCCCCAGTTAAGATTGTCAGCCAGATGGATGGATTTAGTACCATATTTCTCCCAAAATAAGACCTAACCAGAAAATAAGCTCTAATGCATCTTTTGGAGCAAAAATTAATGTAAGACCTGGTCTTATTTTCAGGGAAACATGGTAGTCTCCTGCTCCATCAGGAGACCCTATACCATTTTAGATAAATGGCTACCCAATCTTTTCTTAAAAGCCTCCAGTGATGGAGCATCACAATTTCTGAAGGTAAGTCATTCCACTGGTTAATTGTTCTCACCATTAGGAAATTTCTCCTTAGTTCTAGGTTCTTAGTTCTAGATGAAACACTTCTTTGTACTGTATCTTTCAAATGCACCATGCTTTGCAAGATTCTTCAATCTGCAGTGGAGAACTTCAGGAGCTACTCCAAGAAGAAAACTACTGAGAGGGTGAGTGGTACAACAGGGCTGGCTCAGAGATATGTGGCACTTCTAGGCCAAATTACTGAGAATGCCACCAATGCAAAGGTTCACATTTTTAAAATCATTTCAGAAGATGGGTAGGAGGGTGCAAGGGTGGAGAAACAGCATTGGATGTAGTTTAAAGTAAAATGCAAAAGAGGAAATCTGAAAGTAACCATGTTCTTCAATCCACAACTGTCTGGTGTTTTAAGACAGGGGCTATGTTTTGTGCTAGCTCAAACTAGGGAAGTAGTTTTCAAGGGGAAGCAAAGTTTAACCAAGTAAGAAGGAAGAGTGGAGGCTAAATGTTAAATAAAACATCCAGGCAGATGAATCTATATGTAAGGTAGCCAAAAGTAATTCTAACATTTCTGCCTAATTAGCCGGGATAAAAAAGAAAAGCTGAGAATTCTGTATTTTTCACATGAATATTTAAAAATTCTGATCAGCCAGGCAAATGCTGTACTGAAAATAACTCCAGCCATTTCAACTCTTGGTGCAAAGGCAAACTGTCAGCAGCACTCCTCAACTGACAATGGTTAGTGGAAATAACACTCTCATTAGGAAAAGGGGCTACACTTTTCTGTTTATTTTCCTGTGTTTGTGGCAAACTCCAGGCTGATGAATTATTTACGCCCTGAGTTACCTATTAAACAATAGGTAGCTAGAAGTATGTATTACAGCATAATTAGAGGCCTATGAACGAAACTCTGGGATGAAATAATCAGTGGTGTCAGATCATGTTTTTGGTGCTGGCTGAAGCTGGAGGAATGACTAATGAAGCCATCTCTTTCCAAAGAACACATGATTAGGAAGTGAATTAGCAGTGATCTGAACATACAGACGAACAGAGATCTCTTCTGTTAACAGCATGCGAGGTGAAATGATGCTCTACTTTAATTAAGTTGCTCCAGCCCTCTGAAATAAGCTCCTCCCTACGATTTGGATTTTTCTCTAGGAAAGCTATTAAGACTTGACGTGTCCAGGAGATTCAAGGAGACTAAGGATCTTAGCACGAGTCCTTGAACTGTGGTTTTAGTTTAAATTTCATCCTAAATCTGAGTTTCATTTTAATGAGCTGGATTGGAGGTTGTGTCACATCTTATTTATTATGCTTGAGTCTGGACTTTTTAAATATATATATATAATATTGGTGATATAAATATTGGGAAATAAGCACATCAAGATTGATATTCTTGGGCAGGTACATGGCAGCAGGAAGAGGAACTGCAAACCTGCAGAGTCAGTGTTCTACTCCAATAAAAGGGGAAGATATAATAATCTGCTCTGACATTAAAGGACAACTGGTATTCAAATCATAACATTCAGGATTTATGACTGAACCCCCTGATTTAACACTTGATTTCACATAGGACGAGAAGTAGATGTCAAAGCTGACTTGAGATTTGGAATGTTTTTGTTTAGTGGCTTTTGTTGTTTCCTCTTTACATCGCACCCATGAGAAAAAGACCCAGCAATAAAACCTGACAGGAATTCTGGGCATATGAGATGAAAGAAGAGATGCTCTTGTTCATTAAAAAAAAAAGTCTCATCCCTACTCAATTTGCATGATCTGATGGCCTCTTTTGAGGACTGTGTGGAATGACATAACAATAGCAATAGTGTTTAGATTTATATACTGCTTCATAGTGCTTTACAGCCCTTTCTAAGTGGTTTACAGAGTCCGCATATTGTCCTCAATAATCTGGGTCCTCATTTTACTGACCTTGGAAGGATGGAAGGCCGAGTCAACCTTGATTAGATCAGAATTGAACTGCTGGCAGATTTAGCATCAACACTGCATTGCAACCACTGCGTGACCATCATATTGTCTCCTTTTATTATAGGGGAGAATTTACTGTATAAGAATAATATATCCGCTTTTTTTCTAAAATTTCTCTATTTTGAGATCTCTTTTTGTACATTTTATTTACCGCATAATCTCATTTTGGGTATTCTGTGTTTCCCGAAAATAAGACCCTCTTATTTTTTTTGACCCCCAAAATAAGTGCTTGGCCTTATTTTTGAGGAGGTCTTATTATTTTGGGGTGCATGGGCAAGACGGGGATCCTCTTGCCATCTTACCTGATTTCCAGCTCTGTCTCCCTAACCCTAACTAGAGGAAATGGCAGGGACAGGCTGCACATACGGTTAAATATTTTTGGGAAGGGCTTCTTTTCGGGGGAGGCTTATTTTTTTGGGAGGGTTTATTTTCAGAGGAGGGCTTATTTTCAGGGGAGATCTTATTTTTGGGGAAACAGTATAAATTTGCATCTTGTGTTATAGCTGTGCTTACAGAATTCTCTGAGTTCGTTCTTAGAACTTTCTAGGTCTTTTATTACATATCTTACAGATTTCTAGGGGTCTACTATTGAACCTTTGTGAAGAAAATCAGAAAAATTAACATGGCGGCCAAGACTGTATAAATGAACCTCTTTTTATATCCATCTTCACACACATGTTAACAAGAAATATGGCTTTATTGCAAAGCCATAGCTGCTTTTTGACTTTTTGGAGTACGCCCATTTGTGGATGCCCTTGTTTACTATACTTGTACCTATTCCTACAGTTTCTTCCTCTCCCTTTCCCCTGCTTTCAGAATAGGCTTGAATTGCTTATCTTGTGTTAATTTAGGACTTGGCTAGCACTGTAATTGGCTGGTCTCCCAGCTGTGGAGACTGGAGAAACTAAGCTCTACTCTCCCCCACACAACCCTTTTTGGCTGGTGTTTTCAAGGCTGTTGTGGCCAGGTGTCTATTGCCTCTGGCCTGAATTGCTACAGAGACTTTGCTGTCTTTCCATTTCTGGCTGGGAAGGAGAAAAAGTTTGTTCCTGGCATTGCCTCCCTCTTGGCAGTTGGCATGCTGGACAAGTTAGCATGGCTGTGGAGTTCTGTCTTTCTGCTCACTGGCAGCTGTTCATGCTTTTGAACTGGCTCTTACTTTTTCCTGGTCTCCAGTCACCCACTGCACACTGGCTGTGGTCCCATGGAGTCATCAAGTTGGTTTGCGTTGGCCAAATTGTTCCCTATGCCATCCATCTGGTAAACTCTCAAGATTCATTTTTCTCACCATGTACATGTATATATCTAAACTACACTGTATTATGTTGGTATATGCATACTTTTATATGTATGTATGTATGTATGTATGTATGTATGTATGTATGTATGCATGTATTTAGTCATGTTTATGTAGTGTATATTGGAGGTGGAGACCCTTTGAGAGCTGTATGCAATGAAAGTTCATTTCAGTGTATACTGATTAGTGTACATTCAAAGTGACAATAAAGTTATTCTAAATTCTGTACATTCTAAATTTTGCTAAGTTCTAAATCTCACTTGCAAGTCTCTCTTCTTTTCTCCAATGCGTATCAGTGCAAAAGTTCCTTCCAATACTTGAGAGGCTGCCACAGAGTGGGGAGGGGGGGGTGTCAAGCTGTTTTCCAAAGCACCTGAAGGCCACACAAGGAATAATGGATGGAAACTGACCAAGGAGAGATTCAACCTGGAAATAAGGAGGAACTTTCTGACAGTGAGAATAATCAACCAATGGAACAAAAGTTGCCTTCGGAAGTGGTGGGAGCTTCATCACTTGAGACTTTCAAGAAAAGATTGGACTGCCATTTGTCAGAAATGGTGTAGGGTCTCCTGCTTGAGTGGGGGGTTGGACTAGATGACCCATAAGGTCCTTCCAACTCTGTTAATCTGTTTACTCTGTTTAACACACCCTACTTTGATCCTAAAGGCTTCATCTTATAAATACTTGGACTACAGGTGTAGTCTAGCTAGTTCAGCTCCTTCAAAACCTTGGAGGAAAAAAGAAAAGAAGAGATTAGAGAAAAGAATGACTCAAGTAGACTTCTGAGGTAAGAATTTGTGAAGTTATACTAATCTATTAAGGTATGCAAATTTCCCAAGAGATCAGTGGGAAAGTAATTTTGTTTTTATGCAACACCATGCCTCTCTGATTTCATGTTTAAAGTGCAGTGAAAGCTTCATAGTCTAAGGTAGGGGCAGGATATTTTCCCCTCTCCCTCCCTCTCTCCCTCCCTTTCTTTCTTTCTTTCCTCCTCCTCCTCCTCCCAAAATGTTTTCAAAGGGGAAAAAAAAGCAAGAAAGTCCAGGTGCCTTTGGAAAAACACACCTTTGAGACAATGGGATCTTGGACATTTTGAAAAGTGGCAGAAATAAGTCTGGGAGCAATGTGCAAGGAGAAAATTATTCACCTCCGATATAGCATTTACTTATATCATATGCTTAACAAATCTTCTTCACTTGGTAAGATTGTTAGAATCCTGTTTCATATGACCACCAAATCAGGAAGATTTTAAGTAAAAGAGGATTTTTTTGGAAATGTCTCTCAAAACTACGGAGCAATTCATCACCCAATTATGTTGGGGTGAGCCGTAGCATCCAGTCCATTTATTTATTACAGTTCAGAGATGTATTTGGTGGAGAAAGTGACCAAACATGACTACTTGCTGATTGCACGCTCCTGCTTTTGTTTATTTGATTCTCTCCCCCCCTCCTGAAATGTTGTAGGGTCCCCTACTTGACCAAAGGGTTGGACTGAGGGGTGAAATCCAGCAGGTTCTGACTGGTTCTGGAGAACCGGTAGTGGAAATTTTGAGCAGTTTGGAGAACCAGTAGCAGAAATTTTGAGTAATTCGAAGAACCGGCAAATACTACCTCTGGCTGGCCCCCGAGTGGGGTGGGAATGGAGATTTTGCAATATCCTTCCCCTGGAGCATCGTGGGAATGAAGATTTTGCAGTATCCTTCACCTCCCATGCCCACCAAGCCATACCATGCCTACAGAATCAGTAGTAAAAAAAATTTGGATTTCACCACTGGTTGGACTAAAAGATCTCCAAGGCCCCTTCAACTCTTGTTCTTTTGTACTTCTATTCTTTTTATTCTTGCTCATGGCTTTCTTTTCTAACGAAGTGGTAGCCATATTCAGCAGAATTGTTCCTTTTTTTCTGGGAAAAATTTGGGTAACTACTATATTTTGTCCCCTATTTGCTCTGAATGGAACCTTTTGGATTCAATGAAATTGATTTGGGGCCAGCCCTCTTAAAGTCTGTAGTGCTCTTTATTTGTCTGAGCGTTGCACAACAGACAAGGTGACTTGCTATCCTGTAACAAAACCATAAAATAGAGTAACATTAAATCACAACCAACGATATTCAATTAAAAAGTTGACAGCAGCATCCTTCAGAACATAAATTAGGACATATACCTATCCACAAAGGTATCCTGGAAGACTTTTTTTCTGAGTTTAACTGCAAAATGCAACTTAGAGAAGGAGAGATTGGAAAGTGTGTGTGTAAGAGAAATTGCTCTTGTCCTTCATCACCCTATTTATTTTAGCCATTTATTTCACTTCAGGAGATGATTGACTCTCAGGTAATGTTCTTTAGCAGGTAACTTCCTTTTAAGTAAAGGACCAACCGCACATAAAAATGGGGAAATAATCACCTAAACAAATTTATGTTAATTTCCCCTGGAAAATAGTTCTGTTTTCAGAGTTCCAAATAAGACCAAAAAGCGTGAGTTAAAGCCTAAAGTTTACTCATTCCTTGGAAAAAAGAGTCCATTGCTTCTCCTAGCTTTATAACACATTCATGAGTGTGTTACAGGTTTGAAAGGTGGATTTCAAAGGCTCTCATTAAAGTGAGAAAAAAAAATATTAAGCATATGCCTCAGCAGATAATATGTTATAACGTACATGTGTTTAAATGAATTTAATCAAAAATATATTATACTTTATTTAGTTTTATAAATTGGCATAAGTGAATTTGATTTAGTGGGACTTGCTTAGGATGAATTGTGTATATGATCAGGCAGGTAATCTAATATATTCTTTGATTATCTTACTGCAAAGGTATTTGCAGCCTGGATTATGGATGCCTTCGGTGGCAGTAAAAATTTATTATGGCTGCAGGTACCCTAAGAAAGCTGACTTTTTATATATACCTTCACACATCCTTTCCCAATTTGCCGGCAACTGAAAATCCTGAAAGGGACTTTCCCACACTTTTTGAATTCTCTAAATGAGAGTATATTTTTAAATTGGCAAAAGATCTTCCATGAAAATCTCATTAACATTAATTTTAAAAAAATCTGCATAGAAGGAGATTCTATCCGGTAGGAAGAAAAATTTGCTTCTTACTTTGATGTCTGCATTTCAAATTGGTTCCTTTGCAACTGAAAGTTGCTTAATTCTAGCATGAAAAATAGTTACTCCCATGGGAAGAAAACAACTTAAGTTGTGTTAGGGTTTTTTTTTTCAATGTTAGAAAATTTATTTTCAGTTTTGGATCTTTAAGGATAAAACTTATTTCTTTTTCAAAATATTTAGTAGCATAAAAAGTACATTAAGAGTGTGTTTTTTATTAATAGGCAATTGCTAGCAAATATCTGGGTATAATGCAGAATGTACAAAACTAGAATTCCAAGTCTTGACTTCAATATTGCCTCAACTTTCTAAGAGGAAGAAAGGTTTCACCAAAATATCCTGCTACTTCAAACCCCTATTTCTATGTCACAGAACAGAAAAAGAACAGAACAGAACAGAACAGAACAGAACATGATTCTTTATTGGCCAAGTGTGATTGGACACACAAGAAATTTGTCTTGGTGCATACGCTCTCGGAGTACATAAAAGAAAAGATACATTTGTCAAGAATCATAAGGTATAACACTTAATGATAATCATAGGGAAACAGTCAATATAAATCTTAAGGATACCAGCAACAAGGTTATAGTCATAAGATCTTGGACCTTCAAAAGCTCCAAATGTTTGGATGTATTGGTGATTTGTTTTTGTGTCATAGGTTATATATTGTTAAAGTGGTTTTAATTGTACCCATCAACAGTAAATCTGGAATCACTGTTGATGGGTAGTTCTCTAAATCATTTAAATAAACAAATAAACTTGACCAACAAAAGACTTTTCATTCAATCAATATTTATTGCTATCATTGAAACGCTAAATTTAGAATGCTGAATTCTTCAACATCCAATTCCTATTTTAGTTGTAACAAAACTGCTGAACTTGATCCTGAGTCATGTTGGGGTGAAATCCTACTGGTTCAGACCGGTTCAAGAGAACCAGTAGTGGACATTTGGCCTGAGTCACCGAACCGGTAACAACCACTGGTGTGTCAGAGGGAGGTGCATATAAGATTCACCAAGAAAGCAATAAAAACAGAGATATTACAAACAGCAAGAAACAACCCAATATAAAGGCAGAGAGATAGTGGTGTTGAAACAAATACCTAGATCTGAGATCTGAGAAAAGAGTACCAGTTCTTGACAAGCGGTGCTGCGGCAAAGCCTCTTTCCCCCAGAGCACCGGATTCTGCAGGCCAAGTTTCCTGAGTGGTGCCAGGGGTCAGCTGGGCCAATCTGCAAAGAGAGCAGGCAGGTGGCTGAGTGGGTGGGTGGGAATCCAGTGGGCTGCTTCGGAGCCCCAAGCCTTGCAAAGATGGCCCAGGAGACGTGCGGGCCCGGGTGGAAGGCAACCTTTTCTGCAGCATCCCCCTCTCCTATTTGGATTACCCTGCAAGGGGCCTCTGCCTTTGCAGAAACAGGGTGGGTGGTTTGTATGGAGGATTGGCAGGGAGGATGCACAGCCCTCTGGGATGGAAAGCAGGGCAAGAAAAGGCTCTGAGTTTCACTTGTGCAGTCAAGCTAGATGGCGGAGGGAAACTCAAAGCATTGGGGGCTTCAGAAAGGCAGAATGTGCTTCAGAATGTGCAGCTTCTGACTCTAACAGTGAGTAATGTGAGTGACATCAAGTTGGCCACGCCCACCCAGTCACATGACCATCAAGCCACACCCACCAAGCCACACCCACAGAACCGGTAGGGAGAATTTTTGGATTTCACCACTGAGTCATGTGTCTCCTTGAGATTATCACCCAACATCTTCCAAGAGAGCCATCAAAGTGGCATTTCAATATGGCAGAATGGGAAAATTGGTAAATATGTTGAGAAGAATCTTCCTAATGCAGTTTTATTTTCATTTGGTTTTATTCATAATCCTAATCTCTTCCCATTATTTCTTTGCTTTGTATTCATTTTAAGAAAGGGCAGAACACATTTCAAGGGAGATAGACAAAGGCTTTCAATCTAATATCATGTGCGTTTACTTTTCTACTTATAAAGTTCCAGATGAATAATAAATTTGGCAAACAACAGATAGAGGAGTAAGATATATAATAGGGATACAGGAGTAGAATTTTAGTTTGGATAGAAATGAAATCCTGGCTGAGCTGTACGGAAATTAACATTGGAACACACAGAGTTCAGTGAGTTCTTTAAGCATATAAGAAATCAGAACTTTACTTGAAATTTTAAAAAATAACAAAGCTCCAACTGAAAATGAGTTCAGTAGAAAATGTGATTAGAAATATGTGTATTCTTAGTTCCCAGATGCTGTTTTTATTCAATAGCATTTTGGTTAAGGAAGCAATCTCAGCATCATTCAGATTTAAAATCTTACTTATTTCAGAATTAGATAATGAAATAATAGATCACATGCTTTTTTTCCCTAGGGCACCACATTATTCTGCCATTCTTTAATGAATATCATTTGGTCCAAATTATATGGTTTTGGTGATCTGTTTAGATCAAATAATATTCATTAAACCGTGGCAAATTAGTGATTTAGTGAGAAAAGCTGTAAATATTACAAAAATTCCAAATTCCTAGAGTTCTTAAGAGAGAATCATATATAATAAAATAATAAAATAAATCTCTTTGGACGCCATCAAAGTATTTGATAAAGTGGTTCTTTTATCTTTAGAAAAATAATAACAAATAAACAAGATGTGGGGAATAAATTTATTCATGCTTTGCCTCAATTATACTGGTGAGCTTTGGTAAAAATAAAGTTTAATGGATTTCTAACCCATGATAGAAAGGAAAACAATTTGGTTTTCTCCTAATTTTTCTTTTGCAATATATTTTATATATTATTTTCAAATTCATGATATTAACACTAAAGGTAGGAAGTAGAAGACTGCTGGTGTAAACTGTGCTCTTTGTATAGGAAAAGTTAAGAATGAACTAAGCAAATCTATCTATTTAATTAGCTAGTGGTCAAATTTACAAAAATATAAACAAACACTTTTATTAATATTTTGTAACATGAATGAATAAAATAAGAGCAGATGTGAAAAGGAAAGAGTGTAAAGTGATTGACTGAATATTTTACCAGAATATTTCCAATAAAAAGAAAAACCCTCTTTGGCAAAAAAACCAAAACTGGCTATGTAGCTAATTTTAAAAGCTGCTACAAAAACTTATGCCACCAGATAAAGACAGAATGCACCAATTATCATATCAAACAAGAGGAAAATTTCTGCGCATGAAATCCACTCATGCCTTCTATAATTTTGTAAACAAAAAACTTAAAGACTCAAGATCCATCCCACCCCTGAAAGGACCTAACAGTAAAGACTGTAATGATGAAACCATTAAAACCAACCTCTTTAACACATTCTTCAGCTCAGTCTTTGTAAACAGCAATGGCTCATACCCAATATTTCCTAGTCGTATCACAGATAATCACAACAATCTAATACATATTGATTTTACAGAAGATAACATTGAAAAGGCACAGCACAGTCTAAAACCATCTCTATCTATTAGACCTGATGGATTATGTGCCTACTTCTTAAAAAAGCTTTCCACTGCCGTAGCAGAACCTCTAAGCATAATCTTTGAAAAATCTTTCAGGACCAGCTCATTGCCCAACCTATGGTCACTAGCCTATCTTCAAAAAGGGAGACCCCAGCCTAGTTGAAAATTACAGACCAATCTCTTTATGTTGTGTTACCTGAAAATTCATGAAATCAATCATTAATCAATTCATTACTCTCCACTTAGAGGAAAAAAAACTACTCTCTAACAAACAATTTGGTTTCAGGAATTTTTTTTTTTTTGTAATCTGCAACTCCTACACTGCAAAAACATATGGACTACACAACTCGATCAGGGCAAAGCAATAGATGCAATTTACATAGACTTGTGTAAAGTCTTTGATTCAGTGGTACACGACAAACTACTTCTAAAACTAAAATCTTATGGCATTTCTGGACCCCTGCATAATTGGATAGCTGCATTCCTGTCAAACAGGCAACAAGTGGTCAAAATAGGGAATGCTCTATTGAATCCTGTACCTGTTAACAGAGGTGTCCCCCAGGGCAGCATTCTAGGACCAACTCTCTTTATACCTTACATAAATGACCTTTGTGATCATATTAAAAGTAACTGTGTTCTCTTCTTCGAATAGTTTTACATCTGACGATGTAAAACTATTCAAAACCATCAACAATGCTGCTACCATTCAAAAAGACCTTGACTATGTGTCAGAATGGTCAAACAAGTGGTAACTTCAAATCTCAACCAACAAATGCTCTGTCTTATGTATTGGCAAAAAAAAAAAAAAAAAAAAAAAAAAAAAACCAGAACATAAAATACAAGTTGGATGGACACAACCTTGAAGACGACCCTCACTCTGTCAAAGACCTTGGAGTACTCATCTCTAATGATCTAAGTGCCAGAGCTCACTGTAACAACATTGCTAAAACGGCATTAAGAGTTGTTAAGATAATCTTACGTAGCTTTTTCTCTGGTAATATTGTACTGCTAACTAGAGCTTACAAAACATTTGCTAGACCAATTCTCGAATATAGCTCATCTGTCTGGAACCCACATTGCATATCGGAAATTAATACAATTGAGAGGGTCTAGAGATATTTTACGAGAAGAGTCCTCCACTCCTCCGCTCGCAACAGAATACCTTACGCCACCAGACTTGAAATTTTGGGCTTAGATAACTTAGAACTACACCGCCTTTGGTCTGACATAAGTGTAGTACACAAAAGTGTCCACTACAATGTCCTATCTGTCAATGACTACTTCAGCTTCAACTACAATAATACACAAGCACACAATAGATACAAATTCAAGGTAAACCGCACCAAACATGATTGCAGGAAATACGACTTCAGCAACAGAGTGTTCAATGCCTAGAATGCACTACCTGACTCTGTTATTTCTTCCACAACCCCCTAAAACTTTAACCTTAGACTGTCTACTGTTGACCTCATCCCATTCCTAAGAGGTCTGTGAGTGGTGTGCATAAGTGCAACAACATGCCTACCATACCTGTCCTAATGTCCCCTTTTATTTGTATCCATTTCATATATTGATAACCATGTTTATACCTATATCTGTTATCTAGTAAGTGCTTGACAAAATAAATAAATAATAATAATAAAAAGAATTGGTGTATTTGTTTTAGGTACCTCCCATTAATATCTCAGAAAGTGATATTATTAGACCATGGACATTTAATAAATACATACAATAAATTTCACGGTCATGGACTTTTTAGATACTACCTACCCCCGCAAATGCCTCTGGATCACAATAAAATATGCTTAAGTAAGGCACTGGCCAAAGACAAAAAAAAATTAGTTGACTGATTACAAGCCAACAAGTTTGAGATAATTGTTAGTGACCATATAGCTAGATCTTCCCCATGATGATCTATCCCACGAGTGTCAAACTTGCGAGGTCATGTTGCCATCACATGACATATCAGGATGTTTTCCCCCTTTGCGGAGCTGGGGTGGGTGTGGCCTGTGTATGACACATCCGGCCCATGGACCGCCAGTTTGACACCCCTGAATTTTATCCCTAATCTGGGAACAAAATTGCCTATCCGTTAGGTAACAACTGGTAGATATATAAGCCTCCTAAATAAAAGATAAAAGGGACGCGGTGGCTCATTGGCTAAGATGCTGAGCTTGTCGATTGAAAAGTCAGCAGTTCAGCAGTTCAAATCCCTAGTGCCATATAACGGGGTGAGCGCCTGTTACTTGTCCCAGCTTCTGCCAACCTAGCATTTCGAAAGCATGTAAAAAATGCAAGTAGAAAAATAGGGACTACTTTTGGTGGGAAGGTAACAGCATTCCATGTACCTTTGGCATTTAGTCATGCCGGCCACATGACCACAGAGACCTCTTCGGACAGCGCTGGCTCTTCAGCTTTGAAATGGAGATGAGCACCACCCCCTAGAGTTGAGAATGACTAGCACATATGTGTGAGAGCAACCTTTACCTTTATATAAAAGATGAACCTGTTGCTGTTCAGACTCAAGGATAGAATCTGAAAAATGCCCATAGTACACCCAATGGTGATCAGGTTTAATGCTTGTTAATAACTGTAATTGCCATTATAACTAGGAGGCTTTTATTCTTCTCTTGGGTGGCTACTCTTCAGAAACCTCTAAATTCTTATTAACACTTACAGCTGTTAGAATCTATCCGGTTCTTCCTTCATACTATTAATTGTTAGCTCCTTTTTGTTTTAGGATTTTAACAGAAAATCAGAGTTGGAAGGGACCTTGAGGCCTTCTAATCCAACTCCTTGCTCAAAAAGGAGATCTCATACCAAATTCTCATAATTTGAAAAAAAACAATCTTTTATTGTATGCTGATCTTTTTGTTGTGTTGGATCATGGACTATAGATAATTTTGGCTGGCCAGACATATGGTTCAATAAGCTGATGAGCAAATTGTAAAGAATAAATTTATTATTTTGCTTGGAGGCAACATTCAGTTCTTTTAAACATTTGCAACATAATTTTCAACAATTCAGAAATAATTCAATTATTTTAAATATTATCAGCCTTAGATTATATGTAGCTCCTTGATCAATGTTTGAATGTCCATATCTATCTATCTATCTATCTATCTATCTATCTATCTATCTATCTATCTATCATCTATCTATCTATCTATCTATCTATCTATCTATCTATCTATCTATCTATCTATCTATCTATCTATCTATCTCTATATACCCACCCACCTTCCCTCCATCCATCATCCATCATCTATCATCCATCCATCCATCCATCCATCCATCATTTCTCTCTCTCTATCATCTATCTTCATCACCATTATCTATCTATCTATCTATCTATCTATCTATCTATCTATCTATCTATCTATCTATCTATCTACCCACCCTCATCTATCTATCTATCTATCTATCTATCTATCTATCTATCTATCTACCTACCCTCTATCTATCTATCTATCTATCTATCTATCTATCTATCCACTCACCATCATCCATCCATCCATCCATCCATCCATCCATCCATCCATCCATCCATCCATCAGCTATATCTATCTATCTATCTATCTATCTATCTATCTATCTATCTATCTATCTATCTATCTATCCATCCATCCATCCATCCATCCATCCATCCATCATCTCTCTCTCTCTCTCATCTATCTTCATCACTATTATCTGTCTGTCTGTCTGTCTATCTATCTATCTATCTATCTATCTATCAATCTATCTATCTATCTACCTACCTACCTACCTACCTACCTGCTTATAACTTCTTTTTGAAAAAAATGAAGATAACATGGGAATAAAAATAAAATAAAAGAGTGTGACCAATGTGATGGAGTAAAAACTGCTTAGATATTTAACCCTTAAATGCTCAAACATATTTCTTACATTAATAAGGTATAGAAAACTCACCAAACATTTTTTCCCTATCAATTTATTGGAGTAAAAATGGAACTTCTAAGAATATGTTTATTGCTATACATTTTGGCTATTATTAAAATCAATTTCATTGATTTTTTCATTTTTTTAAATTTCATTCCTTAGAATGTTAATTGGAAACTTTCCCAACAGTTGCATCCCATTTTCTAGAGCCATACGTCTCTGTTGTGGAAATCTCTGCAGCATCCATTGTTTAAAAGGTCTTTCTGAAAACACAGGAATGATCTTGCCCCCCCACCCCGCCAAAAAAAAAAAAAATCCAGTTCATCACTCATCAATTCCATTATCTCTGAATTTCTTGTATTGGTGTCAATCTTTTCTGTTAGATCTGTAATTTTCAAATCAATTTTTTTTCATGTTTGGCAGCAACAAATCAGATTCCAATTCATCAGACTGCAAATCTAGTCCAACTGTTATTTTCTATTTTTAGATATCATCTTGGATTTGATTCAAAGCCATTGGTAACCCATCAAATTTTTTACTTATATCTTTGAAAAAAGTCCAGAAAGCATTCTTTTTTCCAAAGTCTTCCCAAAAAGCTTTATTTCCTTTTGTAGTCTTCACAATTTCACTGATTTTTTTTAAACAGATTAACCGAGTTGGAAGGGACCTTGTAGGTCATCTATTCCAACCCCTCACACAAGGAGGGGGGAAGAGACCCTAGACCATTTCTGACAAATGGCAGTCCAATCTCTTCCTGAAAGCCTCCAGTGATAAAGCTCCCACAACTTCTGAAGGGAAACTGTAGCTGTTCCATTGCTTGATTGCTCTCACTGTGAGAAAATTTCTCCTTATTTCCAAGTTGAATCTTTCCTTGATCAGTTTCCATACATTATTCCTTGTCTGGTCTTCAGGTGCTTTGAAAAATAGCTTGAACCTCTCCTCTCTGTGGCAGCCCTTAAAATACTGGAACACTGCTATCATTTTTTATGATGGCTTATGGAAATAATATTTTGGGAAAAAATCATTTGATTCCAATTTTCCTTTTTTTTAATCTGTCCCCATCTTTTATTGGGAATGTTACCTTGGCACACCATTCAGAGGTCAAAGATTTGTCCTGAACCAACATGCCACTAAGGGACCACTATAAATAGCTTTAATTGTGGTTATATGATTAAGTTCATGTTTCTTAAAATTCCCTATCAAATAAATAGAAAAGAAATGCATAATCCCTGAATATCCAAAATAATTTCATCTATAGTAATTTAAACATATGGCAGAGTTATTCTTTTTATGGCTTGTGTGGTTGTGCTATATTGGGTTGAGTAGTCTGACCACAAGCTGTAAAAAAGATAACACTGCAATATTTCAAAAACATCTCAGAAAGTACCAACAGACTATTACAACCACATAGAAGCATAAGCATAAGACAAAGCTCCATAAAACATCCTAAATGAACCAAAAGGCCCAGCAGCCCCAGAAGAAAATGCTTGTTGTTGTTGTTAGTTGCAAAGTTGTGTCCGATCTATCACGACCCCACGGACAATGTTCCTCCAGGCTTTCCTGTCCTCTAACATCCTCTGGAGTCAATTTAAGCTCACGCCGACTGCTTCAGTGACTCCATCCAGCCACCTCATTCTCTGTTGTCCCATTCTTCTTTTGCCCTCAATCTTTTCCAGCATTAGATTCTTCTCCAGTGAATCCAGTGAGAAAATGCTACATGCTAAAAAATAGTGGGGTACTGGGATGTATTAAGTGGTGGGATTCAAGTAATTTAACAACTGGTTCTCTGCCCTAATGATTTCTTCCAGCAGCCAGTTTTCCAAACTGCTCAGAAAATTTAACAACCGGTTCTCCCGAAGTGGTGCGAACTGGCTGAATCCCACCACTGAATGTATTATAAAGATGTATTATAAGGCAAGATCTCTCCTGCTTTACTTCATAATCTGTTCACAGTTTGAGAGTTTGCTGATAGGCTCTGAAGCAAAGCAAGTGTCATGCCTCTTAATTGCAGAACATGATGAATACATACATACAGACAGAGAGGCAGACAGACTTCCTAAATGAGTTTTAATATTAAAAATTACACATTAAAGTTTAGCATCTTGAGAACTAAGATAGCAACCCTTCACCTCTTCCTTTTTAGTGAGTTCATTAAGATGGCATCTCTGAATCTCATTCTTTGTCTCAGAATGTTTGCATAACAGATTTAAATGGGATCTCCTCTCTGCTGATTGTGTTCAAGTATGCTCTTCTTTCTTTCTCGCCCTCAGCACAGTCTCACATTAGCAGAGCTTCTCCCGCTTTAATGGACAGCCCCCACCCACACTCCAGTTCAAGCAACTCAACACCAGCCTTCACAGACCGCTAAATCTAGCTGAGTCCAGCCATCTGTTGAAACCATCTGCACCACATCAGTGTTGCAATGGTAGTGGATGGTTTCCTGCCAGGCAGAGACATTGAGAAATGAGGAGGGCAACAAAAGTAATCAGAACATCACCATTTGGTGGCAAATCAAACAGAATCATTAGATGGAGGCTAGAGAATGTTATTTCTGATGACTTGAAGATAGCTGAAGATTTTAACTCAGCAGTAGGAAAGTCACTTTGTCTTCTGACAGACAGCAATTCTGGCTATTCCCTCATTCCATGCTGCTATAATCATTCCTATTTCTCTCCTACAGAATTTTACTCAATCACCTGAGGATGCACATATGATCCACAGAAGGATATTTGAAAATAATGGTGTTTTCAATTGCTAGGGAAATCAGGAGATCCAGGAAGTTCAAAGGGGTATAAAGATTTATTGCAAGTTTACAGTAGTGGCCAAAATTGTGGAAACCTTTTGGGAAAAGTGTATTTTCTAAAACTAGCTAATAACACCACTTTTTTTTTGGGTGGAGTAGTACCACAAAATTATATATCAATGGAAAGATAATTTAATCAAGAATGTAATGCAATAACTTTTATGAAGGATTTGCTATTAGAATAGCAGTTACAGTGTAAAGAAGAAAAGTGAAAGAGGTAGAAAAAATGAGACATACAAAAATTATCACCATGGAAAAAACGAGATACACAAAAATTATCACCATGTCAGTTAATAGTCGGGTATCCTTTAGCATGAATTACGGCCTTAAAACATCTTCCCCTGGAGCAGATTAAGTCTTTTAGTTCTGTAGCTGTTTTAATGTGAAACCAAGATTGAATGATTGCTTCTATTAACTGGGTTTTATTGCTGGGTCGCTTCTAATTTAACAAGTTTCTTTAGTCGGCTCCATAGATTTTTAATTGGGTTAAGGTCTGGGCTATTCCCAGGCCATTCCAGCAGTGGAATATGATTATCTTGAAACTCCCCCCCACAAAAAAAGTGGTGTTATTAGCCAATAAACCTCAAAAATACACTTTCCCCAAAAGGTTTCCACAATTTTGGCCACTACTGTAAGCTACTACAAGAATCTGAACTACTAGCGATCAAAGCAATTTGGCAGTAAATAAAGAATTCACGGTGGGCTGGATTCAGATCTCTTGTGGGCATGAAGGAACTCATGACTGGTGATGCATTTGACCCCTCTCTCGGGCTCAGCCTGATCATCTCCTACAGGTATTAGAATAGAATTTAGAATAGATTTTTTTTTATTGGCCAAATGTGATTGGACACACAAGGAATTTGTCTTGGTGCATATGCTCTCAGTGTACATAAAAGAAAAGATACATTCATCAAGAATCATAAAGTACAACATTTAATGATAGTCATAGGGTACAAATAAGCAATCAGGAAACAATATCAATATAAATCATAAGGATACAAGCAACAAAGTGACAGTCACACAGTCATAAATGGAAGGAGATGGGTGGTGGGAAGGATGAGAAGATTAATAGTTGTGCAGACTTAGTAAATAGTTTGATAGTGTTGAGGGAATTATTTGTTTAGCAGAGTGATGGCATTTGGGAAAAAAACTGTTCTTGTGTCTAGTTGTTCTGGTGTGCAGTGCTCTATAGCGTCGTTTTGAGGGTAGGTGTTGAAACAATTTATGTCCAGGATGCGAGGGATCTGTAAATATTTTCACAGCTCTCTTTTTGACTCATGCAGAATATAGGTCCTCAATGGAAGGCAGGTCCCATTCTAATTATCCTCTGAAGTCTGTGTCTGTCTTGTTGAGTTGCAGACCCAAATCAGACAGTTATAGAGGTGCAGATGACAGACTCAATAATTCCTCTGTAGAACTGGAGAATTCTATTCTATTCTATTCTATTCTATTCTATTCTATTCTATTCTATTCTATTCTATTCTATTCTATTCTATTCTATTCTATTCTATTCTATTCTATTCGTTTCTAAAAGGGATGGGTGATTGTTGTTGTCAATCATGCTTTGCTGCAATAAAGTAATTTGGCTTTGGGGGTGTATGTTCTTAAGCTTTTTTAGACTTTGGGATCAATGTGAGTTTTGAGTGAAGATCTAGGAAAAATAACGAGTCATCGCATAACTGGAGTATTCTGGGAGGAAATTTCATGCATAATTCAGTGAAATTCTGGTATATTTTTATTCCTTTTGCTCTACTCTGGAATGGAAAGTGTTATGCTTTCAGCTGCAGCAAGGACAAGTTTAAAAAGCAGGTCAGCTTCTGACACAACCTAGCCAAGTTCAGATTTATAATTGCATTAAAGAACTGTTCAGAGATCAGTAATGCCAGATAAGCATCAGAGCATCAGCTAAATCAGAACTTTTAGGAGCTGGTTTGCCTAGCAGGTTTCAGTTGATGTGTTGGCTTAGTATTTTAGTAAGATAGTGATATTTCATATTTTAAATCTCTCTGTGTGTCTCACTTTATGTGTGTTCAGTCACTTAATTCAACCAATATTTGTCACCATTTATCGCTATATAGATGGGATCTTTTTTTTTAAAAAAATTGATTTATATGCCGCCCTTCTCTGGAGACTCAGGGCGGCTTACAATGCGTTAAGCAATAGCCTTCATACTTTTGTATATTTTATACAAAGTCAGCTTATTGCCCCCACAAACTGGGTCCTCATTTTACCTACCTTAGAAAGGATGGAAGGCTGAGTCAACCTTGAATGGAAGGCTGAGTCAACCTCTCTTCAACACATGCAAAATATACCATGTTTTCCCAAAAATAAGCCCTCCCCAAAAATATTTAAATGCATGCGCAGCTAGTCCCTGCCATTTTCCCTGATTAAGATTAGGGAGACAGAGCTGGAAATCAGGTAAGATGGCAAGAGTAGCCTTGTCTTGCTCCACGTGCCCCAAAATAATAAGACCACCCCAAAAATAAGGCCAAGTGCTTATTTTGGGTTCAAGAAATATAAGATAGTGTCTTATTTTCGGGGAAACGTGATATATATGCATACTCTTTACATGATAAAACAAGCAAAAAAACCCCAACACCAGTCTCCCAGCCAGATTCAATTGCTAAAATTACCCTTTTGCACAGTGATGAAATCCTAATTTTTTTACTACCGGTTCTGTGGGCGTGGCTTGGTGGGCATGGTGTGGCTTGGAGCTGAAGAAGCTTTTTGGATGAAAAAGCAAAATGTCTTCAAAGAAAAACCAGAAAGTCCAGTTGCTTTTTGGAAAAGCACCTTTGGGACAATAATAATGAGCGGAGTCTAAAAAGACCTGCTTCTTATGTTATTTGACATGGGCTGCAATTGAGAAAGTATCTGATATGAGAAGAGATTTTTAAGAAGTGATTTTCAGTTCAACTAATTTGATGCAGAGTAAAAAGGAGTGTTTTAATGTCCTGCTTAAAATTGTATTAAAAGGAGGTCAACTGCATACAAATACAGAGTAGCTACAAACAGAGTGATGGATAAGACCATCAGTTTGCATTCTTTTCTCTTGAGTTCACCCACACACCCATTCCATTATATTTTAAAATTGATCTGCATTTTTTAAAAAAAAAATAATTTATATGCCGCCCTTCTCCGGAGGCAGCTGGTGTCACTTTAACACCACTTTAAGCTGCTGCGCCACCAGGCTCTTTAAAAGTACCCATATTAAACTCAGAATTTCATGATTGCTTACTTACATCTTTCTACATGAATTTTATCTCAAATGTGGTTTTCTAAGAGATATTTTTTTTCCTGTCAAGAATTACCTCAGAATGTTCAGGGCATATAAAAGCAAGCCACAATCTAATCAGTTAAAAGGTGGAATTGGCAAATACCAAATCCTTCAATCATCTCTAATTGGAATGGAGATGGCCATTTATGTTCTTAGCAGCAGGGGTTCTGAGGATATTTTTAAAACTGACACATATAAATGTTTATTTGCAAATAGTATGACTCAAATTGTTTGGATATTACCAGATAAATGTGTTTGAAGGTGCTGGTATTCTATTGGCATGGAACCAATCTACAGGGGCCCAATTTATGAGCAAAGTCACAAGCTATGAATTTAAGGCATATTTAACAATAGACTCCATTTCTGCTGAAAACAACTTGGACTTAATTACAGCAAGCCATTGGACTTCATAGTTTTCCAATTGATGTAACACAGCTCTCAGCTGTTTAAAACAGGGGTCACCTACCTTTTAGACCTCAGGGACCACTAAGTTGGGTGGGCGTGGCTAGGTAGTCATGTGACTGGGTGGGTGTGGCCAACTCCTTGCCTCCCTAGGCTCCTTAGAACCCCAACAGGTAGCAGTTGTTGGAGTTAAGCAGACAACACAACAAAGAATTGGCAAAACAGCTCAGTTCAAATTGGATCAGACCGAGAAGGAGGCTCAGCAGAAGCATCACACTGAGGACTACGAGCATAGGCTTTCCAAGTAGAGGGAAGACCTGTGGGAGTGCAAGGCCAGGTACTGGCGCCTGGAGGCTCAGCAGGCTGAGATGGTCAGCCAGTTCCAGGCCATGTTGCAGTCCCACTGGAACAAGGTCCTTCGGCTCTTTGCCATCAGCGCCACTTCCTTCCAGCTTTCACCCAAAGCCCCGCATCAGGAGGCTGAAGCAGACCCCGTCAGAATTCCTGCCCCCCTCCAACCCACACAAAAAGACCCCAAAGGGGGAAGACTATCTGCAGCAACACAAACGTTCATTGCATGTAACCATCCCAGGGGCCATAGTTTGAGGATCCCTGATTTAGTGCAATATTAAAAATGCAAATAATTTTTCTGCAGACCACCAAAATTTTCTTGCGGACCACCAGTTGGTGACCGCTGGTTTAAAATTATCAGTTGTGGGTTTGGGAAACCAGTAGTGATGGCGGTTTGGGCAAACCAGGTTTGGGCAAACCAGTAGTGATGGCAGTGGCGGGAGGCTCCACCTACCTGCCCGGATGTCATCATGGATGCGCAGAAGGTTCTGAGCATGTGTGGAAGTGCAGAATCGCTGTACGCAAAGATGCTCCCAGTTCCGAACCGGTAGCGAAGGTAAGGGAAAACCACTACTGATTTACATATGGAGAGAGAGAGAGAGAGAGAGAGGGAAAGAGAGAGAGAGAGAGAGAGCCACCACCTTTAAATATTTAACTCTACTGTATGCTTATCTCTGTACTTTGAGAAGGATTTAAATCAATGGCACATATTAATGTGGGGATGGAACAAAACATCAGACAATATCAAAGTGATATGGGCATATTTGCCCTTCTCTAAAAAGACTGTGACTTTTTCAAGTGCAGTGGGGGGGGGATACATAGTCTGGCACAAAACTGGAATACCGTGGATTCCAGCCATTGAGCATTAGTCCTATTGTTAGTGGGAGATGTGCTAGGAAGGCATAGTATAGGACTGTGATGGCAAACCTATGGCACACATGCCACAGGTGGCACACGAGCTCAGCTCCGGCGTGCATGCGTGTGCCGGCCAAGTGATTTTTGGGCCTTCCAGTCCTACCGGAAGTTGGCCAATGTGATCTGTCCCCCCCCTTCAGAGACCCACAAAAACACAGCCAGCCGAGGGTTAAGAATCACTTGGCACACTCCACAGTTCTTATCTCAACCTTGGCAGCGATATGCACACCGTCTGCCAAGGACTTTATTAGGTTACACAAACAAGAAAATCATCTACGTAGCTTTGCCGTTCATCTAGCTTCCAAGACTACGAGGTTGCTATGTTTGTTTTGCTTTGTTCGTCACAAACTTCTTGACCCCACCGTCCTGTCTTATATAGATAGGCTCTAGGTGTGGTCCAGTGACTCATTGATCCTATGACTCCAATCCAGTGACTCAGGTCTATTTCCTCATACGCCGCAGCTGCAGTAATCTTTTCTCTCGCCTTCTTTGGCATGCGTCCAGGAATGACGTCTCTCCCTCACTCTCATCTGAGACACCTGTTTCCCCACTACTTGGCTCTCTTTCAGCTGGCACCTGAGACGGTGCCAGAGGGGGGGGGCTGGGAGATCTGGCTGGCTCCTCTTCCTCCTGCTCAGAGCTTCCTTCCTCCAATGGGATAGGCTCAGAGGACGGGGCCACAACACAATGGGCCGTTTCCGACCTCTATAGGGCCTCCAGGGGGGCTGGGGAAGGAAGGAAGGAAGGAAGGAAGGAAGGAAGGAAGGAAGGAAAGAAAGAAAGAAAGAAAGAAAGAAAGAAAGAAAGAAAGAAAGAAAGAAAGAAAGAAAGAAAGAAAGAACCTGGAGCTCCCTTGCAGCCTAGAGAGGAAGACAATAGAAAGGAATCTAAAATTCCCCAGGATCGTAGGCCTCGTACTTAAATGTTGAAATATGACTCCTCGTATGCACTGATAGTCTTTAATGATCATGTTCCCATAGTCCTATTCCACCGACCATTTACTTAAGGCTAAGTTCAATTATGTATATTCTTCTAGCCAGGGATAGATTACTAACACCCTTCTTACCATCTGAAAGTAACCCCATCAATCATTAGTATGTGTTCAATCTCTGCCTGCAGTGGTATTCTTACCGACTCCCATCGCTTCTGGAAAGCCATTTATCAAAGTGAAAACATACTGCTTCAGAAAAGAAGGTATGCAGGCTTACTAAACACTGGAGCACCCAGGAGAAAGTAAAGAGTAATTATTTATATGTGAACTATCACATCACATAATTAAATTCTGGAGAACTGTTTTCACATTAATATTCAACAGTGAATGAGGTCTTTCATTACTCAGGGAAATTGCAGGTCAGGTTAATCACTAATCATGAGTGCATTGGAAATGATGTTGATAATGCAGCTTTGCTTGTTGCGTGGCTTAATTTGATAGTATTAAATTCACCACATTTAGCCATTGCTTTCTAATTTCTCAAAACACTTAGGGGCGTGATTCTTACTAAAAAGCAATTTAAATATAATGGGTACATATTTGTATATAATGCAAATTTGCTTTAAAGGGATTGGAAAAGGAAAACACTTCCATTAGTTCAAATTTGCCTGACAAAAGCAGCATTAATCCTATTGAGTTTCTGAAGAAGACACTTGCAGGTTTTGCAGGATTCTTTTTCTTGAATTGCAGAAGTAAATCTAGAAAGAAAAAATAACCAGAAGCTGCTTCTTACCAACCTCAAAGTAGGATTTGATGAGACTTAATTGATTCCCTTCCCTAAATGTTAATTCCTGCTGTCTCTAAGCAATCCAAATTCACAACTGGAACGTAAAAAAAATAAGTAGGAGTCAACTGGTTTATTGATTATGTACCATGGTTGAAGGCGGAAAATATCTTCCAATTCACTGTTTAGAATTCTAGAACTGTTCTTTGCACTTGTTGCCATTAGTTGGTCTTGAGCCGTGGTGGCGCAGTGGTTAGAATGCAGTATTGCAGACTAATTCTGGCCACTGCCAGTCCAATCCTGACTGGCTCAACATCATATTTCTATCTTTCTGAGGCCAGTAAAATGAAGACCCAGCTTTCGGGGGGCAATATGCTGACTCTAAACCCCTTAGAAAGTGCTGTAAAGCACTATGAAGCAGTGCATAAGTGCTATTTATATTTAATTTTAGTCCCATTTTTTTCACTGTGCTTCTTGATTTCTATTACTAGTGCTTGCACATCCTTCGCAATAGTGCCATTAGCATAGTATGAGTTAACTATGTCTCTGCCTCTAATTTAAAGACATGCTCATCTTCTTATCCCAAATTAACCTACTGTCCAAAATGGGCCACAAATGTTGATCCTGTCACTTCTGGTAATCTCATAACATCACAGCAATGCCCACTATAATTATTGGGAGACCAGATTAATTAAAATGTGGTCTCCAGCTACATTCAAGTCTGGTTTAAAAGTTGTATTTGAATATAGATAGCCCTCTCCTACTCAACATCTATGATGATAGGAGCTGTTTTGACACTAAAGGGGCTTTGCTAGTTGTTCCATGATCTTTGTGACTTGGGGGTTTTTAGAAGTGGATTTGCCCTGAGGTGACCACTCACTCTAGTAAACCAAGGAAAGGAAATCTTCTAAACAGAGTAGCACTCAGTATTCATTCAATTTAGGATGCCCTAAATGAGTTGCTTGCTGTCTGTTGTAGTGCTTAACAAACAGGAAAGAGAATTTAGAATGGATTATGCTGCAAAAGAAGATTCCCATCCAGTTTGGAAAATTCCAAATTGCAATCTCACTTAAATAATATGTTATTGATTGATTCTTAGCCTAATCCTCAAGGGGGGAAAGATATACCGTATTTTTCAAAGTATAAGACACACTTTTCCCCTCCCATAAAAGAGGGTGAAAATGTGGGTGCATCTTATACACAGAATGTAGCCCCACCCACCCACTGTCCCCCTGGAAAATGGGGTGTGCGGAGGCCGCAATAGGCTATGGCAATCCCTGCAGCCTGAAACGGCTGATCTTCGGGAGGCCTATCCAACTGACAATCTGCTTGTGCTAATGAGTGCTAATGAGTGCTAGCTGCTTGTGCTAATGAGGCTATGCTGAAGCTGAAATTGAAATGGGCTGTTTGCTGCAAGGAGGCAAATTGCTGGGAGGCAGAGGCAGATTTTTTTTCTTGTTTTCCTCCCCCCAAAAAGGTAGGTGCGTCTTATAATCTGGAGCATCTTATACTCTGAAAAATATGGTATTTCCTTGTAAAGGGAGTTGCTTGGGCCTGCCACATCACTCTCGACCTACCTATTGGTTTGTTGGAAAAAATGTCCATTGGGTTCAGTTCCAAGTGGGGGAAAAGACACTGGAAACATGGTGGCTGCTTGGAAAGATGGTGGACAGGATCACATGGTTTGAGTTCCTGAGCAGAAAGGGGCCGAGATGCTGAGCGTGCCTTGGTTTTATGCCCTTTCTGAGCTTTGAACTTCCTGGGGCACAAGAAGAGTATTGTGATTGGTTGTCAGACTCCCAGTGGGTGGGCGGTTTTAGCTAGCCTTGCTAGCTGATGTAATCTTCCCAGGTGCCATGTGGTGAGTTTCTGTTGCTAGATGGGTCCTATTGTGTTGCAGATGATGGTCCATTGACAAAGGTGGGGGGGAGTCAGGGAGCCGCTTTGTCTTTAAAACATGTTTCTCCATTTCTCATCCAGGGAAATATAATATTCTGCCTTTTTAATATTTCCTAAAATATTTCATTCTTCTAGGAGAGGGATGGGTGCTAACTACCTACAGGTTGATATTACTGAACATTATTTTCATGATTGTGCAGTTTTGAACAGTCAATAATTTCCTGTAGCTTGCTTGGTACAGTACTTGGAAGTCTCTCACTCTCTCCCTCTCGGAATGTATATGGGTTAAGTACATAACTAATAAACATAAATATAAGTTCCTGATAGATTTCAAATGTTCCTAAGTCTCCTGACTTTGGTTCTGGAGATTCATAATTCTACTAATCAGAGGATGCAGAAAATGGACTTGTCCCTTGGTGCAGCACTTCCATCCCCTTTAAAAAAAAAACCCTCTCTCATAGGCTTTAATCTCACCAACAGAATAAATATTAGGCCTTTGTGGGTGAGTTACATCTACTCTAAGAAAGAGCTTTATGTTCTACAAGCGACTTCAAAGAAGCAATATGATTTGCCTTGATCAAGTGTTTCGATTTGCTGTGAAGCTTCCTCCAAATATCTCTTATAGCTTAGTTCCTCGCTTTGAGTTTCATAAGCCTAGAAAAGAGTTTCATGAACCTAGAAAAGAATTTTGTGAAGGTTCTGCATATATGCAGTCGCCTTTTTTAGATTCCTCAAGTGCTAGATAGCAAAGAGAGGAACGACTGAGTTTTAAATGATACGATTTGCAACTTATCATTCGATGAAATCCTGTGTTATTTTCTATCTGGTTCTGCCAATTTTTAAGTACCGTATTTTCCGGCGTATAAGATGACTGGGCGTATAAGACGACCCTCCTCAGAGCCATTTAAGGCTCGTCAGAGCCTTATGGGCTGGTCTGCCTGGTTACAGGAGAATGAGACCCGGCGTATAAGACGACCCCCGACTTTTGAGAAGATTTTTATGTGTTAGAAAATAGTCTTATACGCAGGAAAATACAGTAAGTAAGTAAGCAAGCAAGCAAGCAATGAAAATATTTACACACCCCTCACATCCTGGATATAAACTGTTTCAACTCCTACCCTCAAAATGATGCTATAGAGCACTGCACACCAGAACAACTAGACACAAGAACACTCTGCTAAACAATTAGTTCCCTCAACACTGTCAAACTATTTACTAAGTCTGCACAACTATTAATCTTCTCATCGTTCCTATCACCCATCTCCCTCCACTAATGAGTGTATGACTGTAACCTTGTTGCTGGTATCCTTACAATTGATATTGATTATTTCCTAGTATGCTTATGCCTTGATTGCTTATTTGTACCCTATGATTATCACTAATTCTTGTACCTCATGATTCTTGACAAATGTATCTTGTCTTTTTATGTACACTGAGAGCTTTTGCACCAAGACAAATTCCTTGTGTGTCCAATCACACTTGGCCAATAAAAAATCCTATCCTATCCTATCCTATCCTATCCTATCCTATCCTATCCTATCCTATCCTATCCTATCCTATCCTATCCTATCCTATCCTATCCTATCCTAGCAAGCAAGCTATTTTGGATGGCCTTTAGCTGAGAATGGTTGCACACTAAGACTCTGCAGATAGACATAGGCATTTTGAAGAGTGCAGACACATTCACATTGCAACTGACTACAACTCTTTAAAGCAGCTGCATCTTTTCCAAGATTTTTTGCAGTCGCCTTCTGCAGTTTCTTCTTGGAAAAGAGTACCTTAGATTTCAGGAGTTGCAGTTAGGCATTATGCTTATGCTGTTGTGCACGCCAGAGCATCTTTTCGCCTTTGAATCAGAAGCTCTGCCCAGCCCTCCTGTGTCTCTTACTCTAAGATTAAGTTAGCTCTGATTTAACATGCATTTGTACAGCATCCACAGTGTTTTGAGTTAACGTTTCTGTCTCAGGTCCATATCCTGGCAGTAAACTCTTTACCAGGCATGAGAATATAAACATATGTATTATAATCTATGTTGGAATATTAGTAAGCAAGGTACTTTAGGATTGGAAATAAGCAAGTTGATTTGCTGAGAACCTTCTAGGGAGGATGCTGCAGCAAGGAGCACAATCACACGAGTTGCATGTCAATTTATCACTGGAGATAATGGAAAACAACATTGAACCAATGTGAGGTGGGAGTGTGATCTGTTCGTTTTATTAGCTAGAATTGGTAGAAAAGAATTTATATTTTTAATCAGCATGCAAAAAAGTGTGGCGCTCCACAAAAATTAATGACTTTTTAAAATGATTGTTCTTTGCTGCAATAACAATGCCTTTTAGAAACTTTTTTATCTAGGAGGTTTGCTTTACAACAATGAGCTAAAAACAGTTCAAGGAGGGAAAAGTGCAGCTTTTTGAAAAGCGAAGAATATAAAAAAGACATCAGCAAGTACTTTGCAGGCTTAATACAGGAGCACTTTATTAAGTTTAGCTGTGCAATACAGATTGAAACCAAATAGCTTTGGTCTGTGTCTAGACAATAATGGACATTCAAATATAAACTATTTTCTACATTGTGGGGTTTTGTTTGCTTGGTTGTTATATAACATACATATGTTATGTTATATTATGTTATGTTATGTTATGTTATGTTATGTTATGTTATGTTATGTTATGTTATGTTATGTTATGTTATGTTGTTATGTTATGTTTGTTTTGTTATGTTATGTTATGGTTATGGTTATGGTTATATAATAATAATGATAATAATAATAATAATAATAATAATAATAATAATAATAATAATAATAATAATAATAATAAATAATACTTCTATACTGCCCTTCTCCCGAAGGACTCAGGGCGGTATACAGCCTAATTAAAAACACAAAGACAGACAAAATTTAACAATTAAAATTATTAAATAATTTGGCTCAAATATAAAACCCCCAAATTTTTAAAACCCCACATTTAAAACCAATTAAAATCTTTACATTGATAGCCCAGCCTGGCGGAACAACAAGGTTTTGAGGGCACAGCGAAATACACGGAGGTCAGAGATCTTACGCATTTCTGGGGACAGTTCATTCCAAAGGGCAGGGGCTCCCACAGAGAAGGCCCTCACCCTGGGTGTCGCCAGCCGACATAATTTGGCCAAAGGCACCCTGAGGAGACCCTCTCTTTGGGAGCGGACTGGCCGGTGGGAGGCTACTGGTGGCAGAAGACGGTCTCAAAGGTACCCAGGTCCAATGCCATGGAGTGCTTTAAAGGTGGTAACCAACACCTTGAATCGCACCCGGAAGACCACTGGGAGCAAGTGCAGCTCGCGCAGGAGGGGTGTCACATGGCACAACGGGTTGCACCCATAACCACCCGCGCGGCCACATTCTGGACCAGTTGGAGCCTCCGGGTGCTTTTCAAGGGGAGCCCCATGTAGAGAGCATTACAGTAGTCCAGTTGGGAGGTGACAAGGGCGTGAGTGACCATGCGCAAGGCGTCGCGATCCAGAAAGGGCTGCAACAGGCGAATCAGGCGAACCTGATAGAAAACCCCCCTGGCCACGGCCGTCATATGCTGTTTTAAAGACAGCCGTGCAACCAGGAGGATGCCCAGATTGCGAGCCCTCTCTGTGGGGGGCAAAGATTCACCCCCAATAGTCAGCGATGACACCAGCTGACTATATCGCTATATGTTATGTTATGTTATGTTATGTTATGTTATGTTATGTTATGTTATGTTATGTTATGTTATGTTATGTTATGTTATGTTATCAGTGGTAGGTTGCTCCCAGTTCAGTCCGGTTCTTGCAAACCAGTAGTAATGGTGGCGGGAGGCTCTCACCACCTGCCCCAACATCATTATTGACGATCTGTGCATGCGCAGAAGCACACTTCGATCGCAAACCGATAATAAAGGTAAGTGGAACCCACCCCTGTATGTTATTTATTTATTTTATTTATTTATTTTATCATACTTATATGCCACCCTTTCTCTGCAAGGACTCAGGGTGGCTCACAACAATAAGCAACACAAGTCCAGATTAAAATTCAGACAAGAAAAGAACTAAAATTCCCATTAAAACCCCATTCAGTCCAGGCCAGCCTGGCGAAACAACCATGTTTTAAGGTCATGGCGTAAAGAGCGACGATCGGGGGCTATCTGGAGCTCCAAGGGGAACTGATTCCAGAGGGTAGGTGCACCTACAGAGAAAGTTCACTCTCTAGGTGCCATCAGCAGACATTGCCTGGCCAATGGGACCCCAAGTAGGCCCTCTCTGTGTGAGTGCACCAGGCGATGGGGAGCTGTGGCTGGCCACAGGTGATCCACCAAATACCCTGGGCCTAAGCCATATAGGGCTTTATAGGTAATCACAACACCTTGAACCTCACCTGGAGGGCAACCGGTAGCCAGTGCAGGTCATGCAGGAGGGGTGTGACATGGGAGCGTCGGGACACTCCCATCACTACCTGCGCAGCCGCATTCTGCACCAGCTGAAGCCTCCAAGTGGTTTTCAAGGGCAGCCCCATGTAGAGAGTGTTGCAATAGTCGATCCAGGAGGTGACGAATGCATGGGGGACCATGCATAAGGCATCTCAGTCCAGGTAGTGGCGCAACTGGCGCACCAGATGAATCTGGGCAAATGCCCCCCTGGTCATGGTCATAACATGATCTTCTAAGATCAACAGTGCAACCAGGAGGATGCCTAAGTTGTACGCCCTATCCACAGGGGACAATACCTCTCCCCCATGACCAAAGATGGAATATTCCCTTGGAACCGAGACGCCGGTACCCGCAGCCACTCCAAGTTGGCAGGGTTGAGTTGGAGCCTGTTCTTCCCCATCCAGAGCCGCACTGCCTCCAGGCATCGGGACATCATGTTGAGGGCATCACTGGGCTGATTCGGGGTAGATATAAAAAGTTGGGTATCATCAGCATACTGATGATACCCCACCCCAAAACCACAGATGATCTCCCCCAGCAGCTTCATATAGATGTTAAACAACAGGGGAGAGAGAACCGACCCCTGGGGAACCCCACGTGTGAGGGGCCTTGGGGTCAACCTCTGCCCCCCCACCAACATCGCTTGTGAGCGTCCAGAAAGATATGAGGAGAACCACCATAAAACAGTGCCTCCCACTCCCAACCCCTCGAGGCGCAGCTGCAAGATACCATGGTCAATGCTATCAAAAGCCACTGAGAAATCTAACAGGACCAGGGCAGAGGAATATCCTCTGTCCCTAGCCCTCCAGAGATCATCCACCAGTGCGACCAGTGCCGTCTCTCTGATGTACCCAGGCCTGAAGCCCGACTGGTAGGTATGATACTTCATCCAGGACCAGTGGGAGCTGGCATGCCACCACGCTCTCAACAACCTTCTCAATAAAGCGAAGGTTGGAGACATGCTATGCTATGCTATGCTATGCTATGCTATGCTATGCTATGCTATGCTATGCTATGCTATGCTATGATATGATATCTATATACATACATTTGGAGGGAGTATCTGACTCTACAGATATGGGTTACATTTAATTCCCTCAGGATAGTTTCTTATTCATTCTGTCTCAGAAA